>OZ010790.1:18129697-19329697 GCA_963932465.1 Maratus speciosus
ATATGCTTCCAATATTTTCTTTGCATTTTTGCATCAATCCAGAAAATGACCAAAATTATTTTTAAAAAGGTGGAATTCCACCTTTAGGAGGAACACTTTCATGCCTGAAAATGGTATCATTTTTGAGAAGTATTTACTGTACTTTAATAGAAGAAATATGCGATTTTATTGAATTTTTATTTGTAGGTGCCACGGTTCACATAATATTTTGAGAAAATTTTAGGAAAGAATTTTTCTAGTGTTTAATAATGCACAAGAAATTAAAATCCTATCTTCCAACCTACAAAGATCATGCCGCATACAATTGTTTTTGCTGTTTATCTAAAAACATGCTAATTTGCCCTGTTTTAAAAAGATTACCCAATTACGAAAGATTAAATTATAGCATTTTAACTATTTTTAACACAATCAACTCATTGATAAATAAATAATGAGAGTAGAATTCTAGTAGAGAAATAGTAGAATGTGTAGAATTGCAATAGTGAAAATTTGTGAGTAAGAAATTATCGCTGTATTATCCGCCATCGCCATCTTCGCTCAAAAAAACAACAACATCTAGCCTAAACAGATTTTTCAACGACAGCGCAAGCGAGCGCTTGTGCTTCGTCTGAAATACTGCAACTTCAAAAGTAACTAGCGCCAATTCCTCAGCCAAGAGGTAGAAGAAAAATCACCATAGGGAGCGGAGCTACGCCGAGGCGCTAGTATGCCAAATTGATAATAGTAAGATTAAAACCAGAAATTTCTTCGTAAGATAAGTTAAATGTAAGCAGCACAAAAATAGGCTAATTAAATAAGTTAAATAGTATTAAATAAAAATTCTGGCGTGAAATACTTTTTATAAAACTTGAGTAAAATTGCCGTCGATTCTAGTGTTAAAATAAAGCATCTAATGTTACGTGCCAGAATCTTTGAAACAAAAAATCTCTTATAATATCCTAGACTTTTAATGACTTTTCTTTAATTCATTTTTGTTACTTTCATTTCAGGGTTCTATGATGTACGTGTTTGTGCCCAACCCAGAATTTCTGCCCCCGGTTGATGTTCCTACATTGGGCATATGTGTGGACTTTGCCCAATGTATCTGTATCGGCTTTTCGCGCGTTCTTCTATAATGTTTCTTTCGGAAGGGAAGAGGTGGTTTTTTCCTCTCCTTCTATTTTCTGTTATTAATTACATTTAACCTAGAAACTTTATTAAATCATTTAATGGAAGGGAAATCTGCTTTTCTGGCTCAAGCGTGCACAGTATCTATTCGAAAAGAAAAATATTAAGTAACACATAGTCAACTTTCCATTTATAACACTTTAGGTATTTTTCTTGTGACATATGCCGATGTCTTCAATGAAGAAGTTCAACCAAGGATCGGGGCGGACCCTGCGACATTCTGAGGTAAGCGAAATTCCTTATCTCCTTTTTTCTAATTTTGAGAAAATGATATACTAGAATATTTAATATTGAAAGAGGTCTCTCCTAATAACAGATTATGTGGCGTGATTTGTCGCATTGCTACAGAGGAAAATTGGAAAATTATTGCTACTTTATTCTTTAAGAATAGTATTTGAAAATGTTTGAAATATAGAATTTGATATATGAAACTTTAGAAAAATGTTTTATAATAAGTATTTTTGCTATGCCTAAAAAAAAGCATAAGCAACTCAACGATACTATTGAAACATTATTATTTAAAACTTTTTTACTCATATAATTTGAATATTGACATAATATATATATATATATATATATATATAAGATCGTAGTCTATATATGAAAAATGAGTATCTGTGATAGAAAAACTGAACGCAAGCAATTATAATGTTTGGAAGTTCAGATTAGAAATGTATTTACAGAAGGAGGACCTCTATAGTGCTATCAGTCAGGACCCGCCCGATCCAATGACAGATGATTTTAGAAACAAAAATAGGAAAGCGAGTGCCATTATAAATTTGTTGATCGATGATGATCACATTATTAATGTGAAGAATTTAGAAAGCGCGCGAGAGTGTTGGCTTCCTTTAAAGGGAGTTCATGAACGTTCTAATCTAAGTAGTAAATTATTCCTTCTAAGAAAAGTTTATTCCACAAAATTAAAGGAATGTGGTAATATGGTTGATCACCTTACCAAAATTTATGAAACTCGCGATAAGTTAGCCGCTATCCGCGAAAATGTAAGTGATCAAAACCTTGCTGCTTTAATGCTCTGCTCTCTCCCTTCCAGTTATGACGGTCTCATTACCGCTTTGGAGGCGAGGGATGAGCGTGACCTTAGTGCTAGTTTTATTCGCACTAAATTAATAGACGAACATTCGAAAAGAGTTGAAAATAACCGAGAAACAGAGAACAGTCACTCCGCATTAAAGGTGGTGAAATTCCATAAAAACAAACAAAATAAATTCTACCGGTACTGCAAAAAGAACTCTCACAACAGTGATGATTGTTGGACCTTGAAAAATAAAAATAAAAATAATCCTAAGCAGTATCAATACCCTAATCGTTTTCCCAACCAGTCACAAAAATCGGCTACATGCTCTCAAGGCAGCGCATATGCGAATACTAACAAAAACAGGAATTTTGAAAAAGAAATACCTAAAGATGGAAATGTTACATTTTTTGTTGGGAATAATGTAAAAGATCTCTGGATGATTGATTCAGGTCTTCCACTCATATTTGTAATAACAAAAACAAGTTTAATGATTTTTATAACAGTGTCTCTAGCGTAACAATCGCAAACGGTCAAGAGCTTTGCTCTGAGGGTTACGGGACTATAAAATTAAATACATTAATGTCGGATAATGCACACAGAACGATAATACTAAAGAATGTATTGTATGTACCCGAAATTGAAACAAATTTAATTTCTATAAAAAGGGCTACTGAAAATGGTTGTAAAGCCATATTTGAAAAACAATCTTGCAAGATAACTCACGAAGGTGTTACGTACCTCGAGGGCTATGTAAACAATAATTTATATGAATGTAAAATAGAACAAAATATGTCTCACAATGTAAATATTATAAATGAATGCGAAAATAAAAATTGTCTACACAAGTGGCATGGGAGATTCGGCCACAGAAACGTTAATCACATTAAGGAATTAGTAAATAATGATAAGGTGTTAGGAATTAAAATTGACAAGTGTAAACACGGTGATACATGCGAAACATGCATAATTTCTAAACTCACTAGTGATCCATACCCCAAAGCCGCTAGTTTTCGAGCTACAAAGCCCACAGAATTAGTGCACTCCGATTTATGTTGGCCTATGCAAACTGCGACGGTTGGCGGGAAATATTATTTTTTGACTTTTGTAGATGATTTTCGCCGGTTTACCATAACGTACTTACTGAGAACCAAAGATGAAGTTTTCCCTAAATTTAAAGGGTATGTTGCAATGACCGCGAATAAATTTGGTAGGAAGGTGCGTGCTATCCGTAGCGACAACGGAGGGGAATACACAGGGAAGGAAATTGAAAATTATCTAAAAAATGAGGGAATTAACCATCAACTTACTGTTCCGTATTCCGCGCCTCAAAATGGGGTTGCGGAGCGTAAGAACCGTACCTTGATGGAGATGGCTCGCTGCCTACTTAAAGACAGTGGTTTACCTAACTCATTCTTAGGCGAAGCCGTCTGCACCGCAAATTACATACAAAATCGCCTCCCGACTTCATCCAACGACTGCACTCCCTACGAAAAATGGACTGAACGCAAACCAGATCTTTCAAATATTAAAACCTTCGGTTGTCGTGCCTTTGCTTATGTGGAAAAGACTCGTAGAAGAAAATTGGATAATACAGCCATTGAGGGGCTGTTCGTAGGTTACGACAATAGGAGTAAGGGCTACAGAATTTGTACGGACGGTAAGAAAATCGTAATAAGTAGAACCGTAAAATTTCTGGAGACTAAAAGTAAAGACATAACTGAGGATAGCATATCAAATAAAACCTATGAAATACCGAATTCTGAAAATCCGGTTCCGAAATTACAATTAATCGACGGTAATATTGACAGCGCCGAAGATACAACGCAAAATCAAACTACAAATTAGGATACAACGCAGAACGTCCCGCGTAGATCAAACAGACCGAACAGGGGAGTTCCTCCCGATAGGTTTGCGTTCTTAACAAATAACGTTAAAGTAGAAGATCTGAAAAGTTGGGACGATATAAAAAATATGCAAAACCCGATTGAAAAGGAAAAGTGGATAGAAGCGACTTTAGAAGAAATGAATTCTCTTCGCGAAAATGATACATGGGAATTAGTCGAAGTCCCACCTGGAACGAAAGTGATCGGTTGCAAGTGGGCGTTCAAATCTAAATACAATAGCCAGGGTTTGCTAGAAAAGTTTAAGGCTAGGCTGGTCGCAAAGGGTTTTTCCCCAAAATATGGGGTAGATTATGATGAGACCTTTGCAGCAGTCGCGTCTCATACGACAATTAGAAGTTTTTTAGCGATGGCATTGTATAAGGATCTGAACTTAAGACATGTAGATATTAAGACCGCTTTCCTTCACGGGGAATTGCAAGAAAATGTGTATATGCATCAGCCTGAAGGCTATGCAGTTCCGGCAGAGGAGCATAAGGTATGCAGACTCAAAAAGGCCATTTATGGTTTGAAGCGGGCCGCCAGAGCCTGGAACCTGACATTACATAAATCATTATCTAAATTAGGTTTTCACCAAAGTAGGATCAATAAATGTTTATATAAACAAACAAACAATAACACAGCGACTTACGTAAACGTTTATGTAGATGATCTCCTCATAGCTGGGGAAGATGAGAACATTAATAAACTTGTAAACGAATTGAACAAAGAATACCCTGTAACTGACTTAGGTGAAGCAAAATATTATCTAGGGATAAATATAAATCGGCCTGACAAAAATACCATGACGCTTGATCAAATTAATAAAATTAATGATTTGATAATCAAATTCCGCTTAGAAAACTCGAAACCAATATACCAACGGAACCAGGATACGTTAAATTAGCGGATAATGAAAATCTCCTTCCAAATAATACGAGTTACAGACAAGCCGTAGGAGCTCTACTATACATCGTGACTGTATCCAGGCCAGATATTAGTGCCACCGTAAATATTTTAAGTCGCAGAAACGAGCGTCCAAGGGCTAAGGATTGGGAAACTGTTAAGCGAACAATCAGATATCTTAAAACTACAATTGACTTAAAATTAACATACACTAATTTAGAGAAACCTGTCTTGAGGGCATATTCTGATTCAGACTGGGCAAATGATCCTGCTGACAGAAAGTCAGTGTCAGGAATCCTACTTATGATTGGAAATAACCCACTTCTGTGTTCATCAAAAAAGCAAGCTTGCATTCCTTTGTCTTCAGCTGAGTCAGAGTACGCGGCTGCCGCTTGTGCAGCACAAGAGACAATTTGGATTCTACAACTCCTGAAGGAGCTGGACCTCGAGCAAGAACTACCTATACAACTGTTTGACGACAACCAGTCCTCCATTAAACTTGCCGAAAGCGACAAGCATCATCAAAAAACCAAGTATATATCTCTCCGTTATCATTTATTGAGAAACCTTGAAAAATGTAATATATAATGTAATGTCTTTAAAAATGTAAACTGAAAAATGTAATATATTGTAACATTTTTTATAACAATTGCCAATGATAAATGGACATATAATGATGCATAAATAATTAGTTTTAAGCTTTAAACAAGCGAAATCATCATTTCAGTCCCTGTCCCCAGGTGCACATATCCAATATTAAATGTATGCTGTAAACATTTCTATAAATATTATTAACTTTTGCTATTATATATTTATACCTATATATACACAGTATGGGAAAATATGATTATCCTTTATTAGTACTAGGCGATCGAACCCGAGCTCCTCGGGTTACAGAGTATAGGTAAAAACAATTCTTTTTTTTTTTAACTCTAATTATTATTTTTTTACATGTAATATATATTTTAGATTGTCCACTAACATAAAAGAGAATTTTTATATGAAAAATATCAATTATGCAATCAAATAAAGTTTTAAAATTTATTAAAAGCGTTACTTTCACATGCCAGGAGTTCTTAGCCCAAGATTTTGCGACTTAAGGCAGTCTTTCCGATCATTTCAGTGCTTTAAGCGCGTGGTTCAATCCCATGTTTGTTAAATTTGTTTCTTATTTACATTATTTTATTTATTTTTCTATAGAGGAAGTTTTATTTTTGTTATGAGACATCAGACGGAAACAAATGCTGACATTTTTACATTGTTTTAAAGGCAAGCGGATTAATATTTCATAATTGAGCTACATGTGATAGAGATACATTTAAAAATAATTCATGCTTGAAAATCTCTCTCCCTCTATATATATATATTACGCTATCGCATGTGGCACAGAAATCTCAATTATTTGTTAATTGTTTAATGGCAACCCCCGAATGAAACGCATCTCATTGGTTACTGTGTAATAGTTTTCAAAAGGGAATAACAATAAATAAAAAAGGTTTAATTAATAACTATAGAAAAAACAATTTATATAATAAAAAAAATAAAAGTAAATAAACAATTTATTAATAAATAAACAACAACATCCGGGTTACCATATCAAGCAAAATAACGACACCTTGGCGCCAGTTAAATACCCCGGTGCGTATATGACATTGGCGTCAGAAAAAAAGTCGCGCCAACGTGGTGCGTATATGACATCTGTGCCGTCTTTTAATTATTTATTTATTTATTTATCGAACAACAAACATACGACTTCATCTCATTTAAAATACAATAAATAAATAAATAAATAAAGGTACTTTTCCAGTATAGGTACTTGGCGAAATAGAGAAAAGGTCCATGGCGAGGAAAGAAATTTGGCAACGTACTTTCTGGCAACCTATTTAATCAAAATATTTTTTTCGAATAAAACTACATAAAAGTTGCCATGATCAGAAAGAGTTTGTACTTTAATGTTAGATGGGCGCAATTCTCGCCAATGGCATTTTTTAACTCGCCAGCACATTTTTTTTATTTTTCGAGGGGTAAATTAAAACAATGCTTTGATGTTGAAATTAAATAGTTTATGGTTTTATTTATTCTTTTTCTTTTTTAAAGATTTTCTTTTTAAGTGAAAGTCATGAATTTTAGACGTTTAAGTTTTAAATTAAAGCTATCCATTTTAAATAAAATGAGTGAAAGGATTATATTTTAATCATGAAATATGAAAAACGGGTACAATATTTGGCGATTTATCACCTGTGCCCGACTAACATAAAAATACCGAGTTCTTGATTTCTCTATCAGAATCTTCCTCTTTGGCGCAGGATTGAGCAAGTAAATTAAATTATGAATAAAAGTAACATGATACAATGGGATTACATGACATGATATCTAGGATACATTTAAGGGAGACCAAACTGGTCGCCACGGACGGATAGTTATTTTCAAAACCATAATAACTCAGTCAATTAAGATACAATTTTCAAACAAATTGCATTTGAAAGTAGGTTTTTTTCTCTATTTCACGGCGTAAAAATTGAAAATGCGCGATATTTAGAAATTTAAAAAATCGCTGACACAGGAAGTATTTTAATTTAATTTTTTTTCAGGTTTTATGGGAAATGACAACAAAATATACAGTATCTCCTATTTTCGACTATTTTCCGTTTACTTTCAATGACTTTCAATAGAAATGGGGTTCTTTTGTTGCCGCGATTAGAAAAATGATATTAAAAACTATAAAAAAATTAATATCTCAAAAATAAATTGAGATACAGCTTTCAAACAAATTGCATTTAAAAGAGCATTTTTTTCCTCATACAACGGCGTAAAAATTTAAAATGTGCGACGGTTAGAAGTTTAAAAATTTGCAGTAAAGAAAATTGCAAAACCAAAATTTTATAATTTTATTTTAAATTTCAAAGTGTTGCCATTCACAAAATGACGTATGCGTTACGCACAGATATGTTTGTCCTTTATAATATAGATAGATTGCATAGTAAATTATTGTAGTAAATATATTTGTCCCTGAGTTTGACCATCATCTCAGCCCCTCTAAACACACATTTAGGTTAACAGATACTAGGTGGCGCTGGCAGAATCATTTCCATTGAGACAACAACTAAAGTTCAACTAGCCACAGTGGATGAAGGTATGTTTTTCTTACCTTTGTTTCATATTTAGAAATATTTAGTCTTTGTTCTGAACAAGGGTGAGTATTTTTATAGCATCATTCATGTTCCCCTATTTAACTTTTTATTTATAAACAAAAAGTTTGCAACTTTGTTTACGTAACATACAAATGTCACATGGCCTATTTAATAATTTACATGTGGGCAAAATGATTCAATAGAACGGCTGTGCAGGTTTTAAGACAAAAACATCACCTCAGTCCCCGTCATCTCAGTCCCAATTATTCGACCCTGATTATGGTGTTAAAAGACATTTTCTTCCATAAAAGTTTATCCTACGTATAAAATATACACCCTTGATCTCAAAACACTACAGCATTCAAATGACAAAACATGTATCATAGTATATAATTGTATTTGGAAGTTGGTACATTGATTAAAAAAAAATAAAAATTCTGCAGTGAAATTGTCCTGTTTTCCGATATTGACCCATATCAATGATGTATTTTCCATTCTATCATAACAAGCACTTACTTTTTTGAACCATTCATTTCAACGCTTCAAAGGGAAAACAAGTTCTGAAAGAACTAAAAGTAAAGTTTAAATATTTACTAAAGAGCATGTGATGAAAACATTTTAGTGCACCGTTTTAATATCTCTCATTCTTCTTCACTTCGAAAACGACAAACTTACTTTTTCAAACGATTATTGCCGCACCTGAAAGAGAAAAAAAATAAACCTCCATAAACTAAAACAGAGTGAGTACACCTTGCTTTGCTCATTAGAACCAATTAAAGTGAATGGATACCGAGTTTTAAAAGCAACAGACCGTTTACTTGTCGTTGATGACAAATTAGGTTAACATACAATTGGGGAATATAAATAAAAATGTTGCTTTAAAAAGTAAGGACTTTATACTGTTCAGAGAGAATTAAAGTTAATGTCAAAAACGTTCGTTTAAAGAAGATAAAAGTTTTATTTTAAAAATCCAAATTTAACCCCTTGAGGGGCGGTAGGATATATTTTATCTCACCTACGATTAATGAAGATTTGCACCAGAAAAATTTTATTACATTTTACTTTTCTAACTTTGGTCGACAACAGTCGTAAAATTGCTTTTCCTTATTTTGCAATAAATCTTTTTGCAGATTCCGGTGTGAATTCAACTTTTGTTAAACACAGTTACTTGCCCCTCAAAGGATCAACACAAGACATGTCGAAATTATTATCTTACCAGGAAACCACGCCCCAGTGTAATAATGAAAAAAATCTAAGTAGCGATAGAAAAAGCATAGTGAAACGTGTTTTTCAGGGTTCTGCGCCTCCTGGAATTTTGCAGACCAGAAAATTCTGTGGCACCAGTATTTTCTTATAGAAAATCTCTCTTTAAAAGAAGGCGAAATTTCGCCCGTTTAACCATAGATTTATTTTTCAAAAAAAACAAAAAAAAAAAAAAATCCTGGCAGTTCTCCTGGAAAATTCCTTGACTCGTACGAACTTTTTTTTTTCTTTTTAACACATTAATCATTTGCCCTAGTCTTCCCGTTATCGAGATATAACGTCTAAAAGTTTTCTTTTTCAGTTTTCTTCTTCAGTTTGCTCTCTGTTTATTTATTTAATTTAGTCGAGAAAAATGGAGAAAAGTCATGGTTCTGATTAACCCCTTAATTCTCAATCCCGTGATATTCACGGGCTGTGTTTTTTATTTAGATTGTTTCATTCCCACTAGTTTTATAAAAAAAGTGTAATTGGATTTATTATGGTATCATTTTACCTGTCATTAAATAAGGTTAATATTTCTTTTTCAAAAAAGTGGTGCCAATAAGCAATTTGAATTTTTAAACCGTAATTTGATGCGACCGTTAAGGGGTTAAGAGAAATTTTAACCCTAGAACTACCGAAAATTTTACTCAAGTTTTATAAAAATATTACACATCAGAATTCTTATTTAAAACTATTGAACTTATTTACTTAACTCATTATTGTCTGGTTTACATATTTAGTTTATTTTAAAGAAATTTCTGGTTAGAATAAAAATTTCGAATGTACCCATCGGGTCCATTGGACCCGTCTGGTAGACGGAGGGTTAAGAATGAGATTAATATAAAATACAAAAATTTTAGATGTAGTTATATAAAAACGAAAGAAGCTGCCAAAAAAAAAATACTTCTGACAAATATTGTATTGAATGAAAAAATGATTGAAACACAAAAAAATCGTGGCACCAAGATCATTTCATGATCTTAAATCTAGTGCAGTGCTTACAATGGTCAACCTCCTACTAAAAACAAAATTGCAAGGGCATTTCAAATGGAAGTGCTTGAGTTTGCACTATCCCAGACTTGTACCAAGAATAGCGAATTATGTCGGAATATTACGGTGCACAGTGTTGCTTGTGGGCTACTTTTTTTAAATAGTAAAATTACCTTTGTTTTCGCCTTAATTAATATGTCATTAAAAAAGGCGCATTTTACCATTTCAAAAGAGTGGTGCCAATCAAAAATCTGAATTTTAAAAGTAGGCCATCTGGCAACTCTGGCGGTGCACTAAACTAGAAATTCACAAATTACTGGAGTTTGATGATAGTGTTACGTTGAAAAATGTCGACTCCACCTTCATCAGTGCCCTGTTGGATATACATAGAACAAACTGCATCCAGAATACGAAGAATTCAACATCCAAAGGTTGAACTTTGCCAATAGCCAGAGTTAGTACGCATCAAGGGCTTTCAAGGACCTTTTACCAGAATTTTCGTAAAGTAATGTTTGCCTTCTCTGCTGAAAAGAAATCTATATTCAGATATAGCGACCACTAATTTACGAAATTTCTGGTACTGAAACACCTAAAGCCCTACGAATCCCTTGATGCATACGAACCCTGATAGCACCTACAAAAATTTTTCTTTAATTCAAATATTCCACCGTCAGGAACAGTTTCACTGACGTTGATATCCTCGCAGTATTACGGTAGAGCATTTACTACAAAATGCCATTCGTTACCAGCAGAAGGGAAATAAACATCTTCATTAAATAAATAAATTACATCAAATATAAGAAAAAAATAAGATTTTATATTTCGATAACGGGGAGACGAGAGCAAATTATTTATGCGTCAAAAAACACGTTTCACATTATGCCCTTTCGATATTTAGATTTTTCTTTCATTATTACACTAACTGCGTGATTTCCTCGTTAGTACTTCTATTGCATTTTCTTTCGACTTGCCCTTCCTTTTCAATGAACGGTCCATTCTTCCTTGAATTAACCCATTTGTAAATAAACTTAACCGGATTATATATAATTGACACAATGATATATTTTACTCGATTATAGAGAAACGATATTTCAATTGCAATGGATCGTGATTCAAATAAAAACAAAAACTCCCGTTTAATATTCATATTACAGAGCAATGGAACTATGAATATTTTTCAAAGCATTGATGATACAATATTCAAAATTCTTTTCAGGAAAACCTCGATGTACAAATTAGGTATTTAGAGCGAATATTTTTAAATGTTGAACCTTTTAAAGAAAGACAATTAATCCAATAACAATAGTGAAATAATTAAAATTTTTCAAAAGTTAAAAGTTTGATTTTTAAGAGTTATAATTTCTTCATATTAATTGGAGAATTTCACGTAAATATGACGCTAGTGCATATTACTATTTATAATGCATCTTTTTATCTATCATTCCAGACATTCACTTTTTAGGTGCGTCCGTAATTATAGAATAGCCCGTCTGTCCGCATATCGTTGGTACCATGTCAAACTATCCACTACTTTTTTTTAAATTCAGATTTCTTGAGTGGCACCACTTTTTTGAAATTGTAAAATTCGCCTTATTTTATTTTATTTAATTTTATTTAATGACATACTGATACGATATCACAGCGATGACATAACAGCGCAAAAATTACCAAACTGAATGAGTTGAAATTTAATTTATAGCATCATTGCAGAATTTTGTCGAGTCATTTTAAATTTTATAAAATCGAAACAAAAATTAAAAAGATACTAATAAAAGTTTACTTCATTCTATTAAATTCTATGACATGTAGTTTAAGATGGAGTCCTATTATTTCCGTATTAAATATATAGGATCGTAATACATTTTGTATTCATGCATTTTTGCATAAGAGTGCAACAGCTATTGCACCTGAATAGTTATAAAACTAGTTATAGTACGAACGCACCTCATTTGGCACGTTTGACATACAATTTCCGACTTGTTAAAAATAAGAAAAACTTCAACAAATTCTGAATAAAAACAGAGACCAAACTGACACTTCCGTGCTAAGACCGATCGAGAGATTACAACGCCACAACTCTGCAGTATTAGCGCTTCAATATGAGAGTGATAACATACCATACTCATATTGAGTTTATAATTACTGATATTGGAAACTAAAAATTTGCTCTTCAGTTTATTTCTCATGCCAGTCCCTACGAATGCTGCGGTCGTGTGCTTCGAATTTTGTATGTACAGGGCTCCCAAATGGTCCGCCAACTGAATACCAATATTATTTTAGAAAAATTTTCTTTTTAGATTTCTCTTACAAACCCACCCGTAATCACCTTTGAAATTTAATTATAGCGCAAACCTACCATAAAATTTTCTGTTAAAATTTATTGGTATTCAGTTGGCGGACCATTTGGAACATTTTACCTTGTTTTATTTAAGTGTCCACGCTTACTATGAATACACATTTGCCGGAATTAACTTATTAATTGTGGTTAAAGGTTTATTAGTTATATTGGTTAAAAAAATTTGAAATAAAAAAAGTTGTTTAAAAAATTATGTACTTTATACTGTGCCTGAAAAATTAAAGTCACTGTCACCAGCTTTCCTTTAAATAAGATAAATGTTTTATATTGGTAGCTATGTTAGTGCTTACTCTATATTTTTGCCTTCATTGTCAACTTAACTGTGGACATATTGTGATAACTAAATGAGGCCAGTAGTTCTATGCATTTTATTCCACTGTCTTTATTTTCCTTACCAACAAAATGATATTTTTTTCCAATCCTTATCCAATAAATCCGCTTGGTAATAAATTCGAAACCATTATAACCAGGCTATTTCCATGCGAACTTGTCATGTCTGTCACACCACTGGAAATCGCTATGCTTGTTGGCCACCGTTATTTTCGAAAAGTTTTCTTCGCCTTATTCAATTGATAAGATATCTCCGATAAAATAAGTCACATTTTTCCGTTTTAATGTACTGGTAGCCAAAAATCGTAGTATGTGACAGACATGACAAGTTCGCATGGAAATAGCAACCATCGAATGCATATCATATACGGTGCTCCAAAATTCGACCTACTAATTCAGAGGGATGATAGTATGCATCAAGGGAATGAAAAATTACCATAGAATGTGTGGTCGCAAACCACGTATTTAATTTAAAATATAGGGTGTTTCTTCCAATTCAATATGGGTTGACTGTAATAACTTTCAGAAAACTGAAGTACAGTAGAACCCCGCTAATCCGAACTAATTGGGACTGGTGCCTGTTCGGATTACACAAAATTCGGATTATCCGAAATAACTATAAAAATAGAAAAGAAAAAGATGCGTGCTAAAAAATTACAAATTATGAGCACTCGGTAACATAACAAACATCCGCTAATCCGGCATCCTAAGGTAAGGCCTGCTGGATAATCTGGCACGACTTTCGGAAAAAAATGGTATTCATTGTTTCATCAATCCTAATATTTATAATAATCCAATGACATTTCATAATGAGGAATTACGTAACAACCCTTTACAAACGGTTCAAAATCGCGAATCTATAAATAGCTCAGTCACCACGTCGACGAGGGGTGAAGAAAAAAACATTACTGTAGATAATTTCCAAAATCATATTGTTAAAAGTAAAAAAAAAAAAAAAAAAAATTGGTCATTCAAATTAAATATTTTTTGCATATTAAAAGAGAATTTTATAGTGGCTGGCAAACGAACTGATATTCGAGATATTTTTAACATGGATTTTACGAGTAGGGACGGGTGCACTACGAATGCACGTTTTCCTTTTACATTCGTGCACATGTGTTGTAGTTTTATATTATTGAGTATTTTTTTAAGTTCTATCAAGCTGTTTAAAGAATAAAAAACAGGTTAAACTGCCATTTTATTAGCCCCCGTTACGGTATGCTATTTATTTCTCCCAGCTTATTTTGTGTCGCCTCCAAAAAATAACGTTACCTTACAGAAGCCAGCCGTAAAACAAAGCAGTACGATTAAATATTCTATAGCAATTTTTTTAACTTCTAAGCACCGCACATTTTCAGTTTTTATACCGTCGTATTGAAAAAAAAAAAAAAAACAAGTAAGAAAAAAATCATGTGTCAAGCATCGATTATGAAACTCTTTCCAACACATTCAGTATAATGCAACAGAACTGCACCGTTTTAAAAATTAAAATATTATGCTTAATTCAACCATACGGAAACGCATAATACATTTCAAAACCCAATTTCAGATGTTCCCATCCACAATCGGAAAATTATGCGATTTTTTGCAGCAGCCCTGCACAAGATTTATAGATTTGAATCTATTAGCTACATGCAAGCCAAAATTTAGTTCACTTAAGAGATACATATACGTCAGTTGAAAATTTACCTTCAGCAATTTCCTCTAATAAGGAGAACGGTACGTGAATGCTTTTATGCAGCCCTGAATTTGAGGTATGGAATGTATATGTAACGAGTAAGATGCAAAAAATTAATTAAATTTAAAAGCGCATTTTAATTTTTACCGAATTTTAAACCGTGCACTCTAGAAATTATTACTCAAAAACAGTACTGTACTGTAACCGATTTCTTTTGTGTGTCCCTGTAAATTAATAAAAAATGCTATGAATGTCCTGTTCTAACGTGAGAGTAGTGAAATTCAGTGATTTATATCAGTTTCATTACATTTGAAATAGCATAATGTCGTTGAAATTCTCTGCAAACGATTTTTCCCCATATACCAAAATGTAATGGAATACTTTTAAGTGCCCCTGTAAATGAACGATTAATCCTACATACTTCATATAGAATACCAAACATGCTTTGGTGATCCTAAATAAACTTTATCAATTTCATGAAAGTCCGAGTATATTTACGGGAGTTATTCCCCATATACCTTAATGTAATGGAATGCTTTTGAGTGCCCCTCTAAATGAACGATTAATCCTACATACTTCATATACAATACCAAACATGCTTTGGTGATCCTAAATAACCTTTATCAATTGCATGAAATTCCGAGTATATTTACGGGAGTTAGAGTGTGGACAGACGGACATACGGACAGACGGACTGACGGCCAGAAAAATCGAATACATAAACACTTTTCAACTTTGTTGGAAAGTGTTAAAAAGTACTTTTAATTGCAATTTGTTTGAAAACTGTATCTCCATTTATTTTTGAAACATTATTATTATTATTTTATTATTATTTTTTTTTTTTTGTAGTTTTTAGCACCATTTGTTTAATTTTGGCAACTCAAGTACTCCACTTCTGTAGAAAGTAAACGGAAAATAGTTGAAAAATAGCAATTATATTTTTTTGTTGCCATTTTCTCGTAACAACCGAAAAAAAATATAAGTAAAATACGTGCTATTTTGAAAAAATATAAACGAATAATTTCTGTTAAAACATGAAGCTATTATAGACGCTTTCAGTGTGACATCAGTCATGACGTTTTGGTTGGAAACTGACTCCAAACAAACGGTTACTATGCGTCATTTCTTTTTAAATATAAATAGTGGAAAATGTTACCAGTACATATCAAGTATTAAAACATTTAGATGTGAGATATAAATATAAGATATACCTGCAACACACAAACAAAATAGAAAATACAACATAGCAACCGATTGTTTAGAGTCAGTTTCCAACCAAAACGTCACGACTGAAATCGTCTATATTAATGTTACAAACAAATGAAAGCCTATAAATGATTAGATAGCAGTTTTTTTTTTTCGTCGAGTTTTTTTAATGACGGCATCTTTTTGATGCATTTGTGCATTATTTTGCGATAGTGACATCCTATGCATGCTTTACTGTAGATGTTTAAGACTGGATCGTAAACGTGGAATACTTAAGCGGATGCGAATGACGTCATTTTACATAAAATAAAAGTGTGTGCTTTAAGTCTTAAAATTGAAATATGTTTTGTATCATTTATATGTACATATATATTTTTTTCATCGGGGGCAACACTAAATTCTGAAAAAGCAGAATTCCTGTTTTCTAGTGTTTAATTCTAACTTCTATACGTTTCTCCCGACATCATAAGCTGTAATTCCGAAAATTTCGTAAGTTAAGCTACTCAGTTATTTTGTTCAAGTATAATTTTCGAAAATAAAATCGGTTCGGATTAGCGGGGTTCTACTGTATACTATAATAAAACATTTAACAGACATTCTCACCTTTGTTCTAAATGTGACACCAAACAAAAGTGGTAGAAGTTTGCACTATACGCCAGCAGTATGTGTTTGACGTCCCACATTTTGGACTGTGATTATCAGTTCATACCAGTGTTGCCAGTAGGCTGCTTTTTAGGTGCGTTCGTAATTATATAAATACGTAGCACCTATAGTCGTCGTTCAGTCCGTCTGTCTGTCCGTCCGTCTGTCCGTCCGCATATAACAGAGCAAGAACTACCCGACCGAATGATCTGAAATTTTTAATATATAATTGCTGCAAAATTTTGTCGAGCCATTTCCAATTTTATGAAAATCGGATGTATAGTTTAATTACAGGGACAGTCAAAAGTTTTCCTTTACATTACGGCCAATGGGAAAAATTATTGCAAGTGAATTTTAATGATGTTACAGACTTCCGAATGGTCTGAAATTTTTAATATATAATTACTGCAAAATTTTGTCGAGCCATGTCCAATTTTATGAAAATCGGATGTATAGTTTAATTACAGGGACAGTCAAAAGTTTTTCTTTACATTACGGCCAATGGGAAAAATTATTGCAAGTGAATTTTAATGATGTTACAGACTTCCGAATGGTCTGAAATTTTTAGTATATAATTGCTGCAAAATTTTGTCGAGCCATTTCCAATTTTATGAAAATAGGATGTATAGTTTAATTACAGGGACACCCAAAAGTTTTCCGTTACATTACGGTCAATGGGAAAAAATTATAGTAAATGCATTTTAATGATTTTACTGCCTTCCGAATGGTCTGAAATTTTTAATATATAATTGCTGCAAAATTTTGTTGAGCCATTTCCAATTTTATGAAAATCGGGTGTATAGTTTAATTACAGGGACACCCAAAAGTTTTCCGTTACATTATGGCCAATGGGAAAAAATTATTGCAAATGCATTTTAATGATTTTACAGCCTTCCGAATGGTCTGAAATTTTAAAGATATAATTGTTGCAAAATTTTGTTGAGCTATTTCAAATTTTATGAAAATCGAATGTATAGTTTAATTACAGGGACAGTCAAAAGTTTTCCGTTACATTACGGGGAATGGGGAAAAAATTATTGTAAGTGCATTTTAATGATGTTACAGACTATGCACTTATGAAGCGCAAAAAAATATACATTCAGTACAATATGGGGTGCAAAAAATAATTATAAAACTAGTTATAGTACGAACGCACCTCATTTGCCACGTTTGACGAGCAATTTCCAACTTGTTTTAAATTCAGTTTGCTTGATTGGCACCACTTTTCTCAAACGGTAGCTTCCTCTTGTTTTCGCCTTAATATGCCATTAAATAAGGCGAATATTACTATTTCAAGAAAGTGGTGCCAATCAAGAAATCTGAATTAAAAAAAAGTAGTTCACTGGCAACACTGGTTCATACAGTATCATTGATTGCTTGAGCAACATGTTTTTCGAGATATTTCCGTGGTGTTATTACATTTCACACAAAACAAGGTATATATCATTCCTTTTTCATTGCAATGTTTTTATTTTTCTCGAAATTATTACAGTCAAAACAAGTTCAGTTAGGATGAAACACCGTGTATTTGTGGCTAAGTAAGGAGTTTGCGACAACATGTTCTATGGCAATTTTTCATCTTCTTGATACCTACTTTGATTTTGTCAGTCGAATTTTGGAACAATCTGTATATAGAAATGACGCCTTCTGAATTTGTGTAAGTTTAATGTAAGCAACAGAATTCTTATTTCTTTAAATCGTAGATATCACGTTGCGTTATTCATGATAAAAATATACCGATCATAGGGAAAAAAATTTCTTTAACCACAGGTGCATTGCCTGGAGGAGAATCCGGTACGGAATCATTTATATGTTCTATTTCTTTCAAATAAAAATAAAACTGAACGAACTTTACCATCAACTCAACAACTATATGTGACTCAACTTCTATATTTTATTTCTGTCAAATTAAGTACTAACTTGTACATTAAATTAACTGGGGGATCTAACCCGCGCATCCCGGGTTGCAGAGTACGGTGAATTTTTTTTTTTTTAACTCTAAATTTTTTATATGCAATATATTTTTGGATTGTCCCCTAACATTAAAAAAAGCATTTTTATATGAAAATTATCAATGATGCAATGAAATAAAATTTTGAAATTTATCAAAAGCTTTCGTATTAACTCATGCTAAGAGTTATTAGCCCAAGATTTTGCTACTTACGGCAGCCTTTTTGATTCTGATCATTTCAATGCTTTAAGCGCATTGTTCATTTATATGTATGTTAAAATTGTGTTTTATTTATTTACTAGCTGTTACCCGTGACGTCGTTCACGTAACATAAAAAGAAGAAGAAATGAATTAATTAAGCAAAGCATTTCCCCTTCCGATAATTAAAAACATATATAATAAACCAATTCTTTATCACATTTTACAGTAGACAATCTATTTATATATTACGCTATTGTGTCTGGCATAGAAATCGCAGTTATTTGTTAATTGTTTAATAGCAACGCCCAAATAAAACGCATCTCATTGGTTATTGAACGCATTTGTTATTGAACATTGGTTATTGATTGGTTATTATTGGTTATTTAATACATCCCCATACCTATAAGGAGGGTTACCATAGGGGGGGCCCTGTTCTGTCGCCAAGTTTGTCGCCAAAAATGGCGCCAACTTAGCGATATCTCTAATATTTCGCCGAATTCCCACAGACTTCCATTGTAAACCAATAGGTTTTACTTGCTTAGAGAAAATCAACAAATTGAGTTATTTTAATGCAACAAAAACTAATATTAGCTTAGGGGATGCTATTAATTATAGTTAACCATCTTGCAGCCTAAGGCGAAATCAGAGCTGTCACTGGAGACTATTTTTATGGTTTCGCACCACTATTTTAAGAAAATCAATTTTGCAGTGTATTTTTCATGTAGATGTTGTTAATGTCCATATGGAATTTTTTGTACTTAAAAAGTCGTCCGAGTTGAATTGAAAAAGAGTCACCAGTGGAAAAATTGAATCCCCGAGAAAATCTCGGATTGCACAAATTTTGCTACTTTTACGTCTCCCGAGGAAATCTCGGGTTGCGCAGCGACAGGGTTATGGGAGTCCAAGTAAGTTAAATTATGAATAAAAGTAACATTATAGAATTCTTAACATGCTTTCCCAAACATAAATTTTAAGGAAATCAAACTGGTCGCCAAGGGCGGCTAGTATAAGACATTTCTTTATTATAAGGTCATTGACATAACTCAGGTTTATACGCTGAACCAGGATGTCAGTTAATATCAGGAAATAATAAGAAATGGCACAGATGACATATACGCACCGGGGTACCTAATTGTCGCCAAAATAGCTTATTTTGCTTGACATAGTAACGCCGGCTATTGTTGTTTATTTATTAATAAATTGTTTATTTACTTGCGGTCAGTGTCTTCTTTTAACCTATGTTGCGACAGTTCAGGTGATCCACATTCCCTCCTTGAAGCCAAATAAGCAGCTTTATAATGGTGACGCAGTTGGGACTTTTAAGCTGTATCAGCATCTCTAAGATTAGCCTGACGATCGGCTTGTTCATGTCTACGCAATTCTGCTTGATGAAAAGTTTCATTAATTTTTGATATTTTCAATGCTCTTGCATTACGTGAATTTCTCGATAAATTTAATTTCACTTTGATGACGTTCCTCTCTTTAAATTTTTATAACATTTTAAATTCAGTTAGACATTGTATTAAAAGCTATGGCATATTTATCTCAATCTATCATACCTCACAAAAAACTATTATCCGAAAGGGCTTAGATGCAGCATATTCCAGCGGCCGTCATCTTGGATATTTTGAGATTTCTTGGCGATTTTTTGTTGCCGATGTTTTACATTTTATTATCGTTAAGCCTAACATGAGCATAAAACACTGCTTGGCGACATTTACTAATTGGCAAGAAAAGGAGTGTTCACGCCAAGAAAAGATCCAAGATGGCAGCCACTGGAATATATAAATTCTGTTCCTAAAAAAGAGCACTAAAAAGAGCTACTTTTTAAAATGTTAACAAATATTTTACCCTTATAAAGCTAAAAGAAATGTAGAATTAAAATTCAGCTGCCACACTACGATTTACAAACGTTTCTCCAATAAAAAATTTTATACTGAATGTTACTTTGATGACGCAATCATATTAAACATTTATGTTCTTTGAACGAAAATGTAAATTCCTTTAAAAATAAAGTAACTGTTATTTAAATTTCCTGGAATGAACGCTTAAAAATTAACACTCACAAAAAATTGTTTTATTCAGGTAATCTAGTTAACTTTTTACTTTTTAAGAATGAAAATACATTTTCTGCTAATCATTACGTCATTTTCGACATTGATAATTTTACTGTGCATATTATTGACATTTGCTCTTCAAAGTTTTTTTTTTTATTTTTAAATTTTAAATTAAAAATCCCATCTTTATGTTAACCGCGCGCAGACGATAAACCGTAAGCATTCATAACAATTTTCTTTAAATAATAAGAATTAATACCATGACATAATCTCATTTTATTTCAACATCAAAGCATATCCGTTCTATTTTCCATGTCACATTTTCCTTCTTCCCGTACTTACTCAAAATCCATGCACCTTGTATTATTAAAAATACTTGAAAATTTCCTTTTTAATCTTTCAATTGGAAATTAAATTATTATTCTGGGTTTTTTCTTTTTGGCATCGAAAAAAGGAAGATGGTTAAATTTTATCAGAAAAATGTCAATTCATTGTCTATGAAAAATAATGAAATTTTGTATTATTAAGCAAAATATTTGAATAAAATAAATTAAACATAGCCTATGTTCATTTCCGGATTGTAATCCATCTATAACAGAAAATACAAAAGCATTAATTCATCCGTTTAGACGCTGTCTTCATTCAAACATTCGGACACACATTGACATTTATAATATTATAAGGATTTATAGAGGAAGTTTCAATTTCGTTATGGAAAATAAGTCAGAAATAAATAATTCTTTTTAATCCTTTATGTGCAAAAAGTTTATTATTATTATATAATGGTATTATTATTAAGTAATATTAATATCATTAATATAATTATATCACACTTGATAGAGATAATTTCAAAAATTCATGCTCGAAAATCATTAAATAAAACACAATAAATCAGTCAAATAAAATACAGTTTTGAAACAAATTGCATTTGAAAGTAATTTTTTCCCTACTCGACGGTGTAAAAATTGAAAATGCACTATATTTAGAAGATTAAAAAATTGCAGTATCGAAAATTGCAAAAGCAAAATTTGATCGTAAAGTGTTGTCATCCGAAAAATGACGTCAGCGTTAAGCACGTTTGTCCTTTATAATATAGATAGTTAGATTTATTGGAATGCGAATTATGTAAATTCCCTCATGTGTCACAATTATTTCCACTTTAAGAACAAGAATTATTGTATCCATGATATACACTGAAAGTTGGTGCACATGAATAACTTTTTTTTTTTTTTTTTTTTTGGTAAAATGAATGTATTATTTATTCATTAATTTATTTATTTTAACTTTTTATAAATGTATGAATATCTTTTCATGATAATATTTAATCAATAGGGGAGTTAGGAGAGGTTTGATACATAGGGAGGGTTGATACATTGACAATTTTTCTCAACAAATGGCATTAACAGCCATTGTAACAGATGTAAAGTCTTCTTTTATTAGCAGAAGCAATCATTAGCTGGACTTAGCAGTGAAGAACTGACAACTAAAATAATAAAACTTTGTAAAAAATCACCATAAAATAAAACAATACACAGGACGCGTTTCGAGCTAAAAACATAACAACTCGTCATCAGCTACAACAAACACGTGTCCTTTTTTTTTTTTTTTTTTTTTTTTTTTTTTTTTTTTTATTAAAATAAAATAAAAGAAATAATTAAAAAATATAAATAATAATAATAAATAAATTAAAAAAAAATATGTTTGTTGTAGCTGATGACGAGCTGTTATGTTTTCAGTTCGAAACGCGTCCTGTGTATTGTTTTATTTTATGGTGATTTTTTACAAAGTTTTATTATTTTAATTACCTCAAATCGCCAGTTTTCGGTGCTGTTTCGCTAAGAACTGACAACGTTTTTTTTTCTTTTAATTTTGAAGATTTTTTGAATGTCAAAGTAATTTTTTTTAAATACTGATTTTCTTCCATAACGCTTACTACAGCGAAGATAATATCTTGTAATTATTTTTTATTTGTAAAGCACATTGTTAGGGTGAGTTTTATTGGAAAGCAGATTGGCATTTTGCAACTGCATTTATACAAAGTGATTGAAAATCCCATAGGACACGATAGGGTGAAATGATACAGTAGTGCTGGGGCAAAATGATACACTTGTATATTTGAAATTTAATAGTTCTTTTTTTAACTTTTAAACTATTATAGGACTATAACATTCATTATTGCTTCACAGTAAGAGCTACTGAAATTGGGAAGGAAGAACAAAGAGACTGTTCATAGACATTATGTAGGTTGCATAGAAAAGCAGCGCGATGATAGATGGTTAGTTCGCTTTGCTCGTCATGTAGAAGGAAAAAGTTTAAATGGCCTGAAAGGGAAGATGTTTCTATAATTGACGAAAGGCAAATTGAAAAAAAAAACATTAAATCTACCCGATTTTACTTATCAAAATGATAGAGTTATTAATTTTTCTTTTAACCATTTCAGGGGTGGTGGTATGTTTATGAAACAACTTAATTTTATTTCCCAAACGCCGCATCGGCACCAGCATTTAAATTGGCACCAGGTAAAATATTTTCCATCTACTATGAAAGTGAAATATATTCCTTTTCTTATTTCTAATTAAATTTGTTAGTAAATTCTGGTGCCATTCATTTATTCAACACTTTAGCATTGAAAATGCTTTGCCCCTGAAAGGGTTAAAGGAATCTTAAATGTACTAAATTTATGTTAAATTGTTTGCAAATCAGCAATGTTCGCTTTATTTTTCCTTGCAGCTAGATTTCTAGGGTTTTTTTCATTATTTATTTTCTAAAAAGTGTGTTAATAGGATTGTTTAAATAATAGCAATAGTTTAAATATTTTTGAAAACATTTCTGAAACAAAAATATGTCAGTGACATTTCGTTTTAAATTTTACTTAAACTAGGGGGCTCGGCCCCCTACGAGCTACGCTCGCCAACCCCCGCCCAGACACCGCAGACTCTAAATGCACGCTAATTTGATCGGCTTTAAAAAGATTTCGAAAGATTGAATTATAATGTAAAAAGCAGTGGCGATCTCCCTATAAACGAATTTCTATTCATTTCTCTTTGATTGGGGAATTTTAACGCCAAATCCGCTGCGGTACTGCTTGATTATCTCGTCGACCAATTTCGCCAAATTATATAAATCGCCAAACCACTCGCCAAATTATACAAATTGACATAATTTTTTATTTTAAATAACAATAGAACAAATAAATTCGTACAACATTAATAAAAATACAAATAAAACGTCGAATAAAAATAACTTGATGACGTAGATACGTGTAACAACATTTCAAAATAAGCTAATATAAAAGGAATTAAGTAAACAGAGTCTTTGTCTCCTGGTATTTTTAACAAAGCGAAAAGAAAGTTATTTTAAATGAGACATTTTAAATTAATCGTTTTTAATCTAACGTAATTTTTACCAAGCTATTTTTTTCTCTTTTAAATATTCACGTGAAGATACTTTTGTTAGAAATGAAATATTATTTGCGCTTTCCTAACAAAAATAGTTGAAAAGATCCTCTCAAAATATTAAATAAATGTCTAGCGCAATTTCTAAATTTAAACTTTTTTGCAATATTATTTTGTATTCATTTTATGTAATAACTATAATGTGATGTAAATATGACGTAATTTCTCCTACGACTTCTAACGCATGTTAATGAACTTATTATTTTACAATATCCTTTCTCTTTTAAAATTCACGTGTGTACTTTTTATGACATAATTTTTAATAAATTCCTGCTTTTTATACGTAATTATTTAATTTTAATTTGAAAGTTTTTTTCCTGTTTATAATAGTCACGTGTAAATAAATTTTTAATTTGAAGCAAATATTATTTCTTGCGTTTTTTATACAGTTGGCAACAGTTTAAATTAGTACAATTTTCTGAAATCTGTAAAAAATATCTCTAGAAATGCTGAAAATTTGAATTTAAAATAGAAATAAAACCTGCAAAAATGAGTCAAAATGAAAAAATTAATGCAATCTGCACTCCGGCAAATTCTAACGCATAAAATGATCTAAAAATGATTACACTGCCATGTATAGTTTTTGCTGCTATAAAACTTTTTTAGTGGAGCGATTTTGTCCAACTTTAGCATTAAATATCTCTTAAAATAATTCTTCGATTTGAAAACTGTCTGCATCAGTATGTTTATCAAATATTTCTGTATAAAACCACCGATTTTCATATTTTTGTATGCATTATTTTTCTTAATATTAACGAAGAAAGACCTCCGGTCACAAAAAATTCAAAACCGGCGGCGGCGGTGACAGCGGTAGTTACTTTTTTTTAGAATAGAGAGATATTTCAAGATTTATTGTAAAAAATTGTATGACGCATAAATTGAATTGTCTTCATTTTTTCCCCCCATTTACATAACAATGTATCAAACTTCCTTTGCTAGTGTATCAAACCTCCCCAGTAATGGGGAGATTTGATACAGCAGCAACCATTCAAAATAATATGGATATATTTTTTGAATGACTATTTTTTAAATTCACAATATTTTTAATAAATGAATAAAAGGTCACTTTATAAGAAAACACGAAAAATTTGTTTAAAAATAGCTTTCTAAGGGTTGTAAAAAATTAGTAAAAAAAAACTGTACCATATCTCCCCTACCTCCTCTACACACTGAACTTCTGAGCTATACATATATTGTTGAAATGCAATAGTTTATCATCGGTACCATGTCAAACTATACAGTATGAAAACAGTGTTGTCAGTAGGCTACTTTTTTAAAATTCAGATATCTTGACTGGCACTACATTTTAGAAATAGTAAAATTCGCCTTATTTAATGACATATTAACAAACAAGGGGTAATTTACCATTTCAGAAAAGTGGTGCAAATCAAGAAATCTGAATTTATAAAAAATAACCTTCTGGCAACTGTTTTCCATGGTCTCCAGTTTGACATGGTACCGACGATATGAGAAGGGTAGTTTTACTTGCGTATTTGTTAGTAAATGACAATAATAATACTATAGCTTACAACTAATGTTGTGAAAATCGATTTTTATGTTATAACTAAATAATATAGTTTAGTAAGACCTTTTAAATAGTTACCAAGATTTTTTTTTAAAAAAAGAAAGAAAAAGAAAAAAATCAAGTGTAATTTTAAAACCATTAGAACGGAAGTCTTTCCCAAATCAACAGCAAAACTGGCATTATAGAGAGTTTTCACGAAAACAACGTTTGAACAATAAACCAATTCTATTCTGTCGATTTCTATAATCGATTAGAATGTAAGTACTTTATAAGTTTACTTTCAGCGTCATTATAATCTATTTCTGTCACTAAATGATAAAAATAATGGTTTTTAAGCTGTTAGTTTATCTTAAAAATAATGGAAAACAGCACGCAACAGCACTGTTGCCAGTTTGACCTCCAATTTTAATCCAAGATTTCAAATTCTTACCGTAAATTTTGAAAGAAGAATTTTTCTTTTAAATGATCACTGAATGTCTCTTATGAAATAAAGAGTAAAATACTATTCTTTATTTATGGTATGAACTCGAAATTTTTGAATAACAATGGAGACCAAACAGGCTCCCTGCGTAACAGAAAGATTTTGCATATTACAAAGAGTCTTATATTTTCTGACTATACTAGTTATAATAAGTTAGTTTCTTATGTTATTTATATTAAATTGAAATTCCACTTGAATGTAAAAGATAATAAATATTTTTAAAAATTAGGTCTTTCAGACAGGCAATTATTTTTTGTTTTATTTAAAAGTTATGTCGTCCTATTTTTAAGTACAATATCAGGGCTGCCGCAGGCAAATATTTTTATATTCTATTACTACCACTATTTTTAAAGAATAATTTTTTTATTATATTTCTCTAGAAAATGTTGTCAAAGTGTTATGGAAGATTTCTGTTTTGAAAAAGTGGTGTGAGATAGAATTAAAAAATAGTTGTATGTGGCAGCCCTGGATATACATTCAATGATGTTTCTGCAAAATATTTTTTAGCAAAAATGTGTTATGCATTATTTAATTATTTACCTGTGTATTAGCTCTACGGGGTCTCCTACAAAAAATCGTGTTAAAAAAAGCAAGCTTCAATTGTTTAATACAATTAAACAAAAATCTCGTAATATTTTTACCCTTACTTTTTATACGAGGTTAATCCACAAAGTAACGTCCTTGGCTTTAAAAATGTTAAAAATAAACAGTTCTTCAAAACATTATTATCCTACAAAAGTGAAGCTTACTTTACATCTTTACATAATCATCTCCTAAATACATTTGGGCATTTGTCCTATCGGCTCAGGAGGTTTACAATGCCCATGTTATAACAACCCCCCCTAGATTGGAGAAATCCGTTTTGTTGTGAGGTCACAAAACGTCAGAGAAAGCAGGCAAAACAAAGAAAAAATCGAACAGCTTGCATGTTTCGATTTCGTTGGCTCGTGGATATTATTAATTACAACAGTATAACTTCAAAAATCAGGCATCATCGGTGCCGAGACTACGCCGGATTTTTGAAGGAATGTCAAAAGTAGTAACTAGGAATATCAAAAGTAGTACTATAGTCTTAATGGTGCCTTTAGCCATAACTAAATTCATTATTAAGTGATAATTATGTAAGAAAAAGAGAAAAAAAAAAACGTACATTAATTGATATTTTCTGTGTTACAAAAACAAAAAAAAAAAAAAAAAAAAAAATCTAATAAAGATTGAAATTATTTCTTCTCGCGCAATTTCGGAAACATCGATGTCCATTTTGTTTGTTTCAATTTTTTTGGCAGTTCTTTAACAAGTTTTTATTGTATTTTATACAAATGAAGAATGTATATTACGGAAATACAGTCTTGTTCTCTAAATCAGATATTAATTCTGCAGTCAAATTTCTGCTGTCTGTGATACCTTTTCTTCTGTCTGTTGTTCATCCTCGTCTTGGGAGCTGTTACTAGCATTATCGCCGGTTCTATTTAGCACAGCATCAGAAGATAGGCTCCAATGAACTTGAGTACTGGTCTCCACGCCGTTGCTGAGAAACGGTAGAGTTCCATGAAATTTTTTTCATAAAATAATCGCTTCTGACAAATGAAAAAAAAGGCAAATATATTTTTTTTGCATTTTTACTTTCGATCTCGAAGTTTTTAATTCATAAACAATTGCTATTTTACTTCTACCATAACTTGAAAGTGTAAAAGAAAAAAGAAGGGAAAAGATGGTTTTGCTGCCGGATTTTTGAAGTCTTACTTTATTAGTAAATAATAATTAATGATTCCACGACCCATCGAAATCGAAACATGCAATTTATTAGAACTTTTGTTATTTGTTTTCCCTGCTTCGGGTGACGATTTGTGACGTCACACCAAAGCATGTCAAGGTTTTCTCTTTTATCTAGAGAGCGTTGGTTATAATCGGCTGCCACCAGTACCGTATTAAGCGAATTGTTCATTGCAGTCGTCGAATTATCATTACCTCCCATGGTGCACGAATTTGTTGCAGCAAAGATGTTCTGACACAATTTTACAAAATAAAAGAACGTGAAATGAATGAGAAAGCGATGTGCATCAGCCCTCGACGAGTTGCACAGTTCTCGAGTCCTCGCTTACCCACACATTTTGCGTTCTTTGCTTGGCGAAATTGATTCAGAACACCTCGGCTTCCATAAAATTTGTGCATGATGGGAAGTGATGATGAGTTGAAGACTCCAGTAAACAACTGTCTTAATAGGGGGCTGGTGGCAGCCGAGTACAGCATGTGCATTGTAAATCCCCTAAACACATATAAGGTTAGTTGGAGCAACTGGACCATGATTTTACAATGTGACTCTGGAGCTTCTGACAACTCAGCTTCAAAAAGCTAATGTTCATTTGAATTAAAGTATGAACTTCTGTAAATGTATTCAGTTAGGTTCTCTCTATCAGACAGAAATGCTCAAAATTACATTTTAATATTTATAAATATAAAAATATGCATACTTCATCTTCCTTTCCTCATGGGTCCAGTTGCCCCATAAAAATGGGGTAAGTGGACCAGGAGGGTCTATGTTCCACACGCGTTTATTTTTTTTCATATGGGATATAAGGTCCTGTTTGAAAAAGTGTAAACAGCTTAAAAAATTTTAAGCCAGGCAGATCATGTAAATTATATGTCAATAAAGAGCGTTGTAAGGGAAACCTTTGCTGTCAGTGTGTCTAAAAAAGCACTACAAGTGAAAATATTAGATTTATTTATACCAAAAACATAAAAATTAAGCAAGTTCTTATGTACTTTAGTATAGGTAATAAGTATAAAAGTCACATGGGTATTTTAAGGGAAAAAATAGCAAGGTGAATAAACGGCTACGTAAGTACTTAAGTACTTTATCTGTATATTGTACAATTTCAAGGTTTGGCTATCTCGCTTTCAGGGGCAAGGTACTTGCATTCGTAAAATGTTGAAATAGTTAAATGACACCAGTATTTACAAGAGCATCTATTTGAAAACAAGTAAAAGTATATTTTCGCGTACTTAATAAAAGTGAAATTTTCATTAGAAAATTCTGGTGTCAATGCGGCAATTAGGAATTAAAATTATGTGATGCCATAACGACATCACCGCCTCTCAAGGGGTCAAGAAATTTGGTTTGATACCACCTAATATGTTTTTTTTTTTTTTAAATTTTATTACGTACTTTTAGTAAGGTACTCTATAATTTTCTTTACTGTGAGCAAAAAACAATGGAGAAATTTACTTCCCGTTGTAAGAGAAACTCAAAAAAATTATTTATAACTATTGGGGTAACTGGATCCAGCATGGCCCAGTTATCCCGGATACATATCCCAGTTACCCCCATTATTGAAAAACTTATGGGGTAACTGGGACACCAGGATTACATTTGAAACATGAAGTAAATATGTATAGATACCTAATAATATTAACGTAGTTATATGCCTAATCTTAAAAAAAAAGATTGTTTAATAAAAGTACTTACAGTATTTTAAAAAAAAGCCGAGGAAGTTCAACCAAATTGACGTTGTTTTTAAAAAAAGAAACGTAAATTTTCGACAACCTATCACAGCAAAGAGAGAGTTACGATTGAGTTGACACACATTTTTTTAGGAAGTAGAGGTTAAGGGGCATTGTTCACAAAAGCTAAAACTTATAATACATCAACAGATTTTTATAAAATAGCCTATGGCCCAGTTACCCCAACTAACCTTAAAAAATACCTAAATGTAGGTAGAGAAGTAAAGCTCCATTTTCAGGGCTGCCACTGGCGACTAGTTTTTAGTTCTACCTCGCAGCACTTTCTCAAAACAAAAATCCATCACATACACTTTGACAACATGTGTAAGAAAAATATACTGCAATTTTTTTTTTAAATAATGGTGCGAATACAATATAAAAATAGTCGCCAGCGACAGCCCAAGACTTATATGGGGAAATAATTGTTTTGAAGAAACGTTTGTTAGCCCCGATATGCTATTTCTTTCTCCTAGCAATTAAAAAGTGTCGTCTCCAAAAAAAAAAAAATAATAATAACGTTCCGATGTACAAGCCAGCCGTAAAACAAAGCAGATGTATTATTGTACTGTTAAATACTCTAATGCATTTTTTTAAACTTCTAAGCATCGCACATTTTCAATTTTTATACCGTCGTATTGGGAAAAGAACCACTTTTTAATGCAATTTGTTTGAAAACTGCATCTCAATTTATTTTTGAGATATTAAATTTTTTTGTAGTTTTTAGCGCCTTTTAATAGAACAATAGCGAAAAACGAAACTTAAAATTATACTAAGGCTACTGTTCTAAACATTTTATTTAAACTAGATAAAACTACTAGTTTTATATTGAGGGAAAATGGGCCAACTCTCTATTTTATATCACTTTAAATATTCCATCACTTCTTCCACTTGTACATAAAGAAAATTAATCAGACAATGAAAATAGTACTTACGTCTTACGTGGGTAGCCGGCCTCGTACTTCAGAAGAAATAAACACGAACAGTCACAAATAAACTAGACAAATGTTCATATATTCGAACTATGTGTATTAAATATCGGTTAGTTTACACTACAACGGGGACTTACACACAAATCTTCGCCCCATGTATATTTTCACCTTCACATTTTTTACTGTCTACAATATTTCACAGCCCAGCAAACTTACATCTTCGAACCGCCATCTTACTACTTTCTGCGAGCTAGCAGAAAAAAGAACACCTACATTTCTAAAACATGATTCCTGGGCTCGCCAGGCCATCTACCGGCAAGAATCAAAATAATACACAATTATTACATATCAAGGAATAATTTAACAGAATATTAATAATTATTAAATCTACACTGAAAACAAAAATTAAGAAACATTAATGATACAATTTACACACATATATAAAAGATATAAAGAAATATATAAGACAAACTCAAAAATTAAAAGAACTGCAAACTGTAAATATAGCCTAAATCAGTTTTGGTGCTGCCATCTTCAGGCAATAGTTATAAGGAAAACAGTCATTTCACAACACTCCCACCTTTTGATTTGGTGAGAGTCAAATCAAAAACTAATTGCTGTATCTTTAGTACAGGAGCACACTTCTAAAGGATAAAGCTTGCGCACAGGCCGCACTAATGTGCCATTTTTTGTCTTAACTTTAACTACTCTGATACGTCCGTCTCGACCCGTACACAGTTCTTGTACTCGAGCGATTGGCCAGTTGATGCGCTTGGTGTTTTCTGAACCGATAAGCACAATGTCACCTTCGTGGATATCACAGTCCTTTTGACCATGTTTTTGTGCCAATTGGCTAAGATATTCTTGGCGAAACCTCATCCGAAATTGTTCACGAAGTTCTTGACATCGACGTTGGCGAACAAACAGTTTGTTGTTATCGACGAAGTCTAAATCCACTACACCTGAGGTTCGAAGATCGCGTAAAAACATCGACGGAGTCAATGGTGCAAGATCTCCCGTATCGTTTGAAACGTAAGTGAGTGGTCTACAGTTGATAACATCTTCGGCGTCACAAATAATTGTGAGCAGCTCCTCATAATTTACTGATGCTTGCCCTAGCACTCTGACAAGCAGATTTTTCGTGCTGCGGATTAGTCGCTCCCACCATCCGCCCCACCATGCAGCAGTAGGCGGAATAAATTTCCATTTTATGGGATTTAAAGTTTCATGAGAGACTACCTTCTCCCAGTCAATTTTCTTCAATGCCGTGGACGTTCCTACAAAATTGGTGCCGTTGTCCGTGTACACAACAGAAGGACGGCCTCTCCGGGCTATGAATCGATGAAGAGCTTGTATAAAGTATTCGGTGCTTATAGAAGTTACAAGTTCTAAATGTACACATCGGTACACAGCACACGTAAAAAGAACTACCCACGCTTTTTATTTCTGAGAATCAGGGGGCCACATAAATCGATTCCTGTTATTTCAAAACTAAAGGCATCACGAACCCTGTCCAATGGCAATTGGATGGGTGCAGTAGTTGGCGGCTTTACTGTAAATCTTTGACATGGTACGCATTTCTTTATTACTGATCTAATAGTTCGTCTAGCGGCTATGATCCAAAACTCTTCACGTAATATGACCATAAGAGTCTGAATACCAGCATGAGAATTTTTCAAGTGATAATCTCGTATTAGACAGTGGACAATATAATGTTTGGAAGGTAGCAAAACAGGATATCTAAAAGTGTAATGATCATCACGTTCTATAATTTTTGTCTTTACTCTAAGTAGGCCCCTCTGATCTCTCTCCGTCAGGAGACCATGAACTGAATCTCCAGTCTCTGAGAAACTCTCCGTCTGTACAAGTGAAAGAAGTGTGTTTTTAGCTTCTTGAATTTCATAAGCAGATAGAAATGGTTCTTTATTAATGTTACGTTTTAAAGAATTACTGATAAACCTTTTTACCCAACTTAAAACCCTTATCATCTTTGAAAATTTAGAGAATCTCTCATACCATTTAATTTCTTTAGGATCCTTTATAATATTTAAACTTAAATTTACGGTTACTCCTTTCTTGCGTTCAGAAAAAACTAAAGTCTCATCTGGCTCTATTTCTAGCTTTGGCCAGTTGTCGCTATGCTCTTTTAGCCAGTTAGGCCCATACCACCATTTACATTCCATAAACCGACGAGGGGAGCAGCCGCGAGAAGCCAAATCTGCCGGATTAAATTGGCTCGGAACGTAAGACCACTGATTTACTTCTGTGACAGCGCAAATTTCCTTCACCCGATTGCCCACGAAAGTTCCCCAACTATCATTTCTTTTAATCCAGGATAACGCGGTGGTGGAATCGGTCCAAAAATATTTTGGGCAGTCCTGTAGCGAAAGAGCTTCTGTAGCATATTTAGAAAGACGCTCCCCTAAAACACACGCCATAAGTTCGAGTCTCGGGATTGTAAGCTTTTTTAATGGTGCGACTCTCGCTTTAGCCATAACTAAACTTACGACTATTTCCCCTTTATGTTCACATCTCAAAAAAATAACGGTCGCATAGGCGTGTTGGCTTGCGTCACAAAAAACATGGAGTGACCAGGAACTCCTATCTCCAAAACCTATGCGCCGCGGCAATTTCAAATCCGTGAGTATACCCAAATTATTATACCACTTTAAGAATTTAACTTTAATTTCTTCAGGTAAAGGGGTATCCCAATCTACTTTTATAGTCCAAATTTCCTGAAGCAATAACTTTGCCGTCAACAAAACAGGTGTCAGGAAACCTAATGGGTCAAAAATAGTCTGCGTTAGGGACAAAATCTCTCTTTTTGACAAATTCTCTGAAATCGGTGAAGTCTTAATACTAATACGCAGGTTATCTTCGTTCCTGTCCCACATAATTCCTAAAACTGATACCGGATCCTCTAACACGGATTCTGTACCCAAAACATGTGACATTGCACCGATATCTGTCCCTACTGAATTATAGGTCCACATGCGTAGCTCCATCTTCGCTTCGGCGAGAACCTGAGTAGAATATTTTATAAAGTCTTCGAGTTCTTGCTGATTATCAACGGATGTTACGCAATTATCTATGTATAAAGATTTATCTAGTTTCTGAGCCAAAAACCTCTTTTCGGGTGGCACCTGTGACAAATGGTGTCTTATAACCGCTCCTAATAAAAATGGGCTGGAGGTAACCCCAAAAACTACCCTAGTATGGCGGAGTACTTTTATAACATTTTCTCTCTCCCACCATAAAAATCTCAAAAAATCCCTATCTTCTTTTCTTAATTCTATTTGCAAAAATGCACGTCTAACATCGGAAGTTATCCCAATGCATTTTTCCCTAAATCTCAACAAAATCGCAGGAATTTCTTCAATTAAATTTGGTCCCTTAAATAAACAGTCATTGAGAGAGGGAGCTCTACCCACTTTGCATGACGCATCGAAAACAGGTCTTATCTTAGTTGTGGCACTATCTGGTTTAAACACTGGGTGGTGGGGAAGATAATGCCCTTTCCTATCTAGTTCTGCCTCTGGTACTACCTCAATTACACCCTCTTCCATCCATTCGTCAAAAACCCTATTATATTCCTCAAATTTATTCAAAGATTTAAGTTTTCGGGAAACACTAAAAAGCCTCTTTTCGGCCACATGACGATTTGATGGTAACGCTACATTGGTTCCCAACCATGGTAAACCTACACAGTAACGACCCTCTTCGTTTCGAGAAAGAGAATCTAAGAATTGTTCCCGGGCCATTTCTTCTTCCGCAGCCTTAGTCAAATTTTGTGGCGTATCTAATATTCCGATTGTTTCTAAATCCCAAAGATCGGAAATTTTCAAATCTCTGATAGCCAAATTCGTACACAAAGTTGTAGCCCCTTGCTCTTTAGGAGGAGAAAAATCATCCAATGCACCACAAACGGCCCAACCCAACTTTGTACAAACTGCGGTCAATCCTCCTTTTAATTGCTTAACTAGACCCGTGAGAATTTTCCCATATATATCACTACCTATAAGCATATCAATTTTAGGATGATCTGCACCCATATCAGATAACCAAATTTTATTACGTTTCAATTCCCTTAAAATTGGTCCTCTAGGTAAACGCGGAATGTCACCGCAGATTACGTCTTGGTCCAAAAAATCAAACTCTAAATCTGGATATTTCCTTTGATTTAGTGAGCATACCTTTACCCGATATTTGTTATGCAACTTCGGAGCAGTTCTAGCACCCCCGAATAAAGTATGAGCTATGCTTTCTTTAGAAATAATTGGTAAACCCAACTCGACTGCCAAAGACTCTAAAATATATGACTTTTGCGAACCGCAATCAAGAAGTACTCTGACTTTTTTCACTTTATTCGCACCCGCGACTTTTACCTGCAAAGTCATTAATGCTACTTCCGCGGTGCAAGTTTGCCTGGCAGCGGTCATTTGTGCATGCTCTGTTACCGTCTTTTCCTTCGGTGGTTCCCCTTTTTTATGCATTTCTGGGCAAAGCGAAATCAAATGAGGTCTGCCACACGAATAGCAACGTACAAATTGCTTACAAAATTTGGCGACATGATTAGGTTCTAAACATTTTAGACAACACCTCTTCTCTTTAACTTTAGCGATTTTTTCCTCTAAAGTTAATAAACGGGCTTCGTAACAATTTTTGCTCTCATGGTTTTTATCACAAAAAATGCACGAACGCTCTTTAATCGTTAGGAAATTTGATGTAGTTGGAATATTGTGTTTTTTGAATTTATCCCTTACCTCACCTCTTACTTTTTCATGATATATTTCCCTACGATTGTTATTTTCAAAACCGCTGCGTGCTAGTTTTAATCGCTCTTCACCCTCAACTTCCGCTTTTAAGAATTTCATTAAATTATTGAGGCGAGAGAGATCTGTTCCCTCGGGTTGATTGAAAAATGGACTTCTCTGCCACGCTTTCAGGACATCCTCTGTTAGGCTAGACTCAATCATCGGATATAACCACGATGTGTTTTCACTCGATTTTAGGCCTAATGAATCTAGAGCCCTCAACTGGGCTTCAATTTTATCGTACAGCTTATCAAGAGGCAATTTATTTCTATTGTCAGCTTTTACATTCGAAATAATTAATTTAATCAACTCCCTTACATAAACTTCGATCAATAAATCGGGCTTCCCAAAACGTTCTGTCAGCGCCGCAACTGCATTTTTATAATTATCAGAAGTAATCGGGTAACTATCGATAAATTCCTTAGCCCGTGACCCAATTTTCATACTTTGTACTAAATAGGAAAATTTATCACTGTCATGTAAATCTGGGTCTTCGTGAATTTTTTGAAACTGGGACCAGAACGGCAGCCAATTAATTAATTCTCCGTCGAATTTCTTTAATTCTATTTTCGGAAGCTTATAAGGTTTCATCTTATTGCCCGTAACGCTGAACTCGCCGTCTGGCCTCGCCTCTGTGATTATAAATTTTTCATTAAACTGACGAGTCAGCGTGATGAAATCATCCGAATAAGCTTCTCTGTTTTCTATTTCATTAGAAACAATTTGTCCCGCGGCCGTCCCATCAGCGGTTATGAAATCTAAAATTCTATTATCTAAATCATTTAATTCCGCTTGTATGTTTTGTAATTTTGCATATTTATCTTTAATTAAATTTACGTCACAATCATCCTTTACAAGTTCTGTTTTCAGAATATTTGCTGTGCGTGTGAAAGACGAGCGAACGCCGGTTCTTTTGAGTTTTAAAGCTTCCATAATAATAATACAAAAAATAATACAAAAAATAATACAATAATACTCTTCAAAAAATCTTTTATAAAAAATATCACGAATAAACAAATAAATTCAATAAATAAAGTACCTTAAAAATACATAGAGAGCCTAAGAACACTTAAGAACAATAATAGAATAACCCAGTCCCTGTAATCGGGCGCCACTAATAATAGAACAATAGCGAAAAACGAAACTTAAAATTATACTAAGGCTACTGTTCTAAACATTTTATTTAAACTAGATAAAACTACCAGTTTTATATTGAGGGAAAATGGGCCAACTCTCTATTTTATATCACTTTAAATATTCCATCACTTCTTCCACTTGTACATAAAGAAAATTAATCAGACAATGAAAATAGTACTTACGTCTTACGTGGGTAGCCGGCCTCGTACTTCAGAAGAAATAAACACGAACAGTCACAAATAAACTAGACAAATGTTCATATATTCGAACTATGTGTATTAAATATCGGTTAGTTTACACTACAACGGGGACTTACACACAAATCTTCGCCCCATGTATATTTTCACCTTCACATTTTTTACTGTCTACAATATTTCACAGCCCAGCAAACTTACATCTTCGAACCGCCATCTTACTACCAAGGTTCTTCTACATAAGGTTGTTCCATTTGAAGGATAGCCAATCAGAGTAGAGCAGGACTGAAACGTCACGTGGCGGACAAGATCGGAGAAAGACCGGCCGTGACAATGTAAATAGATGAGTAAAAGAACGGAATATGAAGTAAGTAAAATTTTTAAAAACAGATCCTCGAAAGTAAATTGAACGAAATCACTTTTTCTTAAAATAATTTGTTCAAACACTGATTGGAGTTAGTTAAATATAACATACATAATGGTTAAATAATATCGCGATACATTTGTTTCATTCAAATACTTCAGTAAATTCGCGAAAAAAATTACATTTTTAATGCGTAAAAGTACAAATGAAAACTTTTAAACTATTGTAAAATAAAATTAATGGATGAATTATATGAATATGATGGCACAGCAGTAATAATAAAAAGACTAGAATTAACAAACAGAATAAATTAAACAAAACTTTTAACAATAATCCATTGTCCGATTACTAGATATAAGTTTTCAAAAAATTTCGAATGTCACTATGCTTATTCAGGATCAAAATCAATATGATTCCAATATCTGTAACAATATATATACACAGGGCTTAGTTTATAGCAAAAAAAAAAAAAAGTACCGGAGCTCTAATATTCTGCAGTAATAACAACAAAGTTTATAATCCCCTGCCCCCCCCCCCCCACATACGCATATTTATATTTCATACACTATTTCAAATTTTAAAGCAATTTTGTCTTCCTCAAAAAAAAATTTATGTTTTTGACATACCTTTAGGCATTAATATCTAATAAATTCTAATAAATGAACAGAGCAAAAACATTAAAATCAGGAGTGGGAAATTTTCAGAAAATCCTACTCGTCAGGGACTTCTTTGTATTGGTGCGCAGTATTTATAAACTCTGGTCTGTTCTGACTAATATTTAAATATTCACTAAAAATAAAGAAGTACTGGAGTTGCGCTCCTGTGGTATTCGGAGCAAATTAAACACCGTGTAGAACTAGAAAGTTAATCAGAGAGAATATTTTAAAAACACGAACAAAAAGCAGCGAGTAAAAACGGCAGAAACAGTTGCGACTAATTCTGACATTCCTCATCGCCATTCTGAAACCATTGGAAAAAAAAAAGCTCTACACAGGACACACTATGTCACATACATAAGCGCTTTGGTAGGAAAAAACGCAAAAGATTAGAGATGGGAAAAAAAGATATAAAAATTTAGGCTTTGATTTTTTACAAACACTATTTCCGCTAAATTTCGGAGTGAGCGCCGGTGAATTCAGACCAATATTTAAATTTCCACTAAAAACAAAGAAGTAGCCGAGCTGAGAATCAAACAGAATATATTAACGATAATATCCAACGCAAATTAAGCACTGCTTATAGGCTAATACTTCAACCCTACATTAATTTTCATCTTAAATTTCTGCTTCATTTTATTAATAAGAGTAACAAGAATATAATATTTAATAAAATAAATATCATCGTTATTCTGTTTGCGAATCGCCGGGTTAGCTAGATACGAAGTGCATGTCGCTGCATCAGCAACCGATGTACAACAAAACTACGAAAAATCGAGAAAATCGCACAAACATCGTTATCACAGCGCTTCCTTCCGGGTTACATATCCATTTTCAACTGGGATCTGGCGTCAATAGCCAAAAATATGCGTATGAAGTTTGGTTCAAATCTATGCCTAACTTTGTATGCTTTCCGGTGAATCAATAATGAAAATGGAACAAAAATCGCTATTACAGCGCCCCCTCCCGGCGGAATATCCCCAAATTTAACCTTGACATGCTGGCCATAGTCAAAAGTACATAACTTCGTGTACTTTCCGATGATATAATGAGACATACATATATACGGACAGAGATATTTTGTAAAAACCTGTTTTTCGGGATCTCTGACATTTAAAACGTGTAAATCCGTCGAAAACTGGAAGTCGAACAAAAAATCGACTACAATACGTTCCTCTGTTATAGATAAAAGAAAGTAAAAAAAAAAGATAATGCTAAAGCAAATATTTTAATAGAGGATTTTTTTTAAAGGTAAAAAAAATCACTATAACAAAAGAAAATTTTTAAATATTTTATGCAATTTTTGACGTTTCCTTTTTTACATTTTTGCGGCGATTTTTCCATATGAGTAAAAGGAATCCGGCTTTATTTTTTTAACCCACTATTGTATTAAATCTTGTCATTTTTTTCAATAAAGTTTATTCGGAGTTCGTACAGAGATTTTCGCATTTTTCTCAAATTTTTTATGCGATTTTTAGAATTTTGAGATTTATTAAAGGAACTCTGTTACCAACTTTTAGCGAAATATAATAAATTTTCTCCTCTGCGAGTTTCGAACTTTTTTTCTCGCACTTCATGGCGATTTGTCTGCATTTGTGAAAGAAATCTGGTTTTAATCTTTTATTCTAATATAGTAAATGCTATCCTCTTTTTTTTTTTCTTTCATTAAAGTTATTCTGAATTTCTCACGATTCTTTTATGCAGTTTTTAGAGATTTTCGCGTTCTGCAGGAATTTTTTGACGCTCGTAAAAGGAATTCGGTTTTGAAATTGTAGCTTAGTATAGTAAATTTTGTCCTTTGCGATTTTAGTGTTTTTCTTTGCGATTTTCCAGAATAATAATAGCCAGTTAACAAAATGCCCGGATTTTGAAGAATTCGAAATTTCGACTTCCGGATTTGAGACTCTGTACTGTATTGTTAAGTCTGTATACGTGTTCTCCGAGAGTTATTAGAACACGTTGATATAGTGCATTCACTAGGTTTTTTTAAAAAAAGGCTGTTAATATAAAAATTAAAATCATTCACAGAAAAAAAATCCAACGCAGAACGGCATACAGAATACTATTGAAACAAGCGAAGCGAGGCGAATTTGTCCGCCACGTGACGTAATGCGCGAGCAGTTAAGGAATCTTTACAGTTGGCGCATCGCACGAATGGTACCCCCCTGCTTACTACTTTCTGCGAGCTAGCAGAAAAAAGAACACCTACATTTCTAAAACATGATTCCTGGGCTCGCCAGGCCATCTACCGGCAAGAATCAAAATAATACACAATTATTACATATCAAGGAATAATTTAACAGAATATTAATAATTATTAAATCTACACTGAAAACAAAAATTAAGAAACATTAATGATACAATTTACACACATATATAAAAGATATAAAGAAATATATAAGACAAACTCAAAAATTAAAAGAACTGCAAACTGTAAATATAGCCTAAATCAGTTTTGGTGCTGCCATCTTCAGGCAATAGTTATAAGGAAAACAGTCATTTCACAACACTCCCACCTTTTGATTTGGTGAGAGTCAAATCAAAAACTAATTGCTGTATCTTTAGTACAGGAGCACACTTCTAAAGGATAAAGCTTGCGCACAGGCCGCACTAATGTGCCATTTTTTGTCTTAACTTTAACTACTCTGATACGTCCGTCTCGACCCGTACACAGTTCTTGTACTCGAGCGATTGGCCAGTTAATGCGCTTGGTGTTTTCTGAACCGATAAGCACAATGTCACCTTCGTGGATATCACAGTCCTTTTGACCATGTTTTTGTGCCAATTGGCTAAGATATTCTTGGCGAAACCTCATCCGAAATTGTTCACGAAGTTCTTGACATCGACGTTGGCGAACAAACAGTTTGTTGTTATCGACGAAGTCTAAATCCACTACACCTGAGGTTCGAAGATCGCGTAAAAACATCGACGGAGTCAATGGTGCAAGATCTCCCGTATCGTTTGAAACGTAAGTGAGTGGTCTACAGTTGATAACATCTTCGGCGTCACAAATAATTGTGAGCAGCTCCTCATAATTTACTGATGCTTGCCCTAGCACTCTGACAAGCAGATTTTTCGTGCTGCGGATTAGTCGCTCCCACCATCCGCCCCACCATGCAGCAGTAGGCGGAATAAATTTCCATTTTATGGGATTTAAAGTTTCATGAGAGACTACCTTCTCCCAGTCAATTTTCTTCAATGCCGTGGACGTTCCTACAAAATTGGTGCCGTTGTCCGTGTACACAACAGAAGGACGGCCTCTCCGGGCTATGAATCGATGAAGAGCTTGTATAAAGTATTCGGTGCTTATAGAAGTTACAAGTTCTAAATGTACACATCGGTACACAGCACACGTAAAAAGAACTACCCACGCTTTTTATTTCTGAGAATCAGGGGGCCACATAAATCGATTCCTGTTATTTCAAAACTAAAGGCATCACGAACCCTGTCCAATGGCAATTGGATGGGTGCAGTAGTTGGCGGCTTTACTGTAAATCTTTGACATGGTACGCATTTCTTTATTACTGATCTAATAGTTCGTCTAGCGGCTATGATCCAAAACTCTTCACGTAATATGACCATAAGAGTCTGAATACCAGCATGAGAATTTTTCAAGTGATAATCTCGTATTAGACAGTGGACAATATAATGTTTGGAAGGTAGCAAAACAGGATATCTAAAAGTGTAATGATCATCACGTTCTATAATTTTTGTCTTTACTCTAAGTAGGCCCCTCTGATCTCTCTCCGTCAGGAGACCATGAACTGAATCTCCAGTCTCTGAGAAACTCTCCGTCTGTACAAGTGAAAGAAGTGTGTTTTTAGCTTCTTGAATTTCATAAGCAGATAGAAATGGTTCTTTATTAATGTTACGTTTTAAAGAATTACTGATAAACCTTTTTACCCAACTTAAAACCCTTATCATCTTTGAAAATTTAGAGAATCTCTCATACCATTTAATTTCTTTAGGATCCTTTATAATATTTAAACTTAAATTTACGGTTACTCCTTTCTTGCGTTCAGAAAAAACTAAAGTCTCATCTGGCTCTATTTCTAGCTTTGGCCAGTTGTCGCTATGCTCTTTTAGCCAGTTAGGCCCATACCACCATTTACATTCCATAAACCGACGAGGGGAGCAGCCGCGAGAAGCCAAATCTGCCGGATTAAATTGGCTCGGAACGTAAGACCACTGATTTACTTCTGTGACAGCGCAAATTTCCTTCACCCGATTGCCCACGAAAGTTCCCCAACTATCATTTCTTTTAATCCAGGATAACGCGGTGGTGGAATCGGTCCAAAAATATTTTGGGCAGTCCTGTAGCGAAAGAGCTTCTGTAGCATATTTAGAAAGACGCTCCCCTAAAACACACGCCATAAGTTCGAGTCTCGGGATTGTAAGCTTTTTTAATGGTGCGACTCTCGCTTTAGCCATAACTAAACTTACGACTATTTCCCCTTTATGTTCACATCTCAAAAAAATAACGGTCGCATAGGCGTGTTGGCTTGCGTCACAAAAAACATGGAGTGACCAGGAACTCCTATCTCCAAAACCTATGCGCCGCGGCAATTTCAAATCCGTGAGTATACCCAAATTATTATACCACTTTAAGAATTTAACTTTAATTTCTTCAGGTAAAGGGGTATCCCAATCTACTTTTATAGTCCAAATTTCCTGAAGCAATAACTTTGCCGTCAACAAAACAGGTGTCAGGAAACCTAATGGGTCAAAAATAGTCTGCGTTAGGGACAAAATCTCTCTTTTTGACAAATTCTCTGAAATCGGTGAAGTCTTAATACTAATACGCAGGTTATCTTCGTTCCTGTCCCACATAATTCCTAAAACTGATACCGGATCCTCTAACACGGATTCTGTACCCAAAACATGTGACATTGCACCGATATCTGTCCCTACTGAATTATAGGTCCACATGCGTAGCTCCATCTTCGCTTCGGCGAGAACCTGAGTAGAATATTTTATAAAGTCTTCGAGTTCTTGCTGATTATCAACGGATGTTACGCAATTATCTATGTATAAAGATTTATCTAGTTTCTGAGCCAAAAACCTCTTTTCGGGTGGCACCTGTGACAAATGGTGTCTTATAACCGCTCCTAATAAAAATGGGCTGGAGGTAACCCCAAAAACTACCCTAGTATGGCGGAGTACTTTTATAACATTTTCTCTCTCCCACCATAAAAATCTCAAAAAATCCCTATCTTCTTTTCTTAATTCTATTTGCAAAAATGCACGTCTAACATCGGAAGTTATCCCAATGCATTTTTCCCTAAATCTCAACAAAATCGCAGGAATTTCTTCAATTAAATTTGGTCCCTTAAATAAACAGTCATTGAGAGAGGGAGCTCTACCCACTTTGCATGACGCATCGAAAACAGGTCTTATCTTAGTTGTGGCACTATCTGGTTTAAACACTGGGTGGTGGGGAAGATAATGCCCTTTCCTATCTAGTTCTGCCTCTGGTACTACCTCAATTACACCCTCTTCCATCCATTCGTCAAAAACCCTATTATATTCCTCAAATTTATTCAAAGATTTAAGTTTTCGGGAAACACTAAAAAGCCTCTTTTCGGCCACATGACGATTTGATGGTAACGCTACATTGGTTCCCAACCATGGTAAACCTACACAGTAACGACCCTCTTCGTTTCGAGAAAGAGAATCTAAGAATTGTTCCCGGGCCATTTCTTCTTCCGCAGCCTTAGTCAAATTTTGTGGCGTATCTAATATTCCGATTGTTTCTAAATCCCAAAGATCGGAAATTTTCAAATCTCTGATAGCCAAATTCGTACACAAAGTTGTAGCCCCTTGCTCTTTAGGAGGAGAAAAATCATCCAATGCACCACAAACGGCCCAACCCAACTTTGTACAAACTGCGGTCAATCCTCCTTTTAATTGCTTAACTAGACCCGTGAGAATTTTCCCATATATATCACTACCTATAAGCATATCAATTTTAGGATGATCTGCACCCATATCAGATAACCAAATTTTATTACGTTTCAATTCCCTTAAAATTGGTCCTCTAGGTAAACGCGGAATGTCACCGCAGATTACGTCTTGGTCCAAAAAATCAAACTCTAAATCTGGATATTTCCTTTGATTTAGTGAGCATACCTTTACCCGATATTTGTTATGCAACTTCGGAGCAGTTCTAGCACCCCCGAATAAAGTATGAGCTATGCTTTCTTTAGAAATAATTGGTAAACCCAACTCGACTGCCAAAGACTCTAAAATATATGACTTTTGCGAACCGCAATCAAGAAGTACTCTGACTTTTTTCACTTTATTCGCACCCGCGACTTTTACCTGCAAAGTCATTAATGCTACTTCCGCGGTGCAAGTTTGCCTGGCAGCGGTCATTTGTGCATGCTCTGTTACCGTCTTTTCCTTCGGTGGTTCCCCTTTTTTATGCATTTCTGGGCAAAGCGAAATCAAATGAGGTCTGCCACACGAATAGCAACGTACAAATTGCTTACAAAATTTGGCGACATGATTAGGTTCTAAACATTTTAGACAACACCTCTTCTCTTTAACTTTAGCGATTTTTTCCTCTAAAGTTAATAAACGGGCTTCGTAACAATTTTTGCTCTCATGGTTTTTATCACAAAAAATGCACGAACGCTCTTTAATCGTTAGGAAATTTGATGTAGTTGGAATATTGTGTTTTTTGAATTTATCCCTTACCTCACCTCTTACTTTTTCATGATATATTTCCCTACGATTGTTATTTTCAAAACCGCTGCGTGCTAGTTTTAATCGCTCTTCACCCTCAACTTCCGCTTTTAAGAATTTCATTAAATTATTGAGGCGAGAGAGATCTGTTCCCTCGGGTTGATTGAAAAATGGACTTCTCTGCCACGCTTTCAGGACATCCTCTGTTAGGCTAGACTCAATCATCGGATATAACCACGATGTGTTTTCACTCGATTTTAGGCCTAATGAATCTAGAGCCCTCAACTGGGCTTCAATTTTATCGTACAGCTTATCAAGAGGCAATTTATTTCTATTGTCAGCTTTTACATTCGAAATAATTAATTTAATCAACTCCCTTACATAAACTTCGATCAATAAATCGGGCTTCCCAAAACGTTCTGTCAGCGCCGCAACTGCATTTTTATAATTATCAGAAGTAATCGGGTAACTATCGATAAATTCCTTAGCCCGTGACCCAATTTTCATACTTTGTACTAAATAGGAAAATTTATCACTGTCATGTAAATCTGGGTCTTCGTGAATTTTTTGAAACTGGGACCAGAACGGCAGCCAATTAATTAATTCTCCGTCGAATTTCTTTAATTCTATTTTCGGAAGCTTATAAGGTTTCATCTTATTGCCCGTAACGCTGAACTCGCCGTCTGGCCTCGCCTCTGTGATTATAAATTTTTCATTAAACTGACGAGTCAGCGTGATGAAATCATCCGAATAAGCTTCTCTGTTTTCTATTTCATTAGAAACAATTTGTCCCGCGGCCGTCCCATCAGCGGTTATCAAATCTAAAATTCTATTATCTAAATCATTTAATTCCGCTTGTATGTTTTGTAATTTTGCATATTTATCTTTAATTAAATTTACGTCACAATCATCCTTTACAAGTTCTGTTTTCAGAATATTTGCTGTGCGTGTGAAAGACGAGCGAACGCCGGTTCTTTTGAGTTTTAAAGCTTCCATAATAATAATACAAAAAATAATACAAAAAATAATACAATAATACTCTTCAAAAAATCTTTTATAAAAAATATCACGAATAAACAAATAAATTCAATAAATAAAGTACCTTAAAAATACATAGAGAGCCTAAGAACACTTAAGAACAATAATAGAATAACCCAGTCCCTGTAATCGGGCGCCACTAATAATAGAACAATAGCGAAAAACGAAACTTAAAATTATACTAAGGCTACTGTTCTAAACATTTTATTTAAACTAGATAAAACTACCAGTTTTATATTGAGGGAAAATGGGCCAACTCTCTATTTTATATCACTTTAAATATTCCATCACTTCTTCCACTTGTACATAAAGAAAATTAATCAGACAATGAAAATAGTACTTACGTCTTACGTGGGTAGCCGGCCTCGTACTTCAGAAGAAATAAACACGAACAGTCACAAATAAACTAGACAAATGTTCATATATTCGAACTATGTGTATTAAATATCGGTTAGTTTACACTACAACGGGGACTTACACACAAATCTTCGCCCCATGTATATTTTCACCTTCACATTTTTTACTGTCTACAATATTTCACAGCCCAGCAAACTTACATCTTCGAACCGCCATCTTACTACCAAGGTTCTTCTACATAAGGTTGTTCCATTTGAAGGATAGCCAATCAGAGTAGAGCAGGACTGAAACGTCACGTGGCGGACAAGATCGGAGAAAGACCGGCCGTGACAATGTAAATAGATGAGTAAAAGAACGGAATATGAAGTAAGTAAAATTTTTAAAAACAGATCCTCGAAAGTAAATTGAACGAAATCACTTTTTCTTAAAATAATTTGTTCAAACACTGATTGGAGTTAGTTAAATATAACATACATAATGGTTAAATAATATCGCGATACATTTGTTTCATTCAAATACTTCAGTAAATTCGCGAAAAAAATTACATTTTTAATGCGTAAAAGTACAAATGAAAACTTTTAAACTATTGTAAAATAAAATTAATGGATGAATTATATGAATATGATGGCACAGCAGTAATAATAAAAAGACTAGAATTAACAAACAGAATAAATTAAACAAAACTTTTAACAATAATCCATTGTCCGATTACTAGATATAAGTTTTCAAAAAATTTCGAATGTCACTATGCTTATTCAGGATCAAAATCAATATGATTCCAATATCTGTAACAATATATATACACAGGGCTTAGTTTATAGCAAAAAAAAAAAAAAGTACCGGAGCTCTAATATTCTGCAGTAATAACAACAAAGTTTATAATCCCCTGCCCCCCCCCCCCCCACATACGCATATTTATATTTCATACACTATTTCAAATTTTAAAGCAATTTTGTCTTCCTCAAAAAAAAATTTATGTTTTTGACATACCTTTAGGCATTAATATCTAATAAATTCTAATAAATGAACAGAGCAAAAACATTAAAATCAGGAGTGGGAAATTTTCAGAAAATCCTACTCGTCAGGGACTTCTTTGTATTGGTGCGCAGTATTTATAAACTCTGGTCTGTTCTGACTAATATTTAAATATTCACTAAAAATAAAGAAGTACTGGAGTTGCGCTCCTGTGGTATTCGGAGCAAATTAAACACCGTGTAGAACTAGAAAGTTAATCAGAGAGAATATTTTAAAAACACGAACAAAAAGCAGCGAGTAAAAACGGCAGAAACAGTTGCGACTAATTCTGACATTCCTCATCGCCATTCTGAAACCATTGGAAAAAAAAAAGCTCTACACAGGACACACTATGTCACATACATAAGCGCTTTGGTAGGAAAAAACGCAAAAGATTAGAGATGGGAAAAAAAGATATAAAAATTTAGGCTTTGATTTTTTACAAACACTATTTCCGCTAAATTTCGGAGTGAGCGCCGGTGAATTCAGACCAATATTTAAATTTCCACTAAAAACAAAGAAGTAGCCGAGCTGAGAATCAAACAGAATATATTAACGATAATATCCAACGCAAATTAAGCACTGCTTATAGGCTAATACTTCAACCCTACATTAATTTTCATCTTAAATTTCTGCTTCATTTTATTAATAAGAGTAACAAGAATATAATATTTAATAAAATAAATATCATCGTTATTCTGTTTGCGAATCGCCGGGTTAGCTAGATACGAAGTGCATGTCGCTGCATCAGCAACCGATGTACAACAAAACTACGAAAAATCGAGAAAATCGCACAAACATCGTTATCACAGCGCTTCCTTCCGGGTTACATATCCATTTTCAACTGGGATCTGGCGTCAATAGCCAAAAATATGCGTATGAAGTTTGGTTCAAATCTATGCCTAACTTTGTATGCTTTCCGGTGAATCAATAATGAAAATGGAACAAAAATCGCTATTACAGCGCCCCCTCCCGGCGGAATATCCCCAAATTTAACCTTGACATGCTGGCCATAGTCAAAAGTACATAACTTCGTGTACTTTCCGATGATATAATGAGACATACATATATACGGACAGAGATATTTTGTAAAAACCTGTTTTTCGGGATCTCTGACATTTAAAACGTGTAAATCCGTCGAAAACTGGAAGTCGAACAAAAAATCGACTACAATACGTTCCTCTGTTATAGATAAAAGAAAGTAAAAAAAAAAGATAATGCTAAAGCAAATATTTTAATAGAGGATTTTTTTTAAAGGTAAAAAAAATCACTATAACAAAAGAAAATTTTTAAATATTTTATGCAATTTTTGACGTTTCCTTTTTTACATTTTTGCGGCGATTTTTCCATATGAGTAAAAGGAATCCGGCTTTATTTTTTTAACCCACTATTGTATTAAATCTTGTCATTTTTTTCAATAAAGTTTATTCGGAGTTCGTACAGAGATTTTCGCATTTTTCTCAAATTTTTTATGCGATTTTTAGAATTTTGAGATTTATTAAAGGAACTCTGTTACCAACTTTTAGCGAAATATAATAAATTTTCTCCTCTGCGAGTTTCGAACTTTTTTTCTCGCACTTCATGGCGATTTGTCTGCATTTGTGAAAGAAATCTGGTTTTAATCTTTTATTCTAATATAGTAAATGCTATCCTCTTTTTTTTTTTCTTTCATTAAAGTTATTCTGAATTTCTCACGATTCTTTTATGCAGTTTTTAGAGATTTTCGCGTTCTGCAGGAATTTTTTGACGCTCGTAAAAGGAATTCGGTTTTGAAATTGTAGCTTAGTATAGTAAATTTTGTCCTTTGCGATTTTAGTGTTTTTCTTTGCGATTTTCCAGAATAATAATAGCCAGTTAACAAAATGCCCGGATTTTGAAGAATTCGAAATTTCGACTTCCGGATTTGAGACTCTGTACTGTATTGTTAAGTCTGTATACGTGTTCTCCGAGAGTTATTAGAACACGTTGATATAGTGCATTCACTAGGTTTTTTTAAAAAAAGGCTGTTAATATAAAAATTAAAATCATTCACAGAAAAAAAATCCAACGCAGAACGGCATACAGAATACTATTGAAACAAGCGAAGCGAGGCGAATTTGTCCGCCACGTGACGTAATGCGCGAGCAGTTAAGGAATCTTTACAGTTGGCGCATCGCACGAATGGTACCCCCCTGCTTACTACTTTCTGCGAGCTAGCAGAAAAAAGAACACCTACATTTCTAAAACATGATTCCTGGGCTCGCCAGGCCATCTACCGGCAAGAATCAAAATAATACACAATTATTACATATCAAGGAATAATTTAACAGAATATTAATAATTATTAAATCTACACTGAAAACAAAAATTAAGAAACATTAATGATACAATTTACACACATATATAAAAGATATAAAGAAATATATAAGACAAACTCAAAAATTAAAAGAACTGCAAACTGTAAATATAGCCTAAATCAGTTTTGGTGCTGCCATCTTCAGGCAATAGTTATAAGGAAAACAGTCATTTCACAACACCTTTTGATTTTTATTGGCATCTCAAGTACTCCATTTTTGTAGAAAGTAAAGAAAAAATAGTTGGAAAACAGTAATTATATCTTTTTGTTGCCATTTTCCCATAACTACTGAAAAAATTAATGTAATTAAATACGTGCTATTTTGAGAAAATATAAATGAATGATTTCTAATAAAACATGGAGTATTATAAACTATATTTAATTTAATTATCTATGTTACAAACAAATGAAAGCATATGAATCATTAGATAGCCACGTTTCTTGAATGACATCCGTTTTTTTTTTTTCAATTTATGTACTATTTTCCGATAGTGGCGTCATATGAATATTTTACTGTAGATGTTGTTTAAGACTGAATCTCTAATAAGGAATTCTTCAGAGGACGCCAATGACGTCATTTTATATAAAATAAAAGCGTGTGTTTTAAGTCTTAAAACTGAAATATATTTTGTATTATCTATATTTATATACACATTTATTTTTTTTTTTTTATCGGGCACGAGACTAAATTCCGAAAAAGCAGAAGTCCTGTTTTTTAGTTTTTAAAGTTTTTACGGCCAAACGGTCCCTACTTTGTGTGTCACAAACGTACATAATTGCAAAGTGCAAAATATATGCGTCTAAATATGGTTATTTGTCAACTTCAGAAGTTTTTTTGGTACCACATTTCAAATTTTAATTTAAAAAAAAATTAAATAGCCGCCATTTTGAAACAAGATGGCGGATGAAGCTGGCCAACGAACTCGGTCGAGACATTGGTATGTACTATGTATACACCAAGGTACATCCAAATCGGTTTATAAATACGCCTGTTATCGCGTGGCAAATATCAGGTCGTTTCAAAATGTCAGTCACGCTAGAAATTCAAATGCTATAACTCAGCCATTTTTTAAGATATAAACGAAACAAAAACTGCTCCGGAGTCTTTATATCAAGGTCAAGCACATAAGAAAAAAATATTTTTTAATTTTCTATTTTTTGGTCCCACATTTCAAATTTTATATATTTTTTTTAAATTTAAATGGCCGCCATTTTTAAACAAGATGGCGGATGAAGCTGGCCAACGAACTCGGTTGAGACAGGTATTTGCCATGTATACACGAAGTTACATCCAAATCGGTTCATAAATACGAGAGTTACAGTGTGACAAAGTTCATATATATATATATATATATATATGGATATATATATGGATATATATATATATATATATATATATATATATATATATATATATAATCAACATTTAAACGGAGGGTGGTTTCGGAATCTGGGGGTCATGATCGATGAAAATATACCAAAATTTTTTGGAATCGCTTTCCTCTGAACGACTGCAATAGGTAGCTTTTTGTAATGAAAGCTACCTAAAAGAAGCAGACTGGCAAAACTTTAGAAGATTGATTTCTAGAAGCGACTTCAGAAAATTATGGTGTTAACCCCTATAAGGCCGGCGGTATATTATATATAGCAGTTAATTTTAATTCCCAAATGACACATTTTCACGGGAATTTTGAAATTAAAGTTTGCTTTTTATAACGTAAGTGAAGAAAAGCCCTTAGTTACTTTCATATAAATTTGTCCGTAAATCTCGGTGTCTCTCAATCAATTTAAAATTTTAAGAACAGAAGTACTTTCCTCCTGAAAGGATTAAACGTACCGGGCAGGCGACGTTAGGCAATGCTGGTGTAACACCAGCGCGGGTTTATCGCTCTGGGTAAAGTTTAATCGATATTAATTCATCTTCAAACTGTCTTTAAAAAAGTTTCACAGGATTTATTACTTTATACGTAATGCAAATCCAATCTTACAGCTAATATAAAAAGAATTACAATATAGTTTTTCTGGTACTAATTTAGAAAGAGAATATTAATTTTAAGTGAAATTCTTAAATATTTGTGGAATATGAGTTTTAATGCAGCTACAATTCGCTGTATTTCTTGCATACATTGTAATTAAATGTTAATTATTGTTATTTCTTTTCATTTAGGATGATGAGGGGTGAGGGTGAGCAGTGATAAGAATTAGTGTACACTTCTTGTGTAGGCCTCTAACATGATTAAAATCCATAATTTTTACGTTTGACAGAAAAGTATTAGAAACCAAAATGTATTAGATCCGTATTGCCTCTATTTCCGACATTAGTAGACACATCCAATGAGCCTAAAATATCGTTTTTAAATATTATTAGTTCAGTAGTATCACAGTTTTTCTGCTGCTCCAGCCAAGCCAAACCTTTTTCAAAACATTAAAACTTCAGAATTGCTAATTTGTTCGTTTTCTTCGTTCCACTCCGGAACTGACGGGAGCACAAGTTAAATCCAAAGGAGCTCCAAGAAAGGGGGTCGAAAATATTTATATGTACTCGTAGTTCGGAAAGAACCGCTTGCACACAAGGAATATGATAGTTTAAAAGAAAAAAAAAAGTTTTAAAAATGGATTTCGCTTAACAGAGAGTTTCGGTTAAAAGAGTTTTGGATAAAAGAGACCCAACTGTATATCTTTTTTAACAATTTCCTATATAGTTGAAAAGTGTTTATAAATTCAGTTTGTCTGTCTGTCCGTCCGTGCTCTAACTCGCGTAAAAATGGTCCGATTGCAATGAAATTTATATATGTTATTGGTGCTTACAGTGGCATATTCCGTATTTGAAAAGGAAGTGTGTAGCATGGCTTATTTCGAAAAATCGTTTGCTGTGTATTTTAATGATATTGCGCTATTTTAAATCTATTGAAATTTGTATATACGAGTATCACTGAGGTGTACTACAGAATTCTTACTGTAGAATCTGGTATGCATAAAATTTATCGTTCATTTACAGGGACACACTAAAGTATTTGACTACAGTACTGCCTAGGAAGAATAATTGCTGGAAATGCGTTTCAAATTGTGTTACGCGTTTTAAAATTTAAGTATTTTTTTGCATATTACTTGGTGTGTATAAATTCTATACATCCTATATAGGGCTACACACAAGATCTCAAGTACATTTCCATTGATTGACGGAAAATTGCTGAACGAGAAATTTCAACTGTGCTATGGGTTTAATTGAACTAACTTTTAGCATACGATGTAATATACATATGAATCTGTACATCCTATGCATGTCTTCACAAAAAAAATTGGATATTTTTCGAACTCTTCTTTGTAATTGCAGAAATTGGATTTTCAATTGCGTTATGCAATTTCTACATTGTTTATTTACACCTTAATAAGTTGTAAAGTTTTGTTACAGTATTCTCAGTGTATCGGAAAGTGTTTCATAATCTATGCTGGGTGCATGATTTTTCATTCTTTTTTTAAATCAACACGTTTTTTGTAGGTACTTGTACATTTTTACGAGTACAGTAATGCCTTAACATTCGCGAGTTTTAATTATCCGCGAAATAAAAAAATGAAGAACATTTTAACATTCGCGAATATTGAACTTGATTATTCGCGAATTTTGTTTTATAAAGAATATTTTTTTTTTACTTTTTGTTTTACAAGTTCCATGAACTATGTAACACCGGACACTTTTCTTTCTTTTGTATAATTTTTGTTCATAATTTTTTTTTTTAATTTAAAATTTTATTGCATGTGAAATATTTTGTGCAAAAATTGTCTGGAAATTTTAAAACTTCAACAACAACGTGTCGAGAAACCAGTAGAATAAATTTAAAAGAAAAATCAAGGCCGCAACTGTTCCTTATATTTAAATTGATAAACAAAAGATCTGTTCTCACTACCAATCGCATATCACTAATTTTTGTCTGCCATCAACTAGCAAATAAACTTTGTACAATATGTTTATAATTATTCGAATTTATTTACAGCATGTATCTTTTAAGGCTTAATAAATACACTTTTTATATTTCAATTGTTTTTTTTTCTATTTAAAAAAAAAATCACAAAACTTTACCCTATTTTATGCATGGGAAGATAGTCCCAACATTCGCGATTTTGACATTCGCGGTGGTTGCCTCGACCCTAACTCTCGAGAATGTTAAGGGTACTGTACTTGTTTTGTTGGATTATCTTATCAGAACTTATCAGATTGTTTTTGTTTATTTGTCTTGGGTCAAGGATTATGAGGAATAATCATAAAAAAGCTTCATAAATGGGCAAATTATTGAAAAAAAATATATAGAGAGAAAGAATTACTATAAGTTCTTTAGTTTATTAAATAATTAAATTACGCTGTGATAGAAGAAAAAATCCCTGCCGGCCCGGTCTACAGACAGAGGTAGATTTCGAAGTTAAGTATACTAATTTCACCAACAAAAACTAAATCATGATTAAAGATTTATCCACTTTAACAATTTTATCTGGCTGCTTTTGACGAGTTTTTATTTCATTTTTATATAATAGCTGGTTTAATCAGAATCACGTTAAGGAGGTATTCAAAAAAATATTTTTCAATGCTCAACAACTCGAAATTTTCTGGCACATTTTCAGATTCATTTTTAATAGAAAAATTATTAAACTTGCTGAGGTGAATTTTGAAGAGATTTATAAAAGACCTGTGTTTTTATTTTTCGTTCAATTAATTAAAACTTGATTTAATTGAACAATTATTTTCTCAGTAGGACAATATTTTTCGTTTCTACCACAATCGCTTCACAAATTTCTGTTCAAAATGCCCACTTTGACATCATTTTTTGAAATATATTCTGCCTCTATCAAAAAATCGATCATTACGGTACATTATATTGTTTCTGAATAAGGTAATCTACCAATTGGATGCGTTTGAGAGCAAAAATGAGTTTAAAAATGAGTCAGAAAATAAGCAGTTTGGATTTGAATACACCCTTAATAATATGATTTTTTTCTTCAACCGCTATGTATTTTCAATTTGTTTTTGCTGTAAGAATTGGTCCTATCAAAAACTTGTCTGTATAAATGTTGTAGACAATATTAAGAAGATATATGATAAATTCATGGACATTTTACATCTTGTAAATTGACGGAGTTATGGATTTTTTCTTCTTCAACCCCCTCCCCCCCCCCCCCTTTATGTTTTCGTTTTTTTTTTTTTTTTTGGTACGAATTGGTCCTATCAAAAATTGTGAATATAAAAGTTGTAGATAATATTAAGGAGATTTATAATAAAATTAATTGGATTTGATATCTTGAGAATTGACGAAGTTATGAATTTTTTTCTCCCAAAAACCCTGTATTTTGCGCCTCTTGAGCTCATTTTTAATTTGACCAAAAATCTGTGATACATAAATTTTTTGCCGTATTTTTAAAAGTAATAAAAACTTTAAACTGATTTGATATGTACAAAAATTAAGAAGTTATGGGTTTTTTTCGGTTTTCACAAAACTCCTCCCTATTTCCAATCCCTTGGTCCGATTTTACCCATTAACGAACTTGACCGAGATTTTATGCCCCTTGATTTTATGTATGAGTTTGGAACAGATTTGTGCAAAATTGTGGAAGTTATCGTATCCAGAAGAAAGTGATATATATATCTACCCTATATATATAAAATCCTAATGAAACGAATTTATGAAACGAATATATGAAACGGCTGAAATGTAACGATTCTTTGAATCGACTGATTAAACAACTGATTATGTTTCACGGCGATTTCTCCTAAAATATGGAATACTTTGCGATGAAATTAATACCAAAAATCAATATTGATCCGCAGATTTCTACCCTATATATATAAAATCCTAATGAAACGAATTTATGAAACAAATATATGAAACGGCTGAAATGTAACGATTCTTTGAATCGACTGATTAAACAACTGATTACGTTTCACGGCGATTTCTCCTAAAATATGGAATACTTTGCGATGAAATTAATACCAAAAATCAATATTGATCCGCAGATTTCAAAACTGATATTAGAATTTTTAAATTCGAATTAGTTTTCGAAATATTAATTTTTTTCTAATTTTATATACATTTTTCTAATGATGCCAATTCAAATTTTAATCAAACATATATATTTTTTTCAGATTTTAGAAAAGGTTACTATTTTAAACTAATCTGGCGAGAAGTTTGGCCTCCCTTAAATACCTATATAAATCCCCTTTTTTCATAATTCAATTTGTATTTCATTATAATTGTATTATGTTCATATTTCATTATATTGTAATACAAACAAAAACATTTAAAATAAATGGCTTTCACTTCTTTATTTTTTTTAAACGAAATGAAAAGAAAAATATTAGGCACAGATGTCATATACGCACCGGGGTGCCTAATTGGAACCAAAATGGCATTATTTTGGTTGACATATTAACCCGGCTATTGTTGTTTATTTAATAATAAGCGTATATTTACTTTATTTTCTTTTTTTAAATTACATAAATTGTTTTGTTCTATAGTTAATTATTTTTTGGTTATTTTCCTTTAAAAATAAAAAATAATAGAAAATAATTAAAAAATACGGTACTACTTAGTTATTCCATCGACCCATTTCACTAAATTATATAAATCGCCAAACCACTCGCCAAATTATACAAATTTACATAATTTTTATTTTATATAACGAAAGAACAAAGAAAATAGTATAACATTAATGAATATACAAATAAAACGTCGAAATAAAAATCACTTGATGACGTAAAGACGTGTAACTTGCTTAAAGTCAAGTGAATGTGACATTTATCAACCGTTATTGGCATTTAATCTTATAGTTTGTTTTATAACGCCACCGATCTCTTATTATATTTCTTAACTAATTACTCTTAACTAAGGAAGAATGCATAACTATAATATTACTTATAGTTTATTATATACATTATATACAACAGCTGCTCAACACAGCTTTTCAGAACAAGTCACATTTTACAACTGCGCGGAATATTCTCGGCTACGTGCAAAGCCTTTATAATTCCAAACTGTCCGTGTATGGTGCTGCCATCTATAATTACAGATCGCTACTAATTGTTGTATTCTTATTTGAATCGAGATATAACACCCCTCCCGTCATAGTTCAAACGAACTACAGGCAATCTTGTTCTATGACTTCTTCGAACAGGAGCACTTTTATGACAGTCCTCGTCATTGTTTTTAGTCAAACTGTCTTTTACAGTTTTGTTTGTCGTAACATTATTTTTATTACTTACAACTATACCTGCCACAATATCATGCGAAGGCTGAGATTGGCTTGGTTCTATATTATTATCATTATTAAACTGTTCTTTTATTTTTCCATTAATTCCCGAAAAATGGTTTTGGTTAACCCTTTCATACCTATCATAATTACTGTAATTTCTACCACTATGTCCCATATTTTCAACTTTGTCTGACATTAGTTTATCATTTCGATTTATCTCTATAACTCTGTCTGGTATTTCATCACTTATCTCTTTATTACGTCTCAACTGATCAACGTGACGTTTACACATTACTCCATCACATCTATTTACTAAAACCCATCTACTCCCCAATAATTTAACAATTTTTCCTTTTACCCATTTCTCCCCTTTTCCAAAATTTTTAACAAAAACTAAATCATGAAGCTTATATTTGTGCAGGGGTTGCTGTATTTTAGGATTTGATGGTAATACCAAGTGAAGGGCTGTTCGAACTGGCCTTCCAAACATTAATTCAGAAGGAGTTTTACCAGTCACCGAATGAGGAGTGGAATGATTTTCTAACAAAAATCGTGAAATTGACAATGTTATGTCACTTTTATCTAGCTTTTTAAGGCAATTTTTCACAGTTTGCGCATACCTTTCAGCTTGTCCAATCGAAAATGGATGATAAGGTGGAACAGGCGTATGCTTAATTCCATTATTTTTAAGAAATTCCTCAAATTCATCACTTGTAAACGCGGGACCATTATCACTGACCAATTCAACAGGTAATCCAAATGTGGTAAAAATTCTCCTTAATACCTTAATTGTAGTTTTACTATCAGATCTGGGTACTACTTCTACCTCCAACCATTTAGTATAAGAATCGACTACTATTAAAAACATTTTACCTTCAAAAAGACAGGCATGATCTATATGGATCCTTTCCCAGGGCAGTTCAGATTTCCATTGCAAGGGTTCCATTTTGGGACAATCCCTCGCAAACATCTGACATCTATTACAAGAATTTACCATTTGTTCAATTTCTTTATCCATTTTTGGCCACCAAACTACCCCCCTAGCTTTCGCTTTCATGCTCGATATACCCTGATGAACGGAATGCATAATTTTAATATATATTCACGACATTCCTCTGGAATGATCACTCTATGTCTCCACAATAGACAATTTTCTAGACAGGAAATTTCCTCCCTTCTACGAAAATATGGTTGATATTCTTCTTGTTTAACCTTTCGCGGCCACCCATGTAACACCCATTCTAAAATTTGTTTAGTTACAGGATATTCAGTTGTCCACTTTGCAATAGTTCTAGAAGTAATAGGCCAATTATCATTATTTGAAACAAACATTATTTCCGCAGGATTACTCACTATATTTACAGTTTCTGGGAGAAGTAATCTACTTAATGCATCTGCATTTTTATTATTTTTACCCTCGCGATACTCAATTGTATAATCATACCCAGCTAACATTAATGACAATCTCAGCATTCTATGTGATAATGTATCAGGTACCTTTTTAACAGGATCAAATAATCGAATTAAAGGTTTGTGATCTGTTATAATTTTACATTTTTTTCCAGCTAAATATTGGTGAAATTTAGTGGCACCAAACATCACAGATAAAGCTTCTTTATGGCATAATTTCTTTCAGTTTTATTTAAAGTTCTCGAAGCATAAGCAATAGGTTTCTCTTTATCCTCAACAATGTGCCTTAAAACTGACCCTATGCCACATTCAGAAGCATCACAGTTTAAAACTATGTCTTTGTTTACATCATATAATTCTAAAACAGGAGATGTACATAATAATTGTTTAACTTTTTGAAACGCTTTTTCATGCTTTTCTGACCATGTCCAGTTTACATTATTATCTAATAATCTATGTAAAAGTTCTAAAACATCTGAAATATTAGGTAGGAAGTTTCTATAATAAGAAATTAAGCCTAAAAATGAACGCAATTGTGATACATTATTTGTAATAGGAGCATTCAAAATAGCATTAACTTTTTCTGGAATAGGTCTAATTCCTTCTTGAGATATTTTATGACCTAAATAAGAAACTTCGGAAACCATAAATTTTAATTTTTCCTTATTTAATCTTATACCATACTCAGAAAAGCATTTCAGAACACTTTCAACTCTTTCAGAATGTTCTGATTCATTACTAGCACTAATAATAACATCATCTAAAAATACACCAACATATTCAAATTTGTTTTAAATATGTTCAATTTTTCTTTGGAACATACCAGGAGCACATTTTACCCCAAATGCTAATCGTAACACATTAAACAAACCTTTATGTGTATTTATAGTCAAAATCTTACTACTTTCGATATCTACAGGTTGTTGTAAATATGCATCTTTTAAATCAAAAACAGTAAAAAATTTACCACCTGATAATTTAGAAAATAATTCTTCCATTCTAGGAAGAGGATAATTGTCATTTTCAGTATTAGAATTAACTGTTGCTCTATAATCACCACATATTCTAACAGAACCATTAGGCTTAGGAACAATTACTATAGGACTAGCCCATTCTGAATGATCAACAGGTTTTAAAATACCCTCATTAATTAATCGTTCCAATTCAACATCAGTAGCTTTCCTTAAAGCAAAAGGAACAGGTCGAGACTTAAGAAAAATTGGTTTTGCATCTTTTTTCAATTTTATTGACGCGGGAGGACCCTTGATTGTTCCGATCCCGTCAGCAAAAACGTTAGGAAAATTTCTAATTAAATCACCTTTCGAAATACTTTTAATCATATTTATATTAGGCCAAAATAATTTTGATGCTTTTAACCAAGTTTTTCCGATTAGACTCGGACCCTCCTCTTTAATTACCAATATTCTTAAATTAGGTATACAATGTTCATTAACAACAGCATTTACTTTTAATTCCCCCAAAACAGTTAAAGAATCTTTAGTATAAGTTTGTAGCTTAATATTAGATTTAATTAAAGGCAGCTTACCTCAGAACAATTTATGAGCAACACTTTTACTTACGATCGTATGAGCCGCACCGCTATCAATTTCAAATTGTATATTTACATCATTTATTTTAACCGATTTTACCCACGACAGATTATTGGACTTGTCGTCCATAAAATTTAAACAATATTCTTCCTGAACAGTTTTAATTTTTCTGTTCTTAAAAGGTTTCTCACTTTTCATTCCAAATTTTCGATTTCTGCAACAAACTTTAAGATGACCTAATCGATGGCAAAAATGACATTCTGCAGATTTAAAAGGGCATAACTTGGGGTTATGATTTTTAGAACATCTATAACACGGTTTCTCAGGCGCGAATCTATCTTCTTTAGGCTTAGGTGCATGAGTATACTTATCCATTTTCGATTTCTCTCCTTTAGAAACACGCACTTGTTTGACAGTCGTATTATCTCCAATGTGTAGGGATTTTACTCCAGCTTCAGCATTCTCGAAAGACTCAGCTATTTCTATCGCTGTTTGGAACGTTAAGTATCTAGAATCCAGTAATTTTTGCTGTATCTTCTCATCCTGGATCCCAAATACCAACTGATCACGGAGGCGGTCATTAAGCGTATTTCCGAAATTACAATGTTCGGATAAATGACGTAAATCTCGTATGAACTCGGCTATATTTTCTCCTTGCTTCCTTAGTCGTTTCTGGAACTTAAATCGTTCCACAATTTCACTCGGGCGTGGTGAAAAAGTGATCTTTAGCTTTCTTTAAAAGATCCTCGTAACTGATTTCTTTCAGCGTATTCGGAACAATTATATCACGTAAAATAGCAAATGTTGTTGTTCCCACAGAACTTAATAATATGTTCTTTTTCATTTCATCATTTTTGATGCCGTTCGCTGAGAAATAAAAATCAATTTTCTCGACGTAAATAGTCCAAGGAACATTTGCATTATATTCTTCCAAGCGTCCCAGAGAAATTATTTCTTTATCTGCCATTTTCCGTGCCACTTTTTCTCTTTCGAAAAAAAAAAAATTCACAACATTTCACTTTGGGTTAAACTCCCATTTTCGTCGCCACTTTTATAACGCCGCCGATCTCTTATTATATTTCTTAACTAATTACTCTTAACTAAGGAAGAATGCATAACTATAATATTACTTATACACTGCTCAAAACAATTAAAGGATATTTGAAGTTTTATATAAAATAAAGATATAAACGAAATTTTTTTTGCCGAAAATAGAAGAAGAGAATCACAAATGCAAATTTTTCTGGTTTTCAAACTGTGGAGTATGCAAATTCTGAGTTCGACGTCAAAAACGTCGCTTCAGCGGCAGCGAATGAAATTTGACTTTCAACTGGATAAAAGAGAATGAAGACAAGGATGATCGGCATTCAGTGATTGCTTTGTTTCGATGAGTACGATGTCTCAGCGAAGTCATTTGACAGATTCAGAAGCTTTGAGAATTGTTGGTAGGTTAGAAGGGGGCCAAACTCAAGCCGAAGTAGAGCAAGCCCTTGGAGTGTCACAAAGTGTCATTTCCAGGATCTGGAACCGTTTTTTGGAGAGTGGATGTGCAGGCTGAAGACCAGGGCAAGGTCGTAGACGGGCAACAACGCCCAATGAAGATCGGTATTTAGCGTTAACAGCTCGGAGACACCGAACCATGAACGCTACTCTTCTCCAACAACACCTTCGCTCGGCTACAGGCAAAACGATTTCAACTCAGACTGTCCGAAACCGGCTCCATGCTGTAGGTCTGTATGCTCGCCGACCGATGGTATGTGTTAAATTAACATCAAGGCATCGTCGCGACCGCAGGGAGTGGGCAACTGAGCATGTCAACTAGAGGAGAAATGAATGGAGCAATATTCTGTTTTCTGACGAGTCTCGTTTTTCTGTGCATCCGGATAATAGGCGTATTTTCATCTGGAGGGACCGTGGCAGTAGGAATAATCCTGCGTTCGTCCACGAAAGTGTCAGATTTGGCGGTGGAGGAGTGTTGGTGTATGGTGGCATCTCCATTGACGGGCGCACTGACCTCTACATCATTCGAGATGGAGCTCTGACTGGTCGCCGATATAGGGATGAGATCTTCAGACCTATTGTAGTCCCTTACGCTGCAGCAATCGGAGATAACTTCATTTTAATGGACGATAACTGCAGGCCACATCGTGCAAACCTGGTGGAGGATTTCCTTTTCGAGGAAGGAATCGTTCGAATGGAATGGCCAGCGTGTTCTCCAGACATGAATCCAATCGAGCACGTTTGGGACGCTCTAGGAAGACGAGTTTCTGGTCGCCAACAACCCCCACAAACTCTCCAAGAACTCGAAAGAGCTCTTCTGGAAGAGTGGGGCAGAATACCCCAACTCGTCATTAATAGCCTCATTGAGTCCATGCCTCAAAGGTGTTCAACGTTGCTGGCCGCCCGTGGAAACCATACCCAATACTGAAAATGATTTTCTTTGAAGAAAACACCTTTTCTTATTCTTTTTTTCTCATATGCACAAATTGTGTTTTTTTCCTTTAGTACACAAATGCGCAATAAAATGCATTTTTTTCTGCCAAACATGTGTAATTTATTCTCATATAACCTACTATGTCTGTCGACCATGTATCAATCAGCTAAACAGTTTACCAGATACAAAATCCACCTAAAACTGCAATATCCTTTAATTGTTTTGAGCAGTGTAGTTTATTATATACATTATATACAACAGCTGCTCAACACAGCTTTTCAGAACAAGTCACATTTTACAACTGCGCGGAATATTCTCGGCTACGTGCAAAGCCTTTACAATTCCAAACTGTCCGTGTATGGTGCTGCCATCTATAATTACAGATCGCTACTAATTGTTGTATTCTTATTTGAATTGAGATATAACACTTTGGTGATAGATTTTTGTTCGACGGGATAACTAAGTAGTACCAAAAATACATATGTAACTGGTATTCGAAAACGAGGATTTCGCCAAATTTTCATAAAAAAAATCACGCCAAACCGGGTGCGTATATGGCATCTGGCCAAATATTGAATGATGTAACAAACGATGACATTTAATTTCAACTTCAAAGCAATGTTTTAATTTACCACTCGAAAAAAAAATGCTAATTGGCGAGTTGAAAAATAGTTATTGGCGAGATTTACACCCAGCTAGCGTAACAGTACCAAGAATTCTTTGCGACAATGCATTTATGTCTTATTATTCGAAAAAATAAATTGATTTTTTTAATCGAAATGGAAAACTTTCGGCACAGATGCCACGTACGGTCCCATATTGGCGCTATTTTTTTCTGACGCCAATGTCATATACGCAACGGGTACTTAACTGGCGCCATAGTATCGTTATTTTGCTTGATTTGATAAGCCGGATGTTGTTGTTTATGCTGTTGATCTTTTCCCAAATTAGCGTCGGAAAAAAATCGCACCAATATGGGGCCGTATATGATATCTGGGCCAAACTTTCATATGAAAAGCGAAGGGATCAGAGCGTATTTATTTATGGCAGTTACATGACTTGGACTATTATAATATAGATGAAATGATGGCGATAGAATAATATTTGGCGATTTATCACCTGTACCTGTCTAATATTAAAGTACCAAAATGGCACCAGGAATATAAAAAGCGAAGTGGTTCGCCCGGAACTCTTGATGATAGTCACATGACTTAGGCTATTGTTATAGAAATTGTTTTAAAATACCGGGAGACAAAGGCTCTGTACACTTAATTTCTTTTATTTTTAGCTTCTTTTCCAACGTTTAACTGATCCTCTTTAATCAAACACGAAAACAACCATTGGATGTCTTAACAGCAACTGATACGGCCTTAAATTTTTGAAATCAAAGGAAACTGAACGGAAACCCGTTTACATGGAGATCTGCACAGCTTTTTTCAGTATAATTCAATCTTCTATAATATTTTTTAAACCAATCAGATTAGTGTGTTTTTAGATTCTGCGGTGTCTGAACGGGGGTTGGCGAGCGTAGCTTGCAGGGGGCAGAGCCCCCTAGTATATATATATATATATATTATATATATGTTACTGTGAAAGACCGAAATTGGAGAATGTCGACTTTCACCGGTGAATGTCAACACATATCAAAAACGTCGGTGAAAGATCGAATATTTTATTATATTCTTGTATATTCGGACCGTCACCGGTGAATGTCGACAAACACAGATATGCTCTGGTGGAGGTCGAAAAGAGAAGTGGTATTTAACAGAGAGGCTACAGACTGTCGCCAAATTCTTTGTTCTACTGCGAGTCAGTCAGCTTTGTCAGTTTTATGCAAGGTTTGATAGTGCGCGCAACGGTTTCTTAAATTTTATATTTTATTCAATATCCTAATTTATATTGAATGGTTACTGCAGTGAGTCGTAATCTTTTTTTTCTTTTTGAAAAACTAGGGGGCTCGGCCCCCTACGAGCTACGCTCGCCAACCCCCGTCCGGACACCCCAGACTCTTGCACGCTAATTTGATCGGCTTTAAAAAGATTTCGAAAGATTGAATTATAATTTAAAAAACAGTGGCGATCTCCCTATAAACGAATTTCTATTCATTTCTCTTTGATTGGGGAATTTTAACGCCAAATCCGCTGCGGTACTACTTGATTATCCTGTCGACCAATTTCGCCAAATTATATAAATCGCCAAACCACTTGCCAAATTATACAAATTGATATAATTTTTATTTTAAATAACGAAAGAACAAATAAATTCGTACAACATTAATAAAAACACAAATAAAACGTCGAAGTAAAAATAGCTTGATGACGTATACACGTGTAACAACATTTCAAAATAAGCTAATATAAAAGGAATTAAGTAAAGAGAGTCTTTGTCTCCTGGTATTTTTTAACAAAGCGAAAAGAAAGTTCTTTTAAATGAGACATTTTAAATTAATTCTCAAAATATCAAATAAATGTCTAGCGCAATTTCTAAATTTAAACTTTTTTGCAATATTATTTTGTGCTCATTTTATGTAATAACTATAATGTGACGTAAATATGACGTAATTTCTCCCAAGACTTCTAACGCATGTTAATGAACTTATTATTTTACAATATCCTTTCTCTTTTGAAATTCATGTGTATACTTTTTATGACGTAATTTTTAATAAGTTCCTGCTTTTTATACGCAATTATTTAATTCTAATTTGAAAGTTTTTTTCCTGTTTATAATAGTCACGTGTAAATAAATTTTTAATTTGAAGCAAACATTATTGCTTGCGCTTTTTATACAGTTGGCAACAGTTTAAATTAGTACAATTTTCTGAAATCTGTAAAAAATATCTCTAGAAATGCTGAAAATTTGAATTTAAAATAGAAATAAAACCTGAAAAAATGAGTCAAAATAAAAAAATTAATGCAATCTGCACTCCGGCAAATTCTAACGCATAAAACGATCTAAAAATGATTACACTGCCATGTATAGTTATTGCTGCTATAAAACTTTTTTAGTGGAACGATTTTTTTCCAACTTTAGCATTAAATAACTCTTAAAATAATTCTTCGATTTGAAAACTGTCTGCATCAGCGTGTTTATCAAACATTTCTGTATAAAACCACCGATTTTCATATTTTTGTATGCATTATTTTTGTTAATATTAACGAAGAAAGGCCTCCGGTCACAAAAAAATCAAAACCGGCGGCGGCGGCGGCGGCGGCGGCGGCGGCGGCGGCGGCGGCGGCGGCGGCGGCAGCGGTGACAGCGGTAGTTACTTTTTTTTAGAATAGAGAGATTAAACACATTAATTGAGAGTAAACGGGAAAACAATTGCTTTTATTTTTTCTTTCAAGAACAGTACTCTAAAATATTTTCTGAAGTATTTGTTCTCTGCTAAAACTAAGTGCAGCACGCATTTCCGCAATACTTACTCTGTTCGGATTGGAGACATTTATTTCTCAGTTCATTTTTCTGGTATTAAATATTGAATATTCTGAAATATTTGTGATATGAAGCCGATCGCTATTCATGGAATCATGAAATTGTTATTTGACTCGTTCAGGGTGAAGTGTCCCATTAACCGTTTCAGGGGCAAATAATTGCGTTTCCGTAATGTTGATTTCACACCGGAATATAAAAAAAAAAGAATTCAAATTAAGGAAAAGCTATTTTACAACTTATTTCCACCAATGTTATAAAATGTTTCTGGTGCAAATCTTCATTAAAATTAGGTGGGATATAATATATTCCACCGCCCCTCAAGCGTTGAGAACACGTCTTTTCATTTAGTATTATTTTGCCTTCGCCATTAGTTTTGTTATTATCTCATTATCTCCATGTAATAATAATAGTATTCTAATTCTAATAATATTATACATGTGAAAGTGCGAAAAGGTATGCCTGAAGTCAATAATAAAACAGATGATTAAATGCCTTTGAATTCATTACCGGTTACATTCATTTTTTTCCTAATGTGCAAAATTTTCGCTTAAGTTAATAAAATTTACATATTTTATTTGTTTCTATCATTTAAAATGAAACTTATAAAAATAAAATCTACTTTCAGTCAAATGTTTCAACTTACAGTTTGTACATATTTGTGTAGTGCTTTCCAAAAATATTTTGCGATTTCACTATTAATATTTCCAACATAGAGTAAGTATTTTTCCAATATTGACGTTTTGTTTTAGATTATTATAATGTACAGCAACCTTTATGCAGCATTGACACTTCACTTCAAATATTTCTAAAGTAAACCTAATATTTTATCAAGATTGGTATTTCAGTTCAAATGTTAGTGATTAGTATTGAAAACTAAGTGTACTTTTATATTAAAAAATACCTGATTTTTTTAATAATAATTTTCGCTTTGTTCAATGGTAGACTTTCATCGAATAAATACAATGAATGTTGCCATTAAAAAAATTGATATACATTTTGGATCCAGAATTTCCGCTAAATTGACAACTCTGTTAGCGATGACTAAAAATATTGGCCAATGTAACCAATATACAGTAAAGTAATTACCTGAAATAGTTTTTTCGGGTAATTACTTTTCTAGATTTTAATAATATTTATTAACCAATAGTAATCTTCGCCTTATTTATTATCAGAATTCTTATGGCAAATATGCTATTAGGAGGAAACAGTGGTTATTAAAAAAAAAAAAAAAAAAAAAAAAAAACAGAAACACAACCACTCCTTTAAATATGTAAAATTTATAAACTTAAGTAAAAATTTTATACATTGAAAAAAAAATGCAGAAAAACGTTATTTGGAGAAAAATGACTTCAAAGTTTCCGAAATGCTGCTTCAGCTATTCAGCGGGTATAATTCTAAAAGCCATATCTTCTGTTCTAAAGGGAATTTCAAGAGAACAATTATATCAAAATGTTCAGAAAAGAAACGAGTTTAACATATAAAAAAATTAAAAATTCGAAAATTTTAAAGCTTGTTAAGAGTCCTGAGACCCCTTAATAGGACGTTAAGCCCCGAATGGATTAACCGTTTGAATGTGGAACAAATCTTGTTGATATATGCCAAAAATGCGAATGTGTTTGGGTTTATATATAATAAAAAATTACTTGTAAGCCGACGATATATACAGAAATCGCAAGTGCAACCAACTTAAATGCACACCACACTGAGACAACAAATAGAAGCACTATCACCCTCTCCGCAGTTTTAGCATAGAACAAAATGAGCGCTATCGCGCTTCCAGCAATTGTGGCACATAACAAGAGTAGCGCTATAGCGGTCCTGAAATTTTGGCATATAACAAGAGGAGCGCTATCGCGCTGCTCCGCCCTCAAACGGTTAAATAATAATTCAATGCTTGTGTGAGATAGCAATTGCCTCTGTATGTGTTTCAGAATATTCAAAATTTTATACCAGAAAAATATACGGAGATACTTGTGTCGAATCCGAACCGAATAGGTATTGAGAATATGCGTGCAGAACACCTTTGGATTACAGACGGTAAAAACGTTTTTATGTTTTAAAAATTAATGATCGAGACTGAAACACGGAGAAGTAAATGCAAATTTCCTAGATATTCAACATTCACCATTTGTGCATGGTGAATGTCGACATTTGCCGGTGTAAATCAGAAATAAGGATATTTAACAAATATTTCGGACATACATCAAGCGACTATGTGAATGTTGACATTCACCGGTGAAAGTCGACATTCTCCAGATTTCGGTCTTTCACGGTAACATATATATATATTCATCATATCAGTTCATAATGATTTTTTCATAAATTTATTTCAGTTAGTAGTACAAGAAAACTACCTTTACGAAGGAAATACAATATTTAAACAGTTTCGGGTATTCCAATGGGGGGGGGGGGGAGTTGCAGTTCCATTTTGGCAAACATTTACTTACGTATATATGAAAGAAATAATAATTTAAACAGTAACACATTATCCTACAGATATATAGATGATGTTTTGATAGTCAAATTAAACAATGATATTGAAAATATTGATTTTACATATTATCCTACGTCTCTGAGTCTGGAACCCTCCTCCCAGAATTGTAAAAATATTAATTTTCTAGATGTGACCCTAAGAATAGAAAGTGAAAATTTGATATCTAAGTTATTTGACAAGAGAAATGATTTCAACTTTAATACCTTAAAGCTGATATATTTTGATTCCAACGTGCATGTTTCGATTTAAAGAAATGTACTTAGAAATGGATTAATACGAATCGAAAGACTGAGTACTAGAGTTAAAGATATGTTTAATGATATTTTAGAGTGGTGTCGTTTGGGATTCAAGCAGGGTTATCCTCGCAATTTCATCAGGAGAATAACTAGTGATTTTATTAAGAGTAGCAGGTACGGAACGGAACTGAACTCAGTGATGGATGAGAATGGAGGTTTTGATGAGTTGATTGATCTAATGAGTTAGAGAGGTATTCTGGTGGATGTTGTAGTTCTGTTTAGTTTTTCATAGTTTTTCATTTTTTCAATTTTGGTCTACGCGAGTGAAGGGGGACGTAGCATGCGTAAAGTCTGACTTAACCCAGCAGAGCATGTCGTCAGCCATGCCGCTCGCCTTCTGTTCTGTTCTGTTATGTTTTGCAATTATATATATTTTCTTTAGTTTGGTTATTCAGTTTGATTTTAAGAGTTAAAGTTTATGTTGGTTATTTTAATATTTTCGATGTGAGTTTCAATTTAGACATGGCGAGTGATGGATTTCGAAACTTTGTTTGTGGTTTTAAATATATATATATATATATATGTGTGGAGAATTTCGCAAGCAACACCTGCATCAGACTGAGTGTCCCCGTATTTTTCGCTTCGAGATTAAAAAGGAAACGAGCCTTAACGAAGCTGTGTGAAGTGGAAATGCAGAAGAAGTAAAGAGAACGAAATGAGTTTTTTACGACGCAGGGTTTTGTTAAAAAAGAACAGAACATATTTCGGTGAAATAAGATTGAATATTTACACGACGTAAGAAAATCTCAGAAATAATCAACGACGTCCTGAATTATAGACTTTAAGCTAATTAAAGAACGAGAAGAGTGTTTATATCTGTATTTTTTGTTTGTGTGTTCGTCTCAATAAATGTCAGTGTTCGTCCTAAAAGTGAGTTGTGAGTTATGTATGGAGTCTCACCCCCATAAATTGGCGTCAGAAGTGACAGTTAACCCACCAATATGATTAATTAGAGCTATTCATCCTACATATTCAAGCCGGATATTATTCTAACGGTGAGTTCATTATTATTATTTTGATTATGAAGTTAGTTGAGATACCTGAACTGGAAGTTGCATTTAAAAACGAACGAACGCATAAAATTAAATTGCTGCATAAATTCCTATTTGATGCTGACGGTGATCGCTCTAATAGAAAGAGAATACGTGATTTTACTGGTTTCGGTTTTCAAACCTACAGCACCGAATTCAAAAATAAAATAACTAAAATTCAAACTGATTTTTCATTAAATGATCTGATTACAGTGTTCAATCTACTTTGTATTGATAATGAGGGATCTTTAAACGATCTCGCAACCCGATTAGTTACATACCTTTCAGACTTGACCTTACTACAAAATAATATTATACAAAATGAAAGTGACACTGACTCGGAACCCGAACTGCCTTCAAATAATATGACTTCAAGTAATAACACTGAATTATCAAATTTTGACAAACAACAGCAATTTCCAGTTCAAAGTTTTATGCCATCGTCTATGAATTTTACTGATATTGAAAGTGTAATACCTCCTTTCGATGGTAGTTCTTTTAGTGATATAAACGTATGGTTTAATAATTTTGAGGATGTTACTAATATGTTTAATTTATCTGACTTTCATAAATTCATATTTTGTAAAAGATCATTACGAGGAAAAGCCCAGTTATTAGCACAAACAGAATTTCATATCAATTCATATGACAAACTTAAACAACTCTTAATATCAGAATTTAGCACCACTTATAATTCTGCCGAGTTACATGATATATTAAATAAACGAAAATTGCAAGAAAATGAATCAATAGAAGAATATTTTCTTATCATGAAACAAATATGCTCGCGTGGTAAAATCGAGGATTCCGCATTAATGCAATACATCATAAACGGCATACCCGACCCCGTTTTCAGAAAATCAATGTTATATGGATGCCAATCCATTGTAGAATTCATGCAAAAGCTCAAAATTTATGACAAAATTCGACATGACTTTGAGAACACTAAATTTCGTAAAGTCAAACCTGAAATGCCAGTGAAAGAGAAATCCTTTCGACCAAAATCTGATCTTTTTTGCTTTAATTGTGGTTTGTCGAATCATAAAAGTAGCCAATGCAGACATAAAGATAAAGACCCTCGTTGTTTTAATTGTTCGAATTTTGGCCATAAATCGGCTCAATGTGATCAACCAAGGAGGCCTAGAGTTAAGTCAGAACCCTCCACTGTCACGTCGAACACTTTCATGACCAAACAAGTCATTATTTCGTCTGTAAATGTTACATCATTGGTAGACACAGGTAGTGAAAGAAGTTTACTAAAGGAAAGTATTTATCGCAAACTCCCTACAATTTCGAACCTTGAACATTCAACTATCACATTAACTGGATTAGGAAATACTATAATCAAACCCCTAGGTTTTTTCTCTACGAACATTATGATAGATGATTTTAATTATACAACTAATATTTATGTAGTCCCAGATTATTCCATATCTTTTGATCTTATTATTGGTACAGATATCATTCAACAAAGTATTTTAACAATTTCTGGAAATAATATTTCGATGCAAAAAATCGAGAAAAATGACGATACGTCCAATAATTTTTTGATTAATATTGCTCATGTGTTAGACGATCTTAATCTTGATTTATCTCATATTACCGATGAAACAATACGTTTAAAAATTTCAGAACTTATTCAAAATTATTCTCCTAAAAAATAAAGACAACTGATGTTAAATTATCAATTCATCTGGAAAACGAAGAACCTGTTACTTGTCCTCCCAGGCGCTTGGCGCAAATAGAGAAAAACTTCGTCGAAAAACAAATTTCTGAGTGGCTCGAAAAAGGAATTATTCGTAAAAGCACTAGTAACTTTTCATCACCTATTGTCCTAGTAAAAAATAAAGATGGTTCATATAGATTGTGTGTTGACTATAGGAAGTTAAATTCTAAAATACATAAACAACGTTTTCCCCTCCCAGTAATTGATGACATTATTGATCAGTTGCATTCTGCAAAAGCATTTACTATTCTTGACCTTAAAAATGCTTTTTTTCATGTCGAAGTAGAAGAAAATAGTAGAAAATATACTTCTTTCGTAACACATTCTGGTTAATTTGAATTCTTATATATGAATTATGGCCTTAGCGATGCACCGTTAGTGTTTCAAAGATATATTTATAACGTTTTTCGAGACCTCATTAATGAAAAAGTACTTATTGTCTATATGGATGACTTCATAATACCAGCTGAAAACGAAGTCGAAGGACTCCAGAAATTACAACGCGTCCTTACAACTGCATCCGAATATGGTTTAGAACTGAATCTCAAAAAATGCCACTTTCTACAACGAGAAATTGATTTTTTGGGTTACCACATTAAAAATGGTCAACTGCACCCATCCCCCTTAAAAACTAAAGCTGTCCTTAATTTCCCAGAACCTAAAATTATAAAAGATGTATATTCATTTGTCGGATTAACTTCATATTTTCGTAAATTCATTCAAGATTACTCTTTAATAGCTAAGCCTTTAACAGATCTTCTTAGAAAGGACACTAAATTTCACTTTGGCGACCAGCGACGAAATGCATTTAATCAGCTGAAACACATCCTTTCTTCAGGTCCTGTTTTAAGCATTTATAACCCTAGTAACGAAACAGAAGTTCACTGTGATGCATCTATTGACGGTTACGAAGCAGTCCTCCTTCAAAAGTCTTCTATTGACAATCAATTTCACCCTGTCTATTTTATGAGCAAAAAAACCACAGATGCCGAACGTAAATATTCGAGTTATGAATTAGAAGTTTTAGCTGTCATAGAAGACCTTAAAAAATTTCGCGTTTACATTCTAGGTATTCCTTTCAAGATAGTCACAGATTGCAACGCATTCGCCCTTACTATGAATAAAAAAGATCTTTGCACCAAGATTGCTCGATGGGCTTTAATGTTAGCTGACTATAACTATACAATCGAACACAGACAAGGTACACGCATGCGCCATGTCGACGCTTTAAGTAGAAATCCAATATGTATGGTCATTCAAGATAGTTTTACTACCAAAATCATACAATCACAGAACACTGACGAACATATACAGGCCATCAAAGAAATTTTGAAAACAAAGCCATATGAGAACTATTTCCTTAAAAATAACGGTCTCTATAAAAATCATAAAGGTATCGATCTGATAGTTGTGCCGGATGAAATGCAGCTAAATGTCATTAAACACGTTCATGACAAAGGACATTTTGGCCGTAAACGCTGTGAAGAACTCCTTAACGAAGAATTTCTCATCCCTAATATGTCAAATAAAATTGATAAAATTATAGCAAATTGTGTAACATGCCTTTTGTATAATCGCAAACGTGGCAAACAAGAAGGTGAATTACATCCCTTACCTAAAGAAGAGACTCCTCTCCACACCTACCACATTGATCATTTAGGCCCTCTTGAAACAACCAACAAAAATTATAAACATATTTTGTCTTTAATAGACGCATTTACTAAATTCGTCTGGTTGTATCCATGTAAAAGTACTTCTGCTACCGAAGTTATATCAAAACTACGACAAGAAAGTCATACTTTTGGCAATCCTTCCATTATCATTAGCGATAAAGGTCCTGCATTTATAAGCAAAGAATTTGCTGATTATTGTCAAGATGAAAATATAAAGCACGAGACAGTTACAACTGGCCTTCCCCGTGCCAATGGTCAAGTAGAGCGACTTAATTCCACCAAAATTTCTGTAATCTCTAAAATGTCCAAAGACGAACCGACCAAATGGTTTAAACATGTTCCCAAAGTTCAACAAGTCATTAATTCAACTTACCAAAGAAGCATTAAGAGAACACCGTTTGAAATATTATTTGGTACAAAAATGAAACAGAAAGAAGATGTACAAATTATTGACCTCTTAAACAGTGCAGTCGAAGAACAATTCATGAAAGACAGAGAAGAGCTCCGTAAAGAAGCCAAGAAGAATATTCTGGAAATTCAACAAGAAAATCGCAAGCACTATAATTTACGACGTAAGAAACCCCGTAAGTACAAGCTTGGTGACCTTGTAGCAATTAAGAGAACCCAGCAAGGACCAGGTTTAAAGTTGAAATCTAAATTCTTAGGTCCGTATAAAGTAATCAAAGTGAAGTGTAACGACACCTACGATGTAACGAATATCTCATCAACTGAAGGACCGATAAATACTAGCTCCTGTGCTGAATACATGAAACCTTGACCTGACAAAAACTGAAACTTAAAAAATTAAATCTTTTCTTTTTGTGTCCTATAAACATTTTACAAGTCACTGCTTTCAAAGAAATCTCTATACGATGTTACGCTACTTCAACTATGATGTGCAGATTAATTTTTTTTTCTTTTCCCCTAAGAACAGTTACTGGTTTTTGTTTTTTGTTTTTCAGATTCTATTTTACCACATGTCGCTGCGGCAGCTCCAGATGTCAGGACGGCCACTTGTGGAGAATTTCGCAAGCAACACCTGCATCAGACTGAGTGTCCCCGTATTTTCCGCTTCGAGATTAAAAAGGAAACGAGCCTTAACGAAGCTGTGTGAAGTGGAAATGCAGAAGAAGTAAAGGGAACGAAATGAGTTTTTTACGACGCAGGGTTTTGTTAAAAAAGAACAGAACATATTTCGGTGAAATAAGATTGAATATTTACACGACGTAAGAAAATCTCAGAAATAATCAACGGCGTCCTGAATTATAGACTTTAAGCTAATTAAAGAACGAGAAGAGTGTTTACATCTGTATTTTTTGTTTGTGTGTTCGTCTCAATAAATGTCAGTGTTCGTCCTAAAAGTGAGTTGTGAGTTATGTATGGAGTCTCACCCCCATAAATATATATATACTAGTTACATGTTCCATTTTTATTCTGTATAATGTCAGTATTATGAGTATTAGCTAATTTATAAATTTAATTTCAGTAATTGGAAATCGATGACGATTTGTTATATATAATGGTTATATATATATATATATATATAAAGTTTTCTACTGAGGGTGGTTTTGAGTTCTAGGGGTCATGATCGATGTAGATCTGCAAAAATTTTTCAGAAATTCCAACGAATGTAATAGGTAGTATTTCATACGAAATCTACTTAAAAGTATTGCTGAAATACAGTTTCTTCTCAACATTTTTCGGGCAAATAATAAAAAATATATGAAATTTACAGATATTATTCTAAATGCTGTAAGATGATATTATATGATTATTTTAACTGAATGGAGAAAAAATATTGTTTCTTAACTTTGTATATTACCTTTTTATTATAATCAGGTAATATCTAAAAATGAATATAAAAAAAATGAAAAAAGAAAAACGAAACACGGTATTTTAATGGAATCAGAAATTTCATTCGTTTCATTATTGATGATATATTTAACGATCACTATTACATAAGATGGATGTTAAAATTCGTTTAAAGTAGCAATTGAAACGATTATTTAATTTTTAGAAGCATTTTAAAAAGTTTTTTAATATTTAATTTAGGTTACTTTCTTTTACATTTAATACATTTATTTCCCTTCAATATTTTTATTTCTAATATTGTAAAAAAATTAATACAAGTCGGTAATTGTACGTCAAACTTTTAAATGAGGTGCGTTCGTACAGTAACTAATTTTATAATTATTCAGATATTGGTGCAATAGCTAATGCACTATTATGCAAAAATGCATGAATACGAAGTTTATTAGGATTTTATATATTAAATTTAGTAATACGGAAATAATTGGACTTCATCTTAAAAAGGATGTGAGCACCATGGCAACCTAGAATCCTTACTTATTATGGGATATCACTGAATTAATGATGTAGGATATGATTTAATAGAATGATGAAAACTTTTAATAATATCTTTTTAAGTTTTGATTCGATTTTCATAAAAATTGAAAGGACTCTATAAAATTCAGTTTTGAATATCGGTTTTGAATTATTTTTTTTGTGTACATTTACGACGATATATGGGATATTTTACAATAAGAAACTCATAATAATTGTATGCTATCATCAATAAAATGAAATGTCTCTTAATAAATTTTGATTATTTTAGGGGGGGGGGGGGAGCATGTCATCTTAGTAATGGAGAATTTATGTTTCAGAATATACCATTTTCTTCTGATCATTTAAACCCTTACCAGTGGAATATATTTGAGAAAAACGCGCCAAAAATGGAATTTTTTTTTCTCTTTAATTATGTTCGTTTTAATTATCAAAATGTTAGAAATAGATTATTTAAAAAAAAATTGAAACGAAATAACTAAATCCCGACAAAATAACACAAAACATCAAAACAACAATAAAGCAAATTAATATAAAAGTCCGACAAATGGCGCGAAACAGCTAAATTTTCACGGGAAAAAATCGCACATATATTGGGAAAATAGTAAATTACTTATTATCCACTTCACCGGCGATGGGTATAGGGAAACAGTGCTTTTACCCCCGACTTATCTCGGGGCAGCCGTTGAAGTGGTTATACTTTGAAAGACTGAGTTTGGGCTTCATGGAATTGAAACACCGTTTTTTCTCTTGCCCGAACTCAGGTGGGGCGTTTCAAAATTAACGCATTTGCGTTACTCGAACAGAGTTCATGCGTCACAGGCAAGGAGTTAACGATAATCGTTGTTTTATTTTGAAACGGAAATGCAGAATATCCCTGATGAACATTCATTTTTCATTAAGTAGTTATAATTACTAAATAATTAATTTAGAAGTGTTCTGAAAATATATCTTGATCGTAGCAATTTATATGTAGTTGTTCCTTTTACTGGTGGATCTCAAAAGAGCGTGGCCTATTTCATAGATGGCAGAATCTTTGAATTTTAACTGTGCTGACGTTTCTTTTATGACCATATTATTAACTGACAGTTATCTACATGTGTCGTGAGTGAACGTAACGTTAAAAAAAGTTTTTCAAAGTAATTTGTATGCAAGGTCAATATTCAAAATGGTAAATGAAAAGTTAGATTTTCGTCATGTTATATGAGTTTAAAAAAGGAGTGAGTGTTGGGCATGCTTCAAAAAGTACTCAAGAGGTTTATTTGGGTCGTGCTCCCGCTCTTAGGACAGTTAAAAAAGTGGTTTTTGTCGATTTCCTAAATGATGATTTCAATCTAAACGATAAAACTCTGGCCAACCTTCTGGCATTGATAATGACTTAGTCCGTGATTTAGTGAACAATAACCCACTAATTACTACAGAAAATATTGCTGAGAGACTAAATGTTGACAATTAGACTGGATTTTGCCATTTAAAACAAATTGGGTACACTTCGAAACTCAATGCATCGGAAATCGGGCACGAACATTTCCAAACACCCAATATAACTATTCTTAAATGCATAGTGTGTGTTTACTAACAAGTATAAGAAGTTTTAAGCAGTGAAAGAATTCAGCAAATAACATGTTTTCTTCTATACAATATGTTGTCTGCTGCAAAAAAAATAGGTGATTAAAAATAAGCTATTTGTACCGTATTTTCTGCTGTAAACTATGCGCCTCGGAATATTTTTCGCTGCTCCTACTTACAAAGAAAAAAATAAAATAAAATAAAATGGAACTCAAACTTTTGCATAATTTTAGAAAATTTGATTCGAAAAATAAATTAGATTTTATGCAAATCTATCTTCATCTGAAAGTCATATTTTTTTCAGCATTTCAATTTTGTTCTTGGGAATCACATCCCTGTCTTTTACAGAAATGCCTTTTTTCATCAGCTGCTGCGCAGCTGTATGCAGTTAATATTATAATGTTATGACAGCAACCCAGTGATACTAATCCTGTGATACACTTGTACTGATAACTTTACATTAATAATGTTTAAGAAAAATAAGTAACTGAAACTGTACTACATTCAATTATATTCATAGTAGGCTGCTTTGCTGGCCAAAAAATAGAAGGGTTTGCTTGCTTTATGTTGAAACGGAAATGTAGAATATAATCCCAGATGAACATTTATTTTGCATTAAGGTTACCTAAATAGCTATAATTACTAAGTAATCAATGTAGAAGTTTTTTCAATAATAAATCTTGATTGTTTTGATAATTTTTATCTGATTGCTCTTCCTTATAATTATTCCTAAATACACACTTTGTTCACGAACAAATAGAAGTTTTGAAGAGTGAAAGAATTCAACGAAATAAATGTTTTATCCTGTATATGTTGTCTATTTTTTTAAATAGGTGCTTAAAAATAAGCAAATTTCACCGCGTTTTCTCATGTAATTGCATTATAAAGCAAGAATTTAAAAAAAAATGTCATACAATAATAATTGGCTATGGTCATTGTAATAAGTAGTCTTTTAAATCACCACTTAATCGGAACAATTGAAAATAGTATTTAAAATAAAATGAAATTTGAAATTACGTTCAATGGAATTTAAGTTATTTTAAATTAAAATGGTTAGTATTTAAAAGAAAATTCGATTTTAAATTATGCTGAATGTACATTAATTACATTTTAAAAAGATTTTTCTTAAAAAGTCCCATTCTCATACATATAAATGAATGTTTTACCTTTCTAAGGAATTTTTTTTAAAAGCTATTTCAAAAGATTAATTCTTAATAATTAATAATGCATTATATGTACAAATAAAAGATATTTATTAACCCCTTAACGGTCGCATTAAGTTACGGTTTAAAAATTCAAATTGTTTATTGGCACCTCTTTTTTGAAAAAGAAATATTGACCATATTGAATGACAGGTAAAATGATACCATAATAAAGCCAATTACACTATTTTATAAAACTGGTGGGAATCAAACCACCGGAATAAAAGACATAGCCCGTGAATATCACAGAAGCGAGAATTAAGGCGTTAACTTGCATATTACAAGAATAGCGTAAATAATATACAAATAATATTTTTATTATCTCTGTCTCTAAAATATTTCATTGTTTTATTTGTTAAAATTTTTAAACAAATTAAAACAGTAATGAATACTAGCATTAATCTTACATAGATCTATTAATTATACAGAGATAAAATTATTTTTACTGAAAAATTAAACAAAAAATTGAATTCAAGTATAAACTAGTATGTTGTGGCCATCACAAAAGTTTCTTCTATATAAATCACATGAATTAAATCATTTAAATAGTACAAGAAATTACATCAATTTAGCACCAATTCATATCCAAGTATATCTAAATTTGAAGTTTGATGAAAATTTGTGCATTATTTCTAGAGATAGAGCTACAGCGAAAATTCTGAAAAATGTAGTATAGCAGCGCCACCCGTTGAGCGATTTACACCAAAACATAAATAGCACTAATTGATATCAAGGTATACCAGAATCTGAAGTTTGATGAAAATTCGTGTATTAGTTATTGAGATAGAGCTATAGTGGAAATTCTGAAAAATACAGCATAGCAGTGACACCTGTTGAGTGATTTGCGCCAAAACATAAACAGCACTAATTCATATCAAGGTATACCTGAATCTGAAATTTGTTGAAAATCCAAACATTAGTTCTTGAGATAGAGCTAAAGCGGACATCGCAAAAAATGCAGCATAGCAGCTCCACCTCTTGAGTGAATTGTAAGAAAATGTATAAAACGTTAATTCATGTCAGGGACTAACTGAATCTGAAGTTTGATGAAAATCCAAGCATTAGTTCTTGAGATAGAGCTATTGCGGAAATCGAAAAAAAATGCAGCATAGCAGCTCCACCTGCCGAGCGATTTAAACCAAAATGTATAAAAGGCCAATTCATGTCAAGGACTAACTGAATCTGAAGTTTGATGAAAATCCGTGCATTAGTTCTGGAGATTGAGCTGTTGCGGAAAACGTAAAAAGTGCTGCATAGCAGCGCCACATGTTGAGCGATTTACACCAAAAACTAATCAGCACCAATTTATATTCGGTACTAACTGAATATATAAATTTTTATTAAATTCTGTGCATTAGTTCTTGAGATAGAGCGCCCACAAAATTTGTGTCACAGACTCACAGACAGACAGAGTCACAGACTCACAGACAGACATTTTGTAAAAACATGTTTTTAGGAATCTCTGAGCCCTAAAACGTGTAAATCTGTCGAAAATTTTTACGAGTCCAGTACTTTGTTTTTTTAAAGGTAGAAGAAAGTAAAAATGCGTGAGAGTTCAAAGCCAGTTTCTATGAAGTGAGATTAAATGCGTAGAAATAAATGTTAAAAGAAAAACACAACTAGTACTCAACTTTACTCACTTGAAATAATTTAAATCAACAGTATATAAAAACAGTTCTTTGCAAAATATTTCTTATATGTGCCCTAATATTGGTAATTTTTTATCATGCAGAATTACGTATATATATACCATGTTACTTTTAATATTAATTAGTTGATAGTTATATATTAAATTAATATTTGTTAAAACAAAATGCAGTTTTAAATTACAGAATGGGAAAATTCAGTTTATTGAGAGACAGATCTTTTATTCTCGCTTTTAATTTTTTTTTTTTTTTTTTTTTTTTTATCTTTAATCTTTTTTTTCTTATTAATTATAAAATTTGTTCCAGAATACTGTTCGAATTTTAATGTTTCAGTGAACAGAGAATCCCTTTATGTACATGCGAAAAATGCTTATTAAATTGTTTTCAAACATGCGTGGTTACCTTAATTGTATTTAGTTGAAGCCAAAATTATTTTTACCTCTTCAGTTCCGAAGCTAAAATAATAATACAAATGCTTATTCATTGGTTTTTTCCAAACAAAATGACAGAAAAAATATCGTTTCTGAAAATGATCTTTAGGAGCTTAGTAATTTAGGATAAAAAATATGGATCTAAAACTACAACGCCCCCTTCAAAACATCAATTAATAACCATTAACCTAAATTTGCCCAATCACAAAATTAAGAGCTTTAAACAAGTAAATAATCTACAAATTCTCAACATTTGTTATTGAAAAAGATTTAAGTTAAATACTGATGAAAATTTCTCACTTTCTTGGTCATACTGTCTTTTGGGCATTTTTAAACATTTTGCTAACTCAGAGGAAAATAACATTTATTTTATGTGGGAATCAGCTTAGATGCTACCATTTATTCGTTTGCTTTGAACGCAAAAAACATTCAGCTATTAAGAAGGGACGTGAAAATGTAAAAAAATCGCACATTTTAGGTTTTAGAAAGAAAAGAACAGAGGTCGCCGTATGAGGAACCAGGGACCGTATAGGTTAAAGCATTAACTACTCATCATATTATTTACACTGTATATAATAACCATGCTTATATTCTATTCAACAGATAAAAATATGTGTTATTTATATAAAACATTTTCTGGTTGTGATTTTTTTTTACTATTAAGCTCTATTAAATTGAAATATATAATATTTAATTAAATGTTACAAAAAATGCGCATTTTGTTTAACACCATAAATATTTATAATAATATTTAATGCAATATTATTAAAAATACGCATTTTGTTTAACACCATAAATATTTATAAATGAGAATAATTTATTGTTTAAAGCAAAATTCAGTCTAGAATTACGCAGAATCGAAATTAATCCAATATAAATTTTAAGAGCCCCCCCTTCGTTGTTTCCTTATCAAATAGTAATGTTATCTCCTTAAATGTTATTTTTTTTAACACCATTTTAAAAGATTAAAATTCCATTAAGCATTTAAGTTACTCTTGTGCAAATTAAAGATGTTTATTTTTTTTAAATGGAAGGATTGTAAGATAAACATTGAATACTTTAATAACTTTATCTTCAGAACGTTTTAGGATTAAAGAATAAATTTTAAAGCACGATGCATTGACGCATTACGGAAGCAATAGAAATAATTTAATGAAGAAGCATTTTTTGACAGACATTAAATTGCTATATAACAATAATTCTTTTATTGTTTCAAATTCATTTTACGCATTTATTTAAACGTAAAATATATACGAAAACCTAATATATTTTTTAATTTCATGTGCGAGTTGAGATATGCAGATTTTATCTTGCTAAAAGAAAGGAAAACATCAAGATACATGAAATGTGTGTTCAAAGCTATAATAAGTAAATAGAGACTGCAATAGATCGGACGGTCACATTAAACGGTCACTTCCGGTTTCAGAAAGTTCATTTCCGGCTTATATTTTGGGCTATAACTTTACATCTAATTATCGCTGAACCAAAAGTGAGGCATTTTTGGAATCCCAAATGTTTGAACATTATTAAAAAAAAATAATAAAAAATAAAATCGAAAATTTCCGCAAAAACAGCGATTTGAGGGTAGGCACATACCTTAACTGAACTAACTTTTAGCATATGATGTAGTATATATATAGCAATCTATAGATCATATATAGGGATGAATAGGGGCGGACTGGCACAGTTTGGCCAACCCCGCTATATTTAAGCGTTGGCCCACCAATCGACAACCCCATTGTTAAAATGTTTGAATACTGACTTCCCTCCCTTTGTACATTGAATAATGTTTGTTTATAATATGAATATAGTATCTTAAAATTGATTAGTTTGTTTTATATCCTCACTACTAACTAATTAGAATGTCAGATATTTGGACAATTCTTTTGAACTTGAGGCAACTCCATCTATTATCTTATAATAATCGTAATTTGGTTGATTATCTCCAGAACTACTGGGTAGATTTTAATGAAATTAGGTATGTAAGTAGGTTGATGAAATGCAAAAAAAATAACCATTCAACAGTTCTCGCATAAAACTCATCAGCGTCAGAAGGTATAAAACAGAGCTTACAATATTGTACTAAAAAATGGGTTAATAGGGGTATGTTCCCCTCTTACAGTTATACAGCTCCCACAACGTGAATTCATAATGGAATTCAGGCAGTTTATGAGTCCCTGTGGCAGTTAGCTTCGCTCCTCCAGCAACGCTGTTTTCAAGCACTCAGTGGTTCTGGAAGGTGGAAAGTGAGTTCCAATTGTCCTCCTTAGAGCGTCCTAGCACTAATTGATATCAAGGTATACCAGAATCTGAAGTTTGATGAAAATTCGTGTATTAGTTATTGAGATAGAGCTATAGTGGAAATTCTGAAAAATACAGCATAGCAGTACCACCTGTTGAGTGATTTGCGCCAAAACATAAACAGCACTAATTCATATCAAGGTATACCTGGATCTGAAATTTGTTGAAAATCCAAACATTAGTTCTTGAGATAGAGCTAATGCGGACATCGCAAAAAATGCAGCATGGCAGCGCCACCTGTTTAGTGAATTGCAAGAAAATGTATAAAACGTTAATTCATGTCAGGGACTAACTGAATCTGAAGTTTGATGAAAATCCAAGCATTAGTTCTTGAGATAGAGCTATTGCGAAAATCGAAAAGAATGCAGCATAGCAGCCCCACCTGCTGAGCGATTTAAACCAAAATGTATAAAAAGCCAATTCATGTCAAGGACTAACTGAATCTGAAGTTGGATGAAAATCCATGCATTAGTTCTGGAGATGGAGCTGTTGCGGAAAACGTGAAAAGTGCTACATAGCAGCGCCACCTGTTGAGTGATTTACACCAAAAAGGAATCAGCACCAATTTATATTAGGTACTAACTGAATATATAAATTTTTATTAAATTCTGTGCATTAGTTCTTGAGATAGAGCGCCTACAAAATTTGTGTCACATACATAGAGTCAGAGAGACAGAGTCACAGACTCACAGACAGACATTTTGTAAAAACATGTTTTTAGGAATCTCTGACCCCTGAAACGTGTAAATCCGTCGAAAACTGAAAATCGAAAATTTTTACGAATCCAATACTTTCTTTTTGTAAAGGTAGAAAAAAAGTAAAAATGCGTAAGAGTTCAAAGCCAGTTTCTATGAAGTGAGATTAAATGCGTAGAAATAAATGTTAAAAGAAAAACACAACTAGTACTCAACTTTACTCACTTGAAATAATTTAAATCAACAGCATATAAAAATATTTCTTTGCAAAATATTTCTTATATGTGCCCTAAAATTGGTAATTTTTTATCACGCAGAATTACGTATGTATATATTATGTTACTTTTAATATTAATTAGTTGATAGTTATATATTAAACTAATATTTGTTAAAACATAAAATGCAGTTTTAAATTACAAAATGTGAAAATTCATTTTATTAAGATACAGATCTTTTATTCTCGCTTTTAATTTTTTTTTAAATCTTTAATCTTTTTTTTTTTCTTATTAAATTATAAAATTTGTTCCAGAATACTGTTCGAATCTTAATGTTTCAGTGAACAGAGAATCCCTTTATGTACATGCGAAAAATGCTTATTAAATTGTTTTCAAACATGCGTGGTTACCTTAATTGTATTTAGTTGAAGCCAAAATTATTTTTACCTCTTCAGTTCCGAAGCTAAAATAATAATACAAATGCTTATTCATTGGTTTTCTCCAAACAAAATGACAGAAAAAATATCGTTTCTGAAAATGATCTTTTCGGTGTCTTTAATTTGTGTAATTTCTCTTTTAAATTTGCCCGGTTTCAATTTTTGATTTTTTTTTTTTTTCATACTGGCTTTCGCTAGAGAGTCTTTCATTCGGGACGTGGCTGGGCTCCTGGGAATCTTGCTTCCGCAAAAGAGTCGGAGTAGAGTAGAAGAATAAAGGGTTGCGGACGAAGATGGGCCGCTCGCCGCGGCGGTTTAATTTGTGACTAATAATAAGCTAGATAGAAGCAGGAGTCTTTCGGTAGCTTCATCGCCCCGAGCCCTCCCTTCCAGCTTTTCGGTGTCTTTAATTTGTGTAATTTCCCTTTTAAATTTGTCCGGTTTCAATTTTTGATTTTTTTTTTTTTTTTCATTCTGGCTTTCGCTAGAGAGTCTTTCATTCGGGACGTGGCTGTGGACCTGGGAATCTTGCTTCCGCAAAAGAGTCGGAGTAGAGTAGAAGAGTAAAGGGTTGCGGACGAAGATGGGCCGCTCGCCGCGGCTGATATACTGGCGGCGGTTGGGGGTGGGCGGGGGGGTCAACCGCCGCGGCGAGCGGCCCATCTTCGTCCGCAACCCTTTATTCTTCTACTCTACTCCGACTCTTTTGCGGAAGCAAGATTCCCAGGTGCCCAGACACGTCCCGAATGAAAGACTCTCTAGCGAAAACGAGATTGAAAAAAAAAAAAAAAATTCAAAAATTGAAACCGGACAAATTTAAAAGGGAAATTACACAAATTAAAGACACCGAAAAGAGGTAAGGGAGGGCTTGGGGCGATGAAGCTACCGAAAGACTCCTGCTGCTTCTAGCTTATTATTAGTCTCGGTGGCGGTTAGGGGTGGGCGGGGGGGGGGGTCAACCGCCGCGGCGAGCGGCCCATCCTCGTCCGCAACCCTTTATTCTTCTACTCTACTCCGACTCTTTTGCGGAAGCAAGATTCCCAGGAGCCCAGCCACGTCCCGAGTGAAAGACTCTCTAGCGAAATCCAGATTGAAAAAAAAAAAAAAAATCAAAAATTGAAACCGGACAAATTTAAAAGAGAAATTACACAAATTAAAGACACCGAAAAGCGGGAAGGGACGGCTCGGGGCGATGAAGCTACCCGACGACCCCTTGCTTTTACTAGCTTATTATTAGTCTCGGCGGCGGTTAGGGGTGGGCGGGGGGGCCAACCGCCGCGGCGAGCGGCCCATCCTCGTCCGCAACCCTTTATTCTTCTACTCTACTCCGACTCTTTTGCGGAAGCAAGATTCCCAGGAGCCCAGCCACGTCCCGAGTGAAAGACTCTCTAGCGAAATCCAGATTGAAAAAAAAAAATCAAAAATTGAAACCGGACAAATTTAAAAGAGAAATTACACAAATTAAAGACACCGAAAAGCGGGAAGGGACGGCTCGGGGCGATGAAGCTACCCGACGACCCCTTGCTTTTACTAGCTTATTATTAGTCTTCAGTCCACGCTTACTATGAATACACATTTGCCGGAATTAACTTATTAATTGTGGTTAAAGGTTTATTAGTTATATTGGTTAAAAAATTTTGAAATAAAAAAAGTTGTTTAAAAAATTATGTACTTTATACTGTGCCTGAAAAATTAAAGTCACTGTCACCAGCTTTCCTTTAAATAAGATAAATGTTTTATATTGGTAGCTGTGTTAGTGCTTACTCTATATTTTTGCCTTCAGTGTCAACTTAACTGTGGACATATTGTGGTAACTAAATGAGGCCACTAGTTATCAGCATTTTATTCCACTGTCTTTATTTTCCTTACCAACAAAATGATGTTTTTTTCCAATCCTTATCCAATAAATCCGCTTGTTAATAAATTCGAAACCATTATAACCAGGCTATTTCCATGCGATCTTGTCATGTCTGTCACACCACTGTAAATCGCTATGCTTGTTGACCACCGTTATTTTCGAAAAGTTTGCTTCGCCTTATTCAATTGATAAGATATATCCGATAAAATAAGTCACATTTTTCCGTTTTAAAGTACTGGTAGCCAAAAATCGTAGTATGTGACAGACATGACAAGTTCGCATGGAAATAGCAACCATCGAATGCATATCATATACGGTGCTCCAAAATTCGACCTACTAATTCAGAGGGATGATAGTATGCATCAAGGGGATGAAAAATTACCATAGAATGTGTGGTCGCAAACCACATATTTAATTAAAAATATAGGGTGTTTCTTCCAATTCAATATGTGTTGACTGTAATAACTTTCAGAAAACTGAAGTACAGTAGAACCTCGCTAATCCGAACTAATTGGGACTGGTACCTGTTCGGATTACACAAAATTCGGATTATCCGAAATTCCGATAAAAATAGAAAAGAAAAAGATGCGTGCTAAAAAATTACAAATTATGAGCACTCGGTAACATAATAAACATCCGCTAATCCGGCATCCTAAGGTAAGGCCTGCTGGATAATCTGGTACGACTTTCGGAAAAAAAGGGTATTCATTGTTTCATCAATCCTAATATTTATAATAATCCAATGACATTTCATAATGAGGAATTACGTAACAACCCATTACAAACGGTTCAAAATCGCGAATCTATAAATAGCTCAGTCACCACGTCGACGAGGGGTGAAGAAAAAAACTGTAGATAATTTCCAAAATCATATTGTTGAAAGTAAAAAAAAAAAAAAAAAAAAAAAAAAAAAAAAAAAAAATGTCATTCAAATTAAATATTTTTGTGCATATTAAAAGAGAATTTTATAGTGACTAACAAACAAACTGATATTCGAGATATTTTTAACATGGATTTTACGAGTAGGGACGGGTGCACTACGAATGCACGTTTTCCTTTTACATTCGTGCACATGTGTTGTAGTTTTATATTATTGAGTATTTTTTAAAATTCTATTCAAGCTGTTTAAAGAATAAAAAACAGGTTAAACTGCCATTTTATTAGCCCCCGGTACGGTATGCTATTTCTTTCTCCCAGCTTATTTTGTGTCGCCTCCAAAAAATAACGTTACCTTACAGAAGCCAGCCGTAAAACAAAGCAGTACGATTAAATATTCTATAGCAATTTTTTTAACTTCTAAGTAGCGCACATTTTCAGTTTTTAGTAGTTTATTATTATTATATAATGGTATTATTATTAAGTAATATTAATATCATTAATATAATTATATCACACTTGATAGAGATAATTCCAAAATTCATGCTCGAAAATCATTAAAGAAAACACAATAAATCAGTCAAATAAGATACAGTTTTGAAACAAATTGCATTTGAAAGTAATTTTTTTCCCTACTTGACGGTGTAAAAATTGAAAATGCACTATATTTAGAAGATTAAAAAATTGCAGTATCGAAAATTGCAAAAGCAAAATTTGATCGCAAAGTGTTGTCATCCGAAAAATGACATCAGCGTTAAGCACGTTTGTCCTTTATAATATAGATAATTAGATTTATTGGAATGCGAATTATGTAAATTCCCTCATGTGTCACAATTATTTTCACTTTAAGAACAAGAATTATTGTATCCATGATATACACTGAAAGTTGGTGCACATGAATAACTTTTTTTTTTTTTGGTAAAACGAATGTATTATTTATTCATTAATTTATTTATTTTAACTTTTTATAAATGTATGAATATCTTTTCATGATAATATTTAATCAATAGGGGAGTTAGGAGAGGTTTGATACATAGGGAGGGTTGATGCATTGACAATTTTTCTCAACAAATGGCATTAACAGCCATTGTAACAGATGTAACGGCTTCTTTTATTAGCAGAAGCAATCATTAGCTGGACTTAGCAGTGAAGAACTGACAACTAAAATAATAAAACTTTGTAAAAAATCACCATAAAATAAAACAATACACAGGTCGCGTTTCGAGCTAAAAACATAACAACTGTCATCAGCTACAACAAACACGTGTCCCTTTTTTTTTTCTTTTTTTTTAAATTAAAATAAAATAAAAGAAGTAAATTAAAAAATATAAATAATAATAATAAATAAATAAAAATATGTTTCTTGTAGCTGATGACGAGCTGTTATGTTTTTAGCTCGAAACGCGTCCTGTGTATTGTTTTATTTTATGGTGATTTTTTACAAAGTTTTATTATTTTAATTACCTCAAATCGCCAGTTTTCGGTGCTGTTTCGCTAGGAACTGACAACGATTTTTTTCTTTTAATTTTGAAGATTTTTTGAATGTCAAAGTAATTTTTTTTTTAATACTGATTTTCTTCCATAACGCTTACTACACCGAAGATAATATCTTGTAATTATTTTTTATTTGTAAAGCACATTGTTAGGGTGAGTTTTATTGGGAAACAGATTGGCATTTTGCAACTGCATTTATACAAAGTGATTGAAAATCCCATAAGGCACGATAGGGTGAAATGATACAGTAGTGCTGGGGCAAAATGATACACTTGTATATTTGAAATTTAATAGTTCTTTTTTTAACTTTTAAACTAATATAGGACTATAAAATTCATTATTGTTTCACAGCAAGTGCTACTGAAATTGGTAAGGAAGAACAAAGAGACTATTCATAAACATTATGTAGGTTACATAGAAAAGCAGCGCGATGATAGATGGTTAGTTCGCTTTGCTCGTCATGTAGAAGGAAAAAGTTTAAATGGCCTGAAAGGGAAGATGTTTCTATGAGTGACGAAGGGCAAATTGAAAAAAACATTAACTCTACCCGATTTTACTTATCAAAATGATAGAGTTATTAATTTTTCTTTTAACCATTTCAGGGGTGGTGGTATGTTTATGAAACAACTTAATTTTAATTCCCAAACGCCGCATCGGCACCAGCATTTAAATTGGCACCAGGTAAAATATTTTCCATCTATTATGAAAGTGAAATATATTCCTTTTCTTATTTCTAATTAAATTTGTTCAACACTTTAGCATTGAAAATGCTTTGCCCCTGAAAGAGTTAAAGGAATCTTAAATGTGCTAAATTTATGTTAAATTGTTTGCAAATCAGCAATGTTCGCTTTATTTTTCCTTGCAGCTTGATCTCTAGGGTTTTTTTCATTATTTATTTTCTAAAAAGTGTGTTAATAGGATTGTTTAAATAATAGCAATAGTTTAAATATTTTTGTAAAAAACATTTCTGAAACAAAAATATGTCAGTGTCATTTCGTTTTAAATTTTACTTAAATATTTCAAGATTTATTATAAAAAATTGTATGACGCATAAATTGAATTGTCTGCATTTTTTTCCCATTTACATAACAATGTATTAAACTTCCCTTGCTAGTGTATCAAACCTCCCCAGTAATGGGGAGATTTGATACTGTAGTAACAATTCAAAATAATATGGATATATTTTTTGAATGACTATTTTTTAAATTCACAATATTTTTAATAAATGAATAAAAGGTCACTTTATAAGAAAACACGGAAAATTTATTTAAAAATAGTTTTCTAAGGGTTGTAAAAAATTAGCAAAAAAAAAAAAAAAAAAAAACCTGTATCATATCTCCCCTACCTCCTCTACACACTGAACTTCTGAGCTATACATATATTGTTGAAATACAATAGTTTATCATCGGTACCATGTCAAATTATACAATATGAAAACAGTGTTGTCAGTAGGCTACGTTTTAAAATTCAGATATCTTGACTGGCACCACTTTTTTGAAATAGTAAAATTCGCCTTATTTAATGACATATTAATAAACAAGGGGTAACTTACCATTTCAGAAAAGTTGTGCAAATCAAGAAATCTGAATTTAGAAAAAATAACCTACTGGCAACTGTTTTCCATGGTTTCCAGTTTGACATGGTACCGACGATATAAGAAGGGTAGTTTTACTTGCGTATTTGTTAGTAAATGGCAATAATAATACTATAGCTCACAACTAATGTTGTGAAAATCGATTTTTATGTTATAACTAAATAATATAGTTTAGTAAGACCTTTTAAATAGTTACCAAGATTTTAAAAAAAAGAAAGAAAAAGGAAAAAAATCAAGTGTAATTTTAAATCCATTAGCACGGAAGTCTTTCCCAAATCAACAGCAAACTGGCATTATAGAGAGTTTTCACGAAAACAACGTTTGGACAATAAACCAATTCTGTTCTGTCCATTTCTATAATCGATTAGAATGTAAGTACTTTATGAGTTTACTTTCAGCGTCATTATAATCTATTTCCGTCACTAAATGATAAAAATAATGGTTTTTAAGCTGTTAGTTTATCTTAAAAATAATGGAAAACAGCACGCAACAGCACTGTTCCCAGTTTGACCAATTTTAATCCAAGATTTCAAATTCTTACCGTAAATTTTGAAAGAAGAATTTTTCTTTTAAATGATCACTGAATGTCTCTTATGAAATAAAGAGCAAAATACTATTCTTTATTTATGGTATGAACTCGAAATTTTTGAATAAAAATGGAGACCAAACAGGCTCCCTACGCAACAGAAAGATTTTGCATATTACAAAGAGCCTTATATTTTCTGACTATACTAGTTATAATAAGTTAGTTTCTTATGTTATTTATATTAAATTGAAATTCCACTTGAATGTAAAAGATAATAAATATTTTAAAAAATTAGGTCTTTCAGACAGGCAATTATTTTTTGTTTTATTTAAAAGTTATGTCGTCTGTTTTTAAGTACAATATCAGGGCTGCCACAGGCAAATATTTTAATATTGTATTACTACCACTATTTTTAAAGAATAATTTTTTTATTATATTTCTCTAGAAAATGTTGTCAAAGTGTTATAGAAGATTTCTGTTTTGAGAAAGTGGTGTGAGATAGAATTAAAAAATAGTCGTCTGTGGCAGCCCTGAATATGCATTCAATGATGTTGCTGCAAAATATTTTTTTAGCAAAAATGTGTTATGTGTTATTTAATTATTTATGAGTGTTACGTGTGTATTAGCTCTACGGGGTTTCCTACAAAAAATCGTGTTAAAAAAAGCAAGCTTCAATTGTTTAATACAAACAAAAATCTCGTAATATTTTTACCCTTACTTTTTATACGAGGTTGATCCACAAAGTAACGTCCTTGGCTTTAAAAATGTTAAAAATAAACAGTTCTTCAAAGCATTATTATCCTACAAAAGTGAAGCTTACTTTACATCTTTACATAATCATCTCCTACATTTGGGCATTTGTCCTATCGGCTCAGGAGATTTACAATCTTCATGTTATAACAACGCCCCCTAGATTGGAGAAAGCCATTTTGTTGTGACGTCACAAAACGTCACAGAAAGCAGACAAAACAAAGAAAAAAATCGAACAGCTTGCATGTTTCGATTTCGTTGGCTCGTGGATATTATTAATTACTACAGTATAACTTCAAAAATCCGGCATCATCGGGGCCGAGACTACGCCGGATTTTTGAAGGATTTATTTTTCCGGTTGGTTGGTTGGTTGATTTTTGACGGCCGATTATCTACACTAGGGATATAGGCCCGAGGGGGGAGTGCCCTCCGTGGGGTTCTTTCTAAGGAAACCTAACCCGTATTTACGCATGGAAATCCATGGCTCGAAGAAAACCCCGAAAACTCCGAACGATTAGGTCGACGGGCGGAATTGGGATCGAACCCAGCACCTCCCGTCTACCAGCTTCGAGAGCAGAACCTCTCAGCCACTGGTGGGGCCTTATTTTTCCGGATTTATTCTTAATGGTGCCTTTAGCCATAACTAAATTCATTATTAAGTGATAGCTATGTAAGAAAAAGAGAAATAAAAACGTACATTAATTGATATTTTCTGTGTTACAAAAAAAAAAAAAAAAAAAAAAAAAATCTAATAAAGATTGAAATTATTTCTTCTCGCGTAATTTCGGAAGCATCGATGTCCATTTTGTTTGTTTCAATTTTTTTGGCAGTTCTTTAACAAGTTTTTATTGTATTTTATACAAATGAAGAATGTATATTACGGAAATACAGTCTTGTTCTCTAAAGCAGATATTAATTCTCCAGTCAAATTTCTGCTGTCTGTGACACATTTTCTTCTGTCTGTTGTTCATCCTCGTCTTGGGAGCTGTTACTAGCATTATCGCCGGTTCTATTTAGCACAGCATCAGAAGACAGACTCCAAAGAACTTGTGTACTGGTCTCCACGCCGTTTCTGAGAAACGGTAGAGTTCCATGAAATTTTTTTCATAAAATAATCGCTTCTGACAAATGAAAAAAAAGGCAAATATATATTTTTTGCATTTTTACTTTCGATCTCGAAGTTTTTAATTCATAAACAATTGCTATTTTACTTCTACCATAACTTGAAAGTGCAAAAGAAAAAAGAAGGGAAAAGATGGTTTTGCTGCCGGATTTTTGAAGTCTTACTGTATTAGTAAATAATAATTAATGATTCCACGATCCATCGAAATCGAAACATGCAGTTTATTAGAACTTCTGTTCTTTGTTTTCCCTGCTTCGGGTGACGATTTGTGACGTCACACCAAAGGCTTTCTCCTTTATCCAGAGAGCGTTGGTTATAATCGGCTGCCACCAGTACCGTATTAAGCGAATTGTTCATTGCTGTCGTCGAATTATCATTACCTCCCATGGTGGACGAATTTGTTGCAGCAAAGATGTTCTGACACAATTTTACAAAATAAAAGAACGTGAAATGAATGAGAAAGCGATGTGCATCAACCCTCGACGAGTTGCACAGTTCTCGAGTCCTCGCTTACCCACACATTTCGCGTTTTTTGCTTGGCGAAATTGATTCAGAACACCTCGGCTTCCATAAAATTTGTGCATGTTGGGAAGTGATGATGAGTTGAAGACTCCAGCAAACAACTGTCTTAATAGCGGGCTGGTGGTAGCCGAGTACAGCATGTGCATTGTAAATCCCCTAAACACATATAAGGTTAGTTGGAGCAACTGAGCCATGATTTTACAATGTGACTCTGGAGCTTCTGACAATTCAGCTTCAAAAAGCTAATGTTCATTTGAATTAAAGTATGAACTTCTGTAAATGTATTCAGTTAGGTTCTCTCTATCAGACAGAAATGCTCAAAATTACATTTTAATATTTATAAATATAAAAATATGCATACTTCATCTTTCTTTCCTCATGGGTCCAGTTGCCCCCTAAAAATGGGGTAAGTGGACCAGGAGGGTCTATGTTCCACACGCGTTTATTTTTTTTTCATATGGGATATAAGGTCCTGTTTGAAAAAGTGTAAACAGCTTAAAAAATTTTAAGCCAGGCAGATCATGTAAATTATATGTCAATAAAGAGCGTTGTAAGGGAAACCTTTGCTGTCAGTGTGTCTAAAAAAGCATTACAAGTGAAAATATTAGATTTATTTATACCAAAAACATAAAAATTAAGCAAGTACTTATGTACTTTAGTATAGGTAATAAGTATAAAAGTCACATGGGTATTTTAAGGGAAAAAATAGCAAGGTGAACAAACGGCTACGTAAGTACTTAAGTACTTTATCTGTATATTGTACAATTTCAAGGTTTGGCTATCTCGCTTTCAGGGGCAAGGTACTTGCATTCGTAAAATGTTGAAATAGTTAAATGACACCAGTATTTACAAGAGCATCTATTTGAAAACAAGTAAAAGTATATTTTCGCGTACTTAATAAAGGCGAAACTTTCATTAGAAAATTCCGGTGCCAATGCGGCAATTATGAATTAAAATTATGTGATGCCATAACGACATCACCGCCTCTCAAGGGGTCAAGAAATTTGGTTTGATACCACCTAATATGTTTTTTTTTTAATTTTTATTACGTACTTTTAATAAGGTACTCTATAATTTTCTTTATTGTGAGCAAAAAACAATGGAGAAATTTACTTCCCGTTGTAAGAGAAACTCAAAAAAATTATTTATAACTATTGGGGTAACTGGATCCAGCATGGTCCAGTTATCCCGGATACATGTCCCAGTTACCCCCATTATTGAAAAACTTATGGGGTAACTGGGACACCAGGATTACATTTGAAACATGAAGTAAATATGTATAAATACCTAATAATATTAACGTAGTTATATGCCTAATCTTAAAAAAAAAGATTGTTTAATAAAAGTACTTACAGTATTTTAATAAAAAGCCGAGGAAGTTCAACCAAATTGACGTTGTTTTTAAAAAAGAAACGTAAATTTTCGACAACCTATCGCAGCAAAGAGAGAGTTACGATTGAGTTGACATTGTTTTAGGAAGTAGAGGTTAAGGGGCATTGTTCACAAAAGCTAAAACTTATAATACAGCAACAGATTTTTATAAAATAGCCTATGGCCCAGTTACCCCAACTAACGTTAACAAATACCTAAATGTAGGTAGAGAAGTAAAGCTCCATTTTCAGGGCTGCCACTGGCGACTATTTTTTAGCTCTATCTCGCAGCACTTTCTCAAAACAAAAATCCTTCACATACACTTTGACAACATGTGCAAGAAAAATATACTGCAATTTTTTTTTCTTTTTTCTTTCTTTCTTTCTTTTTTTTTTTTTTATAAATAATGGTGCGAATACAATATAAAAATAGTCGCCAGCGACAGCCCAAGACTTATATGGGGAAATAATTGTTTTGAAGAAACGTTTGTTAGCCCCCGATATTTTATTATCTTTCTCCTAGCAATTAAAAAGTGTCGTCTCCAAAAAAAATAACGTTCCGATGTACAAGCCAGCCGTAAAACAAAGCAGATGTATTATTGTACTGTTAAATACTCTATTGCATTTTTTTTAACTTCTAAGCATCGCACTTTTTCAATTTTTATACCGTCGTATTGGGAAAAGAACTACTTTTTAATGCAATTTGTTTGAAAACTGCATCTCAATTTATTTTTGTGATATTAAATTTTTTTGTAGTTTTTAGCGCCTTTTGATTTTTATTGGCATCTCAAGTACTCCATTTTTGTAGAAAGTAAAGAAAAAATAGTTGGAAAACAGTAATTATATCTTTTTGTTGCCATTTTACCATAACTACTGAAAAAAATAATGTAATTAAATATTGAGAAAATATAAATGAATGATTTCTAATAAAACATGGAGTATTATAAACTATATTTAATTTAATTATCTATGTTACAAACGAATGAAGGCATATGAATCATTACATAGCCGAGTTTCTTGAATGACATCCGTTTTTTTTTTTTTTTTTTTCAATTTATGTATTATTTCCCGATAGTGGCGTCATATGAATATTTTACTGTAGATATTGTTTAAGACTGAATCTCTAATAAGGAATTCTTCAGAGGACGCCAATGACGTCATTTTATATAAAATAAAAGCGTGTGTTTTAAGCCTTAAAACTGAAATGTATTTTGTATTATCTATATTTATATACACATCTATTTTTTTTTTTTCATCGGGGACGAGACTAAGTTCTGAAAAAGCAGAAGTCCTGTTTTTTAGTTTTTAAAGTTTTTACGGCCAAACGGTCCCTACTTTGTGTGTCACAAACGTACATAATTGCAAAGTGCAAAATATATGCGTCTAAATATGGTTATTTGTCAACTTCAGAAGTTTTTTGGTACCACATTTCAAATTTTAATTAAAAAAAAATTAAATAGCCGCCATTTTGAAACAAGATGGCAAATGAAGCTGGCCAACGAACTCGGTCTAGACATTGGTATGTACTATGTATACACCAAGGTACATCCAAATCGGTTCATAAATACGCCTGTTATCGCGTGGCAAATATCAGGTCGTTTCAAAATGTCAGTCACGCTAGAAATTCAAAGTGCTATAACTCAGCCATTTTTTAAGATATAAACGAAACAAAAACTGCTCCGGAATCTTTATATCAAGGTCAAACACATAAGAAAAAATATTTTTTAATTTTCAAATTTTTGGTCCCACATTTCAAATTTTAATTTTTTTTAATATTATATATAGCAGTATATTATATATAGCAGTTAATTTTAATTCCCAAATGACACATTTGCACGGGAATTTTGAAATTAAAGTTTGCTTTTTATAATGTAAGTGAAGAAAAGCCCTTAGTTACTTTCATATAAATTTGTCCGTAAATCTCGGTGTCTCTCAATCAATTTAAAATTTTAAGAACAGAAGTACTTTCCTCCTGAAAGGATTAAACGTACCGGGCAAGCGACGCTAAGCAATGCTGGTGTAACACCAGCGCTGGTTTATCGCTCTGGGTAAAGTTTAATCGATATTAATTCATCTTCAAACTGTCTTTAAATAAGTTTCGCAGGATTCATTACTTTATACCAAGGTTCTTCTACAATAAGGTTGTTCCATTTGAAGGATAGCCAATCAGAGTAGAGCAGGACTGAAACGTCACGTGGCGGACAAGATCGGAGCTCGATCAGCCGTGAGACAGTAAATAGATGCGTAAAAAGACCGAAATACGAAGTAAATAATTTTTTAAAAAGCAGATTTTCGAAAGTAAATTGAACAAAATTACTTTCCTTAAAATAATTTGGACAAATACTGATTGGAGTTAATCAAATATAAAATACATATTGGTTAAATAATATCGCGATACGTTTGTTAACATTCAAATACTTAAGTAAATTCGCGAAAAAAAATACCTTTTTAATGTGCAAAATTACAAATGAAAACTTTTAAACTATTGTAAAATAAAATGAACGAAGGAATTATATGAATATAATTACACAGGAGTAGTAATGAAAAGACTAGCATTATCAAACAGAATAAATTAAACAAAACTCACACTTCAAAACTTTTAACAATAATGCATTGTCCAATTACTAGATATAAGTTTTCAAAAATTTTCGAATGTCAGTATGCTTATACAGGATGAAAATAATACAAAAATATTACTCTATAATTAAACTAATTCTATTATGAAAAAAATATGTACTATACATATTATTTACATTATATTATTAAAATAACAATATCGTTATTTCATACAGTGTTGAATTCAGACACTTTTCTCCGGGAGGGACTTCTGTGGCTCCGGGGGGGGGGGGGAGATTGCACTTTTTGACCATTGAAAACCCAAAATCTCAAATCTTCCGGAGGGGGCATCGCATTGCTCAGGGGAGGGATGTCCTCCTCCCGGGCCACCCCCTGAAATCAACACTGATTTCATGTATACAAAATTTCAGCAAAAACTGAAAAACTTAAAACAACTTCAGTATTAAAATTTCCATGTTATCTTATAAAACACATCAAATATAACATTTCTTCATACAAATAGGAAACAATAGAAAGAAAATTTATGGAAGTACAGTAGAGAGCCGATTATTGGAACCCCAATTAACCGAACTTCCAATTATCCAAACAGCCAATTTCTATAAAAAAATGTTTTTAAACCGAACTTCCAATTATCCAAACAGCCTATTTCTCTCATTTTTTTTTTTTTTTTTTTTTTTTTTTTTTTAGATTTGTAAAAGGAACTCTGTTCAACTTTTAGCCAAATACAATGAATTTTCTCCTCTGCGAGTTTTGAACTTTGAACTTTTTTTTCCCCATTTCATGGCGATTTGTCTGCATTTGTGAAAGAAATCCGGCTTTAACAGTTTAGTCCAATATAGTACATGCCTCTTCTTTTTCTTTCATTAAAGTTTATTCGGAATTTCTCGCGATTCTCTTATGCAATTTTTAGAGATTTTCCCGTTCTGCAGAAATTTTTTGACATTCCTAAAAGGAATTCGGTTTTAAAATTGCTGTAAATTTTGTCCTCTGCGATTTTAGTGTTTTTCTTTGCGATTTTCCAGAATAATAATCGCCAGGATGTCGATGCTCGGATTTGAGACTATGTACTGTATTGTTAAATCTGTATACTTGTTCTTTGAGAGTTATTAGAACACGTTGATATAGCGCATTCATTAGATTTTATTCAAAAAGTCTGTTTAAATAATAGAATAATTAAAATCATTCACAGGAAAAAAAATTCCAACGCAGAACAGCATACAGAATAATACTGAAACGAGCGAAGCGAGGCGAAGTTGTCCGCCACGTGACGTAATGCGCGAGCAGTTAAGAAATCTTTAGAGTTGGCGCATCGCACAAATGGTACTCCCCTGCTTTATACGTAATACATGGAAATCCAATCTTACAGCTGATATAAAAAAAATTACAATATAGTTTTTCTGGTACAAATTTAAAAAGAGAATATTAATTTTAAAGGAAATTCTTAAATATTTGTGGAATATGAGTTTTAATGCAGCTACAATTCGCTGTATTTCTTGCATACATTGTAATTAAATGTTCATTATTGTTATTTCTTTTCATTTACGATGATCAGGGGTGGGGGTGAGCAGTGATAAGAATTAGTGTGCACTTCTTGTGTAGGCCTCTAACATGATTAAAATCCATATTTTTTACGTTTGACAGAAAAGTATTAGAAACCAAAATGTATTAGATCCGTATTGCCTCTATTTCCGACATTAATAGACACATCCAATGAGCCTAAAATATCGTTTTTAAATATTATTAGTTCAGTAGTATCACAGTTTTTCTGCTGCTCCAGCCAAGCCAAACCTTTTTCAAAACATTAAAACTTCAGAATTGCTAATTTGTTCGTTTTCTTCGTTCCACTCCGGAACTGACGGGAGCTCAAGTTAAATCCAAAGGAGATCCAAGAAAGGGGGTCGAAAATATTTATATGTACTCGTAGTTCGGAAAGAACCGCTTGCACACAAGGAATATGATAGTTTAAAAGAAAAAAAAAAGTTTTAAAAATGGATTTCGCTTAACAGAGAGTTTCGGTTAAAAGAGTTTTGGATAAAAGAGACCCAACTGTATATATATTTAACAATTTCCTATACAGTTGAAAAGTGTTTATAAATTCAGTTTGTCTGTCTGTCCGTCCGTGCTCTAACTCGCGTAAAAATGGTCCGATTGCAATGAAATTTATATATGTTATTGGTGCTTACAGTGGCATATTCCGTATTTGAAAAGGAAGTGTGTAGCATGGCTTATTTCGAAAAATCGTTTGCGGTGTATTTTAATGATATTGCGCTATTTTAAATCTATTGAAATTTGTATATACGAGTATCACTGAGGTGTACTACAGAATTCTTACTGTAGAATCTGGTATGCATAAAATTTATCGTTCATTTACAGGGACACACTAAAGTATTTGACTACAGTACTGCCTAGGAAGAATAATTGCTGGAAATGCGTTTCAAATTGTGTTACGCGTTTTAAAATTTAAGTACTTTTTTGCATATCACTTGGTGTGTATAAATTCTATACATCCTATATAGGGCTACACACAAGATCTCAAGTGCATTTCCATTGATTGACGGAAAATTGCTGAACGAGAAATTTCAACTGTGCTATGGGTTTAATTGAACTAACTTTTAGCATACGATGTAATATACATATGAATCTGTACATCCTATGCATGTCTTCACAAAAAAATGGATATTTTTCGAACTCTTCTTTGTAATTGCAGAAATTGGATTTTCAATTGCGTTAAGCAATTTCTACATTGTTTATTTACACCTTAATAAGTTGTAATGTTTTGTTACAGTATTCTCAGTGTATTGGAAAGTGTTTCATAATCTATGCTGGATGCATGATTTTTCGTTCTTTTTTTTAAATCAACACGTTTTTTGTAGGTACTTGTACATTTTTTCGAGTACAGTAATCCCTTAACATTCGCGAGTTTTAATTATCCGCGAAATAAAAAAATGAAGAACATTTTAACATTCGCGAATATTGAACTTGATTATTCGCGAATTTTGTTTTATAAAGAATATTTTTTTTTAACTTTTTGTTTTACAAGTTCCATGAACTATGTAACACTGGACAATTTTCTTTCTTTTTTATAATTTTTGTTTATATATATTTTTTTAATTTAAAATTTTATTGCATGTGAAATATTTTGTGGAAAAATTGTCTGGAAATTTTAAAACTTCAAAAACAACGTGTCGAGAAACCAGTAGAATAAATTTAAAAGAAAAATCAAGGTCGCAACTTTTCCTTATATTTAATTTGATAAACAAAAGATCTGTTCTCACTACCAACCGCATATCACTAATTTTCGTGTGCCATCAACTAGCAAATAATACACTTTTTATATTTCAATTGTTTTTTTTTTTCTATTAAAAAAAAAAAATCACAAAACTTTACCCTATTTTATGCATGGGAAGATAGTCCCAACATTCGCGATTTTGACATTCGAGGTGGTTGCCTCGACCCTAACTCTCGGGAATGTTAAGGGATTACTGTACTTGTTTTGTTGGATTATCTTATCAGAACTTATCAGAATGTTTTTGTTTACTTGTCTTGGGTCAAGGATTATGAGGAAGAATCATAAAAAAGCTTCATAAATGGGAAAATTATTGAAAAAAAAATATAGAGAGAAAGAATTACTATAAGTTCTTTAGTTTATTACATAATTAAATTACGCTGTGACAGAAGAAAAAATCCCTGCCGGCCCGGCCTACAGACGGGGGTAGATTTCGAAGTTAAGTATACTAATTTCACCAACAAAAACTAAATCATGATTAAAGATTTATCCACTTTAACAATTTTATCTGGCTGCTTTTGACGAGTTTTTATTTCATTTTTATATAATAGCTGGTTTTATCAGAATCACGTTAAGGAGGTATTCAAAAAAATATTTTTCCATGCTCAACAACTCGAAATTTTCTGGCACATTTTCAGATTCATTTTTAATAGAAAAATTATTAAACTTGCTGAGGTGATTTTTGAAGAGATTTATAAAAGAACTGTGTTTTTATTTTTCGTTCAATTAATTAAAACTTGATTTAATTGAACAATTATTTTCTCAGTAGGACAATATTTTTCGTTTCTAATTGAACAATTATTTTCTCAGTAGGACAATATTTTTCGTTTCTAACACAATCGCTTCACAAATTTCTGTTCAAAATGCCCACTTTGACATCATTTTTTGAAATATATTCTGCCTCTATCAAAAAATCGATCATTACGGTACATTATATAGTTTCTGAATAAGGTAATCTACCAATTGGATGCGTTTGAGAGCAAAAATGAGTTTAAAAATGAGTCAGAAAATAAGCAGTTTGGATTTGAATACACCCTTAACCTCTTGGGGACGAGCGACACGTATACGTGCCGCATGAAGCGCTCAGAATACTTGTTTTTCCTCACCAGTAAAATTTTACTGTAAAATTTGCCTTATTTAATCAGCGCATTTTCTCGATTCAAGAAGACACTCGTGCTTTCAACTCTGGAATAGCCCTCGGGACTCCACCAGAGCTTCCAAATTATGCGTTTAGGCCGTGCATTGTTTCGAAATTCACTCTAGTTCGTACTCACATTTAGTTGGAGGTTACGCGCGGCGGCGTTGCACGCCGCGTTGGCACTCCTTAAGCACCGCGATGTCATGTCATGTCAAGAAGACACAAATTTCTGTTTTTAGAAAACGGTGACAAAAGATAAAAATTTCGTAAAAGGCTCCCGTCCCGAAGGGGTTAATAATATGATTTTTTTCTTCAACCGCTATGTATTTTCAATTTGTTTTTGCTGTAAGAATTGGTCCTATCAAAAACTTGTCTGTATAAATGTTGTAGACAATATTAAGAAGATATATGATAAATTCATGGACATTTTACATCTTGTAAATTGACGGAGCTATGGATTTTTTCTTCTTCAACCCCCTCCCCCCCCCCCTTTATGTTTTCGTTTTTAATTTTTTTTTGCGGTACGAATTGGTCCTATCAAAAACTTGTGAATATAAAAGTTGTAGATAATATTAAGGAGATTTATAATAAAATTAATTGGATTTGATATCTTGAGAATTGACGAAGTTATGAATTTTTTTCTCCCAAAAACCCTGTATTTTGTGCCTCTTGAGCTCATTTTTAATTTGATCAAAATCTGTGATACATAAATTTTTGCCGTATTTTTAGAAGTAATAAAAACTTTAAACTGGATTTGATATGTACAAAAATTAAGAAGTTATGGGTTTTTTTCGGTTTTCACAAAACCCCTCCCTATTTCCAATCCCTTGGTCCGATTTTACCCATTAACGAACTTGACCGAGATTTTATGTCCCTTGATTTTATGTATCAGTTTGGAACAGATTTGTGCAAAATTGTGGAAGTTATCGTATCCAGAAGAAAGTGATATATATATCTACCCTTTATATATAAAATCCTAATGAAACGAATTTATGAAACGAATATATGAAACGGCTGAAATGCAACGATTCTTTGAATCGACTGATTAAACAACTGATTATGTTTCACGGCAATTTCTCCTAAAATATGGAATACTTTGCGATGAAATTAATACCAAAAATCAATATTGATCCGCAGATTTCTACCCTATATATATAAAATCCTAATGAAACGAATTTATGAAACGAATATATGAAACGGCTGAAATGTAACGATTCTTGGAATCGAGTGATTAAATAACTGATTATGTTTCACGGCGATTTCTCCTAAAATATGGAATACTTTGCGATGAAATTAATACCAAAAATCAATATTGATCCGCAGATTTCAAAACTGATATTAGAATTTTTAAATTCGAATTAGTTTTCGAAATATTAATTTTTTTCGAATTTTATATACATTTTTCTAATGATGGCAACTCAAATTTTAATCAAACAGATATTTTTTTTCAGATTTTAGAAAATGTTACTATTTTAAACTAATTTGGCGAGAAGTTTGGCCTCCCTTAAATACCTATATAAATCCCTTTTATTCATAATTCAATTTGTATTTCATTATCATTTTATGCAATACAAACAGAAACATTTAAAATAAATGGCTTTCACTTCTTTATTTTTTTTTAAATGAAATGAAAAGAAAAATATTAGGCACAGATGTCATATACGCACCAGGGTACCTAATTAGCGCCAAAATGGCATTATTTTGGTTGACATTATTAACCCGGCTATTGTTTTTTATTTAATAATAAGTGTATATTTACTTTATTTTCTTTTTTTCTAATTACATAAATTGTTTTGTTCTATAGTTAATTATTTTTTTGGTTATTTTCCTTTAAAAATAAAAATTAATAGAAAATAATTAAAAAATACGGTACTACTTAGTTATTCCATCGACCCATTTCACCAATTTATATAAATCGCCAAACCACTCGCCAAATTATACAAATTTACATAATTTTTATTTTAAATGACGAAAGAACAAAGAAAATAGTATAACATTAATAAATATACAAATAAAACGTCGAAATAAAAATCACTTGATGACGTAAAGACGTGTAACTTGCTTAAAGTCAAGTGATGTGACATTTATCATCCGTTATTGGCATTTAATCTTATAGTTTGGTGATAGATTTTTGTTCGACGGGATAACTAAGTAGTACCAAAAATACATATGTAACTGGTATTCGAAAACGAGGATTTCGCCAAATTTTCTTTAAAAAAATCACGCCAAACCGGGTGCGTATATGGCATCTGGTCAAATATTAAATGATGTATCGAACGATGACATTTAATTTCAACTTCAAAGCAATGTTTTAATTTACCACTCGAAAAAAAAAAAAAAAAAGAAATGCTAATTGGCGAGTTGAAAAATAGTTATTGGCGAGATTTGCACCCGGCTAGCGTAACAGTACCAAGAATTCTTTGCGACAATGCTTTTATGTAGTATTATTCGGAAAAAAAAATGGATTTTTTTTAATCGAAATGGAAAACTTTCGGCACAGATGCCACGTACGGTCCCATATTGGCGCTATTTTTTTTCTGACGCCAATGTCATATACGCAACGGGTACTTAACTGGCGCCATAGTATTGTTATTTTGGTTGATTTGATAAGCCTGATGTTGTTGTTTATGCTGTTGATCTTTTCCCCGAAAAAACGTCGGGAAAAAATCGCACCAATATGAGGCCGTATATGATATCTGGGCCAAACTTTCATATGAAAAGCGAAGGGATCAGAGCGTATTTATTTATGGCAGTTACATGACTTGGACTATTATAATATAGATGAAATGAGGGCGATAGAATAATATTTGGCGACTTATAACCTGTACCTGGCTAATATTAAAGTACCAAAATGTCACCAGGAATATAAAAAGCGAAGTGGTTCCTCCGGAACTCTTGATGATAGTCACATGACTTATTCTATTGTTATAGAAATTGTTTTAAAATACCGGGAGACAAAGGCTCTGTACACTTAATTCCTTTTATTTTTAATTTCTTTTCAAACGTTTAACTGATCCTCTTTAATCAAACACGAAAACAAACAGTGGATGTCTTAATAGCAACTGATTCGGCCTTAAATTTTTGAAATCAAAGGAAATTGAATGGAAACCCGTTTACAGGGAGATCTGCACAGCTTTTTTCAGTATAATTCACTCTTCTATAATATTTTTTAAACCGATCAGATTAGCGTGTTTTTAGATTCTGCGGTGTTGGCGAGCGTAGCTTGCAGGGGGCAGAGCCCCCTAGTATTTATATATATATATATATATTATATATATGTTACTGTGAAAGACCGAAATTGAAGAATGTCGACTTTCACCGGTGAATGTCAACATATACCAAAAACGTCGGTGAAAGATCGAATATTTGATTATATTCTTGTATATTCGGACCTTCACCGGTGAATGTCGACAAACACAGATATGCTCTGGTGGAGGTCGAAAAGAGAAGTGGTGTTTAACAGAGAGGCTACAGACTGTCGTCAAATTCTTTGTTCTACTGCGAGTCAGTCAGCTTTGTCAGTTTTATGCAAGGTTTGATAGTGCGCGCAACGGTTTCTTAAATTTTATATTTTATTCAATATCCTAATTTATATTGAATGGATACTGCAGTGAGTCGTAATCTTTTTTTTTCTTTTTGAAAAATTAAACACATTAATTGAGAGTAAACGAGAAAACAATTGCTCTTATTTTTTCTTTCAAGAGCAGTACTCTAAAATACTTTCTGAAGTATTTGTTCTCTGCTAAAACTAAGTGCAGCACGCAATTCCACAATAATTACTCTGTTCAGATTGGAGACATTTATTTCTCAGTTCATTTTTCTGGTATTAAATATTGAATATACTGAAATATTTATGATATGAAGCCGATCGCTATTCATGGAATAATGAAATTGTTATTTGACTCGTTCAGGGTGAAGTGTCCCATTAACCCTTTCAGGGGCAAATAATTGTGTTTCCGTAATGTTGATTTCACACCGGAATAATAAAAAAAAAGAATTCAAATTAAGAAAAAGCTATTTTACAACTTATTTCCACCAATGTTATAAAATGTTTCTGGTCCAAATCTTCATTAAAATTAGGTGGGATATAATATATTCCACCGCCCCTCAAGCGTTGAGAACACGTCTTTTCATTTAGTATTATTTTGCCTTCGCCATTAGTTTTGTTATTATCTCATTATCTCCATGTAATAACAATAGTATTCTAATTCTAATAATATTATACTTGTGAAAAGTGCGAAAAGGTATGCCTGAAGTCAATAATAAAACAGATGATTAAATGCCTTTGAATTCATTACCGGTTACATTCATTTTTTTCCTAATGTGCAAAATTTTCGCTTACAAATTTACATATTTTATTTGTTTCTATCAGATAAAATGAAATTATAAAAATAAAATCTACTTTCAGTTAAATGTTTCAACTTACAGTTTGTACATATTTGCGTAGTGCTTTCCAAAAATATTTTGCGATTTCACTATTAATATTTCCAACATAGAGTAAGTATTTTTCCAATATTGACGTTTTGTTTTAGATTATTATAATGTACAGCAACCTTTATGCAGCATTGACACTTCACTTCAAATATTTCTAAAGTAAACCTAATATTTTATCAAGATTGGTATTTCAGTTCAAATGTTAGCGATTAGTATTGAAAACTAAGTGTACTTTTATAGTAAAAAAATACCTGATTTTTTTAATAATAATTTTCGCTTTGTTTAATGGTAGACTTTCATCGAATAAATACAATGAAAGTTGCCATTAAAAAATTGATATACATTTTGAATCCAGAATTTCAGCTAAATTGACAACTCTGTTAGCGATGACTAAAAATATTGGCCAATTTAACCAATATACAGTAAAGTAATCACCTGAAATAGTTTTTTCGGGTAATTACTTTTCTAGATTTTAATAATATTTATTAACCAATAGTAATCTTCGCCTTATTTATTATCAGAATTCTTATGGCAAATATGCTATTAGGAGGAAACAGTGGTTATTAAAGAAAAAAAAAAACAGAAACACTGCCACTCCTTTAAATATGTAAAATTTATAAACTTAAGTAAAAATTTTATACATCGAAAAAAAAAAAAAAAAAATGCAGAAAAACGTCATTTGGAGAAAAATGACTTCAAAGTTTCCGAAATGCTGCTTCAGCTATTCAGCGGGTATAATTCTAAAAGCCATATCTTCTGTTCTAAAGGGAATTTCAAGATAACAATTATATCAAAATGTTCAGAAAAGAAACAAGTTTAACACATAAAAAAATTAAAATTTCGAAAATTTTAAATCTTGTTAAGAGTCCTGAGACCCCTTAATAGGACGTTAGGCCCCGAATGGATTAACCGTTTGAATGCGGAACAAATCTTGTTGATATATGCCAAAAATGCGAATGTGTTTGGGTTTATATATAATAAAAAATTACTTGTAAGCCGACGATATATACAGAAATCGCAAGTGCAACCAACTTAAATGCACACCACACTGAGACAGCAAATAGGAGCACTATCACCCTCTCCGCAGTTTTAGCATAAAACAAAATGAGCGCTATCGCTTCCAGCAATTGTGGCACATAACAAGAGTAGCTCTATAGCGCCTCCTGAAATTTTGGTATATAACAAGAGGAGCGCTATCGCGCTGCTCCGCCCTCAAACGGTTAAATAATAATTCAAAGCTTGTGTGAGATAGCAATTGCCTCTGTATGTGTTTCAGAATATTCAAAATATTATACCAGAAAAATATACGGAGATACTTGTGTCGAATCCGAACCGAATAGGTATTGAGAATATGCGTGCAGCACACCTTCGGATTACAGGCGGTTAAAACGTTTTTATGTTTTAAAAATTAATGATCGAGACTGAAACACGGAGAAGTAAATGCAAATTTCCTAGATATTCAACATTCACCATTTGTGCATGGTGAATGTCGACATTTGCCGGTGTAAGTCAGAAATAAGGATATTTAACAAATATTTCGGACATACATCAAGCGACTATGTGTATGTTGACATTCACCGCGTGAAAGTCGACATTCTCCAGATTTCGGTCTTTCACGGTAACATATATATATATTCATCATATCAGTTCATAATGATTTTTTCATAAATTTATTTCAGTTAGTAGTACAAGAAAACTACCTTTACGAAGGAAATACAATATTTAAACAGATTCGGGGTATTCCAATGGGGGGGAGTTGCAATTCCATTTTGGCAAACATTTACTTACATGTATATGAAAGAAATAATAATTTAAACAGTAACACATTATCCTACAGATATATAGATGATGTTTTGATAGTCAAATTAAATAATGATATTGAAAATTTGATTTTACATATTATCCCCCGTCTCTGAGTCTGGAACCCTCCTCCCAGAATTGTAAAAATTTTAATTTTCTAGATGTGACCCTAAGCATAGAAAGTGAAAATTTGATATCTAAGTTATTTGACAAGAGAAATGATTTCAACTTTAATACCTTAAAGCTGATATATTTTGATTCCAACGTGCATGTTTCGATTAAAAGAAATGTACTTAGAAATGGATTAATACGAATCGAAAGACTGAGTACTAGAGTTAAAGATATGTTTAATGATATTTTAGAGTGGTGTCGTTTGGGATTCAAACATGGTTATCCACGCAATTTCATCAGGAGAATAACTAGTGATTTTATTAAGACTAGCAGGTACGAAACTGAACTGAACTCAGTGATGGATGAGAATAGAGGTTTTGATGAGTTGATTGATCTAATGAGTTAGAGAGATATTCTGGTGGATGTTGTAGTTCTGTTTAGTTTTTCATAGTTTTTCATTTTTTTCAATTTTGGTCTTGGCGAGTGAAGGGGGACGTAGCATGCGTAAAGTCTGACTTAACCCTGCAGGACATGTCGTTAGCCATGCCGCTCGCTTTCTGTTCTGTTCGGTTATGTTTTATATTTATTTTCTTTAGTTTGGTTATTCAGTTTGATTTTAAGAGTTAAAGTTTATGTTGGTTATTTTAATATTTTCGATGTGAATTTCAATTTAGACATGGTGAGTGATGGATTTTGATACTTTGTTTGTGGTTTTAAATATATATATATATATATTTACTAGTTACATGTTCCATTTTTATTCTGATTAATGTCAGTATTATGAGTATTAGCTAATTTATAAATTTAATTTCAGTAATTGGAAATCGATGACGATTTGTTATATATAATATATATATATATATATATATATATATATATATATATATATAAGTTTTCTACTGAGGGTGGTTTTGAGTTCTAGGGGTCATGATCGATGTAGATCTGCAAAAATTTTTCAGAAATTCCAACGAATGTAATAGGTAGTATTTCATACGAAATCTACTTAAAAGTATTGCTGAAATCCAGTTTCTTCTCAACATTTTTCGGACAAATAATAAAAAATATATGAAATTTACAGATATTATTCTAAATGCTGTAAGATGATATTATATGATTATTTTAACTGAATGGAGAAAAAATATTGTTTCTTAACTTTGTATATTACCTTTTTATTATAATCAGGTAATATCTAAAAATGAATATAAAAAAAATGAAAAAAGAAAAACGAAACACGGTATTTTAATGGAATCAGAAATTTCATTCGTTTCATTATTGATGATATATTTAACTATCACTATTACATAAGATGGATGTTAAAATTCGTTTAAAGTAGCAATTGAAACGATTGTTTAATTTTTAGAAGCATTTTAAAAAGTTTTTTAATATTTAATTTAGGTTACTTTCTTTTACATTTAATACATTTATTTCCCTTCAATATTTTTATTTCTAATATTGTAAAAAAATTAATACAAGTCGGTAATTGTACGTCAAACTTTTAAATGAGGTGCGTTCGTACAGTAACTAATTTTATAATTATTCAGATATTGGTGCAATAGCTATTGCACTATTATGCAAAAATGCATGAATACGAAATTTATTAGGATTTTATATATTAAATTTAGTAATACGGAAATAATTGGACTTCATCTTAAAAAGGATGTGAGCACCATGGCAACCTAGAATCCTTACTTATCATGAGTTATCACTGAATTAATGATGTAGGATATGATTTAATAGAATGATGAAAACTTTTAATAATATCTTTTTAAGTTTTGATTCGATTTTCATAAAAATTGAAAGGACTCTATAAAATTCAGTTTTGAATATCGGTTTTGAATTATTTTTTTTGTGTACATTTACGACGATATATGGGATATTTTACAATAAGAAACTCATAATAATTGTATGCTATCATCAATAAAATGAAATGTCTCTTAATAAATTTTGATTATTTTAGGGGGGGGGGGAAGCATGTCATCTTAGTAATGGAGAATTTATGTTTCAGAATATACCATTTTCTTCTGATCATTTAAACCCTTGCCAGTGGAATATATTTGAGAAAAACGCGCCAAAAATGAATTTTTTTTTTCTCTTTAATTTTGTTCGTTTTTTTTTATCAAAATGTTAGAAATAGATTATTTAAAAAAAAAAAAATTGAAACGAAATAACTAAATCCCGACAAAATAACACAAAACATCAAAACAACAATAAAGCAAATTAATACAAAAGTCCGACAAATGGCGCGAAACAACTAAATTTTCACGGGAAAAAATCGCACATATATTGGGAAAATAGTAAATTACTTATTATACTTTGGAAAACTGAGTTCGGGCTTCATGGAATTGAAGTACCGGTTTTTCTCTTGCCCGAACTCAGGTGGGGCATTTCAAAATTAACGCATTTGCGTTGTTCGAACTGAGTTCTTGCGTCACAGGCAAGGAGTTAACGATAATCGTTGTTTTATTTTGAAACGGAAATGCAGAATATAATCCCTGATGAACATTTATTTTTCATTAAGTAGTTATAATTACTAAATAATTAATTTAGAAGTGTTCTGAAAATATATCTTGATCGTAGCAATTTATATGTAGTTGTTCTTTTTACTGGTGGATCGCAAAAGAGCGTGGCCTATTTCATAGATGGCAGAATCTTTGAATTTTGACTGTGCTGACGTTTCTTTTATGACCATATTATTAACTGACAGTTATCTACATGTGTCGTGAGTGAACGTAACGTTAAAAAAGTTTTTCAAAGTAATTTGTATGCAAGGTCAATATTCAAAATGGAAAATGAAAAGTTAGATTTTCGTCATGTTATATGAGTTTAAAAAAGGAGTGAGTGTTGGGCGTGCTTCAAAAAGTACTCAAGAGGTTTATCTGGGTCGTGCTCGCGCTCTTAGGACAGTTAAAAAAGTGGTTTTTGTCGATTTCCTAAATGATGATTTCAATCTAAACGATAAAACTCTGGCCAACCTTCTGGCATTGATAATGACTTAATCCGTGATTTAGTGAATAATAACCCACTAATTACTACTGAAGATATTGCTGAGAGACTAAATGTTGACAATTAGACTGGATTTTGCCATTTAAAACAACTTGGGTACACTTCGAAACTCAAGGCACGAACATTTCCAAACACCCAATATAATTATTCTTAAATGCATAGTGTGTGTTTGCTAACAAGTATAAGAAGTTTTAAGGAGTGAAAGAATTCAGCAAATAACATGTTTTCTTCTATACAATATGTTGTCTGCTGCAAAAAAAATAGGTGATTAAAAATAAGCTATTTGTACCATATTTTCTGCTGTAAACTACGCCTCGGAATATTTTTCGCTGCTCCTACTTACAAAGAAAAAAATAAAATAAAATAAAATGGAACGCAAACTTTTGCATAATTTTAGAAAATTTGATTCGAAAAATAAATTAGATTTTATGCAAATCTATCTTCATCTGAAAGTCATATTTTTTTCAGCATTTCAATTTTGTTCTTGGGAATCACATCCCTGTCTTTTACAGAAACACCTTTTTTCATCAGCTGCTGCGCAGCTGTATGCAGTTAACATTATAATGTTATGACAGTAACCCAGTGATATTAATCCTGTGATACACTTCTACTGATAACTTTACATTAATAATGTTTAAGAAAAATAACAAACCTAAACTGTACTACATTCAATTATATTCATAGTAGCCTGCTTTGCTGGCCAAAAAATAGAAGGGTTTGCTTGCTTTATGTTGAAACGGAAATGTAGAATATAATCAATGCAAAAACCCTTGACGGGTTAAAAGTTTCTGACGCAGCAATTTATCTTATGCTCTAAGAATTTTAAATATGGAACTTAAAAATACTGATATCAAATTTTGAGTGACGTTATGCTATTTCTTAAAAAATATATTTGTATTTATTTCATCATTTTATTTTTGTTTTATTTATAATCGCATGTGCAAAAGTTATGTTCAACATGAAAAGCTGCATAAAATTTTATTCGCTGTTGCTTTATCATTTACATCTCTCATAAATTCAAAATATGAGTTTTAAAAGATATGATATAAAATTTAAGTGACGCCTTGATGTGACTTTAAAAGGTTTGTTTTAAAATTCAATTTAAATTATTTTTGACTTGGTTAAAATATTTTTTTACATCTACACAATACTTTTAATTTTCCAATTCACTGTTAAATATATCACTTTCATTGAATCTATACTATGCATTGAAATGTATTTATTTCAATAAATTGATTTATCTTTTGTGTCACGCTATTCAAAATTGTGAGTAAGATTTATGTAAATGGTTTCTTTGCGTCAAACTATCCTTTTTCATACATTTCATGTAGTTTGGACACAATGACGCAAAGAAACCATTTACATAAATCTTACTCACAATTTTGAATAGCGTGACACAAAAGATAAATCAATTTATTGAAATAAATACATTTCAATGCATAGTATAGATTCAATGAAAGTGATATATTTAACAGTGAATTGGAAAATTAAAAGTATTGTGTAGATGTAAAAAAATATTTTAACCAAGTCAAAAATAATTTAAATTGAATTTTAAAACAAACCTTTTAAAGTCACATCAAGGCGTCACTTAAATTTTATATCATATCTTTTAAAACTCATATTTTGAATTTATGAGAGATGTAAATGATAAAGCAACAGCGAATAAAATTTTATGCAGCTTTTCATGTTGAACATAACTTTTGCACATGCGATTATAAATAAAACAAAAATAAAATGATGAAATAAATACAAATATATTTTTTAAGAAATAGCATAACGTCACTCAAAATTTGATATCAGTATTTTTAAGTTCCATATTTAAAATTCTTAGAGCATAAGATAAATTGCTGCGTCAGAAACTTTTAACCCGTCAAGGGTTTTTGCATTGATATCATTACTTTTTTGAGGTTAGTGATAAAATTATTAAAAAAAAGATACTTATGAAATTTAATGCAGATTTAATTTTTACTATTTTATTACAATTTTCCTTATAGCAGTTTGTATATAAAAACAAGTGGGTAAGTATAATCGCTGATCGCACAGAGGGTTTCATTTGATATTCCTTTAAAAACACTTTGTCCTTAAATTAATAAATCCAAAATGTTAATTTATAATTATTAAATCCTTACATAGATGGTGCACCAATAGTTCCAATTTTCATGGGGCAGGGAACGCATTCTTTTAAACAAACCACCTTCCAATTGAAGTCACCAAAAACCAAGTTGAATAAGCCAGACCCCGTTGTGTTGTTTCACAAACAGCAGTCTCATGTCCCTTCCTTCCCCCCTTTTTCAAAATTTTTCAGACCAGTACCTAAGAATGGAACCGAAATAATTTTTTCTCTTCAGAAATTAGGATAAAAAAATAGTATGCAGTACTCATAAATTTACTTTAATGCTATATAGGTTGATTATTAAGTTAATTATAACGTTTGGAATCTGTTGCATTGATGTCCGAAAGGTGGTTTCTGAGTTATGGAAGCTGGACCCATAAGGCGCTATAGAGGGGCGAAGCCCACTAGTGTCTATCATAATTATATCTGCCATGTGGACTAATTGCGATATTTAATCAAAATAGTCCCCCCCCTCCTCATCCCCGGAAATATAACAAATACAAAATGTGTCTTTATAAACCTATCGTCAAATAGGTTTTTATTTCTTTTTCCCTAAAAAAAAAAACATGATTTTTATATCCGTAACGTAAATAGCGGACGAAGCCCGCTAAGAAACATATTCTCATTTTAAATGGATTCATTCACAGAGACTTTGATAGTCATGGCGCCCTGGTCCAGATTTTATTCAGTACCCCGAAGAATAGTAACTTCTACATAAATTAATATTGGTATTAATGATGTATTTAATATATTTTCTGTCAAATATTCAGCGCCCTGGGTGGCTGCCCGGTAGTTTGGTATTTCTGTTTTTTGTGAAAGAACAAAAAAAAAAAAAAAAAAAAAAAAAAAAAATGCCAATTTAAGACAGGGGCTGCCCGGTAGTTTGGTATTTCTGTTTTTTGTGAAAGAACAACAAAAAAAAAAAAATGCAAATTTAAGACAGGGGATTTTCATTTTAATTTCATTTGGTCCCTTTGTCAGAGGCGGCTTTGGTCAATTTTTTTAGCGCCTCTGTAAAAATAAGTTTAAAAAAACTAATATCGTGTTTACGTAATAATGACGCCCTTGGTCTTTTTCAGCGCCTCTGTAAAAATAAATTTCAAAAAACTAATATCGTGTTTTTGTAATCATGGCGTCCTTGGTCAAATATTTTTCAGCGCCTCTGTAAAAATGCCTTTCAAAAAGCTATTATCGCGTTTTTGTACTCATGGCGCCCTTGGGCAGATTTTTTTTTTCAGCGCCTCTCTGTAAAAATAACTTTCAAAAAACTAATATCGTGTTTTCGTAATCAATGTGCTCTTGGTGAGATTTTTTCAGCACCTCTGTAAAAATAATTTTGAAAAACTATTATCGTGTTTTTTTAATCATGGCGCCCTTAGAGAGATTTTTTTCAGCGCATCTGTAAAAATAAGTTTTAAAAAACTAATATCGTGTTTTTGTAATCATGGCGACCTTGGTCAGATATTTTTCAGCGCCTCTGTAAAAATCCCTTTCAAAAAACTATCATCGTGTTTTTGTAATCATGGCGCCCTTGGACAGATTTTTTTAGCGCCTCTGTAAAAATAAGTTAAAAAAAACTAATACCGTGTTTTTGTAATCATGGCGCCCTTGGTCACTTGGCCAGATTTTTTACAGCGCCTCTGCAAAAATAACTTGAAAAAAAGTAGTATCGTGTTTTTGTAATAGCAACCCCCCCCCCTTTCCACACACGCACACTCCCCACAAATACACACACAAATTGATGCCCTTAGTTCTACTAAAGTGGAGCATTCCATAATTTCTCAATGATAATATAAGTGTTAGACCGCCAAGGGCGCCAAGACTAATTCTTCACAAGATTTTGCAATGGAAACTTATGTAAATTTTGCTTTTGAAAGAAGAAAATGTTAATTTTTTATATCTATTTAAAAATTCTATAATATTTTTAGCATCCGAAAAAGCCAATATGTAAAAACGTTATTATTTTTTTTAAAAACCGGATCTGCTTAACCTCTTTAAACTTCAAACACCACCCGAATATATAAATTGAAAAATACATATGTAATTAAAATAAATAGATAAACCACTAAAATTGTAAAAGTCCTTTTACAAAAGAATGGATAAATATAAGTAAAGAGAAGTGCAGATGTATTTGGGTTCAGTTTTCAATGCTGTTAGTCATTAACGTGGGAATTCCTAAGAAGACAAATTACCATTTCGGCGGGATTTCAAATCGGTTCTATAGATACCCAGTGGTTTCTGTAGTAATACCAGGTGAGACACTTTTTTTTAAAATTATTATACCGTATTCTGGAGCTCTCTATCTTTCTGGAGAAAATAGAAATCGGCGGATGTGGAGGTATTTTCCCATGAAATACTAATTAACACACGACACATGCGCGACACGACGTGCTGTTGGTGTTTTTTGCGTGTGAGTTGCGACGACCATTGTAGTTTAAAATTGGCTTATCTGAAATTAAAATAAACAGTAATTTTTAATTAAATATGACTTATTTTAGTGACTAGACGAGACAAAAGGTGGAAATTATGAAAAGCTCTCTCTCTCTCTTTTTTTTTTCTTTAATGCTGATTATTTGAAGAGGGTATTCAACTTTTATCGTAGAAAAATGCTGATTTTTGATGATTGACCAAAAAAAAAAAAAAAAAAAAAAAAAAAAAAAAAAAATCCTTAATGCACTGCATAATTATATAAGAAACTAGGGGGCTCTGCCCACTACGAGCTACGCTCGCCAACCCCCGTTCAGGCACACCAAAATCCAAAAAGCACGCTAATTTGATCGGCTTTAAAAATATTGAATTTAAAAAAAACAAAAGAAAAGAAACAGTAGTGATTTTTCTGTAAACGGGTTTCTATTCGTTAATTAAGAAATTAGTTAAACATTTGAAAATAAGCTAATGTAAAATGAATTAAGTAAACAGTGTCCTTGTCTCCCGGTATTTTTTAACAGCGATATAAGATAGTTCTTTTAAATAATTCATTTTAAATGTATCGTTTTAAATCTGACGTAATTTACACCAAAGTTTTATTTCTCTTATTAATATTCAGGTGAAAATACTTTAGTTGTTAGAAGGAAATATTTGCGCTGTCTTTGAATTCACGATAATAGTTGAAAAGATTATCTCAAAATATCTCGCGCAAATATATTTTTTAATTTAAATGTTTTTACTATATTTTTTGGCCATTTTAAATAATGTAATTTCTCCCCTTTACAAGTTTTAGCGCATAATTTTTTTTATTTAACATTTTGTTTCTCTTTTAAAATTCAAGTGTGAATATGGTTCTTAGGACGTAATTTTCCTGCTTTTAACATGTGATCATTTAATTCTAATTTTAAAGTTTTTATTTCTGTTTACAATAGTCACGTGTAAATAAATTTTTAATTTGAAGTAAACATTATTGTTTCGCTGTTTATACAATTGGCAACAGTTTAAATTAATAACATTTTCTAAAATATATAAAAAATATCTCTCGAAAAGCTGAAAATTTGAATTTAAAATAGAAATAAAACCTCAAAAAATGAGTCAAATAAAATAAATAAATTCAATCTGCACACCGGGAACTTATAACGTATAAAATGATCTAAAAATGATTAAATTCTCATGTAGTTTTTGCTCCAATAAAACTTTTTTAATGGAACGATTTTTTCCAACTTTGGCATTAAATATCTCTTAAAATAATTCTTTGATTTGAAAACTGTCTGCATCAGCGTGTTTATCAAACATTTCTCTGTAATACCACTGATTTTCATATTTTTGTTTGCAACAGTTTTTTTTTAATATTAACGAAGAAAGGCCATGCTTAAGCATTCAAATTGGATGCCGATCTACCGGGAATATCTACGCAGATATTCATTGGTCCATTTCCAATTCGAAACTTTTTTTTATATATAGAAGGAAAAAGCTGACAAAATTAGAAGTGAAAAACAATTCAGTATTATTAAAGTAATCGTGCCGTGGTCATCTGTTAAAAAATGCAATTTTGAGAAAAAAAACTAGTTTCAATTTTATGTTATAATTATAATAGAATGCTTATTGTATTTTTTTATTTTTTTTTACTTACATAGAATTGTCTATTCCATATTCTGACCACATAAAGAAGTCTCAATTCCGTTGATAAAGCCGCTAAAATAAAAACTCGATTTTCCGAAATTTATAAGTTATGATTATAAATGTATATGTAAATCCTTAAAGCGGTTCTCAAAAAAAAATTTTTTTTAACGTTCAATAATGCGAAAATTTCTGCTGATTTACAAACATAAAAATAGTGTTCGAAAGAAACTGAATTTCGGTTACATTCCTAGTATCGACTGAAAACGTAAGCGAAATTGTTTTAAAAATAAATTCAAAGTAAGTAACATAAACATACATATACGCATGTTATCTGAATAATGTTTTGCGTAGAAACGGCAGTACATAATTAACAAAATAATTTGATTGAAATAAAATTAATTAAATATAAGGTGCTATAAACATAAAAAATATATTAAAAAATAATTTAATTTAAAAATAACGAAATTAATCAATATCAGTAATACCTTCTAGATTTATCTCCTTGTATGTGAATATATAGTATGTACGGCTCTTTGGATGGGAGTGCCGTTTGGGGGAGGTTAAGGAGGGGCAGTTATAGTAATACCGAATATACGGCAGTATTTTCGCCGAAACTAGGATTTTGGGCTGAAAACGAAAATGAAACCGAATATTCGGCGAAACTCCACATAAAAGAATGAGACTTGCAGGCTTGGTTATTGAAGTGATTTGCAATACAATAGATTCTGTTCTTTAAATTAATTACATCTTGAGTTAAAATTGATTGTTGTCTCATGACAACAGTTTTCTTTCTCTTCCTCCACTGTCGCGTCCGGAAATTCGGTTCAAAACGCCACATTCGGCAGCCTTTTCTGAAAGATCTTTTGTTTTTCTCAAAAAATATAAAAGACAGTTCGATTAAAAAGTTTCTGGTGGGCAATAAAAAATAATTGGTATTTTCAGCCAGCAGCCAGCAGTTACAATGAAATTTAATGAAAACCTTTAAAACAAAACTATCATGCAATAAAATTCAAGTAATACTACTTTTCAAAATAATAACATTCAGCGTAATACTTTTAAAGAATGTATTACTCTTCCAAAGATTTTCTGCCCCCCCCCCCCCTACCCTGTGTACACACATGAATCGCGGTAAAAAAGAACAAGATCTTTGAAAAACAGAAACAACTCCATTATTGGGCACAGCCTTTGTAAGTTTGCTGATTTGAAAGCAGGGCCGAAATTAAGGGGGGCAGAGGGGGCATGTGCCCCGGGCGCCAAATGAAGATTTTGTTTGTCGATTTTTCTCGCATCTGTGTTTTGCACGGTATTGTTAAAATCATTCTGTCTGGCGTATGACAAAACATAGAAGAATCTAAAGATGATATGGCATAAGGATCCTGTATAAAGCGGATTTTTTTTCGATTCCGTTTCCGAGATTTTAATCAATCAATATTCGATAAAGCCAAGGACGGATTCAGCTCATCATTTAGAGGGGGTCATGGATTTCCTTTTTTGGGGTGGGGGGCGATCACATCCTCGTTATGAGAATTTTTTATATTGAAAGCTATTCCCAAATCCAAACTACTTTTCTGATACTTTCGCGAAGTCATTTTCATTCGTAAATACAAAAAATTTGCATTAATATTCGTAAAAATATAAAATTTGCCCATTTTGTTCAGATACCAGGAAATTAGTTTCCCATTTTCTTATAAAGGCAAAGATTCATTCAGAAAATGTTGTCAAAGATAGCACTTTTAGCCAAGTTTTACGAGTTGAAGCCAGAGGAATGTCGTCGCAAGGAAACAATCGGCTGTCACTTCCGGAATTTCAGTTTAAAAAGTCTAACAATTGTCAACGATTAAATATGGCAAAAATTTGTATTAAATTTTAGAGGTAACTAAACCGTACACATTGGCAGCAATGGGATTCTATTAGTGTCATAAAAATTGCAGGTGTAGCCTCTTCTTTCTGCTCAAAGTATTAAATAGTTTTTTTCAATCGAACTTATACCTTTGGAATGGATCATTTTCTTCTGAACTGATGGACTGGTGCCATCCATTATTTTGAAACAACCGTTATAAATGAAGTGTTAGGTGAAGATGAAAGAGCTGTCGTAAAAAGTTAGAACTCTGATTTTCTGGTCAGAAAAGAAAAAAAAAATGGTCATAATTTTTTTTTTTCTGGTCAGGATGAAAAAAAAATGGCCATAATTTTGTTTCTGATCAGAATGGAAAAAAAAAATGGCCATAATTTAAAAAAAAAAAAATCTATGATATCTTTTGAATGTTGAAAAAATAAAGAAATAAAACATATTTTAAAAATAATTCACGTAAAATAGACGTCACTCTTGAACTAAACAAAAATAACTTTCCTGAAATTTTATACACCATAATTAGTATTTGTATTCTAGAGATTGTATTATATAAAATATTATTGAATTGTATTAAATAATGTTTTGCACTTTTGAGTTTTGACCCAACGAAATTGTTTTTGTTTGTTTTATTTTAATATTTTATTTTCCATTTGGAGATAATCGTATGGAGATTTTTATTCAAATATTCGAGGTAAAGTTTGAATTAACTCATTAGATAAGGTGAGCGAAATTCGAAAACAGAGATAGCTTTCTTAGAAAAGTGTGGAGGAAAAAAATACCTCTAAATTGGCAACACTGGTCTAACATCAGATTTTTTTTTTAACTGCAATGCCTTGCGGGGAACTATTTTTGTGCATATTACATTTCTATAGTGTAAAATACTAATTTGGGTGACATAATTATTTTAGGAATAAAGTTTTCGCTATAGCAATATACTCGTATATATTTTTAAAGTGATTTTTTATACATAATTTATATAGTATGTGTATGTATGTATATATAAGCATTTGCGCCCTTTTGTAAGGCAATCGGCGCCCTTTTTATCCATTTTGCCACCGCCCTCTCAGTTATGCCAGTACGACCCTGAAATGTGGTACGCAATTGCGTCAAAAGATGGCGACACCAGAATTCTGATATGCTTATTATGTAAAACTTCATTGTTATTTATAAATAAAACATTTCAACTAAATTATTTATTATAAAATAATTATTACACCACAATAGTTTTTATGCAAGGAAAATAATAATTATAATAATAATAATATTATGGATGTCAGTGATTATATATTGATTGGCCGTCATAATAATAAAAAATGATATTATAAAAAGAAGAGCTGAAATGAATTATTTTTTTACGTTTCTGATCGTGTGATTTATATTCAAATAATAATTACAGTAAACTCTCTGTAAGGCGGACTCTGTGTAAGACGGAAATCTGTCTAACTCGCAAAGAATTTCAAGTCCCTACGAATCCATAGACATAGAGTAAAATTTGTCTAAGGCGGAATATTGTCTATTGCGGAAAATTTTCTTGGTCCCGATCGATTCCGCCTTACACAGAGTTTACTGTATTAATGCATATTTTTTGTAAAGTGATTGAAATTAAATATATTTATAAAATTTATGGTAATATTTTTAATGTTGAAAAATTGCCAAGAAATAATCATCATCAAATTGGCGTCATTATAATTGTAATTTTATTTAACTTAATAGCAATTAAAAAATTACAAAGGAACTGAGAATAATGGTCAACTAACAGACTTAAAAAAAAAAAAACTTCACACGCACCAGCGAGTATCGAGCTGCCTATGTTAAGATCAGTAGACGATGGCCCTCAACCACTCAGCCGTGGGAAGACAAAATTTTTCTCCCCAAAAGTGGTTAAAAAGAAAGCATGTGTATGAATACAGTGTCATGCATTTTCGGTGAAATTTCCATAGAATGGCGAAGAAATATAGTCCGATTTTTCATGCGCATTATAAAATGAACAAGAGTCTTGCTGGAAACAAGTAAATTGTTATTTGGTTCATCTGAAACATATTTATTTGATTTTTAAAAAATCGCCCGTGTCATTTTCGAGAGAAAAAAAATCGAATTATTTAACGAACGAGAGTTTTCCCAGAAAAAAGAAAAGTGTTATTCACCTCACCTTAATCACATTTATATTATGTATCAATTTAAAAATAATCGTTAGAACCGTTTTCGAGATTTTCACATTAGGAACTTCCTCGATATTATACAAACGTTTTCACTTTAAAAATGACTATTTAGATCTCAAAATATACTGCACGTAGAAATGTAAAAATTTCAGTATACGATTAGACTGCAGATATAAGACTGTTCTAGAAAATTCAGAATAATAAGACGTATATCTGCTGAGTTATTAAAAGGCGGCTTTTCGCATTTTCTTTGATGTCGAGTTAGCTGTATATATGAGTTCCGCCATCTACGAATTCTATGATACGATACGATACGATTTTAACGATACGATACGATACGATACGATTTTAGGCTTAAGGATGCGTCACTCGAAATACTACCGTCTTCCATGATCGCAGATGAACATTCATTTTGCATTAAGGTTACCTAAATAGCTATAATTACTAAGTAATCAATGTAGAAGTTTTTTCAATAATAAATCTTGATTGTTTTGATAATTTTTATCTGATTGCTCTTCCTTATAATTATTCCTAAATACACACTTTGTTACACAAATAGAAGTTTTGAAGAGTGAAAGAATTCAGCGAAATAAATGTTTTATCCTGTATATGTTGTCTATTTTTTTAAATAGGTGCTTAAAAATAAGCAAATTGCACCGCGTTTTCTCATGTAATTGCATTATAAAGCAAGAATTAAAAAAAATTATGTCATACAATAATAATTGACTATTTTCATTGTAATAAGTAGTCTTTTAAATCATCACTTAATCGGAACAATTGAAAATAGTATTTACAATAAAATGAAATTTGAAATTACGTTGAATGGAATTTAAGTTATTTTAAATTAAAATGGTTAGTATTTAAAAGAAAATTCGATTTTAAATTATGCTGAATGTACATTAATTACATTTTAAAAAGATTTTTCTTTAAAAGTCCCATTCTCATACATATAAATGAATGTTTTACCTTTCTAAAGAATGTTTTTTAAAAGCTATTTCAAAAGATTAATTCTTAATAATTAATAATGCATTATATGTACAAATAAAAGATATTTATTAACCCCTTAACGGTCGCATTAAGTTACGGTTTAAAAATTCAAATTGTTTATTGGCACCACTTTTTTGAAAAAGAAATATTGACCATATTGAATGACAGGTAAAATGATACCATAATAAAGCCAATTACACTATTTTATAAAACTGGTGGGAATCAAACCACCGGAATAAAAGACATAGCCCGTGAATATCACGGAAGCGAGAATTAAGGCGTTAACTTGCATATTACAAGAATAGCGTAAATAATATACAAATAATATTTTTATTATCTCTGTCTAAAATATTTCATTGTTTTATTTGTTAAAATTTTTAAACAAATTAAAACAGTAATGAATACTAGCATTAATCTTACATAGATCTATTAATTATACAGAGATAAAATTATCTTTACTGAAAAATTAAACAAAATATTGAATTCAAGTATAAACTAGTATGTTGTGGCCATCACAAAAGTTTCTTCTATATAAATCACATCAATTAAATAATTTAAATAGTACAAGAAATTACATCAATTTAGCACCAATTCATATCCAAGTATATGTAAATTTGAAGTTTGATGAAAATTCGTGCATTATTTTTAGAGATAGAGCTATAGCGAAAATTCTGAAAAATGTAGTATAGCAGCGCCACCCGTTGAGCGATTAAAACCAAAACATAAATAGCACTAATTGATATCAAGGTATACCAGAATCTGGAGTTTGATGAAAATTCGTGTATTAGTTATTGAGATAGAGCTATAGTGGAAATTCTGAAAAATACAGCATAGCAGTGCCACCTGTTGAGTAATTTGCGCCAAAACATAAACAGCACTAATTCATATCAAGGTATACCTGAATCTGAAATTTGTTGAAAATCCAAACATTAGTTCTTGAGATAGAGCTAATGCGGACATCGCAAAAAATGCAGCATAGCAGCGCCACCTGTTGAGTGAATTGCAAGAAAATGTATAAAACATTAATACATGTCAGGGACTAACTGAATCTGAAGTTTGATGAAAATCCAAGCATTAGTTCTTGAGATAGAGCTATTGCGGAAATCGAAAAAAATGCAGCATAGCAGCTCCACCTGCTGAGCGATTTAAACCAAAATGTATAAAAGGCCAATTCATACCAAGGACTAACTGAATCTGAAGTTGGATGAAAATCCGTTCATTAGTTCTGGAGACTGAGCTGTTGCGGAAAACGTGAAAAGTGCTACATAGCAGCGCCACCTGTTGAGCGATTTACACCAAAAACTAATCAGCACCAATTTATATTAGGTACTAACTGAATATATAAATTTTTATTAAATTCTGTGCATTAGTTCTTGAGATAGAGCGCCCACAAAATTTGTGTCACATACATAGAGTCAGAGAGACAGAGTCACAGACTCACAGACAGACATTTTGTAAAAACATGTTTTTCGGAATCTCTGACCCCTAAAACGTGTAAATCCGTCGAAAACTGAAAGTTGAAAATTTTTACGAATCCCGTACTTTCTTTTTGTAAAGGTAGAAGAAAGTAAAAATACGTGAGAGTTCAAAGCCAGTTTCTATGAAGTGAGATTAAATGCGTAGAAATAAATGTTAAAAGAAAAACACAACTAGTACTCAACCTTACTTACTTGAAATAATTTAAATCAACAGTATATAAAAATATTTCTTTGCAAAATATTTCTTATATGTGCCCTAATATTGGTAATTTTTTATCATGCAGAATTACGTATATATATATCATGTTACTTTTAATATTAATTAGTTGATAGTTATATATTTAATTAATATTTGTTAAAACAAAATGCAGTTTTAAATTACAGAATGGGAAAATTCATTTTATTGAGAGACAGATCTTTTATTCTCGCTTTTTTTTTTCTTATTAATTATAAAATTTGTTCCAGAATACTGTTCGAATCTTAATGTTTCAGTGAACAGAGAATCCCTTTATGTACATGCGAAAAATGCTTATTAAATTGTTTTCAAACATGCGTGGTTACCTTAATTGTATTTAGTTGAAGCCAAAATTATTTTTACCTCTTCAGTTCCGAAGCTAAAATAATAATACAAATGCTTATTCATTGATTTTTTCCAAACAAAATGACAGAAAAAATATCGTTTCTGAAAATGATCTTTAGGAGCTTAGTAATTTAGGATCAAAAATATGGATCTAAAACTACAACCCCCCTTCAAAACATCAATTAATAACCATTAACCTAAATTTACCCAATCACAAATTAAGAGCTTTAAACAAGTAAATAATCTACAAATCCTCAACATTTGTTATTGAAAAAGATTTAAGTTAAATACTGATGAAAATTTCTCACTTTATTGGTCATACTGTCTTTTGGCCATTTTTAAACATTTTGCAAACTCAGAGGAAAATAACATTTATTTTATGTGGGAATCAGCTTAGATGCTACCATTTATTCGTTTGCTTTGAACGCAAAAAACATTCAGCTATTAAGAAGGGACGTGAAAATGTAAAAAAAAATCGCACATTTTAGGTTTTAGAAGGAAAAGAACAGAGGTCGCCGTATGGGGAACCAGGGACCGTATAGGTTAAAGCATTAACTACTCATCATATTGTTTACACTGTATAGAATAACCATGCTTACATTCTATTCAACAGATAAAAATATCTGTTATTTATATAGAAAATTTTCTGGTTGTGATTTTTTTTACTATTAAGCTCTATTAAATTGAAAAATATAATATTTAATTAAATGTTACAAAAAATACCCATTTTGTTTAACACCATAAATATTTATAATAATATTTAATGTAATATTATTAAAAATACGCATTTTGTTTAACACCATAAATATTTATAAATGAGAATAATTTATTGTTTAAAGCAAAATTCAGTCTAGAATTACGCAGAATCGAAATTAATCCAATATAAATTTTAAGAGCCCCCTCCCCCCCTTCGTTGTTTCCTTATCAAATAGTAATGTTATCTCCTTAAATGTTATTTTTTTAACACCATTTTAAAAGATTAAAATTCCATTAAGCATTTAAGTTACTTTTGTGCAAATTAAAAATGTTTATTTTTTTAAATGTAAGGATTGTAAGATAAACATTGAATACTTTAATAACTTTATCTTCAGAACGTTTTAGGATTAAAGAATAAATTTTAAAGCACGATGCATTGACGCATTACGGAAACAATAGAAATAATTTAATGAAGAAGCATTATTTTGACAGACATTAAATTGCTATATAACAATAATTCTTTTATTGGTTCAAATTCATTTTACGCATTTATTTAAACGTAAAATATATACGAAAACCTAATATACTAGGGGGCTCGGCCCCCTACGAGCTACGCTCGCCAACCCCCGTCCAGAAACCGCAGACTCTAAATGCACGCTAATTTGATCGGCTTTAAAAATATTTCGAAAGATTGTATTATAATTTAAAAAACAGTGGCGATCTCCCTATAAACGAATTTCTATTCATTTCTCTTTGATTGGGGAATTTTAACGCAAAATCCGTTGCGGTACTACTTGATTATCCCGTCGACCCATTTCGCCAAATTATATAAATCGCCAAACCACTCGCCAAATTATACAAATTGACATAATTTTTATTTTAAATAACGAAAGAACAAATAAATTAGTACAACATTAATAAAAATACAAATAAAACGTCGAAATAAAAATAACTTGATGACGTAGACACGTGTAACAACATTTCAAAATAAGCTAATATAAAAGGAATTAAGTAGAGTCTTTGTATCCTGGTATTTTTTAACAAAGCGAAAAGAAAGTTCTTTTAAATGAGACATTTTAAATTAATCGTTTTTAATCTGACGTAATTTTTACCAAGCTATTCTTTCTCTATTAAATATTCACGTGAAAATACCAGTTGAAAAGTATCCTCTCAAAATATCAAATAAATGTCTAGCGCAATTTTTAAATTTAAACCGTTTTGCAATATTATTTTGCGTTCATTTTATGTAATAACTGTAATGTGACGTAAATATGACGTAATTTCTCCTATTTAATACTTCTAACGCATGTTAATAAATTTATTATTTTACAAATTCCTTTCTCTCTTAAAATTCACGTGTAATTATAGTTTTTATGACTTAATTTTTAATAAGTTCCTGCTTTTTGCACATAATTATTTAATTCTAATTCCAAATGGTTTTTTTCTGTTTATAATAGTCACGTGTAAATAAATTTTTAATTTATTTACACGTATAAATATTTTTTTTTTTTTTAAGCAAACATTATTGCTTCCTCTGTTTATACAGTTGGCAACAGTTTAAATTAATATCACTTTCTAAAATCTGTAAAAAATATCTCTAGAAATGCTGAAAATTTGAATTTAAAATAGAAATAAAGCCTCAAAAAATGAGTCAAAATAAAAAAATTAATGCAATCTGCACTCCGGCAAATTCTAACGCATAAAATGATCTAAAAATGATTACACTGCCATGTACAGTTTTTGCTGCTATAAAACTTTTTTAGTGGAACGATTTTGTCCAACTTTAGCATTAAATATCTCTTAAAATAATTCTTCGATTTGAAAACTGTCTGCTTCAGCGTGTTTATCAAACATTTCTGTATAAAACCACCGATTTTTATATTTTTGTATGCATTAATTTTCTTAATATTAACGAAGAAAGACCTCCAGTCACAGAAAATTCAAAACCGGCGGCGGCGGCGGCGGCGGTGACAGCGGTAGTTACTTTTTTTTAGAATAGAGAGATTTTTTAATTTCATGTGCGAGTTGAGATATGCAGATTTTATCTTGCTAAAAGAAAGGAAAACTTCAAGATGCATGAAATGTGTGTTCAAAGCTATAATAAGTAAATAGAGACTGCAATAGATCGGAATTATTATACAAAAGGTAAAACTTATGTTAAATATAATAGGTATTTCGAAGAGTTTGATTGAACTTATCAGATAAAAGTTTTTGAAAATATAAAAATATATATATATATATATGTCAGAATCAGTTCTTTAATTTTTTTCTTTGTCTTAATATTAATTTAAGATCGTTTAAACTCATAACTTAATCCCTACGACGCGACGTATGAAATATTTTCAGTAACTTAATCTTCAAAGCAGATATTATAATGCAATAGATATTAATTGAAGTTCAAAGCCTTTCTAGGCTGTTGCTGTAATCTTATTAGATAGAGTTAAACCTGCATAGTACACAAAACAGGTATTTTGAAGAGCTCTAACAGAATTATTAACCTTATAAGTGTAATGTTAATCATAAATGAATAAACCACTTGGAAAAATTACAATACGTCATAGATTCTAAATAAAGTAAAAAAAATAAATAAATAAACGGTGATACACAAATGCTAAGTTTTGTAAAAACGTTTTTTAGCTCATTATATTACTCACAAGGCAGGTCTCCTTACAGCGAATACGCAGAATTTTTTGAAAAAGAAAATGATAATGAAAATACTTATATCTATATTATAAAGGACAAACATATCTGTGCGAAACGCATACGTCATTTTGCGAATGGCAACACTTTGAAATTTGAAATAAAATTTTGGCTTTGCAATTTTCTCTACTGCAAATTTTAAAACTTCTAAACATCGCACATTTTAAATTTTTACACCGTCGTATAAGAAAAAATATGCTCTTTTAAATGCAATTTGTTTGAAAGCTGTATCTCAATTTATTTTTGAGATATTAATTTTTTTGTAGTTTTTAATACCATTTTTCTTATCGTGGTAACAAAAGTACCCCATTTCTACTGAAAGTCATTGAAAGTAAACGGAAAATAGTCAAAAATAGGTGATACTGTATATTTTTGTTGCCATTTTCTCATAAAACATGAAAAAAAAAGTTGAAATTAAAATATGGGCTATGTCAAGAATATTGTCTGTTATTCCGTGATAATAACGTCATATGCATACTTTTCTATAGACGAAGTTTAAGGTTGGATTATAAAAAAAAGATTGCTTTAGCGGATGCAAATGACGTCATTTTATAAAAGAGCGTGTATTTTAATTCTTAAACCTGAATTATGGTTTGTAGAAGTATGTCATTTTCACAGCCCAGCTGCTTTGAAATTCTTCACAGGTGAAAATGCTTCACTTTTGAAAATAATGTAATCGAAATCACACACTGATAAAACGCAATGTTTTACAAAAATTTGGAGTGTCTTTATAGAAGAGAGGTGACATGCAAATAATAGCGATTTATATTACAGAAATTTTGGCCGAGTTAGACAAGCAAACAAATAATTTGTGGTTTAAAATAATATCATGTTCCTGAAGTTTTTGTCCAAAATTCTCTCGGATAAAAAACTTTTAATGCTCTTCTTTAGGACATTTTATCAAAATAACATAATTTGCTTAATTTAATTTTTCCTAATTTTATATAAATTATATTTTTAAAACACAAGTGTGTTTTTTTTTTTTTTTTTTTTTTTTTTTTTGTCATCCGCCCTGATCTTTCTGCTAATATTTTTTAAACTGAAAGCTTTTCATTTGTAGATGTGATCGCACTATCTGTTTTTTTTAAATATCCCCACTTTTATATTTTAATTTTAAAATCATTTTATGAAATTTCTTCAAAATGGAGAGAATTAAATAGCTTTCATTATTGTAGACAAGAGAGAAATAAAGACGTATTTTTATCTTTATTTATGCCAATTTCTGATAAAAATTCAAAATTGTTGATAAAAATTTTTGTATCGAGTTTAGTGTCGCAAAATCCCATTAGGAGCAGAATATTGTATTAGGGGCATAATAACGGAAAATGACATACTGCTTTTGAAAACACGCATTTTTCCTCATAAATTTTCTATATTGTTTTTTCTTCTGCATGTGTACTGATACTAAGTTTCAGGCACTAGGCGAAATGCTTATTTAAGTGAAAATGAAATGATATTTAAAAGAAAACGATCATTTTCTTAGATAAAACTAAACATTTTAACACAAATGCGTCTAAAAAACATAAATTACGGAAATTTTTACTCTCCGGAATTGAGATTAGAATCTCAAGTAAAGGGTGCGTCTGTTCACATAAAAGATGTTGCTGAGAATCATGACTTCAAGTTAAAAGGATTTATTAAATACAAAATACATTTTTTTAAATGATGAATATGGATATGAGAAGTGCGTATGCACATTTTGAGAAGGTGAAAATTGCTGTTTTTCATTCCGGAATACCAAGCATAAGAGCCTCAATTGATAACCACATCCTAATAACTGATCTTTATTATATTTTACTGATTAAGTAACTATATTATAAAGAACAAACGTATCTGTGCGTAACGCTGACGTCATTTTGCGAATGGCAATAGTTAACGATCAAATTTCGGTCGTGAAATTTTCGCTACTGCAATTTTTTTATCTTATGACAGTCGTATATTTTCAATTTTCTTGGCATAGGGAAAAAATTTACTTTCAAATGCAATTAGTTTAAAAAATGTATCTTAATTGATTGATGTATTATATTTTCTAAAATAATTTTTAAGCATGATTTTTTTAAAAGTTTATCTTATCACGTGCCGGTTTCAATACATAATAATAATAAACATTTTTCACATAATGCAGCAAACATTTTTCAGCATTTGTTTCTGACTATTTTTGCATAACGAAATTAATACTTCCTTTATAAGCAAATAAAAGAATAATATTAAAAAAACCGCCAATCTAACATATTTGTGAAAGGCAAATTAACGAAATTAATACTTCTTTTATAAACAAATAATAGAATAATATTGTAAAAACACAAATCTAACATATTTGTAATCATATAATTTAGATTTTTAGATCACCAAATAGAATTTTTCTTTTCAAATGGAATTTGTTTGCAAAGTTCATCTCAGTTTACTGATTGTCTATGGTTTTAAAAACAAATTTAAAACATGAAATATTTTTAATTTATCTATATCGCGCGGAGCTCGATTACGAAAGATTAATTAATCCGTTTGCAATTAAAACAAAATAAAGAGTTCATCATTTTCTTACGGCTAATATCCATTAAAAATAACTTCCCTATGAATAAATAAATAAAATATAAATTTAACAGACATGTATAAGCTCTGAAATTATCAGAATATAAAAGGATGCCAGAGGTAGCAAAATCTTGGTCAAATAACTCTTAGCATGCGGCTAATAAGAAAATATCGCTTTTGATAAATTTCAAAAATTTATTTGATTGTATAATTCGTATATTCCATATGAAAAATGCTTTTTTTAATGTAAGTGAGCAATCTAAATAATTTATTGCATAGAAAAAAAAAATATTAGTTTTCAATTTAAAAAAAATGTTTTCCCCTATATTCTTTAACCCGGGAAGCCCGGGTACGATCCCCTAGTATGTAATAAAAGAATAATCAAATTTAGCGGCGGAATTCCAGTAGAAAGTCTTCCAGTAGAAAATATAATATATTTTAAAAAATTTGGCGCGAACAGACGAAAGCGACACTCGATTTGGCGAGAAGCACTTTGATCATACTTTTGAAATATCAATGTTTTTTTTTATCATACTTTTGAAAACTTGATCATAGATTGCAGTATAAACTTTGTTCGTAGGAAATAGTTCAACGAGTTCATTTATTGAAACGTGCAACTATGTTTTTCTATTATAAAAAATTTAGTATAATTTTAATGTTTATTTAATTTAGTGGTTGAATATTTTTGTTGAGTTAGGTATATGAAAGTTTTGCAGTGCGTAACTTACATTTTCTTTTACTATACGGACTTTTAAGGCACGTATATAATCCAATCTTTGCTTCTAAATCTAAAACAAAGATGTACGATGGCGGAGTGACACTTTAAATTGGTATCCATCTGTCCTTTAATTTCAGGATAGATGACCGCATCAAAACGAGGAGAGATGACTACCTTTAATATTTCAATTTCCTCAATATTTCAATTTCCTCAATATTTCAAAATTATACAAAAAAATTATAAAATATCAAAAAAAAAAAAAAAAAACCTAAATTTTTTGCCATTTTTTTTTCTTCCCATTCTGACCTGAAAATCAGAGTTCTAACTATTTACGGCTGCTCTTTCACCTTCACCTAACACTTCATTTATAATGGCTGTTTCATAATAATAGAAGCCATCAGTCCATCAGAAGAAAATAACTCGGTGAAAGTGGAAACTCGGAAATGCATAGAAAATAAGGATCGCGAAGCGATCCAGAATTGAAATGAAACGCGAAACAATTACGGCTGAGGTTGGCTAGAAAATAGGGATTGCTTCGCGATACCAAACGGAATCGCGAAGCGATTACACGACGGGTTGGTGAGCGTAGCGAGCAGGGGGACGGAGCCCCCCTAGTAGCACAAAAAATTATGTATAAAGATTACAACTTTAAATTCCACCCTATTTGTAGGTGTTTATATATTTGTGTATATATTATATGTTATGTATTTGTGTATTAAAATATATTATTTGCCTTTCTGTGGCTCTTTAAACGGTCACTTCCGGTTTCAGAAAGTTCATTTCCGGCTTATATTTTGGGATATAACTTTACATCTAATTATCGCTGAACCAAAAGTGAGGCATTTTTGGAATCCCAAATGTTTGAACATTATTTAAAAAAAATAATAAAAAATGAAATCGAAAATTTCCGCAAAAACAGCGATTTGGGGGTAGGCACATACCTTAACTGAACTAACTTTTAGCATATGATGTAGTATATATACAGCAATCTCTAGATCATATATAGGGATGAACAAAAATTTTCTGATGTTTTTCCAACTATTGATATACTGTAGTCTGAATATGTTGGAAAGTTTTTTCATAATCTATGCTGGACGCTTGGTTTCTCGTTCTTGTTATAATTTCTTTCATTTTTAGTTTCTCTGATATAATATACACTTGGTTGATTCCAGCTTTTAACATTTACTATTCTGCTTTTTGAATATTGATTAATTTATTTTCCCCGATTTTAGAACTTCGTGGACAGACTTATTTTACTTATTAAAGTCTAGGACATCAAATACAAAATAAAAACCTGTCACCATACTTTGAATGATTTATTTTGAAAAAATCTAAATATATGAAAAACAAATCTACCCTATATATATAAAATCCTAATGAATCGAATTGAAACGAATTTATGTAACGATTCTATGAAACGACTGATTAAACAACTGATTACGTTGCACGGCGATTTCTCCTAAAATATAGAATACTTTGCGATGAAATTAACACCAAAAATCCGTATTGATCCACAGATCTCAAAACTGGTATTAGAATTTTAAAATTAGAATTGGTTTTCGAAATATTAATTTTTTCTAATTTTAAATACTTTTTTCTAATGATGGCAACTCAAATTTTAATCATAACAGATATTTTTTTTCATATTTTAGAAAAGGTTATTTTAAATTAATTTGGCGACGAGTTTGGCATCCCTTAAATGTATGCTAAGAAATGCATCATGTTACTTTTCTTCAGGATTCAATTTATATTTCATTATCATTTTATTTAATACAAAACTTTCATTTAAAATTCAAACCTTTAAAATAAATGGCTTTTACTTCATTCTTTTTTTAAACGAAACGAAAAGAAAAATATTAGACACAGATGTCATATACGCAAAGGGGTACCTAATTGGCGCCAAAATGGCGTTATTTTGCCTGACATGGTAACCCGGCTATTGTTGCTTATTTATTAATAAATGTTTATTTGAATTTATTTTCTTTTAATTTACAAAAAAAGTTATAAATTGTTTTGTTCTATAGTTATTAATTAATTTTTTTTATTTATTGTTTTTTCATTTTAAAAATAACAGAAAATAATTTAAAAATACATATGTAACAGGTATTTGAAAAATAGGATCTCGCCAAATTGTCGTAAAAAAAAATCACGCCAAACCCGGTGCGTATGTGACAATGCAACGAATCATGATATTTAATTTCCACTTCAAAGCAACGTTTTAATGTTATTACTTCTCCCGTCGACCAATTTCGCCAAATTATACAAATTAACATATTTTTTTATTTTAAATAACAAAAGAACAAATAAATTAGTGTAACATTAATAAAAATACAAATAAAACGTCGAAATAAAAATCACTTGATGGCGTGAACATGTGTAACTTCCTTAAAGTCAAGTGAATGTGACATTTACGATCAACCATTATTGGCATTTAATCTTATAGTTTGGAGACAGATTTTTGGTCGATGGGATAACCAAGTAGCACCGTTTTAACTAACCACTCGAAAAATAAAAAAAATGCTAACTGGCGAGTTAAAAAAATCTATTGTCGAGATTTTCACCCGGCTAACGTAAAACTACCAGGAATTCTTTGTGATCATGGCAACTTTTATGTAGTTTTATTTGAAAAAATAATTTTGATTCTTTAATCAAAATGGAAACCTTTCTTAGCGAAGGAATCATCCCGTTGTTTATGGCAGTTACATGACTTGGACTATTATAATATAAACGAAATAATGGGGATAGAATAATATTCGGCGACTTATCACACCTGTGGGTGGCTAACATTAAAGTACCAAAATGGCTGCCTGGAATATAAAAAGCAAAGGGATCAGCCTGGAGCTGTTGATGATAGTCACATGACTTAGGCTATTATTATAGAGATTGTTTTCAATTTTAAAAACAGCGCAAAGAATAATATTTCCTAACGATTAAAAATTTATTTTCATGTGACTATTAAAAACAGAAAAAAAAAACTTTAAAACTACTATTAAATGAGTACGTGTTAAAAGCAGGAAAATATTGAAAATTATGTCTTGAATATTGTATTTACACGTGAATATTAAAAGGGAAAGGAAACTTTAAAATAATAAATACATTAATATGCGTTTATCCCTTTCACGGACAAGGCATTTCTATTCGTAAAATCTTGAAATCAGTGAATGGCACCAGAATTTACAAACAAATTTCGATATACAAAAATGCTTTTGTTCACTTACTTAATAAAAGCGAAATTTTCATCCCAATATTCTGGTGCTAATGTGGCATTTAAGAATTAAAATTAAGTGGTCCAAAAATGAACCACCACCCTTGAAGGGGTTAAAGCAGCAAATTTTTGTAATTTTATTATGTCAATCGTTTTATAACGCTGTTAAAAAATACCGAAGACAAAGACTCTGTTTACTTAATTCATTTTATTTTAGCTTCTTTTCAAATGTTTAATTGATCTTCTTTAACCAAGCACGAAAACAACCATTGGATGTCTTAACAGCAACTGATTCTACCTTAAATTTTTGCAATGAAAGGGAGTTGAATGGAAACCCGTTTACAGGGAGATCGCTACAGGTTTTTTCAGTATAATTCAATCTTCTCTAATCTTTTAAAACCGATCAGATTAGCGTGCTTTTAGATTCTACAGTGGCTGAACGGGGGTTGGCGAGCGTAGCTTGCATGGGGCAGAGCCCCCTAGTTTAAATATAATGTCTTATCAGGACATAGAAACAACAGAAAATTCATATTCCATTTTGACGTATGTTGCTGTATTTATATTTTGCTTGCATAGTCAACCTTCCACATCAGGGAATGCAATTTCGAATGCTTTAAAAAATTATTGCGTTTTCATGACACCAAACAATAAAATACAATATTTTAAATTTTGTATTTTTCAGTTGGTTGACGTTTCGTAATTTGTTCCGATTTGAAATGTTGTCAGTTAGGAAATGTTTTTGATTGCTAGATTTCTAGAAATTTAAATAAATCCCGTTTATATGTATTAATTGCCATTTTAGGGAGAAATAACTGATTTTGAAAGAAACAAGAAAGAAAAATCATGCGTTAAGCATAGATTATGAAACACTTTCCAACACTTCCTGAATGCGTTAACAGAACTTCGTTATTTAGAGAAATAAGATAAATAAGATAACTTAAGTAAACATTTTATAAAACGCATAAAACATTTGAAAAACTGATTTCAGTAGTTACCGTCCATAGCCAAAAAAGTATTCCAATTATTTTGAACAGCCCTGTATTTGATCTGTAGATTGTTATATATATACTATATAATGGGAAAATTTAGTTTAGCAAAAAATTGCATAACAGGTTGGAATTCATCTTTCAGCAATTTATACAAATAAATGTAAACATACATGAATACTTTTGTACAGCCCTGTAGTTTACCTAGTACCTTTATTACACGCCACTATTTAGCTAAAATTTAATTCAAACTAAAACACTCTTAAAACTACCGAAATGATATTTTCAGAAATTATCACCCATAGACGGCCATTTATCCAACTCTTTGCGTGGCCCTGTATACCATTTTATCTATATTCTACAAATATTTCTTAGTAAACTAAATTCAGTTCAGCGTAAAAATGCATAACTCTTTTAAAACTCAACTTTAAGCAATTTATGCTCATACTCAGTAACCTTTTCGAATTCATTTCTGTAGCCCTGTATATGAACTATAGCATTTATATGCACTTTATAGTATGCATAAATATAGTGAAAAAAGCGCATATCATAATTAAAAATGTATTTCGAGCAATCATTACTAATATACAGCAGTTGGGATACAATATAGTATCTGAAATCTTTTCAAATACACCGCAAACAATTCCCCTATACCATTTTGAAGGAAATTCTTTTGTGTGGCCCTGTAAATGAAAATAACTATTATTTGCACCGCATATTCAACAGAATGCATATTTTAGAGGACTTCATAAATGAATATCGATTTTACTATGTTTGAAAGAGTGTAACATCATTAAAAATCATTTGAAACGATTGTTTCCCAGTGGCCGTAATGTAACGGAAAACTTTTGACTGTCCCTGTAAATGAACTAAACATGCTACAAATTTCATTTGAAATAGGGAACGTGCTATGGTAGAGGTCACTAGCATCCAAAAATTTCAGAACGATTCCAGCATAATTACGAGAGTTAGAGCGTGGACAGACGGACAGACAAACCGAAATCATAAACACTTTTTAACTTTGTTGGAAAGCGTCAAAAAATGCAATCTGTAAATATATTAAGTTTCAAATTCTCCTAAAACAACCACAAACGGAGAAACAAAAAAAGAATTATTATACTCTTTTAATTTACTCAATTTGGTTTTTATATGTCAAGAAAAAAAATTGTAACCGATTTTTTAACCCTTTAGTGCGCAGCTTTGCATATATGCAAACAACACTGCTTTGAATTTAATAGATTTTTTTTTTCGCATATACCTATTCACATCAGAAAATTAAAATAACAATATTTGCTTTAATTATAAAACATACATCATTTATTTAAATAAAGCGAAATTAACCATTGAAACTTTCTGGTGTATTGTCAGATTCTCTGAACTACTAATTTCTAGAACGTATTCTATTATGAGAATTAAAGGGTTAAAAGTTAAGTTTTATAAAATAAATAATTATGTAAAATAAGGTATTTGGAGACTTACTTATTAAAGTATTTACTAATTTGCATTATTTTAGCGTAAAACAGCCAGACGACAGTAGTTTTTTCTTATATTGCGTATGTGCAACAGAAGAAAAGATTGACGTATTATATGAAAAATATATCTGAGATTTTTTTTCATTATTTTTCCTGTGTAATAAACCTTTCGGGGGATCATACATATTTTTTTCGAAACAAAATAAGAAATCGCGCATTAAAGGGTTAACTCACTTCCTAATATGCTAGACTTATAAAAAATCATCTACAAAGACGTGTTTCCGATAACAGTACGACATTTTAATATTTTAATTATATATTATAAATTAAGTTTACCCGCCAGTTTGCAAGATTATCCCTAAGTGGTACTGAGAGTTTTGAATAAAAATTAAAACGCAAGGAACATTTTAAAGACGTATAGACTGTGGAAAATACCTATACAGAAAAATGCACTTGAAATACATAATGTTATTTTTTTTACTTACGTTCTTTATGAGAATCATGCAAATGCAGTTTCTGTCAAGTATAAAAAATTGTGCTTCTATTATTTAAATTTCAACAATACATTTTAACACAATAAAGAAAAACTATTTTTAAAAACCACCATACCTTTAATATAATCTCGATAGTAATAGATTCATTGTTCAATCGCAATCAAAGTCCTTGGATAATAAGCCTGCACACTACGCGTTATATTTGCTAGCGTACATTATAGTCCAGGGGAAATGAACATTTTGCCTTTCAAAAGGTCGGGTAGAAGATTTTATTTTTCTGAATTGTTTATAATGATGCCAACATGGAAAAACCACGTTTTCTAACAAAATCTCTTAAGGCTAAATTTTCTGTGGCCAAAAAACAACAAAATTTTGTGACTTTTTTTTATTTTTTCAAAATATCTCGAGACTCGTTGCCGTAGCATATTATTTGTCAATTACAATATTAAAGGGCACAAAATTATGCAAATGTTCGTACTATAACTTCTTTTATACATATTTTTTGCACTTCATATTGTACTGAATGTAAATTTTGCAAAAATTATATATTTAAAATTTCAGACCATTCGGTTGGATAGTTTTTGCTCTGTTAGTTTTGCTCTGCGGACGGACGGACAGACAGACGGACCGAACGACGACTATAGGTGCTACGTTAATACATGGAAATTATTCATGAAAGAAACATTCGCCTTGCATACAATATTTCGAATGAAAATCAAATTTCAAAGTAATTGCTTAATAGGCGAAAAAGGTCTAGTGAAAAAGATTCCATGCCGGGATTCGAACCCGGGCCCTCAATATAGAGCACTGACGTTCTACCGACTAAACCACATGGAACGATACCCAGCGTGGAAAATTTCTCACTATTATATGTTGGCAAGGCTACAAACGCAGCACAAGATGGAATATTTATTGTGAGCCACTGACATAGTCCCGACATGGAATCTTTTTCACTAGGTTGGCCTTTGCGCCTATTAAGCAATTACTTTCAAATTTGATTTTCATTCGAAATATAAGTGCTACGTATTTATATAATTACGAACGCACCTAAAAAGTAGTTATTTGACCTTTTTCTTTCTTTCTTTTTCCTTTTGTTTTTAATAAAGGTACAACCGAGGCTTTGGTTGGCGCTTCCAGGTATAATAGGCAAATCAAATGCTTTTACAGTGATTCCACTGCTGTTTTACTGTCCAATCAGCTTTCTGCTACTAATTTGATTGCATTAGAGTATTGTTTGGTAATTTACAATTAAAGGGAACTGTTTAAAAAGTCCTTCCGGCCAGTGCCGGGAGGAAGAGGTAGCTTTCAAATTCTTTATTTTAAAAAAGCTAGCTTATGTTATTCAAACACACAAAGCTCAGTTTGGTGGAAACCGATTATAGAATATTCAATATTAATTTTTATCAATACTAAATCCTTATGAATGAGAATTTCGCGAAATTAGTCAGCTTTAACCAAGCTGATTTTATTTAAAGTTATAGTTGGCTGCCAAACTCGGAGATTACATAAAGTGCCTGCCCTTTTAAGACCACATGGTTGATGAGGCTACCCAGTGAACTTAGTCGAGACCTTAGCAATTCCTGTGCACATGCTCACTCACATCGGAATCGGTTGATATATATGAGTGCTGTCGCAGGCTAAAAATCAGATTTTTCAAAATGTCACCCACATAATGAAATTCAAACTGCTGTATCTGAGCCATTTTTTAAGATAAAGACAAAACAAAAAATGCTCCGGAATCCTTATATCAAAGTCAAATACTTAAGAAAGATACCTTTTTCAATTTCTAAATTTTTTGCACCTTACTTTAAATATAATTTTTTTTTAATTTAATGACCGCCATTTTGATTCAAGATGGCGGATGAAATGAAGCTGGCCAGTGAACTTGGTCGAGACATTGCTATATACTATCCAAATGCCGTCTTACATCCAAATAGGTTAATAAATACGTGTGTTATCGCGTGACAAATATCAGATCGTTTCAAAATTTCAGCCATGCTAGAAATTTAAAAGGGCTATAACTCAACCATTTTTTAAGATGTAGACGAATTGAAAACTGCCCTGAAATCTTTGTATCAAGGTCAAACACGTAAAAAAAAACCTTTTTCATTTTCCAATTTTTCCATACCTCATTTTAAATTTTATAATTTTTTTTAAATGTTCCCTTTTGAAACAAGATGGCGAATGAAGGTTGCCTACGAACTCGGTCGAGACATTGGTATGCACTATGTACACACCAAGTTACATCCAAATCGGTTCATAAATACGCCTGTTATCGCGTGACAAAAATCAGGTCGTTTCAAAATGTCAGCCACAATAGAAATTCAAAATGCTATAACTCAGCCATTTTTCTAGATATAGACGAAACAAAAACTGTTCCTGAATCTTTATATTAAGGTCAAACACATAAGTAAAAAATCTTTTTCAATTTTTTGACACCTCATTTTAAATTTAAAATTTAAATTTTTTTTTAATTGCAGCCATTTTGAAACAAGATGGCGGATAAAGCTGGCCAACGAACTCAGTCGAGACATTGGTATGTACTTTGTACACACCAAAGTACATCCATATCGGTTCATGAATAGGAGTGTTATCGGGTGACAAAAGTCAGGACGTTTCAAAATGTCAGCCACGCTAGAAATTCAAACTGATATAATTTATCCATTTTTTAAGATATAGACGAAATAAAAACTGCTCCGGAATCTTTGTATCAAGGTCAAACACATAAGAAAAAAATATTTTTCAATTTTCAATTTTTTGGTATCACATTTCAAATTTCAAATTTTTTTTTTAAATGTAAATGGCCGCCATTTTGAAACAAGATGGCGGATGAAGCTGACCAACGAACTCGGTCGAAACATTGGTATGTACTATGTACACACCGAGTTTCATATAAATCGGTTCATAAATATGCCTGTTATCGCGTGACAGATTTCAGGTCGTTTCAAAATGTCAACCGCAATAGAAATTCAAAATGCTATAACTCAGCCCTTTTTTAAGGTATAGACAAAACAAAAACTGCTCCGGAATCTTTTTATCAAGTACAAACACATAAGAAAATAATATTTTTCATTTTTCAATTTTTTGGCATCACATTTGAAATTTTAAATTTTTTTAAAAAATTTAAATGGCCGCCATTTTGAAACAAGATGGCGGATGAAGCTGGCCAACGAACTCGGTCGAGACTCTGGTATGTACTATGTACACAACGAGTTTCATCTAAATCGGTTCATAAATATTCCTGTTATCGCGTGACAAATATCAGGTCGTTTCAAATTGTCAGCCACGCTAGAAATTGAAAGTGCTATAACTCGGCCATTTTTTAAGATATAGACAAAACAAAAACTGCTCCGTAATCTTTGTATCAAGGTCAAATTCATAAGAAAAAAATATTTTTCACTTTTTAATTTTTTGTACCACATTTCAAATTTTAAATTTTTTTAAAAATTTTAAATGGCCGCCATTTTGAAACAAGATGGCGGATGAAGCTGGCCAACGAACTCGGTCGAGACATTGGTATGTACTATCTACACACCGAGTTTCATCCAAATCGGTTCATAAATATGAGAGTTAGAGTATGACAAAGATCATATATATATATACTTTTGAACGGGGGGTGGTTTCGGGGTCTGGGCGTCATGATCGATGAAAATATACCAAAATTTTTTGAAATCGCTTTCCTTCGAACGGCTGCAATAGGTAGCTTTTTGTAATGAAAGCTACCTAAAAAAGCGGTGCCACCCAAATAAATTTTTTGTAAGGGATGCTGTCTCGAAATTGTTAACCCTTTAGTTCGCAGCTTTGCATATATGCAAAGAACAGTGTTTTGAATTTAATAGATTTTTTTATTCGTATATTCATAATTCACACCAGAAAATTAAAATAGCAATATTTGCTTTAATTAATTATAGACATTCCGTATTTAAATAAAGCGAAATTAACCATTGAAACTTTCTGCTGTAATGTCAGATTCTCTGAACTACGTAATTTCTAGAACGTATTCTATCATGGGAATTAAAGGGTTAAACATGAAGTTTTACAAAATAAATAATTATATAAATTAAGGTATTTGGAGACATACTTATTAAAATATTTACTAATTTGTAATATTTGAGCGTAAAACAGCCACACGATAGTAGTTTTTACTTATATTGCAGATGTGCAACAAAAGAAAAGATTGACGTATTATATGAAAAATGTATGTCTGATTTTTTTCATTATTTTTCCTGTGTAATAAACATTTCAGAGAATCACATACATATATATATTCGAAACAAAATAAAAAATCGCGCATTTAAGGGTTAAACGCAAAAACATGACAGTTGCTTTATTGACTATTGAAGCGATTTTGAAACGCATTGTGAGATCCATTTTTTTTATAAATGAAATTCTTCTCCAGATACATGCAATTGTTGGCACGTGAAGAAAGTTGTCTCTTCTTTTCTGACTGTCATGTCCAAAAATCCAGTTCAAAACATCAAATTTGACAGTATTTTCAGAAATATAAATCTGCCTTTACCATAAAATGGAAACTATACTATTTGGTTACATAATTTCTGAAGCAGAAAACATGACAGTAACATATGTTTTCGAACTAAATGAAATCAGAAATGTGTCAGAAGTAGCTCTTTTGGATTTAAGGTCAATATCTTCTACCTGATTCTTGTGCATAAAATATTGATCAAAACTAAGAAGTTGAAAATTGTCTCAACGAAAGAAATAATCTATTATTTATTACACATAATGCAACATTGTGATTTATTAAAAGTAGAATTTAAATAGAAATTAACGTAAAAGGCAGAAGTAATTGTATAATTTATAAAAAAAAATATCGAAGGTTTTGAAAAGACAGTTACATGTTAAATTTTTGATTAGAATTTCTTTAAACACGCATGCATATTTAAAAATAATTTTATGAAAACTATGTGTTATAATTGTTCATTATCGAATATTTAATATTTTTATATTATTTTAAAATAGTTTTAAATATAACACCACTTGATAAATGATGAAAAACTGAAAATAATTTCAAAATTTAAAGCCCAAACTTTTCTATAGAATAAAATTCTCTGCACTAAAGGGACTGACAGGCAATCATTGTTTTTCGAAATGAATAAGAATTTCCAACTCCCTTTGAACTGTCAACTTGTTTTAATCCCTATTCTCTCAGCAGTTTCTCCTAATTTATTTCTTACTTTCTTTTTATTTTCTCTCCTTTTTTTTCTCTTTTGAGGCATGAGTTTGAATCCTTCAGAGGTTTCATGATGTCAAAATACTTCTCACTTGACTGAATTTCTAGCTTTCGAATCTTAATACTCGGAAGTGACGGATTCTTATTTTTAAAAAATCATATCGTATACTGTTATACTTGAAAGCTGAGATTACTTCATATAGAAAACTTTTGACGAATTTTTATTTCAGGGTGTAACTAATAAATGCAAAAAGTTTATTTTTATGATGATAATAATTTCATTTTTTTTATACCTGGGATTTTTTTAGTCTGATGTGTTCATTCTATCACAAGAGTGCATATTTTCTCTTTTTTATAATATTTTATTTTATGCTGAGCAACTTATTTAACCGTTTTTTTGTCTACCTGCATTAGATAAACAGACATGTTTTTATAAACTCATAATAAATTTATTAAAAAGGAATTTTAGGATACTAATTTGGAATAATGTAAAAGTTTATAACATAAGAATATGCAACATAAATAAGTAGATAAGGAATAAATATACTTCTCTGATTATAAGAAGATTTTCTCTGTGGAAAACTCTTTGGCACGGTTGAAAGTTGAAGAATAACATTCTCGTTTATCTCGCACCCTTACATAAAAGATATCTGACATCACAGTCTACCGTGTTCATAACATGTGGAGTCAATTCTATGACTAGGCTTCTTGAATATGAACGTATATTTATTTCAACTTGCTTATACAAAGTTTTTATTTTTATTATTTTACTTTTCCTATTATAATGATTTCATTATTTACTATGTTTATGTTATATGTTTTAATTTTTTTGTTTACATTTTTAATTGTTTATTACGTATGAGACGTCACAATCTTTTTTTAAAATTATTATTGTTTAAAAACTAGAACAAATTCTGAGGCATTATTCATCATAATACTACGCATTCTATCGCCATGTACAATTAATGCATATTGCCAATCCTTCTGCATTAATTGTACTTAATGTAGATGAAATAGTTATGCCATTATTTTTCAAAAAGTAATAATTTTTAAATTTTTATACGTCCTCTTGGATATAAACGGTATATTCAGACAACACGAGTAAAATTTTCCTTCTCCCACAACGATATTTAACCGCGTTATAACGCCATGAACTTTATGAAATTTCCTAGCTTTATAACACTAAAAATCGGTACTTTTTTTTTTGTACCGAAGTACTCCGAAATTTCCTACAATTAAAAGTTTCACATTTCAGTGAGTTTTGGTTGTATAACAAAGGAATTTTTACTGTTGTTTCTTTTCTTTTTTCAATTTCTACTTTTAGTTCACACTCTCCCTATATTTATTTATTTAATTCCTACTATTAGCTCACACTCTCCCTATATTTATTTATTTAATTCCTACTATTAGTTCACACTCTCCCTATATTTATTTATTTATCTATATAATAAAAGTCGAAGTCATCCCAGGTAAAAAAATCAGACACAAACCTTTAAAATTTTTGAGATGTTGCAGCCATTTTGAAGGTTTCAGCGGGTATCTTTAAGGAAAATGAAAACTAAAGGTTCTCTTAAGAGAAGTATACCGCTTTTTAAAAGATTTCATACAGGTTTATTTCTGTAAGTTATCACCTCCAAATTATCTTCAATGACTTAGAAAATTTTCGTGAAATCGCTTGAGATATTTTCAGGGAAAATGAAAACTGTTTCTCATGCAGGTAATATGAAGGTTTTACTTGAAAGTTTTATTATTGCACATTATGGTATCTAAGATTTTGATATGCCTGTGTTTCCTCATTAATAATTTTAATAAATTTCTAAATTAATATTTTAGATAATACACGGAAATCATTAAGTCCAATCATTAAGTCAATGACAAGTCTTCCATCCGTACAATAAAAAAATTTTAACTTCTGAAATTATTACAAGTAACATTACCTCTAACACGCTCAAAAATTTTAATCTCAGAAAATTCCCCCTAAAAAGAAAAACAAATCACAAAGTTATTTCGAAGCCCCTTTTGACCTTAAATTTGTCACAATTTTTTCTAAAATTATAACCAGGAACAATATCACCTCAACTCTAACACGCTTAAAAATTTCAATCTCAGAATATCCCCCTCTATAAATAAAATAATAATCACGAAATTATTTCAAAGTCTCCTTTTTATCCTAAAATTTTTCATAAATTTCTCTTAAATTACCACTAGTAAAAATATTCCCTCAAACTCTAACGCATACAAAAATTTCAATCAACAAAAATTGTCCCCTAAAAAAAATCTCCAAATTATTTCAAAACCCCTTTCATTAATATTTAAAATCGTATTCAAACACGCACAAAAATATATTTTAGTTAAATTTTAGTATCTAACGATGGATAATGGGGCCCCAATTTCCCCCACCCCCTTTCTGTAAATGTCTTATTTAGTTTTTCATTTTAAGTTTTCCTAAAAGAATAAATTTTACTGCGTTTTTCTAAATCTGTCAAAAAAAAAAGAAATTTTAGTTAATTCAATTTCAAAATACAGAAGGAACAATGGCACTCACCCCTCCCACCATGCCGCTCTTTCATCCAAGCGCGACAGTCATAGTTCCTCTTTAAAACCGCCCCACCAGTGGCCGAGAGGTTCTGCTCTCAAAGCTAGTAGACGAGAGGTGCTGGTTTCGATTCCAATCACGCCCGTCGGCCTAATCGTTCGGAGTTTTCCGTGGTTTTCTTCGAACCTTGGATTTCCTTGCTTTCTCTTAGAAAGACGCCAGAGCACCCCCTCCCCTCCCCTTTGGGCCCATATCCGAAGTGTAGATAATTGACCGTCATAAAACACACCAACAACAGCTCTTTAAAAAAGAGGAACTAAGAATTTTGCACATACAATCTATATTACATCTACTATATTACACTATCTACATATATTTGCTAAAATAAAAGAGGTTCTTTTAATTTAGTTACTCGTTAATAATAAATTTTATATTGTTTTTGGAAACATAAAAAAATTATGTCCAGTAAAACCTCCCTAAAGCGACCACGTTCCGTTCCAATAAAAATTGGTCGCTCTGAGAGGTGGTCTCTTAATGGAGGTTATGTTTAAATCTAGATTTTAATTGTTGAAAAAATATAACAATGTTACTAACATTTATCTTTCACATTAACAAAAAATATAAAAATTTAAGTATCAAAACAAAAGCTAATTACAGTAAAACCTCCTTAAAGCGACCACGTTCCGCTCCAATAAAAATTGGTCACTCCGAGAGGTGGTCTCTTAATGGAGGTTATGTTTAAATCTAGATTTTAATTGTTGAAAAAAGATAACAATGTTACTAACATTTATCTTTCACATTAAGAAAAAATTTAAAAATTTAAGTATCAAAACATAAGTTAATTACTACAAAGTTTAAAAAATGAATACGGTTTTATCTTTTATAACTTATCCAACCAAGTCCTTTCGAAGTTCAGTAAATAAATGCTTTTTTTTGGGGGGGGGGGGGGGAGCAATAAATAATGAAGATTTCATTAATTTGTATCTATTATTATCTATTTCTTTGAGAGTTTCCTGACAGAATAGGGCAAAGGAGTTTATTGACCGTCATTCTTAATTTGTCATCAGAATTAAATTCATTGCCTAAAAAAGGCATAAAGGGGTTTAAACACTTAAAAGTTACCGGAATAATAATAAAAAAAAAATCTAAATTTAGTTTAGAAGTTTGATGAATAATGCGCTCTCCGGAATTATTTTTCTAATAAAACTCTCTTCAAGCGACCAGGAGAAAACGGAATTTGTTTCATTTTCTTCAAACAAATTGGTCGCTCATGGAGGGAGTTCAACTGGGATGGTCTCTGAATGGAGGTAAAATTAGTATTGAGCCTATAGGAATAAATTTCGTTCCATGAAAAAAATAGTCGTTCTGAGAGGTGGTTGGTTAATGGAGGTGGTCACACAGGGAGGTTTCACTGTAGTCACTTAAATTTCAAAATCAATGGAGGGGAAGGGACCCTCCCCCCCCCTCTCCTCATTTTGGTGGCGTCTACGATTAAAGCTGAAAAATATAGGTGGGGTTATTGCATGCATAATTTGCCCTTATTCTCTATCAGGCGTGACTTCCAGTTTTTATAAAAATTACTTCTTCAAAAACAAATGAAAAATGTATAATTCGTATTAATTTATTTATTTCAAATTTTCGTTGGAACATTTGATTTTTGATTACAGAGCTCTATTTCTGACTCCATGTCACGGGAGAATGAGAAGGAAGTACCCAACTCAACTCTGAGACCGTGTGTTTACGTTTTAACCGCCATTCGGAAAATTAGCGGGACTAATCGTCACGTTGTCGTGTTCTTGTATTTTTTTCTTTTTGCAGGGAGTTTTTCAACAGTATAGTAGTCGAATTTTAACTAATTTTTAAGTTGATATATATATAGCGTAAGAGGGCTGTATTACACCTCTTTTTAATATTAATATTGATATTCGGCACTTTGTATTCACTACGCATTCGACAAGAATCATGTTCGGTAAAAAATATCGCCACATTAATTTAGAAATGCTGTGGTATGGGGAAAACTTTTTATAAGAAATTTTCGTGTACAACTAAAGATAAATTTCACTATTTTTTTAAATAATAGCGAAAAATATATTCATATATTTCCATTATGTTTAAAAGTGAAAGACTGATTTTACTCCTAAATAATTAAACTTGTAAAAAGTTCAGTTTGGAGGTGGGAAAGTTTTGTGAAGGATCCTGTTTGCAGGTGAAAAGTTTGATGAAGGTTCCTTGTTTTGAGGTGATAAAATTTTGTGAAGGGTCCTTTAAAGGACCCAAGTTAATAGATCCATGTATTGGAATACAAATTTTACTAGTAAGTACCTGATTTAGTTTCCTTTATAAATTGAGCAGCTATAATCTTTTTAGGAACATAACTGCTTGATTAATAATGCACAGTGAAGGTGTAATGTCTCTTGCAAATCATTTAGCAGGGCTCAATATCTTTGGCTGCAATATTCGACTCATAAAAATAATTGGTACTTTTCGGTTAGCTGTTTGCCAGTGTTATATATACATATATTGCATATATAAATGCATATATGTGTACATATATATACACATATATATGTATTTATAACACTGGCGCCCAGCTAACCGAAAAGTACCAAATAATTAAAAGAATTTTTATATATTGTCGATTAATTTATTATGTAGAATATGAAATATAGAAAAAATAAGGTACTTTTCGATTAGCCGGGCGGTAGTGTTATATATTACAATATATATGTATATATTATATAACACTGGTGCCCGGCTAACCAAAAAGTACCAAAAATAATTTTACATGAGTATAATTATTTTAAATAAAGTAATTTTTTCATGAAAAAACAGTTAAAAAGAAATTTAAAGCAATATTTTTTTCAGATGAGTGCAGGAGAATTTTTGCAATTTTTTCCCGCAACCAACTGATGAATTTTGCAATATTTTATTTCTACCAATTTGCATTTAAATGTTGCATTTTTTCTTGCACCCAATTGGTAAACTTGTGAGGTTTTTCTTTTTCTTATTTTTTTTTTTTTCATGTGATCGCTGGGTGAATTAAGCAATTTTTTCCCTGCTACAACTGAAGAACAATGTGATTTTTTCATCGTAACTGACTGGTGAATTTATATAATTATGCATTCTTTTTTGTTTACATTGATGTTCAATAATTATTATTCAACGATAATATTCAATTGTCACTTAATGTGATTAATTTAGCGATTTTTCGCTAATTTTCTGCATTCCATTTTTTTCTGCAACCGAATGAAGAATCTCATGATTTTTTTCTCACGATTGATTGTCCGCTACATTTCATTATTTTTTCCATAGCAGATTGACAAATTTCACAATATTTTAAAGCAACACACTGAAGAATTTCTCTTTTTTTTTTCCCCCCAATGACCCAATAGCAGAAAATTCTCCAAGTGTCTGCGACAGATCTTTCAGGGACTGAAAATAATCTGCAGGTAAAATGTTACAAATGAACCTTTAATTAATTAATCATTTACTTTTAATGTTTTTAAGCATATTACTCATTTTTATTAATAATAAACTTAAGTTTTAGTAATAAATAATAAAGAACTAAACATAATATAAAGTTGGAAAAAGATCCAATGGAAAAAAAAATCTGCAAAAGGGAAAAGAAAATCTGCGACGCACGTCACCCGTCAGGAACTTTCTGCTACCGGGCCCAATGATTACTGGTGAATTTCTCAGATATTTTTTCCCCCCTGATGACTGAATGAAGAATTTTGCAATTTTTTCTTGTAACCAATTGACGAATTTTGGGGTATTTTACTTGTACTGATTGGCAAATATTGCATTTTTTCTTGCGAGCAACTAGCGGAACTGAATATATATATACATAACAGTCGGTTTATGAATTTTGCCGATCCCCCCCCCCCCTCCCTTACCTAAGCTGATCAACAGATCTCGTTTTCTCTGATAAAAAGTTGATAAATTTCCATATTTTCCCCCCACAACTTACTAACAAAACATTTTTTTTTCATGCGACCAATGGATGAATTAAATAATCCCCCCCCCCCCATGACAATCAAAGAACTGTGTGATTTTTTTTAACCCTTTACTGACTGATAAATTTCTTGGGGTTTTTTCTTTTTCATATGACCAGTTGACAAGTTTATGATGCTTCCCCCTGACCTAATGATGAAACTTAATGTTTAAAAATTAGCAAAATTCTTCATTTGATTACGGGAGAAAGAAATTGTGACATTCGTCTGTTGCTTGAGAGGACAATTGACAAATTTCAATCAGTCGTGGGAAAATATCAAAAAATTCTGTTGAGAAATGGGAACATTAAACAAGCCAGTTCCAAATATTGTTTTTTTTTTTTTTTTCGTTTCTTTACAAGGTACAAGTGTGTCCTTTATTAAAAAAATCTGTGCCTGATGGGCACTGACCCGTTTTTTCTACAGTAAACTTCTAGAAAAAAGGGCACTCGTATGCAGCGATATAAACGTAAAAAAAACAAAAAAAAAACAGAGGGTATATTCAGAGTTTCTCCCATGTTTAAAAAAGGGCAGGGTGCTTCTTGTAGGAAAAGGGCACTTTTGGATTCCGAAAGGCATGTTTTGGATTTTTAAGGACACTTTTTTTAATTTTTAAAGGCATCCTTTTGATTTTTAAAATTACTTTTAATATTTAATAGACAGGACGCTATTTTAAAGACAGCAATGAGGCAATTTTTACTATGCAAGTAAATTTTTTAATAAAGAAAGGAGTAAAGGCACTTTTTTCAGCTGGGGGCAACAAGGGTGCTAATGTTTTCCATCAGGGGTAAGAGGGCTGCTGTTTTGTAAACCTAAGGGCAGGCAGGGTGCAGCACCCTCCTGACACTGTCTACGGGAAACTCTGGTATACCTTAGAGTGTATATACAATAGCTTTTTTGAGAAACGGAAGTTAAGCAGTGTTACTGAAAAAAGAACCAGAAGGTATACGACATTTACCTCTGTATACCCTCCACTTCTGACAGCAAATTTTTTCTCTCTTTTTTGCGAACGATAATATTTTTTTCTGCTACCGATCGACGAATTTCGCATTCTACTCGTGACAGATCAGTGAAAATTGTGATATTTTTTCACAGTCGAATGATAAACTGTGTCTTTTTTTCAACTGATTGGCCAAATCTCGAGGGGTATTTTTGCATGGCTGGTCGACGAATTTCCATTTTTTCTCTGATCTACTGACGAATTTCGCTTTTTTTTTTACCGGTGACTGATTTTTAAATTTTGCTATATCTCTCTTGAACCAGTAAGTATATCTTGAGGCCGATTGGAGAGAGTTTTTTTCCGCTACTGATGTACGAATTTTGCAGTTTCTTCCGTCGATCTACTGACGAATTCCGTGATTTTTTTTTAGCCACGACCAATTTGCAATTTTCTGGATTTTTTCTTTTAACATAGTTGAATTTTGAGACTTTTTCTTGCGACCGATTAGAGAAGATCGTGGGTTTTTTCTGGCGGTGCACTGACGAAGTTTTTTACCTGCAACTGATTAGCAAAAATCATGGATTTTTTCTCGCAACTGTTCGTCGAATTTCGTATGTTTTTCCACAACAGGCTGAAGAATTTCATGGTTTGTTCTCCATGACTGATGAACTGTACGAGTTTTTCTCGCGACCCATTGATGAATTTCACAATCTTTTTAATAAAGATGAAAATAAGGAATTTTGCTTAGTAGCCACTGGCCGGTAGGTTGACTTTATTTAGTAGCCAGTTACTAGCGAGTGAGAATAATTTCTTTAGTAGCCAGTAAGTACATTTATGTCACTGAATATTTAATTTATGGGTATATTTTAGGTATGTTTATCCACTGAGTAGCAGGTATGATTCAAAATTGAAAAAAATAGGTTTAAAAAATCTGAAATTTGCAGCAAATTTTCTGAAATGTAAAGGGAGGGTTGGTAGGGGATCCCTCCTGGTACTAATTATGCATTTTTTCCAGATACTTTAACGAAATTCACGTTTTTTCCGGATCTATTGGCGTTCCTTTGACAAAATGTGCGTTTTTTTCACGATCTTTTGACAAAATTCACATTCGTTTTCACAATTCTTTGGCAAAATTTTCGGGTTTTTTTTTTCGAAATTCTCATTTCTTCCCCCCCCCCCGCAATCCTTTAACTAAATTTGTGTTTTTTGACGATTTATTGACGAATTTTGTGTTTTTGCCATGATCCATTGACGATATTTGTGTTTTTTCTTTGCTCTATTGATGATATTTGCGTATTTTCGCGATTTTTTGACGAAATTTTGGATTTTCAGAGATCGTTTGATGAAATGTGTGGGTTTTTTGCGATTCTTTGACGAAATTGTTTTTTTTTTTTTTCTGCGATGTATTGACGATATTTGTGTTTTTTTTCCGCAATCCACTGACCATATTTGCATTTATTCCACAATCCTTTGACGAAATTTCGGATTCTTTGCGATCCTTTGATGAAATTCGGGTTTTTCCACGATCCTTTGACGAAATGTGCTGTTTTTATTGTGATTTTTTGACAAAATTCTCGCTTTTTTGTGATTCTTTGATACAATTCGCTTTTTTGGTGATCCTTTCATGAAATTTACTTTTTTTTTTTTCGTAATCCTCTGACGAAATGTGTGTTTTTTCGCGATCTTTTGACAAAATTCACATTTTTTTCTTTCCCAATTCTTTTACGAAATTCCTTTTGGAAAATCTTGCGTTTGGCTGGTACTTTCCATATTTTTAATCGCCAGTTTTTCACATTTACTCGTTGAGTGGCGACTGGCGATTGCTTATTTTCATCTTTACTTTTTAAATGAACGATTAAAGAATTTGGTGATTTTTTTTTCTAACCAATGAGTGACAAATTTTGCGATTTTTCCTACATTGAATGGTGAATTTTCTTGAAAATGAAAATTTGAAATGTTCTGCAGTGAAATCCGTTGTTCTGCGATGTACGTCGCATTTATAAGCATATTCTGATTTGGGGGATTTCATTATCTCTTACTTTTCGGACTTTTTTTGAAATTGCAGCATTTTCATCGGAGGTTTCCGATAAATATTATTTGTAATATATAAAAATTTCCAAGGGGGGGGGGGGGGGCACAATACTAAAGCCCAAAGTGCGGCACTTTTCTAACTTTTACCAACACCTGTCCCTATCGTGTAACATACAGTTGGAACGGCCTGTGACCACTTATTCATGTTATACACATCCGATATCCATGCTGCCACTTTGCTCCCCTCTGGGAGGGGCACTTTTCTAAATTTTGCCGGCACCTCTCATGTGACATATCGTTCAAAAGGTCTGTGACCACTCAAATCAGTTGTGGTACTACTTGATTATCCCGTCGACCAATTTCGCCAAATTATATAAATCGTCAAACCACTCGCCAAATTATACAAATTGACAGATTTTTTATTTTAAATAACGAAAGAACAAATATATTAGTATAACATTAATAAAAATACAAATAAAACGTCGAAATAAAAATAACTTGAGGACGTAGACACGTGCAACTTGCTTAAAGTCAAGTTAATGTGACATTTACGATCAACCATTATTGTCATTTAATCTTATAGTTTGGCGATAGAATTTTGGTCAACGGGATATCTAATCAGTACTAAATATTGTATATATATGTAAGAATAAAATGTTTATATGCAAATAAATACACATATAACAACAAAAATAAAAGTTCACCAGGTTTGTTTTCATAGCTATTTATATATTTTGTCAACGTATTTCACTTTCTAAAGCCCGAATTGCGCCAAGCTTAAAAAAAAAAAATGCCAAGGCCCCCGTAGTGGAAAAGTACCTAAATAATCAATTAATCGTAATAATTTTAACATAAACTAAAATATTTCATTTCAACGTCAAAGTATTTTTTTCTGATTTACATTCAAATAAATATACATTCTAATATAACTTCAATTTAAATTAGGCTGACAGCTTACTATCTCACTCCATAAAATAGACAAACACAAGAGATTCATTCATCATGAACTGTAGAAAATATTAAACCATGAAGATAATCATTCGCAAAGCAGGTTCTCAACAATGAATGGAAAATATTCTTATGACATCATAGTAGGTAAATTGGCAGCACTTACGCTTGATTACGGTTTGCATTCACGAGGGTTTCATTTGGCTATTTCTCTTAGTTAATTACTTCATTGCCATATTTATGAACTCAGAAATCAAATTTATAAAAACAAAAGTGTATATTCATTATTTAATTATTAAGTAGTGAAAAAAAATTATAAATTCATGCTTTGCAAAATTTAAATAAATTTATTAATGCTAAAAAATAACATTGAAGTAACAGCATGTTTAAGTAAAATACGTTTAATTTAGATACTTTATGAACATATCTCAATTTAAACACTTGAAATTTCACTCATTTTTACAGCTACGGAAATTAAGTGGTATTTGTCAAAAAAGACGAAATACGCATAACAACAAAAAATGTATGAAATGTTTATCAAGATCGCAAAGAATTTTTGATTTCTCTATCAAAATCTTTGTTCTAATCTAGGGAAGGATTGAGCAAGTAAATTAGTTTAAGAATGAAAGTAACATGATGCAATGCTTAGGATACATTTAAGTGAGACCAAACTGGTCGCCAGAGGCGGCTAGTTTATTTATATATTTAACTTGTTCAAATTTTCAATCGTTAATAAAATACTCATTATTCATCCTATCAAGTTGAAATAAATATTTATAAACTTGTACTGGATGACAATTGATGTTAATACAGTTTTTTCAAACATTAATTAATTAAAAATAATTTACAAATCATCAGACATACAAGAAAAATTACATAAATACATTTAATACAATTAAAAAGCAAACGTTTCAAGCTAAATTTTAGCCCCTCATCAGTGCAACAAAACATTCAAACGTCAGAAAACTATATATCATGTTTACAGTTAAAAATTATTAGCAGTTAAAATTAAATAAAGTATAAAATTTTTTTTAAACAATGCTACGTATTCAGGAGGAAGTGCACATGATTCATTTATCGGCGACGCTTGCTTACGAGTGAACCCACCTTTGTAGCCGTCTGCTATTTCTCTCTCTCTCGCACGCGAGGAGCCAGCCAATAGCAATGAGGCGCATTTCCTCCCCCCGCGTTTTCTGCGGAGAGCTTTTGAAGTCACGTGACGCAGTAACATTCGAACTCTGCAGAGAGCGGCAGATTATTCTGTCAGTGACGATGGCGAATATTTGACTATGTGTTGTTATGTTAATAAAGTTTATTTTTCTATAAAACCTTCTGATTATTTGAGTCACCGAGATATTTTTATCATCTCCCTTCAATCCATTCTCTAAAATGGTGACCGCGGATTTTTGAACCTTCAACTATTTCATAGAACGTCGAACTATTCAACTGTTTCATGGAACGTTTTGTTTAACTAGCAAAATGGCAACTGCTGAAACATCTGCCGTAGTCATTCCACCTTATATCCCTGTAGACCCTACATTATGGTTTCATATGCTGGAAAGCACATTCGAGTTAGCTACTCCTAAAGCTATTTCTGAGTCGAAAACAAAATATAATTATGTTGTAGCGCATCTACCGCCTGCTACTGCTACTATGGTTCGAGATATAATTATGAGTCCTGATCCTACTGATCCTTATCAGATTTTGAAAGCAAAAGTTATCGAACGTTGCGGAGAAAGTCGTACTTTAGAAATACGGAAACTGCTAGCTGGAGAAAGCCTGGGTGAAAGAAAACCAACTGAATTACTTCGATTAATGAAAAGACGGCTGAAAGCCATAATATTAGTAACGATCTTCTTTTAGAACTATTTACTCAACAAATGCCAACCACTGTGCAAACGATTCTAGCTTCCATTGAAAAAATTACTCCAGATAAAGCGGCGGATATTGCTGATAGAATAATTGAATTAATGCCTTCCAACATTAGTTCTGTTTCGATTCGAACACCAACAACTGAATCTCAGACACCGCCAACCACTGATATGCTCGTAAAAGAAATCCAAGCATTACGCCAAGAGGTCGCTCATCTTCGTCGTTCAAGAAGTGTATCTAGAAGTGATAACCATCAGCGTAATCGTTCTCAGTCCCGCCATAGGGATGCAACATTGTGTTGGTATCACCAAAAATATCAAGAAAAAGCAAAAAAGTGCCTAGCGCCTTGTTCTTATTCGGAAAACCAGAAGCGGGAAGAGTAGCGGCGACGGACTTCTCCCCAGCACCTTCTCGTCGCCTTTTCGTTAGAGACAGAAATACAGGTATGTGTTTTCTAGTCGATTCTGGATCTGATGCCTCACTTGTGGCCGCGAATAAAAATGACAAAAGTAAGCCTGTTCTTCAAACCTTTCGTGCTGCTAATGGCACAAAAATTAATGTGTATGGTCGTAAATGTATTAATATCAACTTAGGCCTACGCCGAAATTTTACATATTCTTTTTATATTTGTGATGTTTCATGTGCTATTTTAGGAGCTGATTTTTTGCATAATTTTAATTTAAAACTTGATTTACGGAATCGTCGTCTTATTGATTCCACTACTAATTTAAAAGCTCCTGCTATATTAAGTACTTGTAATATATTTTCTGTGAAACCCAATGTTGTAAATGATATATATGGTAAATTATTATTTAAATTTCCTGAAATCACGAAATTACCGGATCCCAACCAACCGGTTAAGCATAATACTGTGCATTATATAAACACTAAGGGGCCTCCAGTCGCTGCTAAGCCTAGACGGCTAGCTCCAGATCGGTTAAAAATTGCCAAAGCTGAATTTCAGCACATGCTACAACTCGGTCATATGAGACCTTCTAAAAGTAATTACTCTTCGCCCTTGCACCTGGTGCCGAAGAAAGGATCTGTCGATTGGAGACCTGTTGGTGATTATCGTGCTCTAAATGCACAAACTGTTAAAGAAAAATATCCTATCCCTTGTATCGCAGATTTCACTGCTGAATTACATGGTAAACAAATCTTCAGTCACATTGATCTAGTAAAAGCCTACCATCAAATTCCCATAAATCCTGATGATGTACATAAAACTGCGATTTGCACTCCATTCGGACTTTTCGAAAGCACTCGTATGCAATTCGGCCTTTGTAACGCTTCCTCAACTTTTCAACGATTTATTGATGACGTAATTCGTGACTTAGGATTTGTTTACGCATTTTTTGATGATTTTCTAATTGCATCAAATAATGAAACTGAACATTTGGAACATCTTGAAATGTTGTTTTCTAGACTTAAAGAGTATGGTCTGTGTATTAATGTTGATAAATGTAAATTTGGCCAATCCACTATCGATTTTCTAGGATTCAAACTTTCAGCTGCAGGAATTGAACCCTTACCTGATCGTGTAAAATGCATCCTAGATTTCCCCCAGCCCTCTACCTTAACTCAACTAAGACGCTACTTAGGTCTTTTCAATTTTTATCGACGGTGCATTCCCAAAGCTGCCGATATTTTAGCTCCACTCGTTAAATTCTTAGAAGGACACAAAAATAAGAAAAAACATCCCAGTTCCAATGCTAACAAAACTGAGCAATTACAATGGAACGATGAAGCCATTCTTTCCTTCACTGCTTCAAAAGAAGCTATAGCTCGAGCTACATTATTACGACATCCAATTCCTGGCGCCCAGCTAAGCTTATGGGTCGATGCCAGCAATGTCGCAATTGGCGGATCTTTAATGCAACTCTCCGAAAACCAATGGGAACCAATAGCATTTTATTCCTGTAAATTAAATAAATCTCAAAGAAATTGGTCTACTTATGATCGTGAATTATTTGCTATTTATTGTTCTATAAAAAAATTCAGACACATGCTAGAAGGTCGGAATTTCATTATTTATACAGACCAAAAACCCCTTACATTCGCATTTCAACAAAACCCTGATAAATGTAGCCCACGTCAATTGAGACATTTAGACTATATTTCACAGTTTTCTACTGATATTAGATATACTAAAGGCTCTGACAACATTGTGGCCGATGCATTATCTCGAATTGAGATAGATTCAATTTCTTCTAATGTGTTAGATTTTAAAGAGTTTGCCACTGCTCAGACAAATGATGAAGAGCTAAAACAACTTCTCGAATTTGACACCACTTCATTAAAATTAGAAAAACATTATTTTCCACTCGAAGATGTACATTTATATTGCGATATGTCACAAAAACATCCTCGACCATTTGTTCCTAAAAGTATGCGACAATCAGTTTTTTCAACCTTGCATTATTTCTCGCATCCTGGTATCTCAGCTTCATTAGATTTAATTTCTAAACGATTTGTATGGCCTGGCATGCATAAGGACATAAAATCTATGGTTCGCAGCTGTACGAAATGTCAAAAAGCTAAAATCTTTCAACACACCAAATCACCAATTGGTACATTCTCTGAACCTGATGCTCGTTTTGCCCATATTCATATTGATTTTATCGGACCTTTACCATCATCCGATGGCAATCAGTATTGCATGACCATCATTGATAGGTTCACGAGATGGCCCGAAGTTATACCCACATCTGATATGACTGCAGAAACAACTGCTCGTACATTGATACACAGTTGGATCTCCAGATTTGGAACCCCTGTTACCATCACTACTGATCAGGGTAGAAACTTTGAGTCCACTCTTTTCAAAGAGCTTACAGATAGATTAGGATGTAAACGCATCAGAACTACAGCATACCATCCACAGTCTAACGGTTTTATTGAAAGATTCCATCGCCATCTTAAGAGTTCTCTTAAAGCTCACAATCAAATTCAATGGACTGAAATCCTCCCCATTGTCTTACTTGGTTTACGCACTGCTCTTAAAAATGATATCCAAGCGACCTGTGCTCAACTTGTTTATGGCACAAATATCAGACTACCCTCTGATCTCATAAACACTGAAACTATAAATCAACCACCTATTCTTACATACGTCACTGAGTTAACTGAAAAAATGAGAAAGTTAAATCCCATTGCCACTGCAATGCACGGCAATCCTAAAATTTATGTCAATCCCTCATTAAAAACCTGTTCACACGTGTTTCTTAGATCAGATAAAGTCAATCCTCCCTTATCACCCCCTTATACAGGACCTCATCGAGTGATTGACAGGTCTGAGAAAACGTTTGACTTGGAAATAAACGGGAAGCGCTGTACTGTATCTATTGATCGCATTAAACCAGCATATCAATTAGCAGATTATATTTCACCTTCCCAACCTCAAAAACAAAATGAGCCCATAAATATTCCAACTACTCCTGTCGAACACCCTACCACCAAATCTGGTCGTAAAGTTCGTTTTCCGAAACATCTCGTTACGGATTATATTGTTTAAAACATTTGATGTATATAGTGTGCATACTATTTCCTTCTCAAAAGTATTGTTTTTCATGTAATGCATAATATATTTTCTATTTTTTTTTTGCATCATATGTACTTTAATTTTACTCAAGACCTTTCTTATGTATCTTATTAATTGCTACCTTTTTGTAATCGCGACTTCGTCACTGGGGGCATACTCTGTAGCCGTCTGCTATTTCTCTCTCTCTCGCACGCGAGGAGCCAGCCAATAGCAATGAGGCGCATTTCCTCCCCCCGCGTTTTCTGCGGAGAGCTTTTGAAGTCACGTGACGCAGTAACATTCGAACTCTGCAGAGAGCGGCAGATTATTCTGTCAGTGACGATGGCGAATATTTGACTATGTGTTGTTATGTTAATAAAGTTTATTTTTCTATAAAACCTTCTGATTATTTGAGTCACCGAGATATTTTTATCATCTCCCTTCAATCCATTCTCTAAACCTTCCAGAAAAACTCTACTTTTAATATTATTGCAACCGGATCTGATAACTTTCATATTCGTGAAATCTGGGATATGGTCGATATCCAAAGAATGCTGTACAATTTTAGACTGTAGGTTTCCAGATTTGTAAGTACGTTTATGCTCGGCAAGGCGAATGGCGCAAGTGCGACCAGTTTCGCCAATATATACTGAGTCGCAACCTTTACATGGTATACTGTAAATTGAACCGGTTCTTAGTAAGGGGGGAATTTTAGATTTAGATTTACAAAGTAAGTTTTTCAAAACATTTTGAGGCTTGAATGATGTACTGATGTTATGAGACTTCAAAAGGCTAGAGATTTTTTCAGAAAGATATTTGTTGTAGGGTAGAGATATGTAAATAGCGGGAGCCTTACAATTTACAGAGGATGGCACGTGATGCTCAGAAAAAATCCTTTTTAACCATCTTAAAGGATATCCATTTAGAATTAGGTCACTAAATATCTTCTTTTTTTCAAATTGGAAGGCTGCATCAGTATTACAATAACTTTTAGCTCTGTGGATTAAAGTTCTAACGACTGCGATTTTATGGGAGAGTGGGTTCATAGATTCAAAATTTAGGTATTGCCTAGAATTTGTCGCCTTACGATATACAGATATTAAAACTTTCTGAAAATCAGTATTCTCTACTCTGTCAACCATAATGTCGAGGAAAGGTAATTTGCGATCAATCTCGATTTCGGCAGTGAATTGGATTGCTGGACAGATAGAGTTCGCAGTTTGTAGAATTTCATTCAAATGCTCCTGCTTCGCAACAAGAAAAACGTCATCGACATAACGTCTCCAAAAACAGACCTTAGAGCCTAAAAGGCACATTATTTCATACTCAATGTACTGCATTACTATTTCAGTTATTCTAACGGAAATTGGGGATCACATAGCAGTTCCATTAACTTGGCTATAAAATTTTTCATCAAAAATGAAACAATTAGATGTAAGACAAAATCTCACAAGATCAACAACGTCCAAAATGTCAAGACTTGAGTCCATATTATATTTAGGCCATACTTTTTGGACAACTTCGCAAGCAAAATCAATCGGTATAGATGTAAACAGATACACTACGTCAAATGAAGCCATCATGCAGTTAGGTGGAAAACGGAAACTCTTAAGGCAGTCCAAAAATTGATAAGCTGATGTAAGACAGTGAATGGATTCCGAAATTAGAGGTTTCAACAATGTCGATAAAAAACTAGACTCAGTATATATTGGCGAAACTGGTCGCACTTGCGCCATTCGCCTTGCCGAGCATAAACGTACTTACAAATCTGGAAACCTACAGTCTAAAATTGTACAGCATTCTTTGGATACCGACCATATCCCAGATTTCACGAATATGAAAGTTATCAGATCCGGTTGCAATAATATTAAAAGTAGAGTTTTTCTGGAAGGTGTGTTCACTCGTAAGCAAACGTCGCCGATAATTGAATCATGTGCACTTCCTCCTGAATACTCAGCATTGTTTTAAAAATTTTTTATACTTTATTTAAGTATTGCGCGGCAGCGCAATACTTATTTATTTCCAGTGTCACTTCTCAATGTTAATTTAACATAGAAAAGCCTATGGAGATGATAACTTTTTCATTTTTTCTTATCACCTTTTTGTCCCTGATGCCACTCATTTTTTATTCTTTACTAATTCTAATAATATTATTAATTTAAAGTTTAAAAACGTTTGCCTGACGTCAGTGTCGAAACGAATGGCAAAATACTTTTGCATGTGGATGAATTATAACCCAGAGAGAAACAAGGGCCATTTTTGTTTTTGTATATTATTCAAATATTTTTCTTAATAATTCCAAATTTCACTTTTTTCATTGAGAATCAACGGACATTTTTAATAGAAAATGTAACATTTTTTCTTCATTGTTGCAAAAATTTCAAAAGCCGAAATAATAATTTATTTGGTTTTAGTAGAAAGATTCCCACGTGAAAAATTTTAATTGAAATAGTTTTTTTTTTTTTTTTCAAAAATTAAAAAGGTGAATATGGCGTCATAGTGGAAATAAAAAGGATATTTTCAGAATACGTTTTTCCTTTGGTCAAGTTTATATTTTAGTAAAAAGTTTCTAATTGATAGCTATTTTTGCGCAGGTAGCGAAATTAGTGGGGAATTACATAACTTAAATTTTAAAATGTATTTTTTTTTTCGAGATGAGAACTATTTATACCCCAAATTAAACTTAGGTAATAATTTTCTGATGTGTTTACATCACCCTTTCAGAGAGAATAAGGTTTAAAAATTCAAGTAAAACTTTTATTTTTTTTTTAGTTTTTACTGTATCACAGCTATAATATTATTAAATATTAGCAGTAAGGATTCAACAGAATTTACATTTACATTCATACCGTTCCTGGGTGAGAAATAGGGTATCTAAATTTAAGTGAAGTTAATTTTTTGTGTTTTGATTATAGATTTTTTACGTTTAGATTGGAAGTTTTTGTCCAAACTACCGCAACCTGTATTACTACAGTGGTGAAACATTTTGAATTACACACTGGTAAACTGCATCCCAAATTGTGATGCAATAAACCGCATACATCAAAGCCTGATGATGATACTCTGTATTAATTTTGAAATGCGTTCTTCTGAGTACTGTAGTCATTAAAAAACTTGACATATTAAACAAAAACATAATTTGAAGAACAAATTAAAAAACAAAATTTATTTCCTACTGTGTTTAAACCCGAGAAGGGACAGATATTAAGTTATTTCATTCAATTAGTTCTCTACATTTAATGTTAAATTTTTGTAACAAATTAGGTAAGCCAATTGAAGATTAAAAAATAAAAATAAAATTCATACAATATGATAACTTAAAACACCCTAAAAAGTTAGATTCCGTTCAAATGAAATCGAAATAAATCTTAGACTTTTTTTTAAAGTTTTGTATTTTGCATGCATCTTATCCTTTTATGCACGATTTTCATAAACATAACACTAAATCTCCAATACAAATATTTTCAATTAAAAATGGAAGAAGTCTCAAGATTTATTTCGATTTCATTTGAACGGAATCTAAGTTTTTAGGGTGTTTTAAGTATCATATTGTATGAATTTTATTTTTATTTTTTAATCTTCAATTGGCTTACCTAATTTGTTACAAAAATTTAACATTAAATGTAGAGAACTAATTGAATGAAATAACTTAATATCTGTCCTTCTCGGGTTTAAACACAGTAGGAAATAAATTTTGTTTTTTAATTTGTTCTTCAAATTATGTTTTTGTTTAATTTAATTTTAACTGCTAATAATTTTTAACTGTAAACATGATATATAGTTTTCTGTCATTTGAATGTTTTGTTGCACTGATGAGGGGCTAAAATTTAGCTTGAAACGTTTGCTTTTTAATTGTATTAAATGTATTTATGTAATTTTACTTGTATGTCTCATGATTTGTAAATATTTATTATTTTTAACTCGTATATCAGACGTTAAACAATGATTATTTATTTTAATATTAATTAATTAAATTTTAATTAATTAATTTTAGTTTTGCATGGGAAACAAAATGGCGGCCATTGGTTATTGAAGATCAATGAAAGTATTTTCAATAAGGGGTTACCATAGAGGGGACCCTGTTCTGTCGCCAAATACCACCAAGTTTGTCGCCAACTTGGCGATATATCGCCAAATTTGGCGGCCAAAATGAGTCGCCATAAGTGATGCCAACTTGGCGATATCTCTAATATTTCGCCAAATTCCATAGAGTTCCATTGTAAACCTATTTGCTTATAGAAAATCAACAAATTGAGATATTTGAATGCAACAAAAACGGCTCAGATGTCATATATATTGGCGCGATTGTTTTCCGACGCCAATTTGGCGAAAACATCAGCAGCATAAACAGCAACATCCAGGTTACCATATCAAGCAAAATAACGACACTTTCGTGCCAATTAAGCACTCGTTGCGTATATGACATTGGCGTTAGAAAAAAATCGCGCAAATGGGGCGTATATGACATATGTGCCACAAAAACTAATATTAGCTTAAGGGATTATATTAAATTTTTCTTCGATGACCAAAGTAGGAATTGACTTTAAAAACAAAATTTTTATAGTACTTGTATATATATTTAATTATTTATATATCTTGTGCAAATTTTCAATCGTTAATAAAATACTCATTATTCATCCTATCAAGTTGAAATAAATTTTTTAAAACTTGTACTGGATGACAATTGATGTTAATACAGTTTTTTCAAATATTAATTAATTAATTAAATTTTAATTAATTAATTTTAGCTTTGCATGGGAAACAAAATGGCAGCCATTGGTTATTGAAGATCAATGAAAGTATTTTCAATAAGGGGTTACCATAGGGGTACCCTGTTCTGTCGCCAAACTCAAATACCGCCAAGTTTGTCGCCAACTGGGCGATATATCGCCGAATTTGGTGGCCAAAATAAGTCACCAAAAGTGACGCCAACTTGGCGATATCTCTAATATTTCGCCAAATTCCACTTCCACTGTAAACCTACTTGCTTATAGAAAATCAACAAATTGAGATATTTTAATGCAACAAAAACTAATATTAGCTTAAGGGATTATATTAAATTTTTCTTTGATGACCTAAGTAGGAATTGACTTTAAAAACAAAATTTTCATATTAATTGTTAATATTGTATTTGTAGACCAAGTATTGTATCACAAGGCCAAGTCTATTTTGAAAAAAATATCAGATAGTCCATTTAGAAGGTGCACAATATCTATTTATCCACTCCCACTGTGAACTAAGTCTGTTTTCGCATACTTTCTCATATAGGTCATCTGTTTACAAACTTGGTTTAGTGTGGGAGTGGATAAAACAGAGTTTATGTCTCTTCTAAATAAAATATCGCTTTTTTTTTTTTTTTTTTTTTTTTTTTTTTTTTTTTTTTTTCAAAATGGACTTGGTCTACTTTGGTTGTAATCCCCTCATTTTAACCAAATGATCTTATTTTGAACACTTTTGTAATTTATATTGCCTAAGTTTCTAAAATTGGTAAAAAATTAAAACTTTTTTTAATAATTTTGAAACACCGTAACTATTTTCCTTTTCACTATAGGAAACTTTATGAAAAGCTTGATTTCTGCTTAAGCATTTTACAAACAAGTAAAAAGTACAATATTTGTGAAGTCCCGCAAAGTTTATTTGTAATTTCCTAAAATTTCCAATATAACTGTCAAGAAATGTTTTTTTTTTTATTAACAATCGCTTAGAAATATTTCTCCAGGCTCACTAAATTACTGTACCCTTTTAATATGTTAAACATCAACTACCTCATAAAATTTTTTTCTAATTAAATTTTTATACAATGTCATGAAATGTTATTTTCTAATTAACATCGCTTTAGAATTATTTCCCCCGGCAGATGACATTACTCTGAAATTTTAATATAAAAACTTTTGTTTCAGTTCATAAATAGTTATTATAATAGAGTAATTACAATTGAAATCCATTATGCGTTATATCTGAAAAAATATTTGCTTAAATTAAATATTTTCTCTTGAGATTTAAAATATTAAATCGGATGGTTTTCATTTATTGTATATAGATTTAACATGATGATTTTTTTATGTTGAGAATAAGTATGTAATTGGCCTTTAAAGATGATATATACGACACATTATTTGCGAAATTATTAGACAATACTCAAGCTTCTAAGCGTCTGAAATATTTTTAATTTAATGATACAGTAATTATTTGTTTCTGTTTAAGCAATTTACTTTAATTGATTAAGCGCTAGCTCAGCCTGACGAGCTCAAATAAATGACCATCGTATTATGGAAGAATCTCTTTGCTGACACAATATAATGCTACTTTGATACCAGAAATAGGAGACAATCTCTCTTATAAAACAACTATATTGAAGACTACTTACTAGGTTGAGCAAAAATTTCTGGGAAATTTGTGAAAGTTGCGCTGTTATGCGCAAATTAACAAAAAAGGCAACAAGGACTATTCTTCAAAGTAGAGACCATCCTAGTCCACGACTTTCTGCCATCGTTCTGCCAGATTCCGGCTTTGCTGGAAGTACCATGGCGGCTCCTTGGAATCGAAAAACTTTTGACATGCCCCTTCATTAATCTCATCGACGATTTCAGAATCGTTAGACTTTTTCTCCAATAATGCTGGATCAACACATGCAGATCATACTGTTCAAGATGCATTTTGGAGCCGAAATTCCTGAACTCCTATAGATATATACCACTAGTATTCCTCTATACGATACAAATTCTAGTAACGATTAGATAAAAAAATTCCCAGAACTTTTTGCTCAACCTAATATTTACACGATATATACAAGAAGATACTATTTACATAACTATTAATAGATCTTAATTTGTCTTCGTGCACACATCTATCTCACCTTTTTATACATCTCTCTCGAATATTCTTCAGCATACCTCCTCATTCACCGCCAAAACATATCCTAATGTTCTTTCTTTCCACCGCTCACTTCAGTTCCTGCTCGCAAAATGAGCGTCAGTCGTACCGAAGGTTATAGTAGGAGAGCTGTTGAACATTTTTGAGTAGGTATTTGAGGCACCCTGAAAATTTGTGCAACACTTCTTTTGTAATGCCTGAATACAAAATCGAATGTCTGGCTGAAGGATCGTGGCCCAAAAACTGTGCCAGACAAAAAATGGCACTTGACACGTGTCTGGCACAGTTTTTGTGCCGACTAAAGTGTCTGTCATTTTCAAAATATTTTTTTCTAAGCATAAATATTATTCTGTCTCAATCTCAGCGTGCCTCAAATACCTTTTTTGGGTAGTCAAAAAATGGCACTTGACACGTGTCTGGCACAGTTTTTGGGCCGACTAAAGTGTCTGTCATTTTCAAAATATTTTTTTCTAAGTATAAATATTATTCTGTTTCAATCTCAGCGTGCCTCAAATACCTTTTTTGGGTAGTGTCAAAAAATGGCACTTGACACGTGTCTGGCACAGGTTTTGGGCCACGATCCTTCAGCCAGACATTCGATTTTGTATTCAGGCATTACAAAAGAAGTGTTGCACAAATTTTCAGGGTGCCTCAAATACCTACTCAAAAATGTTCAACAGCTCTCCTACTATCACTTCAGTTCCTGCTCGCAAAATGAGCGTCTGTCGTACCGAAGGTTAGCTTTAGCCCGCAAGCGTTGCCGCTGTCAGCAACCGCTAGAGTACCTTTAGATGGCAGTTGCGATCTCCAATCACTCCTGGTGACGCTTTGTAAGGTAGTGCTGTGGCGCCTTGGGCAAGATGCAATCCCAGAGTATTATCAACGCTTAATTCTCTAATCCTCTTCTAAAATATACAAAGAGAGAACTTGAAAGAAACTTTATTGCGTGCAGTATCACATGTAACATGTAAATGCTACACGCTTCATTTTTAATACCGAACATGCTATAGGAAACCCCGATAACATATATCAATATCATGGTAATCGGACTATGTTTACGCGAGTTAGAGCACGGGCAGACCAACGAATTCATAAACACTTTTCAACTATCTTTGAAAGTGTTGAAAATATGGGTTTGCTTACTCCATGGTTAGAACAATTTAAGTGAACCTTAGAAAATAAATAAAACAAAACAACTTGCTTAATCTGAGCGAGAAAGGGAAAAATGTAAAAGATAGTTTAAAATTAATACATTTTAAATCGTGCAACTGCAGAATATTCTTATTTGTCGATAAGCTCTCAGGCAAAGCTGAAACATATACACAGTTTATTAATTTTTTTTACTGTTTTCATCGTTTTTACTTAACACTTTTTAACAATTAAGGTAATTTATTATATCTGGGTGCTTAGATTTGTTGTATATTTACAAACATAACTATTTTCCTTTTCCTAAATACTTTCCAGTTACCTACAGTCTAATATATCAGGTCTAACTATCGAAATTCTAATTTGTTAAGATGCTAAATCTTCAAAGAGTATCACAAGTTTTATCAATACTTAATAACGAAACAGAAATCCTTAAAGCAGTTTCCGAGTAATTTGAAATGTTACCTTGATAAATTCCAAGATTCTCGATAAAGATACAAAATTATTTCTCAGAAATCATTTGTTCCGATTCAAATTCAAACGATAAGAATTTCGTTTGGAGAATTTTAATTAAACATAGATTGCAGATGCCGAGACAAATGATTCAAATCGACAAGTGTAGGCTGATTACTTTTAAGAAAACATAGTGATGCATGTTGATATTTTCTGTTGTAGATACTAAAGATTTATCGTGCTCAAAAATTTTAAACAACGGTATCCATTCTATTAAAAGACATTTTAGGGTTTATTTATGCCGTTATTATAAAATTTGATACTTGATATATTTTATCGTGATCATTAACACGTGGTCAGAACACTGTACGTCCCAGCGACCTTTTTTTTTTTTTTTTTTTTTTTTTTTTTTTTGCTTCTTTTTGTACCACTTTAGTGCATGCATTCACTTACCCTACGGTATTTTGAAGAGATATCTAAATAAAAAGAAATGTTTTGTAAATTGTGGTACGACTGAGCATAAAGATATTCGACACTCTTAGCCTGAAACCAAAATGTTAATACTTTTCAACGTAAATATAATATGTTTATGGTTGTTAAGGATTATTTGGTTTTTCAGGAGGTCTGTCTGAGTTGAAACATATTCACAATAGACGACGACGATTCGAAGATATTTTCCCGAGGAGCACGGGACCTATGTCTCACATCCCCGGTTGCTTGGCAGGATGGGTATCTGACAAGGTGGGATTCCTGGACAGCAGTGCAAAAAAAAAAAAAAAAAATAAATAAATAAATAAAAAAAAGAGGGGGGGGGGCGACTAAAGTTCTTGAGTTCACAGAAAAAAAAAGATAAAGAAGAAAAAGAAAAATATATAAATTCAGATAAAAATTACTGGCAAGTTAAAATATAATTTACTAAAAAACAAAAAAAGAAAACATTCACTTCGGATTGAAATAGTGGTTTCTCAATATATATTCTGGTATGAAATTTTGAATATTTGGAAACATTTATCAAGGTGATCGTTATCTCATAGAAGCATGGAATTATTGCTTACCCGTTCGGGTTCTAGCGTCTATTAAGAGAACATATCTTTTCATTAAGTGTTATTTTGTCGCAAAAATTAGTTTTGTTATTAACTGCTTGTAGCTAATGATGGTATCCTAATCATAATATTATTAAATATGTGAAAATGTTTGGTTGAGGTCAGCGTCAAAACGGATGTTTAAATGCTTTGTATTCATTACCCACCAATAAATTTTAATAGTATTATTTAGTTTAATAAATCTCCGATATTCTTTAGAAATACCATTAAAATTAATTGGTAGCAAGCAGTCATTTGGGTCGGAGCATTGTCATGCCTGCCATAAAATTGATTTTTTCCAACGTACAAAACTTAACTTACGTTAATAAAAATGAAGTATTTTATTATTTTTGTAATCTCTCTATTCTAAAAAAAAGTAACTACCGGTGTCACCGCCGCCGGTTTTGAATTTTTTGTGAACACATATTCAAGTATTTTCATTCCCGTGTTTCATCGGGAAGAAGCTTCCAGTGGCCACATTCTCTTTTTACGTTTATGTTTCAATCGATATTAAATTTTAGAATAAAAGCATATTATTCAGATATTTTTAAAAATAATATTATTAAATTCTAAAAAAAAGTAACTACCGCTGTCAGCGCCACGGCCGGTTTTGATTTTTTTGTGACCGGAGGTCTTTCTTTGTTAATATTAAGAAAAATAATGCATACAAAAATATGAAAATCGGTGGTATTATACAGAAATGTTTTATAAATACGCTGATGCAGACAGTTTTCAAATCGAAGAATTATTTTAAGAGATATTTAATGCTAAAGTTGGACAAAATCGTTCCACTAAAAAAGTTTTTTCGGAGCAAAAACTATTCATGGGAATTTAATCATTTTTAGGTCATTTTATACGGTTGAAGTTCCCGGTGTGCAGACTGTATTTCTTTTTTAATTTGACTCATTTTTTGAGGTTTTATTTCTATTTTAAATTCAAATTTTCAGCATTTCGAGAGATATTTTTTACTTATTTCAGAAAATGGTATTAATTTAAACTATTTCCAACTGTATAAACAGCGCAAACAATAATGTTTGCTTCAAATTAAAAAATTATTTACACGTGACAAATATAAACAGGAAAAAACATTTGGAATTAGAATTAAATAATTATGTATAAAAAGCAGGAACTTATTAAAAATTACGTCATAAAAACTATGTTTACACGTGAATTTTAACAGAGAAAAGATATTGTAAAATAATAAATTCATTAATATGTGTTAGAAGTTTTAAATAGGAGAAATTACGTCACATTTCAGTTATTACATAAATTGAGCACAAAATAATATTGCAAAACAGTTTAAATTTAGAAATTGCGCTAGACATTTATTTGATATTTTAAGAGGAGCTCTTCAACTACTTTTGTTAGGACAGCTCAAATAATATTTTATTTCTAACAAAAGTATTTTCACGTGAATATTAAAAAGAGAAAGAATAGTTTGGTCAAAATTACGTCAGATTAAAAACGATTGATTTAAAATGTCTTATTTAAAAGAATTTTCTTTTCGCTTTGTTAAAAAATACCGGGAGACAAAGACTGTTTTCTTAATTTCTTTTATATTAGCTTATTTTGAAATGTTTAACTGATTTTACTTCATCGAAGACGAAAACAGCGATTGTATCTTGGGTACTACTTAGTTACGCCGTCGACCAAAAATCTGTCGCCAAACTATAAGATTAAATGCCAATAATGGTTGATCGTAAATGTCACATTAACTTGACTTTAAGCAAGTTGCACGTGTCTCCGTCCTCAAGTTATTTTTTATTTCGACGTTTTATTTGTATTTTTATTAATGTTATACTAATTTATTTGTTCTTTCGTTATTTAAAATAAAAAATCTGTCAATTTGTATAATTTGGCGAGTGGTTTGACGATTTATATAATTTGGCGAAATTGGTCGACGGGATAATCAAGTAGTACCGCAACTGATTTGGCTTTAAAATTCCCCAATCAAAGAGAAATGAATAGAAATCCGTTTATAGAGAGATCGCCACTGTCTTTTAAATTATAATTCAATCTTCCAAAATCTTCTTAAAGCCGATCAAATTAGCGTGCTTTTAGAGGCTGCGGTGCCTGAACGGGGGTTGACGAGCGTAGCTCGTAGGGGAAGAGCCCCCTAGTATATAAAATAAAAATATAAAAATAAAATCTACTTTCAGTCAAATGTAACAATGGAAAATCTATTGAGTTTGTAATACTGTTGTATTCAAAGGAATAAAAAAGGGGAAAATTGATTTGACAGTTCAGTAATAACAGGTAAAGAAATGTTAACCTATTTAAAAAAATAACTCATGCGAAAACAAAGGGTTTATTGTGTTTGCGGATTTTTTAGAACCACTATTTAATCCTAACAGTAATATTCGGCATGTAAATTTTAAGATTAAATAATGTGAAGATTGGTATTTGGAAATAGTGATTATAAAAGTCTAGCAAAACAATTTCCCTGAAAGCCAGTATCAGTTACGTTGGCAATAATTCGCTAATATTTGCATTCATCTTTGAGAACCTTGCCAATTTAGCTGAATTCTGAATACCCAATATCTAGCAGATTTTTTGTAATAATAATTTTCATTTTATAAAAACTTCAAAAGTCTGCCATTAAATAAAGAGAAAATTATTACTATGAAATCTTGTATGTATTTTGAATACAAAAATACAGGGTGACTTTTAATTAACCTACAACTTTAAACTGAAATAACTTCTCAGTGGCTCACTAGATGGCGACACGAATGCCTGCAGTGAGAGAGGACATAAAAGGAATTTGTTTGGGGCCAGTTCCAAGCAATTTTGAAAATGTCTCCCAAAGCGTCCTATTCAACTGAAGCTCGTATTTTTATTGTTAAAAATTGGTATTTATGTGGTGAAAATGCAACACTATTTCTACAGAAGTAGTTTTCAACATTCAGAAACTGACCTAAACCTTCTAGAGCAATGGTAAGAGATTTGATACGAAAATTTGAAAGGTTTTAGGTTGAGACAGTCGTTTTCCCCCCCAAATTCGTAATCTGGGTTTAAACACCGATGAATATCGATTCGTGCAGGACGGTGCCTCTCCGTGTCGAACAGGCAGAGGGTTTGACATCATTAACAGTGTGTTTGGAACCCGGGTTATTGCTTATCAATATCCGAACAACCATACTGGTGCATTGCATTGGCCACCTTATTCAACGGATATGAATCCGTGCGATTTCTATCTTTGGGTCACATGAAAGACTTGGTGTACAAGAAAAAGCCGACAGACCTCAATAGCCTCAAGAAATCCATTACTGACTCATTTGCAAGCATTAAAAGAGAAACACTTGAACAAGTAACTGATAACTTTGTGACTATGTTGCGCTACTGTATCACCTCTGAATGTTCTGACTTTGAAAACTTTGTGCATTAATTACCTTTTTGACGTTCTTTTCAATAAAAAAAATTTCGCTGTCCCATCTGCAAACGATTCTTGTGTTATTTCACTTTAAAGTTGTAGGTTAATTACAAGACACTTTGTACACTTGATCACCATTGATCGCTATTGCTGATACTTGAAATGAAATACCAATATTGGTAAAGAAATGGATTTACATTGCAAATACTTGTAATGAATCGTGAATGCTTCATAAATATTGCTATACATTGTAATTATCTCCAACGAAAAGACAATATAGAAAAAATATTTATTTTATGTAGGAAATATTAATAGTGAAATTTCAAATATTTTTTGCCCATTTACATTTGCACATATTTGCGAAATATTGCAAAATTTTTTTATAACTTTTATGTTATGTGTTACAAACAAATAAAATATGTAAATGTTATTAACTAAATTGGAAATTTTCCATATTGGACAAAAATGAATATCATGGATAATGAATAGAAAGATATTTAATTATTTTTAAAATTTTATACCATAACGTATACTGAGAAATACCACTGTCGAATCTGAAATAAGTATGGACTATGATTCCTCTCCACCTGTTATATCTAAGGATCGACCGAAACAGGTTTTTAAGGCCGAAACCGAAACTGAATTTCGGTGATCATTCTATTTTCGGCCGAAAACGAAAACGAAAATGTCTCAAAAATTTTTAAGTATATATGAATATACATAATTATTAATTAATTATACGTATTTATTAAATATGCTTAATTATTAATTAATTATGCGTATTTATTAAGTATGCTTAATTATTAATTAATTATGCGTATTTATTAAATATACACAATTATTAGTTAATTATACGTGTGGCCCAAATTATCCCTCTGTGCCTTAGACCCAAAACTTTATATTTTCATAGAAAATAAAACGTAATTAATTCATCAACGACACAAATCAAAGATTTTCTAATGATGCGAATTTCATTTAATTAAAAAATATTTTAGTTTTATGTATACAGACCACGATTTATCTTTTATAATGATTTCTGTAAATGACCATCTGTCATACCAGAACTTTCTTAAAGAGTATTCGACACACTTCTGAGGTTTCAAACTGAAAATTTTCGTTTACTGTTATGTCTGCAGCTTTTAATGAGTACGTGAAAAAGTTTAGTTATATAAGCATTAGACAGCACATACAATCACCCCATCGAGTTCATGGCTGAAATTCCAGAATTACTTAAAACACGATTCGCATATTAAAACACAATCGGTCTGCCAAGTCAAATCTTGGTGAAAAACACCTGAAAACCTGATTTTAGCGGTTGACTCGTAGGTTTACCATTGTGTTTTCCCGCTCCCAGTCCTCCGCGTTTTCAAACATTTGGGTGCAGGATAACACAATGGTAAAGCTACGAGTAAATGGTAAAGTTTGCAAATTTTCAAGTCTCCAACATGTATAGTTTCTGAGAACGGGCTCTAGGACGGACAGACAGAGGAGCGAGACGAATAGAGTTTCGTCAGATGAACGAAACCCTAAAAACTATAACCAAAATCGAAAAAGTAAAATCTAGCCCTTTTGTAGGTCGTCCTCAGCAGACCCCGATCAAGCTGAACTTGGGCCCAGGGCCTGTTAAAAAGTTGAGCCCCCCTACATCCCCATTCCCGGCGACACTTTCAGAAAAAAGCAGGTTTATTTGATGAGTTGACAAAGTTGTTTGGGTGAAAGTTTCAAGTTTACAAAAAAATTTTAACTTACAAGAATAATCAAGAAAATGAATTACTGTCCACTTTCTCAAATAAGCATTTGTATAATTCACAAACATCTATGATGCACAGTTTATGTTGCAGAATAAATGAGGACGTCTTTTTCAAAACTTGCCTTATCCAAAATCATAAAAATTGTGTTTTCCCTAACAGACTAGTAATCATTTTAAACTATAATTCTGACATTGTAAAACCCTCGTTTATATTGAAACCAATAGACACAATATCATATTAGATGTAAATTTCCAAATTATATCCCCAAATTTGATTTTCTGGATACGGCAAGTTTAGAAAATTATAGGTACTCTCAAATTGAAAAGGACTTTTACAGAAAAATTAAATATGGAGGTTTTTTATTACAGTGAAACTTTGTTTTTACGTCAGGGACCAAAATATAAAATGCAAACAGTGGAAAAACTTAAATTGTGAAAAAATACACACAAATTTGTGGGCCCCTGAAATTGGTGGGCCCAGGGCCGAGGCCTCGGAGGCCCGTGCATTAATCAATCCCTGGTCCTCAGGTATCGTATGGAAAAAAAATCATTAGCGAGATATTTGAAAATTACTTTCCCATAGGATTAACATTATCATCCGGGTCTTTTTGAGTGACTAGTGTAGGCTCTTAACACAAAACTACAATAGAGGTCCACATTTGCTTTTAATCTCTAGATACGCATGGTCATGCTCAACCACGTTGAGGAAGATTCGTTTCATCAGTTCGGGTTATTTAATGACTGTTACGAAATCGTTGCATTATTCAGGTCACCGTCGGGTTAAATAGTGTATACGGTTCATCGACTTCTCTCAAAACAGTTTTTCAGGTTTTTGAAATATAACATGTTGAAAAAATAACTTCGATAATATCGTCGGTACCATGTCAAATTATAAAATTTGAAAACACTATTGCCAGTGGGTTAGTTTTTTTAAATTCAGCTTTCTTGATAGGCACCACTTTTCTGAAATGGTAAAATTCCCCTTGTTTTCGTCTTTATTAATATGTCATAAAATAAGGTTAAATAAGACGAATTTTACTATTTCAAAAAAATTGGTGCCAATCAAGAAATCTGAATTTTAAAAAAGTAGCCCACTGGCAGGGGGCGCTGATTAATGTCCCCATCATATATGCCCCCATACGTCATTTTGACGTTACAAGAAATGGGGATATAAATACAGCGCTGGATAATTTCACTTTTCACGAAATCCTGATTAATGTCCCCATGATATATGCCCCCACATCTGAAAGGGACACAAATCCAGTGCTAGAGAAATTTCCTTTCGTTGAGAGCCTGATTAACGTCCCCATGATTTAAGTCCCCATACGTCATTATTTTGACGTCACAAAAATGGGGGCACAAATCCAGTGCTCGAGAATTTCACTGTTGACGAAATCCTGATTAACATCCCCATGATATATGTCCCCATAACAGAAGGGGACACAAGTCCAGTAATGGAGAATTTTCCTTTCATTGAGAGCCTGATTAATGTCCCCATGATTTATGCCCCCATACGTCATTTTGACGTCACAAAAAATGGGGGCACAAATCCAGTGCTGGAGTATTTTACTTTCGACGAAATCCTGATTAACATCCCCATGATATGTATCCCGATACGTCATTTTGATGACGTCAGATTAGATGGGGACTTAAATCAGGGGGCATAAATCCAGTGCTAGAGTATTTTATTTTCTCAAGAATTCCTGATTTACGACCCCATGATATATGTCCCCATACGTCATTTTTATGTCACAACAAAGGGAATTTAGATTCCATTTAGGATAGACCACTTGAAATGTGCTCTACCGGAATTTTCAGGACCTGGCCCGGCCCGGTGCAAAAATTTAAAGTTCGATCGGGGAAATTTTTGTGTTAAAAGAATTTAACCTTGTGTAATTACGTGTCCAGCGTTTTCTTTCGTTTCTATTATGTGCGATTTAATTTTGCTGAGCTGATTATAATTATCAGCCCATATATTATAATTTGTAAGGTAGCTGGGTGAATTAGTAATTCCAGCTTCTCCAGGATTGCATAATTGGTAGAGCACTGACGGCTTCTGCCAGGGTATTCCTGGTTCGAATCCTAGCCTGGACATTTTTCGCCTTGTTCGAAAAATTAAATCTCATATGATTTATTTTCCAATTATAATAATTGTGTTAAAAAAGTCAATGTTGTGTAATCACGTGTCCACCGTTTTCTGCTTTTCCATTACCTGCGATTTTATTCTGTTGAGCTGATTCATAAATATCACACCAGATTTATAACCAATAAAGTTAACTGGCTGAATTATCCTGCTGAGAAAGAAAAGTTTGCGTAAAAGAAAATAAGTGCTCTTCAATTTTTTTTAAGCCTATTCTCAAATCCAAAAGGGCAAATTTATGACATAAGTTTTAATTTATTTTTGTTCGGAAATGCATAAAACTAGTAGGTGTTCTTGTTTAGAAATAATGTAATCAAACTGCGTTAACCTTTTTTTTTTTTTTTTTTTTTTTTTGCAAAAGCAATAGATCTTTCAGAAAATAGTGTCAAATCGCTTCCATAGTCAGGCCTTCCAATTTTATATCTTTCCGTTAAAAAATGAATTTGTAAATGTGTTAAAACGTTTTGCTCTTGTTAAGCAGAACAGTTGACAGTTGCCTTAACGTAATCGTTGGAATTATACCTTAAGGTGGTTCTCAAACGCGTAACTTTGGCACATTTTCTGGCAAACTTTTAACTGCAAAGGCATAAAATTGACAAGCCTCATTATTGAAGAGATTTGGAATAGAATAGCGTTTTCCATTTTTGAAAAATAAATTATTTGTCGACATACAATATATTCTTGTCATGTTTTCGGGTTTTTTCTTCTTTCCCGTGATGTCGCTTCCGAAATTCTATTCAAAATGCTACCTTTAACAGTATATTCTCATAGATATATTGCCTTTATCAAAAAAGCGATAAAGCTATTCGATTACATAGTTTCTGAATGACAACACCTGCCAATCTTGTGCGTTTCCGAAAAGAAATGAATTCAGAAATGTGTCAGAAAGTAGCTCTTTTGGATTTTAGAAAAGCCTTAATAAATGACCGAGAAACATTTTCACAAATCTACTTTTTATTATACAGCTTCAAAAGTTATGATGTTTCCAAACCTCCTTTTTTTTCTTTTATTCTAAACTACAATATTTTTTTAATGAATCCTTATTTGAATGTTGAATCGTTTATAAGAATCTAAGTAATTATTAATGTTGCTATTGTGTATTTTCTGTCTTGCAAACACATCGTAATTTTCAAATATATACTGTAAATTTATCCCATAAATATGTATGCAGTTTTCTTTAAAGGAATCTTAATTGTATGTTAAGAAAAATCTTAATTTTTTGTAAAAATTTTTACTGATTCCTGTTTGGAAATTCCGGCCCGTGCAGACCTCAACCAGGGTCCCTCTCCAATTGAGGTCTTGTTAGGGGCTCCGAATCTCTCTATAAAATTTGAAATAACCTTTCCTTTGCATATTTTTGGTCTAGATTTATTCTTAAATGTTTAACCCCTTGAAGGGCGGTGGGATATAATATATCCCACTTAATTTTAATTCCGAAATGCCACATTGACACCAGAATTTTGAAATTTGATTTGTGAAAGTAACCGTGAACGAAAACCATAAATATTTATAATATTGTAAATGATATATCTTCCAAAATAAAAAATAATTATGCATATTAAATGTGAAAGTAGTAATATTTTCATACATTTTAGTATCTATATTATATTATCCTTCTATGATATATACGATTTAAAAATATAAAGTTTATTAGTTCAGCAGACTGTGCGAACAGAAAAGTGCACCTGGGCCAAAGTTTAAATTTGTCGACTTCAATCTTCGACTTCTCTCTGTGACAGATGGCACAAAACTGGCGAAGTGTACAAACAGAAATAAATTTTGTTGAATACATATTTCGCGCTTATTTTGGAACTTTAAAATTTTTAATTCAAAAATTTCAAATAAGAAAAAAAATTAAATTTGCAGCTATATTATGGAAAAGCGGATCTGGGAAATGGTTGTGGAAAAAATGCATCTAACAATACTGTATAACAGTTGGCAAGAAAATTGTACTTAGTCAGTAATTTGTTTTTAGATGTGGGGTAATGGACGATGCAATAACTTTGAAATGTAAAAAGTAAATACTTTCATTGGGGAAAAATTCCCTATATCTATCTACATATATAACAAGTAAGAAAAATCGTGCGTACAGCATAGATTATGAAACACTTTCCAACACTCCCTGAAAGCTTTAACGAAACTTCGTTACTTAGGAAAATAAGGTAAATAAGATAACTAAATAAACATTTAAAAATCTGATTTCAGTAGTTATCGCCCATAGCCAAATATGTATTCCAATTATTTGGAACAATATTCGATCTGTATGTTGATATATATACTAATGGGAAAATTTATTTTAGCAAGCAAATGCATAACAGGTTGAAATTCATCTTTCAGCAATTTATACTGATAGATGGAAGCATACTTGAATACTTTTGTACAGTCCTGTAGTTTACCTAGTACCTTTATGACATGCCACTATATAGCTAAAATTTAATTCAAACTAAAACACGCTTAAAACTACTGAAATTACATTTCCAGAAACTATCACCCATAGACGGCTATGTAACCAACTCTTTGCGTGGCCCCGTATATTATTTTATCTATATTCTACAAATATTTCTTAGTACACTAAATTCAGTTCAGCGTAAAAATGCATAACTCCTTTAAAACCCACCATTAAGCAATTTATGCTCATACTCAGTAACCTTTACGAATTCATTTCTGTAGCTCTGTATATGAATTATACATTTATACGCACTTTATAGTATGCATAAATATAGTGAACAAGTAGGTAAGTGTGATCACAGATCGCACAGAGTGTTTCGTTTAATATTCCTTTCAAAACACTTTATCTTTTTGAAAAATCTCTTAGTTCCACATTTCGCAACCAGGAGCGCACTCTATTCTAAACTAACCTCTATCCGAAAGAAACTCCGTTTTATATACTATCCGTAGATATATTAGTCGAGGGGATTAGGCCATAGCACCCGAGATAAGTAGGCGCCCCTGGCGGTAAAAAGTGGAACTAAAATATGTAAGGCTATGGTGCATAATATGAAAGAATTGTCAAAGGGGTGTCGGCAAAAGTTGGAAAAGGGCTCCCCGGGTGAAAAGGGCGGAGGTCAGAAAAATTGCTTAAAATACACAAGTTAGAGCCCAGTAGAGTAAATAATATAAGACTTTTTGAAAATTTTATGATTTGCCGTCTGGTCTGAGGCATTCAGCTATACGTATGCAAAAATTCATGTCTCCAACTTAATTAGGGGCTCTCTTAGAAAGAATTGCTTAAAATACACATGTGGGAGCCCAAAGGGTTTAATGTACGACTTTTTCAAAATTTTATGATTTGTCGTTTGATGTGAGGTGTTCAGCTATAAGTATGTAAAATTTAACGCCTCCAACCTAAATAGGGGCTCACTTAGAAAGAATTGTTTAAAATACACATGTGGGAGCCCAAAGGGTTAAATGTACGACTTTTTCAAAATTTTACGATTTTTCGTATGATGTGTGGTGTTCAGCTATAAGTATGCAAAAATTCAAGTCTCCAACATGTATAGTTTCGGAGAACGGGCTCTGTGACAGACGGACAGAGGAGCGAGACGAATAGGGTTTCGACAGATGAACGAAACCCTAAAAAAACGCATATCATAATTAAAAATGCATTTCAAGCAATCAATACTAATATACAGTAATTCGGATACAATATAGTATCTGAAATCTTTTCAAATACACCGCAAACAATTTCCCGTATACCATTATGAACGGAATTCTTTTGTGTGGCCCTGTAAATGAACAATAACTATTCTTTGCATCGTATATTCAACAGAATACATATTTTAGTGGGTTTCTTAAATGAATATCAATTTTACTATGTTTAAAAGAGAGTAACACCATTAAAAATCATTTGAAGCGATTTTTTCCCATTGGCCGTAATGTAACGGAAAACTTTTTACTGTCCCTGTAAATGAAGTAAACATGCTAGAAACTTCATTTGGAATAGGGAACGTGCTATGGTAGTGGTCACTAACATCCAAAAATTTAAGAGCGATCCGAGCATATTTACGAGAGCTAGAGAGTGGACAGACGGACAGACGGCAAGACAAACCGAAGTCATAAACACTTTTCAACTATGTTGGAAAGTGTTAATTATTTATAGTATACATTAAAAAGGAAGAAAAATGAGATTGGTAGTACACATTTGACGCCCCCTCGATTTCCGCGCACGGGGCAACCGCCTACTTCGGTCTCCCCCCTTTCACACTATCCTGTAGCTAAGTATTAGAGTATACGTTGGGCCGTAGTTAGTACGTTACATATACGTTCGTAAAAGTTTTTTTTTTTTTTTTTTTTTTTTTTTTTAAATAAGATATGAGAAATTTTGATGAAAACGCTTAGAGATGCATTTGTATATTTAAAATATCTCTTCGAGAAATTAATAATTTTAATTTCTTTTTTTTCTGTTTTCACTTCTTACAGGATGTTTTTTTTTCTTCGTTATAAAAATATTTCTAAAATATATACTTAATTTTATAGGAAATTTTACTCACAGCTTATCAAATTTTAACATACAAAATATGGAATTAAGCAGATATTTTAGAAATATTTTGAGAACTAAGAAAAAAAAGAGACTTCCTTTAAGAAGCATACATAAAATAGCAAGTTAAAATTATTATTTTTCTCAGGAAATATTTTAAATATACGAATGCACCCATAGGTTTACATTAGTGAGGGACATTCGGACGCTGAGTATGACTAAAAGCCTTAAAACTCTGTTCGCCTCATGCTTTTGTTTCATGTCAAGCATGGATCTCGCTTAAACGTTAGCAATTTGGCTAATCAAAAATAAAAAAACAGTAGCCAAATGAAAAAAAATGTTAGCAAAATAGATTCGCCGTGAAAAACTGAAAAATCGATCTTTGACCCCTTAATCTAACTTTCTTTCAATATACTCTAAAATAAACTACTTTTTTGAAACATCTTATACACCAGTTATTCATCTAAATTCAACGATGCGCAACATAAACTATTAAAAAAAAAGTTCTTTTTAATGTCTTGCGCAATCAAGGAAAAATTCCCAAACCCGATTTAACTCATTAAAATCTTATGAAACAAAACTTTACGACCGACGTTCACTCAGATTTTAAGATATTACATATAATGAATCCTGAAAAATCTTAAATATAAACAATAAAATATATATTACATTTAAAAAATATATTTTTTCCAGAATTCTATGGCTTTTCATTGAAGACCATACTTCAAAGGCAGATTGAAAACTGTACTAATGATTCGATGCCAATGAACATGATAATCGGCAAAAATCGTTCAGTAACGCTCATAATCTGCCGCCTGTACTGACACACACTCACAAAAAAATGAGTAATCATTAAACATTCGCAATCAGGCGAATGTAATCGTTTCTTTACTATGAAGCATTTTGTCGCGATTTGGCGCAATGGCGAGTGGCAGCGAGAACCCTGGTGATAAGAGATTAAAAATTCTTTAAACGACCTTGTTGCGAAGGGTTAATAGTCTAAAATGCTTGTTATGATGTTCTAACTGATGATAACACTGTATTATTATTTATGAAATATAACAGACACACATTAAGTAAAAGTACTTACAATTTTTTTTTATATTAAAATATCTATATTAATAAAAAAGAAGGGTGTCTTGTCCGTGGGTCTTCTGCGTGTTTGCTTGTTTGTTGACGACGGTTAGGGAAATCTATCGCACGTAGAGGTCTGCAAATTTGGATAAGGATACACATAGACAGATTCGAATGAACCTGAGGCTGAGATTTTTCATTTTGAGATAATTAGCTTAATTAGTCTTTTCTTGGACAAATTCGTGGAAAAAAATGTCCTTTGCACAAGCCTCTTGTTATGTGCGTGATTTTATCAGAGATTTACTCAATCCAAGGAACAAAACGAAAAGGATTTGCACATAATTGTGAAAATTAAAGATTTTAATGAAAAATTCTTTTTTGTGGCTAAAATTATGCAGTTTTAAGTATAATTATGAAAGTAATTTTCAGAGAATCTGCGATTGTTTTTGTTGGTTAGGAATGCTATGGTCATCTCTTGTACACATGAGCTAAACAGACCGGGACTTCAGATTAAAATGGAATCTGACCCACTACACACATCCATACCTGATTGGGTTCGAACCAAGCAAGCTCTTGTTGAGTAACCAGCTCGCCAATCGCAAGACAAGCAGGTGGCTTGAATCTGGGAAAAGTACTTTGAGCGATGTATCATTTCATCACAGGAAATCAATGTGTCTTTATTTCTCATTCTGAAAAGAAGTTTTAAATCTATTGCATACAATTTTTGACTCTGAATTAAACAGAAAAAAACTGCAGGAAAATAACTGTTTTCTCAAACTTTACTTTTTATAGACAACCGGTGGGGGGGGGGGACTTTTCCCACCTATTTTTAAGGAAGGGGGGATCAAATCCTTAACCCATCTTATGCTGCTTGGACATATCGGGCATTTCTCCGCGCTCTCACAATAAAAATATCCTTTCTACTAAATTCAGTTTTTGTGCATGAAATTTATGCCTCAGCATCAATATAATTTTTGATAGAAATTGAAGAATAGAGCTGTGTAGGGGCCCGAGTTATCATGATTATGGGCCCAAGTTGTTTTTTCACGATCATAAATCTAGATCAGAAAAAAACCTGTCCTCAAGTGAGATTAGGGAAAATTGGGAAGCAACTTTAATACCACGCTTCAATTTTTGTGCAAGCAGTAAACATGAGCATGACGATTTTATTTTCCATCAGGTTCAGTAGGTATAGGAATAGGATCAAGAGATTTTGGGAGAAGGCAGCTGATTTTGAATATCATTTATAATTTTGTGTATATGGTGAATCTCATGTATAATGAAGTTATACGTAAGTTTGATATTTTAAAGGATAATAAAAATATACTAAAGTATTTCTGTTTTCCGAGTTTTTCTTTCCTCTCATAATATGGATTAAGTTTAACCTCACTCACCAGGAATACAAGCAAAAATCGGAGGCCCCGAACAGAGGTCAGGTGGGCCCTCTGTATCTCCTGTATTTACTATATAATTATACTTAAACGGTTCCTCACGGGGCCTTTTTCAGCTTAGGGCACCGATACAACTCTCCGCTCTATCGTCCTCTGATTATGTCCCTGTTACTCGCATAATAATATTTTAGCCAAAATGATCTTTTGGTTTTTCATATAAGACGTCATAAGTGAGTAACACAGAGGGCCCCAAGAATGTCTATACTTTGGGCCTCTATTTTTTTAAATCAAGTCTTGATGACTACATCATACTGACTTTAATATGGTAATGAAAATAATTATTTTGTGTACATTCGAAATCTTTATTTTTACTTATTTCTTAGGCAATTTTCTTTATGTGTATGTACTCATAACTTTTGTAAAATCAAAAATTTCAGTTTTTTTATTCTTGTTTTCTTTTTTGTTATGCTTGTATCTATACTTTGCAACAGATATAGTTAATAAGAACGTAAGGATAATAATAAATAAAAAACAGAAACAAAAGTTTGTACAGAATAAGCATAAATATAACAAGTATTATGTACCAGCAATTTAGAAAAAAAAAAATCCCAATTAGATATTCACTGAAAGCTTATTACCTGATAATACCTGAATACCCGCGGATGAAGAGAGGTAAGAGGAAATAATACTTTTGCGACATTGCCTCAAGGCGTAGGCATAGCTCCCTATGATCTGGTCATTTTTCAGAAAGGCAGGAAGTTGCGGGCTATTTGTACTATGGTAACGTGAGTAGTAACGTGATCAACTATTTTACAGCTTTTAGTTCTCTCAGCGGGGGGGGGGGGGGGGGGGCGGGGGGGGGGTTTCCTGTGATTTTTGTTGGAAATCTTCTAAACTACGCTTCTAAGAAATGTATTTCAGATTGCAAAGGAAAAAGGTATGAGCAAGATAAGATTTGGAATAGTATAAAATTCCTGTACTTTTTCCATCTGAAACCGAGCCCCTTTGGTCCCGGGCTCCTAGGAAGTTGCCCTCTGTGTCGCCCCCCCCCTCTCACCGGCTCTGAATAAAATTATAATTATTATTTAGCAATTAGGTACAGAAATTATAAAAACTGCAAATTAGTAGTTTCATTAGTTAATAGCATACAATAACATTATATACATTAATATTTTGCAATAATTATATAAAACCATATTAAATACCAGTGATATTTTTATATATTAAAATTATTAATAACTGAATTTAATATTTAATTGCTAACACTACTTAAAAGTAATAATTTTTAAACAATTAACTCTCTAATTAGGAACGTAATATACATTTTTATGCTTTAATTACTAAAATGATAATTAATTATTTAGTATTCATTCTAGAAAGAAAACGAAGCAGGATGCTAGTTTATAAAACAGCACTATTCCATGAGGAAATATATTAGTAGTAATGTGTTTAGTAACGATATAAGAAAAAAAAAGTGTATAATTTTTAGTATGATAAATAATGTGTCATTAATTTTTAATAATTTTATTAATTACAAATTGAAAAATACAATTAAATAACAACATGCTTTAATAATATCCTGTTTTTTGTGTTTTTTTTTTCTAAAGAAATAAAGTCCTATTATTTTTGCAATGTCTTGGGCACACGGATTTAGAAATACTGTGGAATGAGAAAGTTTTTTTTACAGGATATCTCTGGCTACAACTACAAGTGAATTTCACTATTTTTTAAAAAGGCAGGGTGCATTTTCCCAATTTCAAAAGGGGCAGGGCACATTTTGCTAATTTCAAAAGGGGCCCTTAAAAAGTGTCCTAGAGGAAAAAGTAAGTAAATTAGAAAATTTATGAAACCTGCAAATAAGTAATTTCATTAGTAGCACAAATAATAAAATTATATATAATAATTATATATAAATAATAAAATAACAAATAATGTTGTTTGCAACTCGTTTTACATTTGTACTTGAAAAAATTACTGTTAATCATCTAAATCTAAACTTACACAAATGTATGTGTATGCTAACCAAAGAATTTATGAAAATGAGTTAAATCTATTCTTACACTCATACAGAGTAAATATAAGAATATTCGAAATCCTCAAAATATTAAATAATAGCAATATCACATCCCAGCGGGAAATATTAGCTTTCAATGGTTCATTTTTAAGAAAAAAGTTTTGCTACCTTTTCAATACCTATTTTTTTTTTTCGTATATGAGTTACAAAGTAAAAAAGAACAAAAAAAAAAAGTCAACCTATACGGAAGAAGCTCTTGTTGTCCTTAACTTTTGTATACTAATTAGTTCTTTTTCTCTTATGCATTCTTTTACAATAACTGTTAAGCAGATGTCATTCTTTCATTCTTCTTTTGCTCCAATATTTGCAGTAAATTTATTATTACAAATGTAGAATAAGAAAAAAAAAGATTCTAGCTATTTTATTCTTTTACTTGCAGAAATTTATTATACTGCTATGCTTATTTTATATAAACGAATGAATTATTTTATTACTTAAAGAAAATTTTGACATTGCAAATTATATATTTAAATATTTTAAATGAAATGTTTTTTTTTGTGTCATATAAAACTATCCTTTTTAGAAACTTATTGTACTTTTTTTTTTTTATAATACTCAGAAATTAAGCTTAGAAGCAAATATTTATAGCCCCCTTTTTTTTTTTTTTATTTTTTTTTTTTTTTTTTTTTTTACTAAGTCAAAATACCTGTAGAAACTTTCCAAATTATATTCATCTTAGATTTTAATTCCTTTTTATGCATTTTAGACATTTAGAAAATTTATTATTTTAATCAATGATTTAAAAAAATCAGTTGATTAAAATCATGATTTAATCACTAATTTAAATGAACTGATAAAAATCGCTGACATCCTAGAAAAGTATTTAGGAATTCATTCTCATACTCTCATAGAAAGTATATACGTATTGAGGTTTACCATGGCATGTTCGGTGTTGCAAATGAAGTGTGTGTCATTTATATTTCGTTTACAGAGACGCTCAATATAATTCCACTACATTACGGTCTATGGGAAATAATCGTTTTAGTGCATTTTAGTGATGTTATAATATTTTTAACATACTGAAATTGATATATAACAAGGAAGTACATTACAAAATGTCTACTATAAAATATGGTGCGCATAGTATTTGTCATTCATTTACAGGTACACACAAGAATGGAATATCGTTCATTTTTGGAACCTCACAAAATAATTAGGTTACAGTACTGTCTATAAGGAATAATTGCTGAAAATGAGTTTTTAATTGCAGTATGTTTTCTTATATTTAGCACTTTTTTTTAAATATTACTTTTACTGTATAAATTATATAGATCATGTACAGGGCTGCAGAAAAGAACTCCATTACATTATGGTCTATAGGTAAAATTCGTTTGCAGTGTATTTTAATTACGCTATACTATTTCAAACGTAATGAAACTGACATACATGACAGATGCGCACTACACATTGCTTACTGTAGAATATGGTGTGGTGTGCATAGCATTTATCTTCTTCTTCTTTTTTTTTTTTCTATATGGAGACGAACAAATGTATTCGGTTACAGTAGTGTCTATGAGCAATAAGTGCTGATATTGCGTTTTCAATTGTGGCATGCTTTTTAAAATTTATCCATTTTTTTTCCATGTTATTTGATGTGTCTACATTTTATAAACATTACGCAAGGCTGCACAAAATAATTCAAGTACATTTTCGGATTTTGGTGGAAACTGATTAAGTGGATTTTTCAACTGTGAAAAACCCTTTGAAAAATCGTTTCCAAGCTGAAATAAATGTTTACATACTGTGTAATATATATATATAGTGTTTAATTTTCGCCGGAGCTTACCGAAGAACAGCTCTGGTACTTCTTAGCTTTTAGTGATTATTTAAATGTTGGTAGGAATTCACCTCAGCTCATAGATATTGCGCTTTGGAGCCCTGCGAAACAGCGTTTCGAAAATGCGGAAGCCTAAATTACATTTTCCTATTCCTCCGATTTACAATCCTTTGAGTCTTTCTTCCAAAGGCCTTACATTTTTGATGTAGCGTGTCGCACACATAGGAGCATGCTTCTATCTAGTGCTCGCAAATCTACACTCAATGGTTTTCTGTCTCAGTTGTTTTCAAATGGCGACGAGGAATGCCGGAATTATTCGCAACTGTATCCGCCGTTTTTACTTGTGGTTGTGTATTGTTTACTCACTCCTTTTTGTTCATGTTTGTAAAATATTTTTAAAGATCAACTTTTTAGTTACTCGCGGTGTTAAATTTGCATTGAAGCTCATAGGAACAGCTCCAGTATTTCTTAATTTTTATCCAATATTTAAATGTTAATCGGAATTTGAAACCCACCAGAGTTTGTAAACAATGCTCACAGATGCCCTGAGTGTTGTGTCAATATAAAGTAATGGGATTTTTGAAAATTTCCCACTCCCTGATTTAATTTTTTTTTCTCTTTATTTATTAGATTATGTTTTATGTAAAGGAATATTAGATATAGTCAAAATATATTTTATATGTACGAGAGTATATATACATTTTTTTCCGAGTAAGAAATTGCTTTAAATTTTGCATACTATTTGAAATTATAAATATACAGGTACAAGGAGAGGGGAGGTTGTTGCAACGAAAGTTTTTATTAGTACAGAAAATTAGAGATCAGGTGCTTTTTTTGTTATAAATTAAGCCCTGTAATCTGTATGTATATATATATATATACATCTAAATTTAATGTTAAATCTATTATCAAACAGTTTACATATGACATTGATATTTTTATTTATAAAATTTCTATCTCTTATAATAAGCCTATTGAATATTTTAATCAATGGAAAATATTAGTAATTGAAAAATTAACTATGGCTTTAAAAAATAATATTGCTGATTTGGTTTCTATTAATACAAAGCATTATTTCCAACAAATTACTAAATTACAAAAAAACTACGTTATTACATATGTAGACAAATCTCCTAACAATTATGCTATTATATGTAAATCATATTATCACCAACTTCTTACAAATTGTATTTCTTCTAATAAGTCATTTCAAAAAACTAATGAAAATGTAATTGTAAATAATCGTAAAATTCGAAGTTATTATAAACTATTAAATATTTTATCTACTAACTTTAATTATCCATATTTAGTTCTTATTCCCAAATTTCATAAAACTCCTATTAAATTTAGGACTGTTACTATTGGTTGCAATACATATAATAATAAAGCCAATACACTTCTCTTAAAAATTCTTAATCAATTATATGTACTTACTACAAACAATGATAATACACATTGTATAAAAAATTGCTATCAACTTGTCAATATTTTAAAAAATCTTCATTGTGTTTATAATATAACGACATATGACTTCAAAGATCTTTTTAATAATATAGACCTATTAGATTTACATAAAATTATAAATGCATTATTTAAAAAGTATTATAAAAAACTGGAATTACCATCTAATATAGATATTGCATATTTTAAATTTTTAACTAACTTCATTAGCTATAATAATTATATATTGCAAGATAATACTTTATATTTACAGCATGTCGGTATACCACAAGGCGGTTGTACTTCCAGTTTACTCTCAGACTTATACTTATATCATTATGAACGTAATTTTACTAATAATAAACTACATTTATATCGTTATATTGATGACATCATTTTAATTGATACTGATCAATCTGCAATTACTCGATTTCCAGTTGATTATCCCACTAATTTGGAATTAACGGAAAACCTTTTATCTAACAATACAATTAACTTCTTACATCTTAAAATTACAATAAAAGACAACAAAACAATCACAGATTTATATGACAAACGTAAAGAATTTAAATTCACAGTTAATACATTTACAAATTTTAAATCTTGTCTACATCATTATGTATTTCGGAATATAATACTTAATCATTTATATAGAATAAAATGTTTATGTTCTTCTCCTCTAATTAACAATAATACTAAAAAACTAATTTATGATGCATTAAATCTAGGTTTTCCAAAAAAATTCATATATTCATTAATATACAATTAGTACTTTTCTTACATGATCTTTTAAAACAAATTAACACATGCGTAAACAAAATTAGAAAAAAATTATAAAATAAAAAAATAACTATAAAAAATTAAAAATTGTAAAATAATATAAAAAAATTATTATAGGTTGGTTGGGTGGGTAGATGTTAGAGTACGGAGGAGGGTGGTGTTGTCTGGATAATACGCAATGGTTAATTATAAAAAAAAAATGGGGCCTTTGTATTATTACTATATTTTTTATACGTATTTCATATGGATGTTGATTTGATATTTTATATGTAATTGGAGAATTTCATTAATATTATAATTAGCTTAATTATTGATTAATCTAATTTACAATTATTTGTTATTAAATTTTAATTTACTAAGGACAATATCATATTAATTACTAATAGTATGCTATTTTTATAGTGATTAATATACATATAAGTATGTTTAATATAAATATAGTTATACTGTATGCATTAAAATTGGGTAATTATTTTTATTATTATTCCTCTATTCTTTTTAACATTTATTATCGGTTTAATGTTTTTGAATGTCCTACATTCATACTTTTTGGATTTTTATGGATGTCTGAAAATAATCCACACTCTATATTTGTGCTTTTTAAGTAATGGGAATTTAAGTATCATTTAACCTTCTATATACTTCCACATGTTTTTTATTTCCTGTTCATTTTATAAATATCTTATATATAATTGATTAAAAAATAATTTTTATATTATTTTTAATAATTATTTATATTATTACTGAATTTATTTTGTTTTATAGCATATAGCTATATGCTATATATTATCAAAGTTCTAGAATTATTTAAATTCTTAGTTTAGTTTAAATAAGTTAGCTAATAGAATATATTGTATGCTTTTAAATTTTATTAACAATAGTTTTTTTAAATACATTGTGTGGTTTATATTAGGTTTATAATTCTCTATATATAAGGATATGTTTGGTTTTGCTGTTTAAAAAATTATTTACATTCAAATGCTTACAAATATTTATCTTGCGACAGTTAATAAAAGTAATACTAGATGGCAACACCAAATTTTGTCTCTTTAAGACAGCTCTAACTTTTAATTTTTCTAGCTCAGTTTCCCAGTTATATTTTAATACACCAGGGGGTATTTTTAACTAAATTTTGACGATATTGTTAAATAGTTATTAATTAATTACTATCTATTTATTTTATATTATATTAAATGTGTTTAACAAGGTATTTCAAATTTTATTTCAAAATGTATTAACTGTATCCTTTGGTATCATTTACTGTGATTTCTTAACTGTTTTATTCACCTTAATCTTTATGATATTCTGGTAGATATGTGCGCGTGGATATTTGTAAAATACTGAAATATTAATCGGTATGGTGTTTATTATTTATATTTTATATCCTATAATTATTTAAATACGTTTTATTGATTCTTCCATTTCATATTATTTGTTTCTATTCTGCTTCCATTTTTAATCATTTCACTTGAATTTAATGGTTGTTTGGGCACAGGGGAAAATAATTTTTAGCTTTAGCTTATTTTTCCCACAGAAAACGACCATTTTGCTTATATCATTGAATTCTGTGCCCTTGATAACGTAATTCAATATATAAGCTTTTCAATTTTTGTCGGTGTCCACTTTTTTCTTTTTCTTCCAAAATAATTCTTATAATTTTTTTTATTTTTTATTTTTTTTAGACTTACAGCTTTAATTCATAATAATTGACGGTGGTAGGTTATGTTTAATTAATGGTTATATATATATATATATATATATATATATATACATACAAATAGATAGATAGAAGATAGATATGGGGCATTCTCACAATCTTTTGACTTTCGGGAATAAAAATCTGTTGAAACTTACTAAAATAACATTTTAATCTGATAGACAAATGCCGTAATGATTCAAAATAAAGAAAAAATGGTCAGCAGCGAAATTTTTGTTATTTAACTGAGGTTTAAGTTAAACTTGCGAGTTTAATTTTCCTTACCATTTTATCACTCTAACTTTCTATTTTCTTCTAAATTTTTACTTATAATGAATTTGCATAGTACCCACAAAACATTCAAATAAGAAATAACAACAATGTAGTATTTTTAGTACAAACTTTTGGTATAACATTGTCGGAAAGAAAAGGGGATGGTATAGGAAAAAAGGGACGGTAATGGAAAAAAAGGGATGGTAAGGATGGGCCGGTAAGGAAAATTACGACTATTTTTAGACAAATCATGTTAAGACTAATTGATAGTCACAATGTTCAGTGATTTTTAGAAACAGTTATTTACATTGGATTAAAAAAAAAAATAATAATTTACCTCGAAAAGTGCAGAAATAAACCTTGGGGACGGTAAGACTACCAATAAAGCCACGATGCTTGAAATTGATATTTAAATGCCGATTTAAATTCTGCAGTAAATTTCCTGTGAAAGAATCTTAGACGTTCTTTCTCTAGCATACTTCTGTGCATAAGAAAAAACTTAAAAGAAATCATGTGGCTGCATCTGAAGTAATTTTCTGTGTAATTTTAGAAAAGGGACGGTATGGAATCTAAAACCCAGGGACAGAGTTTAAAAAATAATAACAACTCTAAAAATGTGTGCAGTTTAATTTTTTGCTACAAATTTATAAAAAACAATTGTCCCAGTTTCGGAAAAAAATTGCATCGAATTACTTTTATTGAAACAATTTTATACAGACAGCGCCAAACTTAAAAATCAACATCAGGGACACGGACGGTACAAGAATTTTCCTGGTATTTGGACCCCCAACACCGTCCAAAACTTATTTATCTCGTTAATATTGTTATGCAATCATGTAGTGGGATGTTCTCCCAGTATATGATATGAAAGAAAACACAAGAATATGTGCTAAAATAAAAATTATTATTCAGTTTTATAATTTGAATTTGGCGCATTGTTTTTCTTTCTTTTTTACTTATTACCAACAGTAAATAAATTGAAAACGAAATATGAAAAATTTTGTTAATTGAAATGACAAAACGTGTTTTATTATTTAAAGCTATTTGTATGTTTAAACATCCATCTAAATGCCCAAGATTTTACTCAGGCTCCAAAATAAGATTTGAATACATGTAATATTTAAAAATAAAAATCAGTCATTCACAGTATTTTGGTAAAGTGTCTTTCACGTGATTAACCAACACGTTAAACTATTTAAAATAAGCAAAAATATAAATAATTAAATACAACAAATAAATGTTTCTTTATCATTCCCTTTTTACACTAATTAAGAATGAAAGTTCCCATGGTATTACTAGTAAGGGAAAAAAATCTCAATTGATACGGCTCGGAAAGAATGAAATACAGGCCCTGTTCGGGACGAATCTCGAGAAAAAATTTAAAGCCTGCGACGTTCTTCGATAAATGAAGTTAAGCTTTGATCAAATCTTCAGAAAATATCAATACTGCTGAGCCCGGCTCAAGTCATCAGATTAAAAATTATGGCCGGCCAAGTTTAATGAAAGAAAATTTCTCCGAGCCAAGCTTCGGGACAAGCTCAGTCTAGTGTAGACTTTAGAGTATTGCAGCAGGTCAAGTAACCCGATTGTACCCAACCCGGCCGCCATTAATTGTTTTCGTTGTGTGTTGCGTTGACTTTAAATGTTTCAAGTTAGGTTTTGACTCTTTCTGCGGGGAATCCGGTTTAACCTGATTTTTCAAAAATGTCCTAAATAGTTAATAATAATAATAATAATAATAATAATAATAATAATAATAATAATAATAATAATAAACTGTGTATGAATATTAATTGGTTTATGATGTATTTAATTTTATACAAAAAAGGTAAAACACATATTAATTATATCATTGTATATTACTTTTCCATAATTGTACTAAAACATGGCTTAATTTTTTCACATCGAGTACAAATATTTTGGTTTCTAACATAAACTAAACCAGTTGCTTTATGATTCATTAAGGATCAAAGCCTGTACTAAACTTGTTTTCTTCACCGTGGACCCCGAGGGGATATACAGAAAGAGCCCCGATCAGGTTGTCAGCCTAACGCGGGACCCTCAGTGTTTCCAAGCTTCGTGCACATTTTATTGACCACGAAGAGATGGAAGGTTGAATAAATCTTGTTTAGCTTGGAACCAAACTCTGGATCTGCTGGGTGGTAATCAGACGTGCTGACTACTACGCCACTGAGGTTTAATATTTTGGTTTCGGATCGACGAAATTAATTTTTGCTGGGTTCTGGTCGAATTTAAGTAGAAATTTCGTGTATATCAGAAAAAAGTTTGCTAATATTTTTAGAAGTTCATGCCCTCCACGCCCTTCTTAATTTTGTTAGACCTAGATAATAGCCTCCCACACCCTATTTCATAGACTTCTGTTTCTTTAAGACCGGGGGAGAAGGGGGGGGGGCTGGATTGGTGACATTCAATATTAGAATTTTCTCTTTTTATTTAACAGCACTATAAATTATAACCGACAAGTAGCAAGCTCTTTCTACGTACATATAGCGCGTTCTGAAATAAAATATGTAACATTTTTGAACACACACAAACAAGAATTTCATATTTAAAAATGCTTCAAGCATTTCCTAAAGCATTTCCCAATTTTAATCAGGCGTGATTCTGTTTCGAATTTCAGAAAATTTAACGCATTCTGCTCCGAAAATTTTAAAAAATCGGTCATCTGTCCCGAAAATTCTGAAAAAAAAATCACTGAAAAATATTGCGAATTTTGACAAATGGTCGCAATAAAAATCAACTTCGTCCGTTGTTCGCATAAAAAATCGCTAATTTCGCCAAAGGATAGCTGAAAAAGCGCGAATTTCATAAAATTACCGAGAAAAAACACGTATTTCGTCAAAGGGCCTTTGAAAAAATTGAAATTTCGTCAAAAGATCGAGGAAATAACACAAATTTCGTCAAATGATCGAATAAATAACGCCAATTTCGTCAAATAAATGAAAAAAATATACGAATTTCTTCAAAAGATAGCAGAAAAAAACGTGAATTTCGTAAAATTGTCACGGAAAAAACGTAAATTTCTTAGAAAGGTCATTGAAAAAATGCGAATATATTATAAGGATCGCGAAAAAATTGCAATTTTGTCAAATGATCGCAGAAAAAACGTGAATTTCGTTTAATGAGTGCGGAAAAACGCGAATTTCTAAAACTAGCTTGGAAAAAACGTGAATTTCGTTAAAGGACTATTGAAAAAACGCTAATTTATTCTAAGGAATGCGAAAAAAAAATGCATATTTCGTCAAATGATCGCGAAAACAAAATACGGTTTTCGGCAAATGGCAGTTGAAAAAACGCGAATTTTTGTCAAAGGATTACAAGCTATTATTTATTGTTTCACTAATTGGTTTATTTCTATTAAATGCTTATTTTTAAAGGCAGTCACATGATTTTTTATAGTAGCATCGTTCAGAACGGTGTCATATTTTTAAAAATACAGCATAAACGTGACTTATTCAATATAAAAATTTCATAAGTGTTGATACCACTATTTTCGAATAGTAATTTCAGAAAATATCTTAAATTCTTGCTTAAGACATTTTTAAACTGTAGCATTCTCTACCGTTTTGTGTGCGGTTTTTTTTTCTTTTTTTTTTCTTTTTTTTTTTTTGAGGGCGGGATGAGATAAATATTACTTATTTAATATTAAAAATGTCATATGTATTGATACCACTATTTTAGAATAGTAATTTCAGCAAGTATTTGAAAATGATGTTTAAGACCGCCACTCCCTCGACAAATGTATCTACGGATAAGTTGTACAGACGAGTTTCGTTCAGATACACTTTTGTTAAGAATAGAGTGTGCTCCCTGGTGGTGGAATGTGGAACTAACAGACCGCAATTTTACTTAACTTAGGAAATCCAACAAGGCGATCTGTTCAAACTTTAAGATAGTTTATAACACATAATAAAAAGTTTTTAAAAGAATGGCGCGAGAAATTTCGTAGAGTGGAGGAGGGGGGGGGGGGGGCAAATGTTTTTTTTTTTTTTTTAACTTAACGTTTTTTACCATTTTATGACGGTTTATTGACGGAGTCCTGAGATAAATGCTACTTATTTAAAATAAAAATGTCAAAAGTTTAGTTAGCGCTTATTTCGAATAGTAATTTCAGTAAGTATCTCAAATTCCTGCTTAAGACTGCCACCCCTAGAGTAATTATATCTACTGATAGGTTGTTTAACGGAGTTTCGTTCAGATACAGTTTTGATAAGAATAGAGTGCGTTCCCTGGTGTTGGAATGTGAAACTAACAGAACGCGATTTTGTTAAAGTTAGGAAATCCAACAAGGCGATCTGTTCAAACTTTAAGATAGTTTATAACACATAATAAAAAGTTTTTAAAAGAATGGCGCGAGTAATTTCGTAGGGAGGGGGGTGGAAGGACGCTAATTTTTTTATTAACTTTTTTTACCATTTTATGACGGTTTATTGACCGAGTCTTGAGATAAATGCTACATATTTAATATAAAAATGTCAAAAGTTTAGTTATCATTATTTTCGAATAGTAATTTCAGTAAGTATCTCAAATTCTTGCTTAAGACCGCCACCCCTCGAGTAATTATATCTACTGATACGTTATTTAACGGAGTTTCGTTCAAATACAGTTTTGTTAAGAATAGAGTGCGCTCCCTGGTGGTGGAATGTGGAACTAACAGAACGCGATTTTGTTAAAATTGGGAAACCTAACAACGCGATCTGTTTTAAATTTTAAGATAGTTTATAAAACATAATAAAAATTATAAAAAAGAATGACGCGTCACATTTCGGGTGTGGGGAGGGGGCGCGAACAAAATTAGGAAATATAACAAGGCGATCTGTTTGAATCTTTTAAGATAGTTTAGGGAGGGTTTACCATAATTTAGAAGGGGTTAAATGGCGATAAATGTACTGGGCGTTTTGAAAGAAAGTGTTTTGAAAGGAATATTAAACGAAACTCTCTGTGCGATTTGTGATCACACTTACCGACTTGTTTTATACTGATGCCAATTGACAAAACAGCACAAACAAGTATACATTTCTCTCAAATAAAAATTAATTAACATGCGACTACTAAAAATAGAAATGAAAATAATAATTAAATGACCACGTGTTAAAAATAGGAAATAGGGAAAATTGCGTCAAAAAGTTGTATTTACACGTGAATCATGAAAAAAATAAGAAACTTTGAAAATATTTTAATTATTTTGCGAGAAACGCACTTAATGGGAAAAATTACGTCATATGTAAAATGCCGAAAGCATAAATATCGTCATATGTAAAAGGCTTAAAATAATTAAATTATTACGCTTGAAAAACTTTTCATGATTAAAATTTGGTCATATTTAAAAAGCTCAAATAATGATATTCCAAAACATTTTTAAATTGAAAATATTTTTTAAACATGAATTTTAAAAGAGAAAAAAAAACTTTATAATAATGTACATGTGAAATGCATTTAATGGCGACAATTACGTCATATTTCAAAACTGTTCATTTAAAACGATTTTCTTATGGACATGTGCCGTCACATTGGGAATCACTTGGTGTAAAAAAAAAAAAAAAAAAATGTTGCTAGCAAATTTTTTTGTATATTTCATTCCTTGATGCAGCCTAGAAACATTTAAATTTATGCCCAAAATATTTTCGATTTATTTTTTACGAATTCTTATTCGATAAATACATATCAGAAAAGTCGTATATATGCCTTTGAGGCATTGCGAGTTGCTTGGCGAAACGTTTACTGATTGTACTTCATACGTTTTCAGTATTTTTAACTTTTTTTAAATTTTACTTTTTAACTGCAATCAAGTCTGTCTTATTTATTTATTTTATTTAATCTTTTAAAAGTTTCAAATTCAGACGTTAAATGTATGTATATTGTAAACTCGTATATACTTATTAATAAAAATAAACCGTACTTTTCCATTATGGGAGGCCTTGGCCTTTTTTAAAAAGCTTGGCGTAATTCGGGCTCCGAAAATGAGATTTGTTGCCAAATGATATAAACAGCTATTAAAAAAAAAAAAAAAAAAAAAAAAAACTAATGAACTTTTATACTTGTTTATATATGAATTTATTTATATATATAGGGTGATCATGAATTCATGGTACAAACTTTATGGGTAGGTACAGGTCACTGTAACAACAATATATTGTATAGCAATCTATGGGCGCAAATGGCACGTTGACGCGAAAACACCAGGGTGGCCAGTTTGCCACCATTTCTCTATTTCGCCAAGGCCCCTATAGTGAAAAAGTACCAAATAAACAATTTAAATAAAAAAAATAACATGAAAATATGTATGATGGTTCAATAAAATACAAAAAAAGATTTCATGCATAAGCTATACCTGTTTCTGGAAACTAAATCAAAAGATAAAATATAAGCGTAAAATTTATAAAAAAAAAATGTTTAAAATACCATAGTTCTGAATGCTATTCCTAAGAAGACGGTGTTTTTTAATCTCGATATCAAAGGATGAACATTGTCTATACTCTATAGCATCGTTATAAAAGTGCTAGAAACATCAGAATTTTCAACCTTACACTTTTGTGCAAGCTGATTTTAAAATGTGTAATTGATCTTAATTATCAATCCCAAAATAGCCGCCAGCTGTCGTGATAGCGATGGATGAGGCCATGGTAAATGAAAAATACACTATTCAAACGGAAAAGCGTGGCAACCCGATTGCAGAAGATAATCGCCATTCGTAATAATATCATTCAATTTTCCGTAACCTGCTAATATTTGTAAAATAGAGTACATTACCATGTTTTTAAAAGCTTCAAAGTCTGAACGGGGGTTGGCGAGCACAGCTCGCAGGGGCTGAGCCCTCTAGTATAGGTAAAATATCACCCAAAATATATATCCAGTCTTCTTTAACCCTGTAATCCCCGCTGCCGTGATATTCACGGGCTGTGTTTTTTATTCATATTGATTGATTCCCAACAGTTTTGTAAAATAGTGTAACTGGCTTTATTATGGTATCATTTTACCTGTCATTAAATAACATGAACATTTCTTTTTCAAAAAAGTGGTGCCATTAAGCAATTTCAATTTTTAAACCGTAATTTAATGCGACTGTTAAGTGGTTAAAAGAATAGTTAATTGTGTGTTTTGTAAAATTGGATTTTCTGAGAAATTGAATGGGCCGGATCGGACTTGATTTAATTAATTTTGTCACGGGTTGCGCCTGTCTCGGGCCGAACTTTTAATTTTTACACTGGGCCGAGATCAGGCTAGAAATTCCTTCCCGTGCAGAACTCTAGTAGTCAATCTTGCACGAACTCTGAATCCTCTTTGTTCTGACGTAAAAATGACGTATGGGGACATATATCATGGGGTCGTAAATCAGGAATTCTTTAGAAAATAAAATGCTCTAGCACTGGATTTACGCCCCCTGATTTAAGTCCCCATCTACTCTGACGTCATCAAAATGACGTATGGGGATACATATCATGGGGATGTTAATCAGGATTTCGTCGAAATTAAAATACTCCAGCATTGGATTTGTGCCCCCATTTTTTGTGACGTCAAAATGACGTATGGGGGCATAAATCATGGGGACATTAATCAGGCTCTCAATGAAAGGAAAATTCTCCATTACTGGATTTGTGTCCCCTTCTGATATGGGGGCATATATCATGGGGACGTTAATCAGGATTTCGTCAAAAGTGAAATGCTCGAGAACTGGATCTGTGCCCCCATTTTTTGTGACGTCAAAATAATGACGTATGGGGACTTAAACCATGGGGACGTTAATCAGGTTCTCAACGAAAGGAAATTTCTCTAGCATTGGATTTGTGTCCCTTTCAGATGTGGGGGCATATATCATGGGGACATTAATCAGGATTTCGTGAAAAGCGAAATGATCCAGCACTGTATTTATATCCCCATTTCTTGTGACGTCAAAATGACGTATGGGGGCACAAATCATGGGGACATTAATCAGGCGCCTCCACTGGCAACACTGTTTTCATATTGGATAGTTCGAAATGTTACCGACGATATAACAACACTCTTCCAGGGAAAAAAAAAAGGATGTTGGCGTAAACACATGATTTTCTGGACAATATTGCAAACTCTATTCGCTGCGCGGAAGTGCAAACTTCGATATTTATCCTGTGTATTCGAAAAATCTCTTTCGCCTCTCTTAATAGTGAATAGATCTTTTAAATTCTTACCAGCGCTTTGTTGGAACACCTGGTATACAGGTGAAGAAGATAATGATACAATATAAACAAATTTCTAGATAATATATGCAAAATTATGTTAACTGTTCTACTTTACCCACACTCTAATATTAAAAATATTCGCTTGCCGCAATTAAACATATTAGTATTTCAAATGAAAATCAAACTTCAAATTGCTTAAAAGGCGCAAAGGCCAACATAGTGAAAAAGATTCCAAGCCGGGACTCGAACCCGGGCCATCAGTACAGCGCACTGACGTTCTACCGACTAAACCACTTGGAACGATACCCAGCTCGGAAAATTTCTCACTATTATATGTTGGCAAGGCTGCAAACGCAGCACAAGATGGAATATCTATCGTGAGTCACCGACCTGGGACAAACACGAAACATAATTAAATCCAGCATCGATAGAAATTATATTAATGCGTGGAAACTATTTCCTCTGGAATAATTTCCATGTATTAATATAAACATATTAGATTGCTAATTTTTGCTAGTTGTATATTATCCATACCCAAAACTACACTCTTGGTTATGCTTTTCCTCTTTTAATTTTTAGAAATATAATTTCTTTAATTAAATCAAAATTATTAATTTTAAATAAAAATTCTGATATTACGGACTAATGATGAAAAACTAAAAAAAAAAAATTAAAAAATTTAAAGCCCAAACTTTTCTATAGAATAAAATTCTCTACAATAAAGCTACTGACAGACAATCAAATGTTATTTGAAAAAAATTAGATTTCCATACCCCTTTTGAACTGTCAACTTGTTTTAATCCCTATTCTCTCAGCAGTTTCTCTTATTTTATTTCTTATTTTCTTTTTATTTTATTTCCCCTTTTTTTCTCCTTTGAAGCGTGAGTTTGAATCCTTCAGAGGTTTCATGATGTCAAAATACTTCTCACTTGACTGAATTTTCAGCTTTCGAATCTTAATACTCAGAAGTGACGGATTCTTATTTTAAAAAAATCATAGCGTACATATATTTGTGAACTAGGCTTACTTCATATCGAGAACTTTTAAAGAATTTTTACTTCAGGGTATACAGGTAGGTAATTAATAAATGCAAAAAGTTTATTTTGACGATAACAGTAATTTTATTTTTTTTATACCTGTTTATTTTTATGTCTGGCGTGTTCATTCTATCACAAGAGTGCATATTTTCTCTTTTTTTATAAAATTCTATTTTATGCCGAGCAACTTATTTAACCTTTTTTTGTCCTTTTGTATTACATAAACAGACATGACTTTATGAACACTAATAAATTTATCCAAGAGTAATTTTTTTTAGATACTAAGTTCGAATAAAGTAAAAGTGTATAACATAAGATTATGTACAGACGTGGAAAAAAAAAAAAGTGAACACCCCCTGCTAACTCTGCAACAAATTATCATAGAAGAAATTTACAGCGATACCAAACGATTGGAAATAAAGTCTACTTTTAAATGATGTATGTAAAATTTGCTTATGGGGTCATCTACATATTAAAACAAACCCAAACTTTGTGTTTTTCAATAGCAATACTCAAGTTTGACACCATGAAAAAAAATTCTACATCCTTCAATTAATCTAAATCCAAAACTGATTGTACACGATTTTTGAAATGCTACAGAATGACTATGTCATTTCTGTTAATGTATTATTTCTTTCCAATATGACTAGTTCACTCACTTAATATGTCAATTCGCCAATATTTCAATAAAATGAGTAATATTTTTTCAAATTATGCTTTTCTGTACGTCATAGACTATCTTAGATGTAAGCCATCGTTTTGCCGTTTTTAAGGATAATTCAAAAACTACTTTGAATAAAATTTTTAAATTGAGAATTCGCATAAAGCAGGACATAATAAATATAAATCTATCAAAAAAATTGTAGGTTGCAATTCATGTTTTTTTTTCGAATGTTAATTTTATAATCTATAATTCATATTATAAAAAGTTTAAATTACAAATTCAATGTATTTATGTTTGGGTTTTTTAGCATTAGTATTATTATTGGGTTTGTTAGTAATTTTTTAGTATTGGGTTTTTTAGTATAACCACACGCAAAATTATGAAATTTTGATTATAATTTCAGGAGATATTAATAAAAATGTGAAAATGTAATTTAAGATTAGAAGCTCTAAAGTTTGAATGTTTATAATTCAAACACTTATCATTCATATGACTAGAAATTTCGTTTCTAGGCATAGTATGAACCGAAGATTTAAAAAATATTGTCAAAGCTAAGTGTGTCCATTAAAAAAAAGGTTTGGTCAGGTTTTGATTTGTAGATGGCCCCTAAGCAAATTTTATATACGTCATTTAAATGTAGACCTTATTTCCAAACGATTGGTATCAGTAACTTTCTTCCACTATAATTAGTTACAGAGTTAGTAGGGGTGTTTACTTTTTTTTATACCATGACTGTATCATAAACATGAAATGAATAAATACACATATTAATTTTCTCTTGGAAAGCTCTTCGACACGGTAGAAAGTTAAAGAATAACACTCTCGCATATCTCGTAAAAGAGATCTGACATTGCTGTCTGCCGTTCACATCATGAGCAATTTGATTTACTATACAAGCCTTTTAAGGCTCCTGTCCCTGCCGGCGAAGACACTCACGAGCTAATGCTAATACTATGGGGAGGGATTTATCTAATATCTCGTTTGCATTTCGATATTTTTAAATGATTTTTTTTTACATTGGATAGCCGAGGTCCGTCTCTACATCGCACCTTTTTTACTTTTTCGATTTTCGTCGTAGATATTTTTTATAACGTTACTTTCACTTTCAAAGCCGGTTTTGAAAATGAAAGTGTTATTCTAAAAAATATCTGCAACCAAAATCAAAAAAGTAAAAAAAAGTGCGATGTAGAGACGAATCTCCGCTATCCAATGCAAAAAAAAATATTTTAAAATGTCGAAATGCAAACGAGATATTAGAAAAATCCCTCACCATAGGATTAGCATTAGCTCGTGAGTGCTTTCACCTTTAGGGACAGGAGCCTTAATCGTGCAATGCGATGACTGTGCTTCTTGAATATGAACGTTATCTGGGGGCACTGCAGTGCTCCTACCAAGTCGAGAACGCACTGCCGTAAGCATCCTTTTCTGGAAGGAACTCAAGGTACTTTTGACACCCCCATATCTTTGTCTTAGAGCTACCCTGGAACTTGAAATTTCGCTTTCCTAAAAGTACTCTTTAAACGGAACCTAATGTTCAAATTTTTATGTTTCTATCTTTTCTAGTTCAGAAAATATATGAACTCAAATTTTCGCTTTTTACAGACTGACTGACTGACTCACCGATCATAAAAAATCTGAGGTACACCATGTAGCCCTAGAAACTTGAAACGTGGTATGAAGGTAGTGTTTGGGATACAAAGAAAGGAAAAAATTAAAAAAATCGGAAAATTCGAAAAATTAATCAAAATTTTTTGTCTTCCTTTATCTTAACGGAATTCTAGACAATACTGTTGGTCATTGATTCTCGACACGATAAAACGAAGCATTATCGGATTGCCATCTATACTAAATAGAGCACAAAATATTTGTGCCTTGAATACAGCAAAATTCGTTTTAATTGACTAGAATAATAATTTATTTTACCAAATGATGATTTGGTGAATTTAAATATTTTATAAACATTCATCAAATATGCTAACATTTCTTCATTGATTACTGCTCTTATACTTTTGCTATATTTAAAACCAATATTATATTGTTATAAACATCGCTATAGTTTGATGCCACGACGATACACTATGGCAGAAAATTAGCAGCAAATATAAAAGAAAGAGAATTTTTCTGCCAAACGTACCCCATATTTACCAAATAGTTCCCTTTTGCTGCCAAACTATTGACGTAGACAACAATTGTTGAAGAACAATAAATTTAATTTTTATAAAACATGGAGAGTGGTATGACTTAATCGGATACAGAAATAAAAGGTTAATTTTTTAAATGACGAGACAAACTACCTGCGATGCACAATTTTTTAAATACGTTTTTTACACTGTAAACGCAAACGTCTGAAATTCAGTTTAAAAAGTGTCTTAAGTGGATGGTCACATTTTAAGTGAAAAAAAGGTGTATTGCTTTTTAAGACACCTTTTTGTATCTAAGGTATGTAATACACTGCAAACGTCTTAAAACGCGGCCATTTTTGAAACACTTGAAACGTCTTAAAAAGCCGCCATTTTTTAGGCATTTGAAACATCTAAAATGAGGTCTTTTAAGACACTCGAAACATCTTAGAAGATTTTTTCCCTCTTATTTACACTGTCTCATTAACAGCAGGCTAAAATAAATGTTTGCTAATTATGGAAGACTACAGCAGACTGCATTATATATTTATGTATTTTTTTTTTTTTTTTTTTTTTTTTTTTACATTCATCAGATTCGATGCCAAGATTATATTAATCCATTTTCAAGTATTTAAAAATATTAATTATTTCTTTGTTTACTTTGGAAAATAGTTGAAGAAGTTTATTAACCATTTAGTCAATTTAAATTATTAGACATAGATACAAACCATACCTGGGATTATTATTTATGTTATTTTTCCATAGATTCAATGTATAAACGAAATTCCTCACCCCTTCAACATTGTAGACAAGATAAATATAATGTTATTTTCAAATCGACAAATCTACCCTCCTCTTTATGAAATTTTTCTATGCTTCAAAAGGTAAATCATAACAAATTTTTATATTTCATTTATAATCCAAGGAAAATGTGCACAAACACAAACCCGGGCACATTTTCATAAACAAACATTTGAAGCATATTTAAAATTTCTGATTACACCGTTTTTTTTTTTTTTTTTTTTTTTTTTTTTTTTTGTTTGTTTTTTCTTTTAAGGTGAAATTAAAATAATCATTTACGTATGATTTTATTATTCAAAATTATCTTGTTGTAAAATATTAAAATCACTTTTATGATACAACAGTTAATAATATGTTTGTTAAACAGGAGTGAATATTTTAAATAATTTTACACATAATTTCAAATTATGAAATTCACCGTTCATATATAAATATTTTCCATCAGATAATTAGAAAAATCTGAAAACATTGTACGTCTTTTTGCTTCGATTTAACATATAAGGGAATTTAATAATTAAAGTTGTCAAAAATTTATATGTTAATTCATTCATGTTTCCATTGGAGGGGGGGGGGAAAGCTTAATTAATTCAGTGTGTTTCAACAATAAAATAAATGTTTACGACTGTTGCAATAATACATATAATTAAAAATGAGACCATTATTTTTTTACACAAAAATATATAAATAAATAAATATGATTAAAGTTTTTTTTATATATAAGAAAACAAACTGCGTAAAAACACAGAGTTATAAACAATACTGTATTGCATTTTATAGTACGAAAAAAACAAAAAAACCCCACAGAAAACAATAACGTAAATATGGATTAATATTAATTTAAAATATGTTAGAAATAAATGTATACTTTAGAAATGAAACCTCATAAAAACATAGATAACATTAATATTTGTTAAAATCAAATTTGTTCTAAAAATAATATAACATATAGAAAACATTAGTGGAACAAAATGGATTATTATATTTTATAAATAACTTGTCCTTTTGGATCTAGTAATTTATATTATCCTTTTAATTTATATTACCGAAATGAATAGAAAACCCAGCTAGACTTGTTTAGAACAGTCTTAGAATTAGCACGAGGTTCACACTGCATTCCACAGAGGATTATCTCAGCTGTCAGAAAGGGTGTTGCATTTTCCCCTGAAAGGTCTCGACAATAGAGATTGAAATGCTTGTCCACAGTTCATTTATTCACATTTCACAGCGATTTTTTCACATTTATAGAAGGAAATCGTTTTCGATACGTGTACGGCACACAACAACAAATAACAAATATAGCGGTCGACAGCGGTATGCTGTTTAAGACATTTACACTGGTTCATTTCTATTACCAGTCCATTAAGACACACAAGTATCTTAAATTAAGATACTCGTATATACTTAAATTAAGATACTTAAGGTATCTATTATGTCTAAGCTCTACATTAAGACATTTACGTGTTTTAAATGCTTTTTCAGTCGTTTTTCTGCCTTACTTTAAGACTCCTTTATTTGCAGTGTAGGTACTCAAATTAACGTTTTGGAATTCAAAATCAAATTTCTACAACCCCCTTTCCACCGGAAAAAATGACATTGTATTGAAAAGTAAACAATTATTTTTATATTTAAAACTTAAACCTCATCACTTTTGCACCACTATGACATCATTTTCACTGACCTTTCTCTTTCGACCGTGCCAAGACTACGAGCGGCAGATATAAATATATTCTCCTTAACATTTTAATGTTTTGCGGATGGTATCAATCACTTTTTATATTTTCTTAAAATACTAGAGGGCTCGGCCCCCTACGAGCTACGCTCGCCAACCCCCGTTCAGGCACCGCAGACTCTAAATGCACGCTAATTTTATCGGCTTTAAAAAGATTTCGAAAGATTGAATTATAATTTAAAAAACAGTGGCGATCTCCCTATAAACGAATTTCTATTCATTTCTCTTTGATTGGGGAATTTTAACGCCAAATCCGCTGCGGTACTACTTGATTATCCAGTCAACCAATTTCGCCAAATTATATAAATCGCCAAACCACTCGCCAAATTATACAAATTGACATAATTTTTATTTTAAATAACGAAAGAACAAATAAATTAGTACAATATTAATAAAAATACAAATAAAACGTCGAAATAAAAATAACTTGATGACGTAGACACGTGTAACAACATTTCAAAATAAGCTAATATAAAAGGAATTAAGTAAACAGAGTCTTTGTCTCCTGGTATTTTTTAACAAAGCGAAAAGAATGTTCTTTTAAATGAGACATTTTAAATTAATCGTTTTTAATCTGACGTAATTTTGACCAAGCTATTCTTTCTCTTTTAAATATTCACGTGAAAAAATATATATTTCCTTTTGTATATTTCCTTTGTTAGAAATGAAATATTATTTGCGCTTTCTTAACAAAAATAGTTGAAAAGATCCTCTCAAAATATCAAATAAATGTCTAGTGCAATTTCTAAATTTAAGCTGTTTTGCAATATTATTTTGTGTTTATTTTATGTAATAACTTTAATATGACGTAAATATGACGTAATTTCTCCTATTTAAGACTTCTAACGCATGTTAATGAATTTATTATTTTACAATATCTTTTCTCTTTTAAAATTCACGTGTATACTTTTTATGACGTAATTTTTAATAAGTTCCTGCTTTTTGTACATAATTATTTAATTCTAATTCCAAATGATTTTTTCTGTTTATAATAGTCACGTGTAAATAAATTTTTTATTTGAAGCAAACATTATTGTTTCCGTTGTTTATACAGTTGGCAACAGGTTAAATTAGTACAATTTTCTAAATAAGTAAAAAATATCCCTCGAAATGCTGAAAATTTCAATTTAAAATAGAAATGAAACCTCGAAAAATGAGTCAAATTAAAGAAAAAAATGAATTCTGCACACCTGGAAATTATAACGTATAAAATGATCTAAAAAATATTAAATTCCGATGTATAGTTTTTGCTCCTATAAAACTTTTTTAGTGAAAAGATTTTGTCCAACTTTAGCATTAAATATCTCTTAAAATAATTCTTCGATTTGAAAACTGTCTTCATCAGTGTGTTTATCAAACATTCCTGTATGATACTACCGATTTTCATATTTTTGTATGCATTATTTTTCTTAATATTAACGAAGAAAGACCTCCGGTCACAAAAAATTCAAAACCGGCGGCGGCGGCGGCAGCGGCGGTGACAGCGGTAGTTACTTTTTTTTAGAATAGAGAGAAATAAATAAATAAATAAATATGAAAAAAAAAAACTACCGAGCGATGTTCGGTCTACCGGATAATACAATAATTAAAAAAAAAAATACCGATATACTTTAAATTCGACAGTATGAAGGTTTGAAAGTTTATTGTAAAATTCTTTTACCTCGGCGTTTCTAAAAATAACTTGATTGTGTAAATGCTATATATCGAGAAGTGAAATAACTGAATTTCAAGTTTTGGTGATACAGTTTTTTATTGTGTAAAGTTTGAGTTCTAGATGTCAGTGGGCATCTGCAAAATTGCTGAAAAGATGTGATGAAGGAAAGAAACGGGAAACTGCATGACATTACAACGAAAGACAATGTTGATAGAAGAAAGTTTCTCTCTATTCTAAAAAAAAGTAACTACCGCTGTCACCGCCGCCGCCGGTTTTGATTTTTTTGTGACCGGAGGCCTTTCTTCGTTAATATTAACAAAAATAATGCATACAAAAATATGAAAATCGGTGGTTTTATACAGAAATGTTTGATAAACACGCTGATGTAGATAGTTTTCAAATCGAAGAATTATTTTAAGAGATATTTAATGTTAAAGTTGGACAAAATCATTCCACTAAAAAAGTTTTATAGCAGCAAAAACTATAGATGGCAGTGTAATCATTTTTAGATCATTTTATGCGTTAGAATTTGCCGGAGTGCAGATTGCATTAATTTTTTTATTTTGACTCATTTTTTGAGGTTTTATTTCTATTTTAAATTCAAATTTTCAACATTTCTAGAGATATTTTTTACAGATTTCAGAAAATTGTACTAATTTAAACTGTTGCCAACTGTATAAAAAGTGCAAGCAATAATGTTTGCTTCAAATTAAAAATTTATTTACACGCGACTATTATAAACAGGAAAAAAACTTTCAAATTAGAATTAAATAATTACGTATAAAAAGCAGGAACTTATTAAAAATTACGTCATAAAAAGTATACACGTGAATCTTAAAAGAGAAAGGATAATTTAAAATAATAAATTCATTAACATGCGTTAGAAGTCTTAGGAGAAATTACGTCATATTTACTTCACATTATAGTTATTGCATAAAATGAACATAAAATAATATTGCAAAAAAGTTTAAATTTAGAAATTGCGCTAGACATTTATTTGATATTTTGAGAATTAATTTAAAATGTCTCATTTAAAAGAACTTTCTTTTCGCTTTGTTAAAAAATACCTGGAGACAAAGACTCTCTTTACTTAATTCCTTTTATATTAGCTTATTTTGAAATGTTGTTACACGTGTATACGTCATCAAGTTATTTTTATTTCGACGTTTTATTTGTGTTTTTATTAATGTTGTACGAATTTATTTGTTTTTTCGTTATTTAAAATAAAAATTATATCAATTTGTATAATTTGGCGAGTGGTTTGGCGATTTATATAATTTGGCGAAATTGGTCGACAGGATAATCAAGTAGTACCGCAGCGGATTTGGCGTTAAAATTCCCCAATCAAAGAGAAATGAATAGAAATTCGTTTATAGGGAGATTGCCCCTGTTTTTTAAATTATAATTCAATCTTTCGAAATCTTTTTAAAGCCGATCAAATTAGCGTGCATTTAGAGTCTGCGGTGTCTGGACGGGGGTTTGCGAGCGTAGCTCGTAGGGGGCCGAGCCCCCTAGTGAATGAAAAAAAAAACCGAAATGTTATATTTTGAAGAAAGTCTCATCGAGTAGTTCCTAAATCTGGAGATGGTTCGTGGTCTGCTTTATTATATCTTCATTTCTATATATCTTCATTTCTGTGCTAGGTAAAATAGTCTCGTCGTGTGATATCAGGTATACTATAGGTTGTGCACTGGGATTAGCTACAAGCATACACTTGTGAAGAGTATAGAAATGTTTCCCCTAACACTGAACGGTAATTGAAGCTTATGCTGATTACTACTCACGGGTAGGTCTCTGAGCTCATGGTAGCCGCCAAACTGTATCCGTATACGTTCGAGGTCTGTCTATCAAAATGTCCCTCAGGGGATCATTGGTGAAAATTGTCAAACTCTAGTGAAACGTTTACTTAGCTGCAGAAAAAAAGTTGGAACTCCTATTGAGGTGAAAGGGGAAGGCCTAAAAGTTCCGACGAATCCTGTTCTCAACAGCTCCAAGAAGCTAGAGCTCTCTATCGTCTAAACCATCTTCAAAAACAAAAACACGCACTAAAACGTTACAACGATTCACACCCTGAAATGGGAAGCCGTAGCTCGCTAAGAAGTCGCGCGCTGTTCTGTCGCCCACCCTGGTATGAATATTGGAGATTACTGACGAAAAAGGTCTAGAGGTAAGCTGCAGTTAAAAATAAATACTTTAGAAAACATTACGAGAGCTATAACTAAAAAAATGGGAAATAGACTGGAAGCAGACAAAGTTATAAAATGGACTCTACACAGTAGAATTAACTTTGGAGGACTTTGATTGAACAGCTGATAAACTGAAACAAAAAATGATATAGTTACTAGAAAAATTGAATGAATTGATTTCAAACAGTAGCACACACGCCAATTCGCTTTTCTAGGAAAAGCGGAACATCGAAGCAATCAGGAACCATAAAGTCTATGAAGAATAAGATAATGTAATTGAAATCGTCGCTACTGGAAAAGCTTTCTTTGGCTTTCTCCTTACAAAAAGAAGTGAAATCCCATCAAAAACATGTCATGTAAAAAAAAGCCAAGTTTCCTGATTCTTTGACCGTAAAAAGTTCTGAGATCATGTATAGAGCCAAGCTTAGCTCTCTTATTAACTCTGATACTTTAATTCACAAATTACTCCTAGTCTCTACACCTTTAATAAATAATTATTTTGTGACTTTGCAATGACGCAGCACGAGAATGTAAAGGCTGTTGTTAACATTTTAATATTAAGGTTTCTTTATAAAGTTTTGCATAAAATGCACTGCTCAAAACAATTAGGGGAGCACATGGTTTTAACGAAATTACACCGATAAGGAACGTAAAATAAAACATCCATAATTTAAAGCGTTGTAGAAAACAGATAAAGAAAACTTCACATGTAAATTAAAGTTTATGGCGTCAAAAACTAGAAAAAGGAGATAAGTGCAGAAATTGGAATTTTGCAGAAACGTTTGTTTCACTGCCTCGGTTGTAAAATTCAATTGCTCAGCTTGTGTTTTAAGAAAAGGTGGCTTGAAAATGAAACAACAACATGATTTACCGCAATCCATGGCTTAGCGCGTTATCGGGACAGTTGAATTTGGAAAAAACACAACGAAGTGTAGTGGACGCTGTTGGAGACGCAAGAAATGTCTATGAAATGCTGTGGAATTGATTCCGAGACACATGGAATGGTAGTCATCGACAAGTGCAAGATCGAAAATGTGCTAACACAGAAACTGATGACCAATATATTCTGTTAACAGCTCGTCGAGACGGAACGGTTAATACTACTCATCTGCAAACAGAGTTGTTCTTGGCCAAAGGACGAAGGGTGTCCAGCCAAACAGTCCGAAATAGCCTTCATCAGGGTGGTCTCTATGCAGGTAAGCCAATGGTCTGTATTCCGTTGATCTCAAGCCACTGTGCGGCCCAAAGAAGGGGGGGAACTGAACATCGAGTTTGGAGGCAACTTTGTTGGAGTGAAATTCTGTTCACAGACGAGTCCCGATTCAGTCTGGATGTGACATCTGATGTGTTTTGGCATGGAGAGAAAGAGGCACTCAAAATAATCACACATTCGTTCGTGAAAGATCACATTATAGACGGGGTGGGTTGATGCTATTGGCTGGAATCAGCATAGGTGGACGTACGGGCCTGCATATCATTCGGAATGGCACTTTGACGGTCCGAGGTTATACAGACGAGATACTGAGACCTCACGCCGTATTTTATATTGCAGCAATTAATGATTTATTCTTTTCCATGCATGATAATGCCAGACTTCATACAGTTCGTCTTATGGAAAACATACTTGAAGTTAAAACAATACAACGTATGGAATGACCAGCATGTTCTCCTGACCTAAATCTGATCGAGCATGTTTGGGACATGCTTAGACGACGCATTTCTGCGAGACCGGGGCCTCCTTTTACTCTCCGGGACTTGGAGATTGCAATTCTTGAGCAGTGGAACAGTATTCCGCAAAGTCTTATCGATAACCTCATCGCATCCATGGAAAATTGGTGTGCAGCAATCTTTGCTGTTCGAGGAGATCACACGCCATATTAAAAATCTTGCATCATTTCTAAACAATACTTTTTTTTATCATTTACATGAAACCAAATTATTGCTCTAAACCATCTTTTCATGTTCTTTTAATCTTTTCAAAGAATAAAAGCTCCCTTATAATTTTTTTGCGTCTTTTTTTCTGTATTGCGCATTGATACACGTGTACTATCCATTTTATGCCCATATATGACAGTCTTACACTGTTCTTTTCACTTTTCTGCTTTCTCCCCTAATTTTTTTGAGCAGTGTAGTTTCTATAAGAACGTTGAACATATATGTATTTGTAGCATGGAAATAAGTTTACATTACATTGTAAGCCCGGATGCGAAAACTCTCTACTAGTCAAACTTGATGTCCTGAGTTTTGGGTGATTTTCTTCCTATGTAACGTGAATACGAGTCAGACTCCTCTTTTACAAATACCCCCAATCGGTGCATCCCTCCTTCAGGCTTCTATCCCTCGCGTTCATATTCAGCCTTAATCAAATAATCTAATTCCAATTCAAAACATAAGTAATGTGTTTACGTAATAACTTTCCTGTGCTGCGTAATTGCCAAGTCACAAAATAATCATTTACTAAAGGTGTAGAGACTAGGAGTAATTTGTGAATTAAAATATCAGAGTTAATAAGAGAGCTAAGCTTGGCTTGACACGATAGAACATAATTAAATCCAGCATCGATATAAACCTTTCTATCGATGCCGGATTTAATTAAGTTTCGTGTTCGCCACAGGTCGGCGGCTCACGATAAATATTCCATCTTGTGCTGCGTTTGTAGCCTTGCCAACATATAATAGTGAGAAATTTTCCAGGCTGGGTATCGTTCCATGTGGTTTAGTCGATAGAACGTTAGTGCGCTATACTGATGGCCCAGTTTCGAGTCCCGTCATGGAATCTTTTTCACTATGTTGGCCTTTGCGTCTGTTTCTATCGATGCTGGATTTAATTAAGTTTCGTGTTCGCCCCAGGTCGGTGGCTCACGATAAATATTCCATCTTGTGCTGCGTTTGTAGCCTTGCCAACATATAATAGTGCGAAATTTTCCAGGCTAGGTACCGTTCCATGTGGTTTAGTCGGTAGAACGTTAGTGCGCTATACTGATGGCCCGGGTTCGAGTCCCGCGATGGAATCTTTTTCACTATGTTGGCCTTTGCGTCTGTTTCTATCGATGCTGGATTTAATTAAGTTTCGTGTTCGCCCCAGGTCGGTGGCTCACGATAAATATTCCATCTTGTGCTGCGTTTGTAGCCTTGCCAACATATAATAGTGAGAAATTTTCGAGGCTGGGTATTGTTCCATGTGGTTTAGTCGGTAGAACGTCAGTGCGCTATACGGATGGCCCCAGTTCGAGTCCCGGCATGGAATCTTTTTTACTATGTTGGCCTTTACGCCTCTTAAGCAATTACTTTGAAATTTGATTTTCATTTGAAATATTGTATGCAAGGCGAATGTTTCTCTTGGAATAATTTCCATATATTAATATTAAAACGATTAAATTAAACGTAGAAATATTACTTTTATTTGTAAATGGTGATAAAAACAATGAATGCAACTTCTGACTATGCGTATGCATTAATAGACCTGAAGGGGTTAAACTTATAAGTGTGAAAGCTGTAAACAGATAGTGTGGCATGATAAGATTACTACTTTGCAATAAGTATGAAGTATTTTTGACAAGACAAAGCTAAATTTTCTACTAGCTTGCAAATAATTTGTAGTACTTTAGTCATCACAGAACTACACAGGTAGCATGAACATTAGCAGCAAGTTTGAATTTTTCTGACATTATCTTGCCGTGACAAATTTGAATTGAGAAATTCGCAGCAAATTTCCCGCAAGGTATACCACCCCTTACTTGCATGATTAGTTTGTTGTGAAACTGGTGGCAAGACTGTCTTTAATGTATGAAAGTGACGAAAGCAAAAAATCCTTGAGAGGATAGACAATCAGCACATACGTAGAAATTGCAGAAATTTTATTCGGTGGCCACCACTTTTTATAAACGCTATACTTATTAAATAACAAAAAAGGCTCATATTGAAAAGTACGAATATTACCTTAACTTGTGTATGGTGAAGAAACCGATGCATGCATCTGACGGTGTGTTCTCATCAACAGAAATGATCAGGTCTATGGACCCCTCTGAAGGGATTAATCTTATAGTGTAACAGTTGTAAACAAATAGTGGGGCGTGGAAAGATTACTACTTTGCAGTATGTTTGCAATATTTTTGATTACTAGTTTGTCGTCAATTTGCAATAAATTTGATACAGCATGAATTTAACTTGCACGACAAGTTAGCTGCAAGTTCAAAGTGTGGTGACTTCGGCGTTTGCGTTACTTGCTGCAGTCTTGTTATGAACTTTCAGTCTTGTCATGCTGAGTTTGCTGCAACTTTGGAGATTTTCAAAGCAAGACTGCTGCAAATTTTCTGAAAATTAAAAATGCTATCTGGATAAATTTTCTACTTGTTTGCCGTTCATTTGCAATCAATTTCATACAGCAGGAGTTTAACTTGCACGACAAGTTATCTGCCAGTACAAAGTGTGGTGACTTCGGTGTTTGCGTTATCTTGCTGCAGTCTTGTTATGAGCTTTCAGTCTTGTCATGCTGAATGTTCATTGCTGCAACTTTGCAGATTTGCAAAGCAAGAGTGCTGCATATTTTCCGCAAACTAAAATTGCTATGTGGGACACAAGACTTTATCTGAAACCTCTTATCTATACTAATAAAAGAAAGTTTTGCTCTGTCTCTCTCTCTCTCTGTATACGCGTCTGCGTCTGCGTGCGATGGCTAGAAAAACCTAAGGCATGTACGAGGCTGAAAATATTTGTGTGGGTAGCTGGAAGTCTCTCCTGATGCACCTGAGACTCAGAATTGTAAAATTCTAATTAGTTGAGTTATTAATTAAAAATCGCAGCTCACTTTCACTACAAACTCTTCTCGGTCCTTACAAGAAGGAAACAGCTCAAGCGCACTCACAGAAGCTTTTTTTAGGCATCGGTTGAAAATTAAGATCGAAAAGAAGAAATTTAGGGCTATTTTTTCATTATTTATTAACTTACATCGGCCAAACCGCTTAATAAAGTTAAAAGCGGAAGACAAATTCTGAAAGTTCGCACTCTTACGTCTCAAATGCCGCAATCAACCCTTATGGCACTTAACTCTTTAAAAAACATATTCAAATTGAGTCGTTTTTTTCCCTTATTTCAACGCCCCTCCAGAGCGCAATTTTAGAGATACCGATAAACCAAAAATATATCTGAAAATTCTTTCTAATCGATGGTGTAATCAATTTTTTTTAATATGAATTTTAACCCTTTTAAATCCATCGGCAAACTCAGGTCACTTCGCGCCTCATAGAGACGAAATTTTATTTCTCTAAAAGTAACTAGTCCATATTTTAACACAATCTTTTTAGAGCATCTAAATAGACCGGAATTACGTCACCTACAACAATTAGGAAACGTTCGGACGAGAAATCGACAAACCAGTAATATGTTCTTAAAGATGAAACCTTCTTCGAATCGATGGTGCAATCTGTTTTAAAAAATACGAATTTTAACCCTTTTTAAATTCACCGGTAAACACAGGTATATTCGCGCCTCAGGAAGACGGTATTTTTTCTACGCTAAAAATAACTAAACGTCCATATTTTAACACAATCCTTTTAGAGCATCTCAATAGACCAGATTTACATCACCTACAATAAAAATGAAACGTTCAGACGGGTAGAAATATCTTTTACAAAATAAAATGTGTGAAATTTCGACTAAATCATTAAAAACCTAATTGTTTCGTTGCGGTTTCGGCTTTCCGTGCACATCGATTCCAAAAATCAAATTACGCAGAAAATAAAATACCAAAAAGCATGTACTTTCAATTCAATATTTTTTTATTTAAAAATATACATTTAGATAAAATAGAGTTAAAGATATAAAATTATATAAATCTGAGATTAATTTAAGGGTAATTCATCCAGGGCACGCCGGGCGATCAGCTAGTAAAGAAATAAAAAATTACGGTATTTGCGAAGCCCAGCACTATTTAATTCTAATTTTCTATAACATAAAATATAACTGTCAAGAAATTTTATTTTTTTATTAACAATCTCTTAGAAACATTTCTCCAAACTTACAGTATTACTGTACATTTTTAATGTATTAAACACAAAGTACCTTACAAAATTTTATTCTAATTGCCTAATATAATATGTCTGTCAGGAAAAGTTATTTCTTAATTAACATCGCTTTTGAAACATTTCCCCCCGGCACGTAACATTGCTATAAAGTTTTAATATATAAAACTTGTGTTTCAGGTCGTAAATCGTTGTTAATATAGAATAATTGCAATTCAAGTCGTTTATGGATTATGTCTATAAAAGTAATTACTTACTTAAATTAATTATTTTCTCTGGATATTTAAAATATTAATTCTTGTGATTTTCCTTTATTAAATATTAATTTAACATGATGAAAACAATTTTTAATGCTGATGATAGGTACGTTATTCACTGTAAAAAAAAAACACTGTAGATTTGCCAGAACAAACTCGATCACAGTTAATGTGCTGTATCTTTCTTTGGTTTCCTGACTATATTAACATGGAAAATACAGTAGTTGCGTAAAATTAACAGCACAATGTGCTGGCAATTTGGACGCATTTTTTTTTACAGCACAAACTGCTGGCGTCCAAATTGCCAGCACATTGTGCTGTTAATTTTACGCATTTACTGTATTTTCCATGTTAATATAGTCAGGAAACCAAAGAAAGATACAGCACATTCACTGTGATCGAGTTTGTGCGCGAGATGAACAGTACTTTGTACTGTTTTTTTTACGATTCAAAATTCGGTATGCGCTTTTAAATTTAATTAATTTTTTGTATGCTACTCGTTATATATAAATTCTATACCTCATATACAGGGGTGCACAAAAGTATTCCCGTACCATTCTCTTTCTTAAAGGAAATTGCTGAATTGAAATTTTCAACTGAAGTATATGTATCTCTTAAGTGAACTAAATTTTGGCATACATGTAGTTAATAGATACAAATCTGTATATCCTGCACAGGACTGCTAAAAAATTCGGTTAATTTTCCGATTGTAGATGGAAACCGCTGATATTGGGTTTTGAAATGTGTTATGCGTTTCCATATGGTTCAATTAGACGTAATGTTTTAATTTTTTAAATGGCGCAGTTTTGTTACATTATTCTGAATGTGTTGGAAAGTGTTTCATAATCTATGCTTGACGCATGATATTTCTTTCTTGTTTAAATATACAGTTGGACATCTTGAACGATGCTTAATTATGTATGAAGGAAAAGTTTTTAATTAACTATTTAAATTAATATAAGATTATTGTATGTTTTTCGATATACACTGGTTTCCAAAAATTAAGGAAAAATCACAAAAAGAGCGATAACTCGTTCAAAAATTAACCTATCCATATGAAATTTGGATATGTTGTTAACTAAGAGATGCTGATTAAAATTACAAAATGCAAATTAGTGGCGCTGCAATCGGATTGCGTCATCTGTGCGGAGCATAAAAATGCATGCTAGAGAGTACGGCTGCTGGTGTCCCTGTGATTATGAGATAAGAAAACTGAGATAGCCAATTCATTAGTATGACCTCGAGGTATCATCTGTCTGCATAACTGCGATAAAGAGCTATTGGGAGATTGGATGCAGGCTAAAATCAGACAGAGGTAGCCAGATGGCTAAATATGAGTCCTTCTATTACTCATAGGCTTTGGCAACGCTTTCAAACCACTGGTTCGGTCTCCAGAAGGTTCAGCAAAGGACGAGCAAGAGTTACGACAAGCACCGATGACCGATATTTGCGGTTATGTGTACGAAGGAATAGAACAGCAACCCCCTCTCATCTTAAATCCGTCCTTTCTACAGTCACTGGAAGGTTGGTATCAACGTCTTCTGTGCGTAGAAAACTTCGTGAAGGTGGTCTCTACGCGATGCAACCGGATATTTGTGTACCGCTCACCTTGTGTCTCCGGAGGGAATGTTTACGTTGGGTACGTCAACATGCCCACTGGACGGCTGATCAATGGAGGCGTGTTCTCGTCACAAATGAGTTCCAGTTTAGCAAAGCGGTAGTAGGCATTGTTTGATTTGGAGAGAATAGGGAACATGCTATCATTCATCAAACATTCGTAAAAGGTATTCGTATGGAGCAGGCAGTGTCTGTGTTTGGGATGGTATCTCTTTGGGCGGACGTACAGACCCCCATCTCTTTCCACGTGGAACTATGAATGCTCACGTCTATAGAGATGACATTCTTGATGCTTATGGGCACCCTTATGCCGGTGAAATAGGTAAAGATTTCCTGTTACAGGACGATAACGCTAGACCGCACAGGGTTCACATCGTAGAAGATTATCTTCAGCACCAAACAATCAGCTCATGGAATGACCAGTGCGGTCACTGAACTTGAATCCCATTGAGCATCTTTGGGATGCTTTAGGAAGATGTGTCTCTGCTCTCAATCTCCCTCCTCAGACCCTTGCCACGCTTACAACTGCTTTACATGAGAAATGGCTCGCACTTCCCAGCAAACTTATCCATCGCATAATTGACAGTATCACACTTCACTGTATGTTCTGTATTGCTTATAGGGGTGATCATACTCCATATTAAAGGTACTTTTCCTATACCAAACTGAGACATTTAATTTGTTTATTTTATAATTGTACTAATTTCTGAAACACCACAATCGTCTGGTAATTTCTTTTACTGTTATTTTATACCTTATTATGTGTTGTAAATTATGTCTGAGTTTTATTAAAATCTACTTGTAAGATTTTGAGTAATCGCAACTTTTGTTGTTTTTCCTTAATTTTTGGAAACCAGTGTATATTTTCAATGTTTTTGAACGCAGAAAAAAAGCAAAAACAAAATGTGTGTTATGCATTTGCTTTACTTACGTTGTTTGATTACTTTTTTGAATGAGGTACCAACACTTTCTTTCTTCTGTAAAGAGTTTTATTAGTATTAAACATGAATTAAATTCAACATTAATGCCACCAAATATTACAAAAAAGGTGTTTGAAATGTTGTTAATTATATAAAATATGAAAATTGTAAATCTAAAAATAAAGCTCACTCAAGTACATATGTACTCGTAGTCAGCGTTCAAAATAAAATACAAAACTTTCAAACAACATCGCAGTTGTTGCATTTTGGGGGCGGTCTATGTAGCCCAAGAGCTGTTTTGCTACGGCGATCGGTAGAATGATGGTCACCTGTGCCAGCTACACAGTGGTGATCAATGTTTCAGTTAGCGGCGATATGAAAGAATTTTTGACAGCGATGGCATTGAATTTTTTTTTTTTTTTTTTTTTTTTTTTTTTCGGCAACTCTTAATTTTTATTCTGATATGAATAGAAAAACAAATGCTATACAAATTTTCTGGTGTGAATTCAGAATTTTTGAATAAAAACTTTGCTAGAATTCGCATTACTGTGATCGCAATCTCCCGCTTGAAATCTTTTAAAACTAATTTTCACATATACGTTTTATCCATAGTAATTCAAGCTTTTCTGTCCGTTTTCATTGAATAAAATCTAAAACGTTGTATCAAAAACAAAAAAATTATTTTGCACTCATGCTTCAAAAACAGACATTTACAGATTTTCTGAATTAAATACAACGGGGTTTGCACAGAATCTCAAGGTTCAGAAAAACTAATTAGCTTTTTATAAAAATCCAGAATCAATTAAAAGACGATTATGTGACTATTTCCTCTAGTTCTTTAGAAACTTTTACTTCATAGTTTCTTATAGAAATATAATTGACATTAGATACAATAAAGCTTTTTTTTTCATTGCTGAATTGGAAATATAAAAATATTAAGGCATAATTAAAGATTTTTAAAATGTAGAATTTTGTGATCGAGATCTTACTTTTCCCCCTAAATACACTTGTGGGGGATTTTATTGACTTATCATTTGCACTCCAATGATAGCTAGTAAGAGAGTACACATTTGGAAAAGATAAAATTTTACTGGCGACTGATTGACGAAAAGTTACTATACTAGAAAATTTAATTACGTTTGTATTGGTTGTCATGTCAACACAACGCTTATGAATAAGTATTTCCACTTGATATTATAAACATAACATATGTTAGGAATTTATAATTTTCCAACTGAATGAAAAAGTTTCCAGGCAGGGAATCGAACCCAAGACTCCTGGCTTAAATTGTCAACGTCCTGTATTTTGAGCTACTTGGAATGACAATCGGTAGACACACTTCACTCAGATCACGTTATTGACAATATGGTCTGTCATGTAGTTGGCTCCGTGGGATATACCGCAAGTAATGAAGCTTCTTTAAGCTCAATCAACCTATTTGTTAAAATATCATATGAATTGGCACTTTTCCAGCTGAATTAAAAAGTGACTAGGTCGTCAGTGGAAACCATGACCTTTCGCTTAAGTTGCCAATGCTCTGCATAATGAACCACCTAAACCAACAACCGGCCAACAAAATGCGTCCAGACCACTTGATTGGCAATAGCATAATGTCTTCCACGTAGACAGGTCAACGGAATATACCGCAGTTAATGGACCTCCATTTAACTATGGATACTTAGATACACTCAAGGGGTCTCAGGGCTCTAAAAGCTTTAAAATTTTCGAAATTTTAATTTTTTTAGATGTTAAACTCCTATCTTTTCTGAACATTCTGATATAATTGTTCTCTCGAAATTATCATTAGAACAGAAATTATGGCTTTTAGAATTATACCCGCTCAATAGCTGAAGCGGTGTTTCCGAAACTTTGAAGTCATTTTTCTCCAAATGACGTTTTTGGGCAGAACGCGCAGGATATCTCAAAAGCATGGATATTTTTTCATGGAATTTTCAAAACACATGTTTCATGTTAGTCTGTATAAACTGAATCTAAAATTTCCTTTTTATTGCTCAAAAAATACTTTTTAGGTGATTATACTGTTGAAAATGTCAAAATTTTTATTAGCTAAATACAACTTTGTATTAAAAAATAAATATGCATTAAATACAAATTTATTTAGGTTCAGGATAATTATTATAAACTGATGTATATGCATGCACTAAAATTTTCATTCTAGTTGTAATATTTATTTTGTAATCGTGCGCGTAATCTGTTATACCCATTTTTCTGCTCGCCAAATGTCTAACAGCTTGGAGCCCCCTATAAATGCAAATTCTGCATCTTGAAATTTTTAAAATACATGAAACGAAAGAACATTCGTATATCTTTCATTCCAATAAAAATTGTGTTTTCAAATCATATACATTTTAAGACATTAAATTTTGAAGATGGTCTTTTTTTCATTTTTTCCAATTTTAAGAGTCTTGAGATCCTTTAATTATTTTTAATTTAAGCAAATGGATTTTAAAAGAGATGTCATCTTTAAGTATATTTATGTATAATTTACCCTGTTAAAATATTTTCCGTATTTCATATAAACTAGTATTATTCATTGCATCAAACATACTTATTTTCAAAACTTTTTCCATAAAAATGAAGTGCAATATGTTTAATTTGCGACTGTTACATACAAAAAAGTCCTTCCGGCCAGTGCCGGGAGGAAGAGGTAGCTTTCATAACCCTTATTTAAAAAAAGCCAACTTATATCATGCAAACAATCAGATTTTTCAAAATGTCACCCAAAATAGAAATTGAAACTGCTATATCTGAGTCATTTTTTAAGGTAAAGACAAACAAAAAATGCTCCTGAATCCTTATATCAAGATCAAATACTTAAGAAAGAAACCTTTTTCAATTTCTAATTTTTTTGCACCTCACTTTAAATATATATATATATTTTAATTTAATGGCCACCATTTTGAAACAAGATGGCTGATGAATCTGGCCAGCGAACTTGGTCGAGGTGTTGATGTATACTATCCACATGTCTTCTTGCATCGAAATAGGCGAATACGTGTGTTATCGCGTGACAAATACAAGATCGTTTCAAAATGTTAGCCATGCTAGAAATTCAAAGTGCTATAAATCAACCATTTTTTAAGATATCAACAAAAGAACAAATTTTCAGAAACAAAAACTGCTCCGGAATCTTTCTATCAAGGCCAAACACATAAAAAAAATCTTTTTCATTTTCCAATTTTTTAATACCTCATTTTGAATTTTAAATTTAATTTTTTTAAAATGGCAACCCTTTTGAAACAAGATGGCGAATGAAGCTGGACAACGAACTCGGTCGAGACATTGGTATGTACTATGTACAGACCAAGTTACATCCAAATAGGTTCATAAATACGCATGTTATCGCGTGACAAAAATCAGGTCGTTTTAAAATGTCAGCCACAAGAGAAATTCAAAATGCTATAACTCAGTCATTTGTTTAGATATAGACGAAACAAAAACTGTTCCGGAATCTTTGTATTAAGGTCAAACACATAAGAAGAAAATATTTTTTCAATTTTCAATTTTTGGTACCACATTTCAAATTTAAATTTTTCTTAAAAATTTAAATAGCCGCCATTTTAAAACAAGATGGCGGGTGAAGCTGGCCAACGAACCCGGTCGAGATATTGGTATGTAGTATGTATAAACGAAGTTACATCCAAATCGGTTCATAAATACGCCTTTTATCGCGTGACAAAATTCAGGACGTTTCAAAATGTCAGCCACGCTAGAAATTCAAAATGCTATAACTCAGCCATTTTTTAAGATATAGACGAAACAAAAACTGCTCCGAAATCTTTGTATAATGGTCAAATACATAAGAAAAAAATATTTTTCCATTTTCAATTTTTTGGTACCACATTTCAAATTTTAAATTTTTAAAAAAATTTTAAATGGCCGCCATTTTGAAACAAAATGGCGGATGAAGCTGGCCAACGAACTCGGTCGAGAGATTGGTATGTACTATGTACACACCGAATTACATCCAAATCGGTTCATAAATACGCCTTTTATCGCGTGACAAAATTCAGGACGTTTCAAAATGTCAGCCACGCTAGAAATTCAAAATGCTATAACTCAGCCATTTTTTAAGATATAGACGAAACAAAAACTGCTCCGGAATCTTCGTATAAAGGTCAAATACATAAGAAAAAAATATTTTTCCATTTTTAATTTTTTGGTACCACATTTTAAGTTTTAAAATTTTTAAAAAATTTTAAATGGCCGCCATTTTGAAACAAAACGGCGGATGAAGCTGGCCAACGAACTCGGTCGAGACATTGGTATGTACTATGTACACACCGAATTACATCGAAATCGGTTCATAATTACGGGAGTTACAGTGTGACATAGGTCAGATATATATATATATATATATATAGATATATATATATATATATATATATATATCAATTTTGAACGGAGGGTGGTTTCGGGGTCTGGGGGTCATGATCGATGAAAATATACCAAAATTTTTTGAAATCGCTTTCCTCCGAACGGCTGCAATAGGTAGCTTTTTTGTAAAGAAAGCTACCTAAAAGCGTGTTCCCTCTAAAATATAGAGCAAAACATTTAAAGCAGAAAAATGATTTTAAAAAATCCATTGCAATATATATTAATATTTCCATTAACTTATGGAAAATAAATTATTTTCTTTTTCCCAAGCCATATCCTGCAAAATTAATATCATCATAATCTTTTTTTTTTTTTTTTTTTTTTTTTTTTTACTTTTATCATATGAAACATTACAATAATTTGAAAACAGAAACTACCTTACAAACTTTGGTTCTTATTCCCTTTTGATACAATGCGCTTGTCAGGAAATGTAATTGCTTAATTAACATCGGTTTAGAAACATTTCCCCTGGCACATAACGTTCCTATGCATTTTAAATGTATATCAAATCGGCGTTTCAGGAAATAAATTGATGTTTTATGAGAGTAATTACAGTTCAAGTCCTTTAGCGTTTACTTTTATAAGAATAATAAGTAATTGTTTAAATTAAATATTTTCTCCTTATATTTAAAATATTAATTCGCATTATTTTGTTAGATTACATATTATTTTACCATGATTGCAGTTATTCAATAAAGGCTCCTGGCAAAAATTCTATCTAGATTAAAGGAAATTATACACAAAAGAGATTTTTGGAGTCGCGCTTAGATAATATTATTATTTAAAAATGTTTGAAATGAGTCATTATAATACATTTATAATTAAAGAACTTTAACAGAATAGATTAAAGTATTTAGTCACTTTTCATCTTAAATATAAAGGTAATTTTTTTTATAACCTGATAAAATAGCAAGCTATTTTACATTTGAGATTTAAAATTAAAATATTTAATCTTCTAAGTTTTTTCAATTTAATATAAAATTTATTTAAGAGATAAGTTCATCCTTAATGACTGTAATTATTTTCTGAAAATGTGCGTTTACTCATTAAATTAAAATTTAAGAAGCAAAAGAAATATGACATGATTTTAAAGTTTCTCAGCTTGACTTCATTAATGGATAGCTTTGAGAAACTGTCATTTATAATTATATTATTTACAAAAAGTTGAAATTTATAGTACTTTGAGAAACTGAATAATCAGATTATTTTTATTATTATTCATAGAATATTATTGTTCCTCATTATGTCTAATTTCTGAAAAATAACTTATGTATAATTTTTGAGAAAAGTGATCACTCCCTTAAAACTCTGACATAAATAATCTTATGTTAAAAGTTATATACAGAGTGTCCACGTATAACCTGACCTACCTTTATTTTCAAAACCGTTAGTCCTAGATGCATACTTGCAATTACAAAAAATAGTTTAAATAAGGTAAATAATTATTTTTAAAGCGATTTGGGTCAAGAAAAACATTTATTAAAAAATTACGAAATTTAAATTTTTATACGGTCCCCCGGTCCTATAAGTGATATTTAGTAAAAAATTACTGCGACGCTAACAAGTAAGACAAAAAAAGTCCCATTCATATAACATTAAAATTGACCGAGTTTTGAAACTTTGAAATGCATGACTTATATTACTTTTTTGCAACTCAAAACAGATGATTTCGGCTATGTTTTCAGGGGTCGTGTATAAAGTGCTTAAACTGTATTTCAAGGTATCTGCGCTTTGAAAGAAATCGTACAACTATTACGATTGAGTTAACATTTATTAGTTAAGTTTCAGATTAGTAAAAATAATTGTATTTTAAAATATGTTTTATTTTGTAAGGATTTGAGGCTATGATTTCTTTTAACAAAAATTATGTTACTTTCATAAGGTTTTATTTAACTTCAACGATCGTTATTCTAGTTTAAAATTTGTACTCGAACTTTAACTCATTTTCAAATGTCGAATCGAAGTTAAATTTTACATACTGATTTAAATTCGATGACAATGTAATATTATTAAGATTTTCGACGCTAAGATCTTATACATACTTATATTAGAGGATAACACAAAAAAACATTCGGATAGATTACCGTCAACAAGTTTAAGAAAGATTTTTAGATTAGATAACATAAACCTCCGATGGTTGTGTTTTTTAACTTTTATAATTACATTTTATGTATTTTTTTAACGCTGAATGAAAAAATTACCTGCACTTTTAACCATCATGTCAGTATTTTTCGCAAATCATAAATTTCAAGGTTAAAAAATAGCGAAAAATCTGATACTACTATAAAATAGATGTAAGACTTTTTTATTCAGTTTAATTTTTTTTAATTCGATAATTTATTCAGTTATTTGGTTTATACTGGGTTTCTTACAGCTAAACAGCTCAGGGGTCAGATGAGGTTGGGAAGGGAGAGAGGATCAGTTTTAACTTCGAGCTTTTTAACTTTGAAATTTGCGATTTGAGAAAAATCCTGACATGATGGTTTAAAATCAAGATCATTTTCGGATTCAGCGCTAAAAAATACATAAGAATCAATTTTCAAAACCTAAAAAACATACCACAACCCAAAATTTGAACGACAGTGTAATCTAACAGCATTTATATATGTATCGTTTTGTAAAGAAATGAGGCTGTTGTTTTTCATCCTTTTATATAGCAAAAATTCTGTTATTTGTATCCTTTTATATATTCACTACAAATAGTATATTTTGCAGTAATATGTCAGAATGATTAAAGATTTCAAATTTATATTGCTGTGCTAATTTTACTCTCAACCATTTCTTTAATATATCTGACGGAATTATATTTCTACTAAATTTGTGAATGACCCCTAATTTGCAGCAAAAAATATGCTTCAAATTTAAACAGCTATTATTTGGTCAATTTTAATCGTAGAATAACGGAACTTTTTTTTTTTGCCTTACTTGTCAGTGTAACTGGAAAATTTTACTAAATATATGTTATAGGACCGGAGGACCGTATAAAAATTTAGATTCTGTAATTCTTCACTAAGTTGTTTTTTCGCTTCAAACTTTTTTATCTTAACTCTTCACCTAATTTTGACCACTTTTGTATTGAAAATACCAACGGTTGCCAAAATAAAGTTCGGTCAGGTTATACGTGGGAAACACTGTAGGGTAATTCCGGGATTTATGCCGCACATTTTTTTGAATTTGTGTATAAAGTCCCATGGTGGACATAAAAAAAAAAAAATCATGCTGTGCTATTTAATGTTAAAAAAATCATGCATGCATTTAGTAATTAGTGTATGAAAAGTATTTAAACATAACGTGTTTACAAGTTTGGACAGTGAAATCATGCACTTACGTCAAATTAAGGATTGTACTTCTACGAGTAAACATCGAAATGGGATTCACGCTATACACTGGTTAAAATAATCTCATTGCGCACCTATACTGTACATTTGACGACCATCTATCGATAATTACAAGAAATAGAAGGGGTGTGGCATCCATCCCGTATGCGGCGAATCTCACGGATTTACCTTATATGACTTATATATAACAATAGAGATGTTATATATGAGATGGAGTTTTGAACAGTGAACTGTTGAGAGTTTCCAGGGGCTCTATAGTTGCAGAACTCCCTGAAAGAAGAAAATATTTAACTGCCGATTAGTTAGATATTTAACTAATTTAATAATTATTATTTTTCTACCCAAATATAATCTGAAACACTGCTACTTCGATTTTTCAGCTACTCATTTAAAATGAAATGTGACGTATGAAAATAGAGTGATGTCATAAAATAAATGGAACTGCAGTTAATAATAGCATATATTTTCTCTAACTGAATTTAATCCAAGAAACTGCTACTTCTACTTTCAACTTTAATAATCATTGGCGCTCTCATTTTCAAAACAAAGTGACGTATTTGTATAAATAAACAACATCTAGTTCTTAAAATTTTCTCTGATGATGAGATTGGAAAGCTTGAAAGTACTCAGAAGTTTTAAATAAAATGTATATGTTTAACGTGTAACATCTTTTTCATTATTTTAGTCGCCTTTTAAGTAAGGCAGTGAACTTTTTTAAGTTCTATATATTCTATGTTTGAATCAAAGCAAAAAATTGCGTTTTGTCTTATGATTTTATTATGTACATCCTATTATAAAAGTATTAAAGTATGCACTTTTAAAAGTATAAATAAACCCTTACCTTATAGGGGGTTATCCATTTTTTACTTGTCTTTTTATAGGAATGTCTTTTAATTTATTTACTATTAAAAAAAATAATTATGGTTTTATTTTAAATATTAATATTGAAATTTAAACATTATATTTTTGGGTAATTTAAGTTAAGAATAATTCAATAAAATAATTAGGAAAAAGTTCATCAATACATACATTTTTAATGAATAAATTAATAATAGAAATAAGATTTATTTTTTAAAGCTATTAAACAAGAAATTTTGTACGTTAAAAAAAGTTTTGAGAATAATTTAGAAAATGGTATGATAAATACAAAAGGAAAGATACAATTAAATTGGAACAATTGTAATAAATCATTTACAATGGTAATTGTAATAGTAATTGATTACATTTGAGGGGGAAAAAACGAAATCGTTAAGAAACGTGTTGTTTGTATTCAGTTAATTTACCTGAAAGTAAAATACTAAAATTTTAAGAGTTGTAACCAAGATTAAATTACCTGGATGTTTATTCTATTTAAAAATAAACAACTTAATTTTATTTACTGAAATTATCTGGGCGTTAATTTGTAATTAGTTTGTATACTTAATTTATCTTAGCAGAGATATATTTAACAAAATGTAAGACGTTTAGAAGATTCTAAGGAAATTATTGAACGTTGCTTGATTTCACCTTATATAAAACAGTATATTTTGATGCGAAAATTTATACACTATAAATGACATATAATTGCAAGAATTAAAGCGGTTATTCAATATTAATAATGCTTATTTAATAATAATTATAAATAATAATATATATTATTTTTTAAATAAATGTAGAATATATAAAATTGATTTTAATTAAATAGCCCTTATGAGCAGAGGAATAAGTTTTACCAAATTATGGACTAACATCATTTTTTTCATTTTAATGTTTTTCTGTTTTAATCCAACAAAATCAAATTACAAATTTAACTTTTGCAAAATCATCGTTTTATTTATAAAGAGTAATTAGATTTATAAAGAGATTTTAAATGTAATTCCTCTGATACAGATTTATCTTAAAAATTAAAATTTTCTTATTAATCCTCATTAACCCCTTAAGAGGTCTTGTACCTTTTAAACGCGACGGAATTTAATGAAAAACTTCAAAGTTTGAATTAGTCTATCTTCGAAAACTTTTTATGCATAAACATGAAATTTTGGATATTGATTAAACATATTATGCTTTGTAATATACTACCAACAGAGATTTATTAACCCTTTATAGAATCTGTGTATTGTTGAAATCAAAATAACTATTTTTTTTACCCATAAGTCATTGCGCGCATGATATCTTTAGAAAGTATGTATGGATTGTCATGAAATTTGGTAAATATACTAAACAAATATGTGTGTTTAAAATGATCTACTTTTAAGTATTTACAATGGTAATATTTTTAGTTATGACTATTTTTATTCATTAAAAATATAAAATTTTTATTTTTTTTTTACAAAAATATTTTTTTATATAGTTAATGAAGTAATTTTTGTCTAAGTGTAGATCATTTTAAACACACATGTATGTTTAGTATCTTTAACAAATTTCATGATGATCCATACATACTTTCTCAAGATAAGCGCGCAATGACTTATGGGGTAAAAAAAGAACTATTTTGATTTCAGCAATACACAAATTTTGTAAAGGGTTAATAAATTTCTAATGGTAGCATATTACAAAGCACAATCTGTTTAATCAATCTCCAAAATTTCATGTTTATACATAGAAAGGCATTGAAGATAGACTAATTCAAACTTTGAAGTTTTTCGTTAATTTTCGACGCGTTTAAAAGGTACAAGACCCCTTAAGGGGGCTGGTCACTCAGCTTCCGATTTCCCCTCACTAATGTAAAGTCTATGGGCATTGGATGCATTCGTATATTTAAAATATCCCCTCGGGATATTAATATTTTTAACTTCTATTTTCTGTGCACACTTCCTAAAAGAAGTCTCTTTTTTTCTTACTTCACAAAATATTACTAAAGTATGTACAGTCGTGGGAAAAAAAAAGTAAACACCCCCTACTAACTCCTCAACAAATTATCGTAGAAGAAAGTTACTGGTACCGAACGATTGGAAATAAAGTCTACTTTTAAATGATGTATATAAAATTTGCTTAGGGGGCCACCTACATATTAAAATGAATCCAAACTTCATTTTTTTCAAAGGCAATACCCAATTTTAACAAGATATTTCAAATCTTCGGTTCAAACTATGCCTAGACACCGAATTTCAAGTCATTTGCATGATCAGTTCTTGAATTACAAACATTCAAAATTTAGTGCCTCTAATGTTAAATTACATTTTCATATTTTTATTTATATCTCGAGAAATTATGCTCCTAATGTGCTAATTTTTTGTGTAGCAATAATACTAATATACCCAAACATAAATACGCTGAATTTGCAATTTTTATAACTTTATGATATGAATTATGAAATTAATATTCGAAAAAATTATGAATTGCAACCTACAATTTTTTTGATGAAATTAGATTTATTAAGTCCTGCTTTATAGAAATCCAAAATTTCACATTTTTCTTCCAAGTAGTTTTCAAATTATGCTTAAAAAACGGCAAATGGATGGTTTAAGGGGCCGTCTATAATAGGAGTGACTAGATATTTTGAAATTTCTTCTGCTGTCGTGTAATCTAGCAGGCTTCATTGACTTCTTAAGGTGCCTTGATCAAGATGAGGGCTCTCTCGGTTAACAATGGAGTTCCGAACTTCAATTTGGATACAGCCCTTAAAATACGCTCGTTTTAAAATAATTAATTTCTCAGAAACTTATGGTACGAATTGCATAAAAATTTGTTTTTAGGCTTATTGAAGAGTGTAGAGTTTATTTATGCTGTCAGAATTATGTACTGATATTGAAAAAAACAAAGTTACGGTTTGTTTTAGTGTGTAGATGGCCCCCTAAGCAAATTTTATCTATATCATTTAAAAGTAGACTTTATTTCCAATAGTTCGGTACCAGTCACTTTCTTCTACGATAATTTGTTGAGGAGTTAGTAGGGGTTGTTTACTTTTTTTTTTCCACGACTGTACTTAATTTTATATGAAGCGTTAAAGTCTTACGCCCAGTTCGGCCGCTTTTAACACACAAAATATTAAATTCAGCACAGATTTTAGAAATATTTTGAAAACTAAGAAAAAAAGAGACATTCTTTAAAAAGAGTACACAGAAAAAAGATGTTAAAAATATGAATTTCCCGAGAAGCTATTTTAAATATACGAAGCATCAAAAGTCCACAGAATTAACATTACGGAGGAGAATTCCGAAGCTGAGTAACCAGCCCCCTTAACGGACGCATTAAGTTACATGTTAAAAAATTCAAATTGCTCATTGGCGCAATATTTGTGAAAAAGAAATATTCACGGTATTAAATGCCAGATAAAATGATACCATAATAAAGCCTATTACACTATTTTATAAAACTGGTGGGAATCAAACAATCTGGGTAAAAGACACGGCCCGCGAATATCGCGGGACCGAGAATTAAGGGGTTAAGAATATAAACAGACATCTAAAATAATTTCCAACCAAATCAAATATCAAATTCAGCTATTGCAAAATCTATTATTTATAAAGAGTAATTAGATTTATAAAGAGATTTTTAAGTGTAATTCCTCTGAACCAGCTTTCTTTTAAAAATCAAAATTTTCTTATTAATCCTCATTAAAAAAATAAACATACATCTAAAATAATATTATTAAAATAATTGAGAAAAGATCATATAAAAAATGTGAAAAGAACTGTTCGAAATTCCAGCTTATGTAACACAGGTTAACATTAAAGTGAGACTCTGTTCATTTCTATGTAATATCAACATTTCTTGTTTCTGAAACATAATTAAAGGAAAAGGTTTTATGAAGCGTTTTAATTACATGGTAGACGTAATTTTCTAACTTATCACATATGTAATTAAGGTAGTAGGTAAGTGAGATATAAACAGACGTTCTTAATTATACGTTTCTAACAAAAGTTTTCCTTTTTTAATTTTTTAATTTTTTTATCCATCAGATAATAAAAAATGTTACAAAAAATATATTAGTTATTTTTATGAAAGTTGTATCACCAGATAAAAAAATTGGGAAAATTAAATTATGAAATTTCCATTCGTTATTTGCTAAATTTTAAAGTCATGAGTTTATCATATTGACAGAAATGTTTGAGTGCGTATTTTACATCATATAAAATTTTGCATTTACATTTTTTTTCTGTAGTATTAAATGAATTCAGTTTATCGCAGTGTGTACAGAGCTTGAGGTTTGTACAGATCCCGTTAGAGAACATCGAGTCGAACATTCTCACATACATCATATGTAGAGCTATCTAGATAAAGCGCGCTATAGTTTAATTTTCTTTGAAATATAGTGCATTGAAAAAGTTTTAAAAAATAAGAGAATCTATACATATATTACGCTATCGTACGTGGAACAGAAATCGCTATTATTTGTTAATTGTTTAATGGCAACGCCCAAATGAAACACATCGCATTGGTTATTGAGCAGCATTTAATGCATCTTCATACCTATAAGGGGAGTTACGTTAGGATGATCCTGTTCTGTCGCAAAATGCCGCCACGTTTATCGCCAAAAGTGGCGCCAACTTGGCGATATCTCTAATATTTCACCAAATTCCTATGGACTTCCATTGTAAACTTTTACTTGCTTACAGAAAATCAATAAATTGAGATATTTTAATGCAACAACAACTAATATTAGCTTAAGGGATTATATTAATTATATTTAAGGGAGTCCAAGTAGATTAAATTATTAATAAAAGTAACATGATACAATGTTTAGCATGCTTTCTTAAACATAAATTTTAAGGGAGACCAAACTGGTCGCCAAGGGCGGCTAGTTTAAATGAAAAGTGAAATTTAATAAAAAAGTTCAGTTGTAAGATATATTCAAAATGGTTTTAGTGCAAGGAAATGCCTCAGAGAAGAAAGGAATTATTAGAACAAGTGTGCTCTGAAAAATTTTCTCCAATATATCTCGACGAGTTGCTACTTACATCTCGTTCAATGGCTCTTTTCAAATCGTTCAATGCTAGCTTGTGTATATTTTTCAATTGCCTTACAGAATAAAAACGAGAATTTTATTTCTGGAATGTAACAAAATTATTTTATTATCAAAATGTTCTGCTAACAAATAGAAATTTTGCTGTGGTCGGTGAGGTCTAGCACTAACCTGCATAAACCTGTAATAGTTTATCTTGTCCATGCCTTGTAGCTCATAGATAACTGATTTATTCAACATGTCCTCATATTCTTGAATTTAGAGAATTTTCGTTAAGGAAATTGATCTAATGACGCTTTCAAAGAATATTGCGAGCAAAATTGTAGGTCTGCATTGTTGCAACTGTCAAATAACAATTGCATGGCAACGATAATCATTTTCCAAGAACCTTCAATTCTGTTTGTTAACACAGCGTGGATGATGAAACAACGCATCATCCATCACTTTACCAAATTCGTTGAAAATCGTTTTCGGCATTTTTAACCTTACTAATAGTCAATAAAATCAAAACACTATATTAACTAGTGCCGTGAAGGAATTTTCACCTTGTTATTAATATAAAAAGTTAAAACCAGCATAAAATTACTTAAAAGGTGCCAAGATTTACAAAGATGTTATTATATCCCGAGATCTTTTGAGAAAGATTTGATTCACAGTAAAATTGATCCAGTTCTAAATAGTGAAAAAGCAGGAGTTTACATAATCCCATTCAACACAGAAGATCAAAAAAAGTTTATTCTATATTGGCATGACTTCTCAGAAATTTAAAGAAAGGCTAAAAGAGCATTTATCTAACATCAAATTTGACAAACCAAGTACAGCTTTACCCAGATTGCATCAGAAAGAAAATATTAAGATAGACTTAGGGAAAGCTAAAATTATCATTCCTACATCTAACCATTACTCTTCAATAATCCGTGAATCCATTGAGATTTTGCTTAGAAATGATACTGTCTGTAACGATGTCCTTTCGTACAATATTCCCGATATTTGGTTTAACGTTCTAGGTAATTCGAGAGATCCTGATAATATGACTTAATTTTTTCATCTCCTCCCCCCCTTCTTTTGGAGCAGTGGACTCGACCTCGCTTGCACATGCGTACTTTTTCATCTTGTTTTAAGTGTATTTTTCTTGTTTTAAGTCTGTTTTTCTTGTATTCCAGTCAGTCACACTTTTTTCCCCTGAAAATGAACGAGAGTTCGTTCGAAAGATCTCGGGATATAATAACATCTTTGTAAACCTTGGCACCTTTTAAGTAATTTTATGCGGGTTTTAACTTTTTACATACTAATATTTAAACCAAATTACTAATAGCGTAACTTGGGGTGAGATGCCGTGTTGAACAATGTTGGAAATCTGGACAAAGTTTTTTCCCCTCAATTTGTCGTGTGGTTTGTTCAGAAGTGATATCGTTCCAAACCGGTTTTTCTTTCTCCATCTCGGTCGTAAATGCACTCTCTTTTGTCTGTAACTGTATGTATAATTTTATTTCAGTTTGATGTACTGAGTATACCTGGTGTAAAATAACTCCATGGATGGTGATGGAAGGACGATTGAACTGATGAGTTTAAGCTTACTCTTTGCTGTAGTTGCATAGCAGTTATGTTAGTAATATGCTAATTTAACAAAGTTCCCAGCAAAGGCTGGATGTACATGTACATGTCCTTATTATTTAAGTTTTAAATTCCAGCTGAATTAATAAATGGAACTCTTATTTTAAATTGAACTTTTTGATCAATGTGCTTTAAACTTGACGCCACACCAAAGACCTTAAACACTGCGTTTTTATAACTCTGCTCTGTTTTTATCAGACAAGATGACGTGTCACGCAGACTTCATATGCGCAGACGTTGTAGGGAAAAGACGTTCGGTTGTAAGGAAAGGGTTTTTCCTACTGATACTTTAATTTCCGTTTGCGTTCTTTCTTTTTAATTTTAAAGGGTGCTTTTTTATTGCTATTTCATCTTAACACTTCTGGTAAGTCTATTAAAATATTTTACTTGACTACTTTATTTGCCTATATCAGTTACAGTTTAAACTCCAGAGAAATAAATCTGATGCTCTTAGAGAATACTGGTCCCTGCCGTTGCTGCAAACATACATGGCGGACGGTTCGCACTTCTTCACGTCAGTGGGGGAACCAGCGTCTTGTCCAATACTTTGGGGTGAGCCGACGAAAATTTTTGGGATAAGATGCCAACTGTTTTCCCTTAGGGTAAGATGCCGGTTATTTTCCTATAAGGTATGACTCCGGTTATTTTCCATTGCTGTCAAATGCCTGGTTGTTTCTTCATTGTTTTAAATTACTCTTGGGTATTAACTAACTTGTAAACGATTTTAACCACATAATTTAAATCAGTGATTAAATCGTGATTTTAATCAACAGATTTAAAAAAAAATGCATTGATTAAACCCACAAATTTTCTAAATGTTTAAAATGGCATAAGGAAAATTCAAAATCTGAGGTGAACAAAATTTGAAAGGTTTCTGTGTGTATTGTGACTTATAAATAAACCGTTTTCGCCTTATAAATAATTGTTTAATAATTATTAGTTTTAATTACAGCGCCTAGAAGATACAGTGTGGAAAACGGCTACAAAATTGTGCTAAAAATTTTAATCCCATAAATGTACAACGATGCTGAATAACAAGATGTCGATCGTAGCGCCATCGTAGTGATTTAAAAACGATAGTCATTCTAAAAGAGACTCTTTAACCTATTTCACATCATTCCTTAACTAAATTAGCTTATAACAGACGAAAATATCTTATATTTATAGTTTCCGATATTTAATATTCTATAATTTTTGAAAACACAGTGTTTATATTGAAAAGAGTTACGAGATGGCGCTCGTATCAGCATATTGCCGCTGAGCATTGTTGGAGATTTATGGGATACAAGTTTTTAGCACTTTTTAAAGCATTATAGGAATAGCCGTTTTCCACCACTGTATCTTCTAGGCGCTGTAGTTTTAATCATTGTTAAAAAATATTGCTGTTAAATGCAGTTATAAATAACTTTAATAAATGTAAGTATCGGTATTATATAATAATTTTTTTAGATAACTAGTAGTTTCTGCCCCCTACGAGCTACGCTCGCCAACCTCCGTTCTGACACCGCAGCTCTACAAACACGATAATTTGATCTGCTTTGAAAAGATTACGGAAGATTAAATTGTAATTAAACGACTAGTGTCGATCTCCTGTAATCAGGTTTCCATTCATTTCCCCTTTTCTGATTGATTTTAAAGCCGAATCAATTTCTGTCGAGACAGCTAACGGCAATTTTCGTCATTGATTAAACAAGATCAACCCAACAAGACCAAATTAGCTTGTATAAAATCTCTTAGTAAACAATTTTATGAAGACTCTATAAGAAATTTGTTTTAAATGTATCGTTTTAAATATGACGTAATTTTCACCAAAGTTTTGCTTCCCAATTTAATATTTATATAAAAATAATTTTAAAGGCCTATAAAAACCAAACTAAAGCGGTATGACGATAGCAACTGTGAATTTCTAGGTGTCTCAAGCCTTTCTAAAAAGGAATTTGATAAGAAGAGGTCAAAGGATAAAAAGAGAGAATCTTCAACAGATGATGATATGGATGATGATTAAATTCTCTACCAAGGTTCAGAAGGTGAAGTTTTTTTTAAGTGAATGAAAATAAGTGTTTACAGTGTCTAGCAGAGTACAATAAAATCTCGGAACACTGTTATTAGATCAAGTGCATTCAGTGAACTGTTGCTAACATAAAAGTTGCTCAAAGTTCCCAAACAAATGTAGAGTTTGCGACAGATCTGAGACATTGCTGAAAAGAACGAAGGGCAATATTAAAAGCATCAACAAAAAAGCTGGTCTCTAAAGCACTTTATAAGAGTATAGCTTTGCCGTTTATAAACTTGTTATAATGTTTTAAAAATAGTCATACTTAACCCTCTCGCTGCGTAAGTAATTCTTCGCGATGAGCGTCTTTTATAGAATTTTTAATCTTTTATCACCGGTTCTTTAAAGCAGAAATTTTTGACTACGGTAATCGGAGAAAATGCCCTGATTAAATCAGACAAAGTTTTCGCTAAAAAATAACTGGTGGGAATCACCAAATAGTATTAATTAGACGGGAAAATGCATGCCCGAGTATTTCTCGGGTTGAGCAGCGACAGGATTAGGAGTCGTAATTCTTTTAAATGTTAAGTAGAACATAACTTGTGTTTTCAGTATTATTTAGTTTTTATGGTTCCGTATTTAAAAAGTAAAAACGGAATCATTAGAAGATCACTCATGTGTCTGTCTGTCACAGCTATTTTACTCGTAAACTATGGAACGGGGAATGTTTAAATTAGGGGAAGTAATAAATGTTATTGACCCACATATTTGCAGATTATTAAAAATTCACAAATATATTTAGGAAAAATGTAGAGAGGTTAATTAAGTTATTTGAAAAAAAAAATCTCTCTTTGTATATCGTGTGAAAGATTTCGTAATGCTGAACTCAAAAATACATTTCTTTTAATTTTAGGTATTATATTTTCAGAGATATTGTCGAAAATGTTGTGCAAAAATATGCCCCACCCCTTGTATTTCCGAATCTACTGTAACTAAAATTATTTAAAAAGTTAGAAGTAGTAGATGTTAATTTAAACCTTGCAGAAAATCTATAGCGATTACCCTAGGTCACATAACTTTTGAGAAAAGTGCATTTTCCCGTTACACACATATTTCAGTTTGCGGGCATTCAGCAGCGGGTTTGAGATGCACTGGAGATACCTATCGTAGCAGAAGTATAAGTACATTGTTGATAATGATTTTCGAATAAAAAAATGTCGGTAACTCGCCGAGATATTAACTCTTAAACATACGGACGGTTTGAAAATACATAATGGCAGGAGCGACATACTCTATGTATCATCAGCTTTTAAAGCCTAGATAACAACTTTTAATGATATATTTGTGTAATACAATGCTCAGTAGCAGTATAAAAGCAATGAACGTCAAATTGTTAAAAACAGACTAATTTAATTAGAATTAATCACATACATACTATGGAATCCGCGACTAGTTTGCATTGAGTGAATCTCTTAATACGTCACCCGTGTCTTTAAAAGTTATATGGAAAAACGTGTCACGGACCAAGGCGGTGTTGCAAATTAGCAATTTCCTTTTGAAGCGCGCTTAGCACAATGCCACATTTAAACATTGAACAGTGGTTTTGTTTTAGCTACACTGTAAAAATAAAAGTTTAATACTACGCTAAATTTAGTTTTATGAAATGATTGTCAGTACCGAACGAAGTTCATCATAAACAGATTAGGATAAGGTTAAAAAATAACTATGCAGAATGGCAATATTAGGTACTTTTTAGACTTCATATCTCTTTGAATGTTTATGGTATACACATTCATACTTTTCTAGTATGTACAGCTATACCCAACCTTACGTTGTATAGTTCTTTACAAAGTCTTATTATTCTTTTAGCAACGATTTTTTTTTTAAATAACACATTTGATAATTCACATATTTATTATACGGAACCCTCTGATATCTAGTAATACCCATACTTCTCCGTTTATTTAATAAATTGCCATAGTTTGTTATATTCATATTTTTGTAATTTCCTAATATTAAGTAGTTAGCATCTTTAGTGTGACAAAAATATTAAAGTTACTTTTATTCCTCCCATTATGTTTTATACTGCTTCGCAAAATTTTTTGTTTACATTGAAATTTCAGAAGGCATCTTACCCCTAAGGAGGTTGGCCATCTTACGCAAAGGTAATTGGCCATCTTACCCAAATCTTGCGGTAAGATGCCAAAATACAAGCGTTTACAAAAACAAAATTTTCAGCTCTCTCTATAATATTTGGAAAATAAAATAAGTTTTGAAATCAAACATAAGAGTACAAATTTTAACAAGTAATCAATGAAAAATAAATAAAAACAACAGGCGATTTTTAAAGCAATTAAGTCAGAAACTACGGCATCTTCACCCAATTTACACTAATTATATTCGTTAATTAAAAATTTTTAACACCATCTTTTATATATATATTTTTTTTTCTGATTGACTTCGAATTTCCAAAGAAAAAAAAAGCAATAGCAACCTTTAAAATTCAATGAACTATGCTTTTACTCATGCTCCGTTTTCTCGCCGCTTGACTTATTGAAGCTGGTAGAGTTACTTCGCACAGTTCTCTCACTTCTTCAATATTTTCAGCTGTTTTGTCAGTCTACTCTTTTGTTACTTCATTCAATCTATAAAAGAGGAAAGTATATTGTAATCAAAACTCATTTACACGTTTTTGGTGTCAGAGATCCCCAAGAACACATTTTTACTAGATATACATAGATGCCAACAATGCTTAATTATTCCTGAGTTTGAAACAAGAGATAAACCTTTAAAACCGGAAAAAATATATAGAGAAACTTGCTTTTTATTCTATAATTTAGCTATTATGTTCGATTTAGTAAAATTTCCGGTTTGTACGTCTTTGTCTTTCATCAAACTTCGGAACAATTAACAAGGAGAGGGTCCGAGGTTGGTGTCACCGAATTTGATGAACATTTGTGTATCGATAGAGTATAGTTAGTATATAAATATATGACCGCCATAAAGCGCAACCTCCCCCCCCACGGGGGTCTTGTGAAAATAAGTCGCAAAGTTTAAGCTACAGTTTATAATCGGATACATTTCCGTCTTTGGCAAGCAGTTCAGTAGCATGGTCGGCAGCATACGGGATTTGAGATTTTACTACCCGAGTTCAGGTCCGTCTCGGACTTGTTTTTCAGAAAGAAAATTTTGTCAATCATTTCCAAACAGCAATTGAAAAAAATACGTGTAATAATTGAAATTTACGAAAAATATGAATTAAATGTATGTTTTGTAGCATATAAGTGCTTTTTTAACTACGGAATTTTGCATGTTTAACCCTAGATCTACCGGGAATTTTATTCAAGTTTTAATAAAACCTTCTACACCAGAATTTTTATTTAAAACTATTTAACTTATTTATTTACCTTATTTTTGTCTGGTTTATATACTTAGTTTATTTTAAAGAAATTTCTGGTTTGAATGAATATTTTGTATGTACCTGTCGGGTCCAATGGACCCGTCTGGTAGACGGAGGGTTAAATATCTAATGAAAAGTTTAAAAAAAAAAAAAAAAGAAAAAAAAACGCGTATTTATATGTCTATAAACAAGAAATTTTTTGTTGTTATTTAAAATTATTTACAGTTATTTCAATGAATAATTTACTATATTTCACAGAGAAGTAAATTAAAGCACGTGATATTAATGCGTGAATAATTATATTATTTAAATTGTCTTTCTATATAAAAGTATTTCGAATTCTTAATATGACTTTTTTTATTTCGGATTTTTGGTTTTGTAATTATTACCTACGCAATAACTATTTTCAGCAATTCAATATTTTTTAGAACTTATTTTTAAGCACAAAGACAGTTATTCTAACTATATTCATAAGAATTCAAGATTTAAAAAATTCAAAAGTTAAAAAACTAGCTGGTAAAAACGATACATTTATTTCACTGTGAAAAATAGTAGCTTATTTATGTAAATAACAGTAAATAAATTAAAAAATTGGCTTAATTTTATGGTCTATAAAAGTTCCAATTGACTTTTTCTTCGTTTGTTAGTATTATATATTTATTTATTTTATCTTTACTTTTCATTAAATATATAAGCATGCAGTTTAATTTAATTCGCAGTTAAAATTGTATTTATATAATTAAACTGCATTATATAAAAATAGTAAAAAAGAAAAAAAAATGATTTCCGAAAGAAATTATTACGTAGACATTTATTCTAATTAAAAATCCAGAATCCCAGACTATAAAAAATCATATTAAAAATATAAAAGCATATTTTTAATAAAACATGAAATATTTGAAGTATTTGAATGAGGAAACAAAATGAAAATAATATATTTGTTCACTTATTTTAATTTATTTTTCTGTTAAAAATTTTAGATATCCATTAAATTAATTAACTGTAAATAATTTTAAATAACAACAAAAAATTTCTGGTCTACAAACATATAAATATGCATTTTGTTTTTTTTTTTTTACTTTTTATTATATATTTAAACATGCAAAATTTCGTAGTTAAAAAAGCACTTATATGCTATAAAACATATATTTAATTCATATTTTTCGTAAATTTCAATTATTATACCTATTTTTTTTTTCAATTGCGGTTCGAAAATGATTGATAAAAACTTTCGTTTCGGAAAACAAGTCCGAGCCGGATTTGAACCCCGGAAGAAAAATTTCAAATCCGGTATGCTGCCGACCATGCTACTGAACTGCTTCTCAAAAAAGGAAATTCATTCGAATATAAACTGTAGCTTAAACTTTGCGTCTTATTTTCTCTAGACCCCCAGGGATTTGCGCTTTATGGTGGTCATATATTTATATACTAAATATACTCCATCGATACACAAATGTTCATTTCATTTGGTGACACCAACCTCGGACCCTCTCCTTGTAAGTGGTGTTGGCATTTATGGATATACAGTGGCGGTCAAAACTTTCCGGCCAGCATAAAATTTTGGGTTAATTTGCAAGTATACCTACATGAAGAGGAATCACAAAGTGATACTTATGCACTTTATTGACATAATAGTTAGGAACTTATTTAAGGAATAAAAAATAAATATCAATAAATTTAATTTACAAAATTAATTACAAAAGAAAAAGCATGTTCTCAAAAGTTTCCGGCCACCTTGCCAAGTTTGGAAAAAAATTGTGTTATAACAGAAAATGACAGTGATCAACAATATTTACAATCAGTATTTTGTGTTCGTACATTTAAGAATAAGTACTGTGGCGCAGCGACGTGACATCGATTCAAAGAACGGTTAAAAATTGTTTAGGGTAAGTTTTTCCACGGTTTTTGCAATTTTTGGAAAAATTCTGCTGAATTGGAATATTTGTAATTCCGCACACGTTTTCAAGTTCGTTCCAAAGATTTTCTATTGTTTTCTGATCGGGTAATTAGGCTGCCCATTTCAAAAGCGGAATTTTTTTCATGCTAAAGGCCCTGCTTGACGAGCTTGCAGGTATATTTGGGTTGTTATCGTGCTGAAACAAATAGTTGTGACCATAATTTTATCTCCAATAAGGCAGCAAATGATCTTGCAAGATATCTTTAGATATTGCACCATTCATCTTACAGCGAATTTCAACTAACGGACCGACACATTTTCCAGTAAATGCTCCCCACCGCATGACGTGTCCTCCGCCACGCTTCATTGTAGGAATAACATATCCCGAATCTTATCTTTTGTTTTTAAAGTCATAGGACGTAGTGTCTACCATCATTCCCAAAATGATTGAAATTAGATTCATCGGAAAATTGTACTTTTTTCCAGTTTACGTTTGACCAGTCTTTATGTTCCTTGGCAAACGCCAGTCGGTCCCGATTTTTAACACCGACTCTTCCATAAAGTCCTACGTCACGTAAGCATCTTGACACGGTAGACCGGCTTATTACAACTATATTTTAACACCGTAAATCGAGGGGAATTGTAACGGCATTTTTATGCGGGTCATCAACTGCTTTTCTCCTGATAAATCTGTCCATACGTATAGTCATTTTACGGGGTCTCCCGGACCGTGGTAAGTCCTGAAGGTCATGGCCATATTTATAATTTTTTTAAATATCGTTCACAGTAAATTTTCCGATCTGTAACTTTGCCGCAATCTCACGAGAGGATTGGCCATTTAGAGAAAAACAAATCACTCGTTTACGAACAATAATTAATGAACTTTTAATTTTTGAATTTCAAATACGTTATTCACGTTGATTAATTAACAAACACGGTCGATAGCAAAAACTAACGAATGACGAATGGCCGGAAACTTGCACACGCGGATTTTGAATTCCTCCCTTTTGCATCAAGTATTTTCAGTATCCAATAAAAATGATCACGTGGTCAGAGGTCATTTGCCTAACTTTTGCCTAACTTTGCCCTAACGTTTGGACCAATTGTGCTTCTTCTTCGCTGAAACGTTCTGGCAAAGAAATCAAAGAAACTAACTGACCGGTAACTTTTGACCGCCACTGTATGTTTATCCGTATGTCTGTGTATGCTTATTGTATTACCGAAAAGTGTATGAAGTTATGCATAGAATTAAACCAAACTTCATACACATGCTTTTAGCTATGGCCAGCAGGTCCCATTTGAAATTAGTGATATTCCACCGGAAGGGAGTGCTAAAAAAGATCAAGAGACTTTTGCTTTTCTATCAAACAAAGCGATTCAAATACCTTTATTAGCAATTGATATTGTACAAAATATAAATCATACCCTTTTGTATAACAACAAAAAAAAGAATATATTTATGAATATGAAAAATAAAGAAAGATGTTTAAACTGAAATACCACTATATCATAAATAAAAATGTCCTTTTTTTTTTTGACTGGTTATGTTTAACTATCCAAACAAAATCCATAGTTTGTGAATGCTTTAAAGCTATTATTCAAAACTGTATATATCTAAAGTTTATTAAAATAAGGAACTATTATTAGATATTACTGAAATAAAAGAACAAAGAATGATTAATGAGGAAAAGGGAAGCGGTATTTTCTATTGTTCAACATGTCAATTACATTCAAGAAAGATATGAAAATATCATATTTATATAAAGAGAACAAAAGCATTAATTTTTAAAAATTTTAAATTAGATCATATCTTTCTGTTCAACAATCGATTAGTCCAAAATTCTTAAATTGCTGCATTTATCTGTGTCAAAAATAAAAAAGTTTTGATAACTGGAAAATTTTCTAAATTCTAAGAGTAATAAATTTAGGAGACAGGAAGAAAGAAAAATGAATTACAATAGGAAACTTAACCAGGTTTAAAAATCTAACTTACGAAACATCAGTACAATGTAAAAAAAAGGAAATTCTGTAAAACTTAAAAAATAGTAAATTGCAAGTAAAACTTTTCTGAAATTTAATTAAATAGTGTTTATATTTAATTAAATGAAAACACGTTGAATTAACAAACCTCAAACTATTGGTAAATTAACATTTCAAATGTGACATTTATAGTAAATACAGTCGGACTTCGTTATCCCGACACCCGGTTTTTACGTCACCCCGCTTATCACATCAGTTTCTCAAAGTCCCAATTTTCTATATACGATTTTAATGTAAATAAACTCCTGATTTTACGTCGTTGAATAATTTTCAACTCCGGATACCCCGACGGTGTAGGAAAATTGTCCATTTTTCATAATCCATCTTATAAGCGCAGAAATGTCTTAGCCAAACTTTTCACAAAAATGTTTAAAATACCGATAAAGATAAACGGGAAATTTTACTTTAATCCTTTATCTGAATAAATAAACTCACACACTATGAATGTCCCACTTAAGCTCCAGATGAGATAGACGTATCAATCTACTCGCGGTCTTTATGCTCTGGTCAGGAGGCCCTTTCTTGTGGTTACACAACGCTTTTCATCCGAGTAAAACCGAAGCATTGCATTACATTGAAACGATCAGAAATTATCTAACATCCGTTCCTGAAACAATGAATATTGATTACAATTCATTGTATAAAATTAAAAAAAGAATTGTGGAAAGCACATATAGGGATAAGCAAACCTTAATTCATCAATATTTCATGTAACAATTAAAAAAAGCCATCATAAATCTGATTTTTATTCGTCTTAATTTTGTTTTTGTGCTTATTTTGTTTAATAAGTTTTGCAAGAACAATTATAAATTTAAAATTGTCTTAAGGGGGACACAAAAATCTTCAAATGGAACAATGGAACAATCAAGCAGGTGTGTGGATTCCCTAGTTGCATGGCAACTTTACATCCAGGCTAAGATTATATTGTGTTACAATGCAATGGGAGCCATGGAAGAAGAGCGTTTAAACGCGGCTAGTAGCCACGAAAAAATGGAGAGTAAAAGCTAAAGAGAAAGACAATTTTTAAGAAAAAATTGTTAGTAGAACTAGTAGGAAAAAAAAAAAAAAAAAAAAAAAAAGTTCCATATGATCCACATAAATGTCCAGGACAGGCGAAAAAGCTACCAAAGGAAGCCCCATAAAAAAAAAGACTCAATTCAGAGACCATACATTTAATATAGCTTGTTATGTAAAAAGGTTTAACACAGTGAATAAAAGAAACAAAACTAAGTAGTTACATATTTACAAGAGAAATTAAATTACTTTAAGTAAAAAAGAATAATAATGTAAGAAAAAGCTACAGTGAGGAGAGTTCATACCAAATAAACAGTTAAATGCAAAAGCCGAGGGGAACAAACGACAGCAAGAGGACGGCGTCCGCCCAGTCTAGTAATTGAGGAGAAAAAAAAACATGAAAAAGAAGGAAGTAAGAGTAATATTATGGGAAGAGCATAAAAATACAAGAAAAGAAGTTTTTTTTTTTTTTTTTTTTTTTTTTTTTTAACTATTTAAACAAACAACACAGACAAAAAGAAGGAAAAAAGTTTAGCAAATGAAGAGCTTAATCTTCGTTAATGTTGATTTGACTAGCAAGTTTATCAAATTCAGTTAGTATAACCATCAATTTTTGCATCGGATTATCGAGGTTCTTAGTCTGAGTTGAGATGTTCTTTATACATTTTAGGAATTTAGTGATTTGAAAGATTTGTTTGACTTCGTTGAAAGTATTAAGAATGTCTTTAATATCATTGGTATAATTAGTAGGAGCATTAGGGTTTTCAATAGTAGGGGAGGAATGGGTGTTTGCGGTAGTACTATCATTGTTATCAGAGTTTAATTCAACATTACTTGTAGAGGGTTCAGAGTCTTTAGTATTTTTGGTAGAATTATAATTCTTAAATATATCCGCTAAGATTTGGGTTTCTTGGGATAGATTGCTGACGCTATTACTTGTTTTTCGGTTCTGTTTATTTTCGAGTCTATAAGGATTTTTTGGACAACCACGGAAATTCGCTGGGTGCCCCAGTCCACAATTGGCACAAGTGGGTTTAATACGCCCCTTGTGGTGACAATCTGTACTTAAATGGTTATCTCCGCATTTTACACATTTAGCATCGAAGCCACACACTTCTGATGCGTGACCGTAACCCTGGCATTTGTAACATTGTTTTACACGATTTTTGCTAGTAAAAGCTTCAATCTTGACAGAAATATAATGTATATTGTTAATTTGGTAAATTTCTTCAAAGTTCTTACGAGGGATAACATTTACCATGTATATTGGCATTGGTTGGCCAGTTTTACGATTTTTAAGCATGGCAGCCCTAGTGACTGCGAAACCATGCTCCCTGAGACTATCTTCAATAATTTTAGTATCGGTGTAACAGGGGAGGCCCCTAATGCATATTTTTTTGGGTCGAAGTTCTTTAGGATCAAGAGTTGTATATTTCTTTTTGTTTTGGTCAAGCCATTTCTGAGTAGATTTAAAGTCCTTATCAGAGTTACATTGTATAACAATGCGTTCGCCTTTTAGCGTTATTTTTGGTTTTTCCAAGTTCAACACCGTAATTTCATGAGCTACCGCCGCCCAATTGCTGTCGACTTCGACGTAGAAGGGGTTAACAGAATTTTTAACTTTGACAGTATTCTGAGTATTATCACTAACATTTGACTCATCCATATCTATATTTTCATTAAGGGTAACTTCATTAGCGATATTCTTATATTTATTACTTAGAGGGATAGGTGAACTCTCCTCTGAAAGAGGACGCTTAACGCCTTTCTTAACTGCATTGAAAATTTCGTTTTTAAGGTTAGTATTAGTAAGTAAAAAATTTGGAGTTTTTTTATACTTAATAGGGCAAAAAAAACTAAAGATAGCAGAATTTAACAAATTATCATGGGTAGGCTCCCCAAGCAAAGTAAAAACATCAAGACAAGTTTTTCTTACCTCTTCCTGTTCAGAGGCAGAGTCAGAATATCCAGCTTTAGCCTTAATATCCAAGATATATTGGTCTACGAAGGTGTAAAAATCACCCAGTATAGTCTTTGCATAGTCCTCAAAGTTCGAAGAAAATCTATCAAATTGGTCTTTGAAATTACTGTTTAACGATCCATTACATATTTTGTCGATAACTTCCTTGATATAATAATCTTGATCTTCAGTAGCCGTCATAATGCAGCACAAAATAGCGAGCGAAAACTATTCTAACGAACCGCCACACCTGCCATTCACACTGCGAAAAATATAACTTGCGATGGAGCGGGAGCAATCTCCTCACATGACCCCTCTCAACAGAGCTCCAACGCAAACGAAATGTCTGAGATGAATCTTCAAATTTTGCAAAAACTTTTTATTTCATAATAAATTTCTCTGTTTTTTCCTGCTTAGAATGACATTTAAATTATGTTTCTATCTGAATTAGAACAAAATATATTATTTTTTTCTTTTTGGTTTGTTTTCAAAATCTAGCTTTCAAGCAATAGCTGTCACGGAAACGACTTCTTGTAAAAATGCGTTTTTCTTCATGATAGGTTTTTTCACCATTTCTCATATTTAAATTCTTATAATTCGAGAACCGTTAAAGATACAGGGTTCAAGCTTGGAACATATCTTTTTCAACTGTTTTACTTTAATTTTGATTCAGCATATTTGAAAAAAATTCTTACTTTTGAAAATATGATTTAAAAAAAAAAAGTTGCACCACTTTTTTTGAAATTTTTTCGCTAAATATTTTTAATTTTTTTATAAATTAATATTTTTAAAGATGCTGAATCAAAATTAAAACTTATATATTTCTGTTTATTTAAATGAAAAAAAAAATTGAAATTCTATAAATAATATTTCGAGTTATAACGATTTTAAATTACCCCACTTTTTTAATAAATTTTAAATTTAAATTTTTAAAAAAAAATTCTGAGAAGTTTTATCATGTGATTTTGTTTACAAATGATAAGATTAACCATCACAAAAACATTCAGAATTTTAACTGTATAAATAAAAATTATTTAAAAATGTGTCCCTTAAATTAATTAAAAATGCAGCTTTTTATAAACATTTTTATCTGAAACTCCCGTTACCGCGACACTTCGCTTATGACGACACTTTTTTCTGGGCATTAGAATGTCGGGATAACGAAGTTCGACTGTGTAAGTACTTCTTGAGGTACACCAAAGAACATATTACATATTACAACATAATACCTTTTGTAAAGGACATAATGTATATTAAAATAATCAAGAAAATATATGCTCTTACAGTTAATTAAATATACTCAAATACTGATAGAAAAATATGAAGAATTTGCAAAGTATGGAAGCTAAAAACATTCGGGAAGAAAAAAACAAATCAATTTAGTTACATTACTGTAACCTTTGTTGAAAATCACATACGATTAAAACTATCCTGTCATATTAAAAAATCTATATATATTACGCTATCGTACGTCGCACAGACATCGCAATTATTTGTTAATTGTTTAATGGCAATGCTCGAATGAAACGCATCTCATTGGTTTTCAACAACATTTAATGCATCTCCATACCTATAAAGAGGGGTAACCATAAGGGGAACCTGTTCTGTTGCCAACTTGGCGATATATCACAAAATTTGGCGACCAAAATTAATCGCCAGAAGTGACGCCAACTTGGCGATATCTCGAATATTTCGCCAAATTTCCATAGACTTCCAGTGTAAACCAATAGGGTTTACTGGCTTATAGAAAATCAACAAATTGAGATATTTTAATGCAACAAAAAGTAATATTAGCTTAAGGGATTATATTAATTATATTTAAGGGAATCGAAGTAAATTAAATTATGAATAGAAGTAACATGAGACAATGCTTAGCCCAAACAGAAATTTTAAGGGAGACCAAACTGGTCGCCAAGGACGGCTAGTAACACGATATTTAAAAGGAAAGATATATTAGTATTTAGAAAGTATTCGTACTCATACAAGAGCGCACTCACATGCGTATGTAACATTATCTGCTAGTATCAAACCTTAGTCAAGCTTTTCGAAATTCTTCGAATTATCACCAACTTTGGTGACAAATATAAGACATTAAATATAAATAAGTAAATATACTTTGCCCATGGTGGACACATCGAATTATAAAATAACTTTAAATAAATATTCCATTTAAGAGTTTTAAAAAATCTCTTTTAAAATGCATTTGCAATCTTTTTTGAAACGATCAGATATTCGAAAATTTTCAACGGATGTTTTATTCTTTGTTCATACACCCGTTTACATTTTATATTGAAATATTTGTTCTCAGAATGATAAACGAGAAAGAAATGAAATTTAAAACTTTGTTTCCAGGAAACACCGGTTATTTCCCTGGGATATTACACGCTGTTTCCTGTGCTTAAAATTTCAGAAATTGAATTTCAACGTATGAGACAACGATCAAGAATTCAAAAAATTTAATTTAGTGATTTCTTGCCTTTAAGGAAAAACTTTTAAAATCTGATTTTTCTATGAATATTATTCACGGAGAATCTTATTCGCTAGCGAACACATAACATAAACATCAAAGTTATATTTTAATGCGCAGTATGTTACATTATGTTAATTAGTTTATATTAAATAGGAGAGATAAATTGTTCCATTATTCAGTGATTTGTGAAATTAACAGAAACTTTTTAAGTGTACATGAAATAATATAAGTACGTAGCACCTACAGTCGTCGTCTGATCCGTCCGTCTGTCCACATATAACAAGGCCAAAACGGCATAGATGCCGTACCTTCCCTCAGCCGTTGTTGTTTTGAATTGTTTGGCGATTTTTTGTTGGTGTGTTGGCGGTGTTTACGGATATGACAAACTCGATATGTAAACCCCGTGTGACGTGTGTATTGTGACGTGTCGTGTTGTGGCAACCCCTGAGAAGCTTAGAATTTTGTGGATGTATTTGGATGTCGTGTTCTATCGTTGTCTTTTTATTTTTATGTTAAATTTATTGGATGTATTTCATTGACTATAGTTTCTGTAGTTCGTTTAAACGCTGTTGCTGAAGTAATTAAGAAATATGAGGAAATTTTGACAAGAAAAGGAGGTTTGTTTATAGCGTGTCAATGCGTATTAAGCCTATTTTGGAAAATGGCGGCAATGTTATGAGAGATATTTCGTGCGCTGGAGGTTTCAAGAAAGCAGATGTCTGTTAAGGTATGTTGATAATTTTATGTATATTTTGTTACTTTAAAGAGTTTTTTACATTTTGAGATTGCTACAAAACGAGAACTGCTGAATTTTGAGAATGATATACCGCGAAAAATGCTGAATTCGGCGATGTTTTTTTCGGTAAATGTGCTCGAAGCGCTCATACAACTATTGCTGATTGCCACTTTAGAGAGTTTCGTTTTTTATGTATATTTTGCTGCTTTAAGAGTTTTTTACGTTTTGAGATTGCTACAAAACGAGAACTGCTGAATTTTGAGAATGCTATACCGCGAGAAATGCTGAATTCGGCGATGTTTTTTTTCGGTAAATGTGCGCGAAGCGCTCATATAACTATTGCTGATTGCCACTTTAGCGAGTTTCGTTTTTTAGATATATTTTGCTGCGTTAAGAGTTTTTTACAATTTGAGATTGCTACAAAACGAAAACTGCTGAATTTTGAGAATGCTATACCGCGAGAAATGCTGAATTCGGCGGTGTTTTTTTTTTCGGTAAATGTGCGCGGAGCTGTCATACAACGATTACTGATTGCCAGTTTAGCGAATTTTGTTTATTATTTACATTTTATTTTCATTAAGCCAAACATGCGTATAAACCGGTGCTTGGCGACATTTACTACTTGGCAGAAAAGGTGTTTTCACGCCAAGAAGAATTCCAAGATGGCGGCCGGGGGGAACTTATGACATCTGTTCCGCAAAAACTACCCAAATGAATTGTTTGAAATTAAATATATAGGATAGTTGCCGAATTTTGTCGAGTTATTTCAAATTTTATGAAAGTCTAATCAAAACTAAAAATAAAGTTTTCTTCATTCTATTAAATACTACCATACGTCATTAATTCAATGGTATCCCTTAATAGATGATGATTCTAGGTTACCATGGTGATAACATTGTATTTAATATTGGAATCTATTATTTTCGTATTAATAAATCTAGTATGTATATTCGTAATAAATTTTGTATTCATGCATTTTTGCATAAGAGTGCAACAGCTATTGCAACAAGATCTGAATATCTATAAACCTTGTTAAAATTAGAACGCACCTCATTTGCTATGTTTACCGTACAATTTTCGACTTGTTTAATAATGATCTTCAGTTTATTCAGTGTTGCCCAACCTTTTCTTGGCCACGCCCCACCAAATCATCTGTAAAATCATAATGCCCCCTCCCTCCTCCCCATACTCTGTGACACATATCTTTTATTATTTAAAAAGGGAACTCTTTTAAAATGCAGAAAGTCTAACAGAGTCTTAACAATAACTATTCATTTCAAAATCTTAAGACTTATCAAAGATGTAAATTCTTCGTCATAAATGTTTTTTAATATAACTCTATAAATGCAGTGAAGCTATGCATCTTCACCTTCATGCCAAAAAAGGGTTTTGTTTTTCCTTTCAAACTTACCTCAATGTTAAAGAAAAGTGTTATATGTTCATACATGGAAATTATTCCAGAGGGAAACATTCGCCTTGCATACAATATTTCAACTGAAAATCAAATTTCAAAGTAATTGCTTAAAAGGCGCAAAGGCCAACACAGTGAAAAGGATTCCAAGCCGGGATTCCAAGCCGGGACTCGAAACCGGGCCATCAGTATATTCATAGTAATTGCTTTGTAAAGTTCAAGTTGCTTTCAAAGTAATTGCAAAGTAATTGGGTATCGTTCCAAGTGGTTTAGTCGGTAGAACGTCAGTGCGCTATACTGATGGCCCGGGTTCGAGTCCCGGCTTGGAATCATTTTCACTGTGTTGGCTTTTGCGCCTTTTAAGCAATTACTTTGAAATTTGATTTTCAGTTGAAATACTGTATGCAAGGCGAATGTTTCCCTCTGGAATAATTTCTATGTGTGAATATAATTTCTATCGATGCTGGATTAATTATGATCCGTGTTTGCCCCAGGTAGGTCGCTCACGATAAATATTCCATCTTGTGCTGCGTTTGTAACCTTGCCAACATATAATAGTGAGGAATTTTCCTTGCTGGGTATCGTTCCAAGTGGTTTAGTCGGCAGAACATCAGTGCGCTATACTGATGGCCCGTGTTCGAGTCCCGGCTTGGAATCCTTTTAACTGTGTTGGCCTTAGCGCCTTTTAAGCAATTACTTTGAAATTTGATTTTCATTTGAAAAAAGTGTTATATGGTCGGTAATTTTATATTCAGAATTCTATTGGAAATGATGATGAAAATTTTGTTGAAATGAATCACATTTTAAATGATAATGGTTAACATTAACACATTTTATAATTAATTTTAGTGCCTTCTTAAATGTTGTAGGAAAAGCTTTGGGCACCAAATTTTCTATCTATGTATAACACACTACACAAAAATCATTTCCAGATACTGTTCTTTATTAATTTTAAGCAACCATTACTCGCCACCAAAACATATTTCTCTGTTTCCCTTCCCGTTTATCGTTAATTGAGTGCCATGTATTATCCTAATTTAAAATTTAAATTGTATATGTCATAATGTACATTTATTCACTCTTCAGGGGACCTGTATCAGAACCATCAATATTCCATTTATTTTGGAAATACTATTTAAAATTTATAAATTTTATAAAGTTGGTAATACCTGATTTAGATGTTCAAATATTTTTCAAGTTAAATATATTCAAGACAGATTTAGATATACCCTTAACCAGTTTCACGTGTAAAATTATCTTCATATGACGTGTAAGAAAGTTAACAGGAACAGGAATACAAAGATCATTCCATAAAAAATCAAAAGAGCGGCAAACGATTGTAAATATATATATTAATAACCAGAAAAATTACAGAAATTTTTAAATAAATATATATAAGAAAAAGAACATGTAGTTTACTTATCCCTATAATAAGGTTATTCATATAACTAGTAAATCTGCAGATCAGGAGCCTCAACGTCAGCTCTACAATTCATTGTGTTTAGCATCCTTTGAGTCATATTAATCTTTCTACAAAAAACGAAATTTAAAGTTTTGAAATTACATAAACATTTATAATACGAAAAAATATTTCGAAGGTTTCTGACATTAGAAGCGTTAAATTAAACCCCTTGTTATGTAATGGTATTCTGAAAATCTCATGAGCTACTTATTCTGGTAATTTTTAGATAATAAAGTAGATTTCTTCAGGGGGGCAAAGCCCCCCTGAACCCCCTCGTAGTGTAATTTAATTTACATTTGTAATTATCAATTAATTGTGTTAATGTCCTTTAGTAAATTCTACCAATAGACGGAAACGTACATGAATTCTTTTCTACAGCCCTGTATATTACGTGAAGATTTTTACGCGTCGTCTATAACATTTAAATTTAATGCAGACAAAAAACCCTCTTAAAACTGCTCATATCACATTTCCGGGGATTAGTATGCATAGTGTGCACCATATATCCAGTTTCTGCGGAGTCCTGTATATGGTTCTATTTAAGTTCTGCAAACATTTGTTAGTATACTAAATGTAATTGGGCTGGGAAATACATAACTCAAAAAAATAAATAAATAAATAAATAAATAAATAAATAAAAAAAAAAACACTGAAGCAATTCTCGCTCATTATCATTTATACTTACGAATTCATTTGTGTATCCCTGTACATGGTCTATACAATATTTAAGCACTACTTATTAAGCACAAATTTACTTAACGTTAAAACGCACACCATAATCGAAAATGCTCTTCAGCAATCATCCCTAATAGACCAGAACTGTATCCGAAATATTTTATGTGACCCTATAAATGAACGATAAATACGATACAAATCATATTCAAGCTTCTTGTAGTCAACCACAGTAATGTAATTTAATTTCATAATATTTGAATTAGTGCAACACAATTAACACACTGACGACAGGCAATTTAATTAAATCTGGGTTTAAAAACAGTAGAAGCTCCTCCCTCTTCTGAAAGTGTCTCGGAAATTGGTTTCTGAGATATGTTTTTCATGTTCATGCAGCAGTAAATATCTTTCAATGTACGGATGTAATATATAATGTCTTACAATCTATAAAAAATATGGACAACACAATATAAATGTCTTTTCTGTAAGGTAGAAGTCACTCCCTTAGCCAATGATGTATTCTGAATAAAAACGAGAATTTTCGTTTCCCGTCGCTAATGTGTTAAAATAAGCTGTGAAGAGTTTTTTTCCCCCGTAGACCACATTTTAATCGACCACTTTTTTGTGACCCTGAAAAAAACATATGCTTTGCACCCCATATACTACAAAAATGTTTCAAAAATACATATCAATTTTATTATTTTGTAACAGAGTAACATCATTAAAAAACGCCACAAAAGGATTTTCTTCAAAGATTGTAATATTATGAATACTTTTAAGTTACCTGTATGCATGCTGTAAGTGCTACACATAACATATTTTATAGTAACCAGGTTCTAGTGCACCTTAATAAAGTATATAAATTTCATTACGTTTAAAATTGTGTAACATTATTAAAATACACCGCAGACGATTTTTCCCAAAGACTATAATGTAACGGAATAGTTTTGAGTGCCCCTGTAATTAAGCTATGAATGCTACACTCTTCATTTTTAATACCAAACATACTTTGGCAAACCTCAATAACGTATATCAATTACATGTAATCCCGACTATATTTACGCGAGTTAGAGCACGTAGAGAAACACGGCAGGCGACAGATAAAAAAACTGGTCATAAATACTTTTCATCCATGTTGGAAAGTGTTAAAAAGGATTTACATGCCTTTAACTGTACATTTTTTTCACTTATAGCATGGTTAAACATTAGTTTAAACATCCTAATCCATGCGATAGCAATAACATATTAAAAGCCCCCAAAATAGGCATATCTGGAGATCTATAAATCTACTGGAAAATAATTCATTATCGTGCCCACTGTTAATTGCATAAATTGCATCGATTTGGCGCGATAAAATATTTTTTGTGATAGCCTTTTAATAGTACCTGCAACAAAATTAACGTAATTTACTAACTTCATTCATATTTGACGCAATGATAGGCTACTAATAACAGTCGCTAGGCAACGAAGAAAAGGAAAAAAAAAGAAATATGTGTCATGTAAAACAAGAAAATTAATTTAAAAATTCTTTATATTATTGGAATACATGTATAAATGTCCTCAAAACATTATACACGTAAATAAAAAAATCTTATAGATATATTGATAAAACTTCAATATAATAGGAATAATTTAAAACCTTTATTTGGAATTTTAGTATCCATAATTTGACATTTAAATCCATTAATCAAACGTGCCATTTTCTTTCAACAAATCGAAATTTGAAAATCGTCTGACTTGCCGTAGAAAAGCATTATAAAGAAAAATAAAATCTTCCATATTTTCCGAACGAATGAACCAAATTTAACCAAAAACTATACAGCTACGTCCGGGTATCTCACGAATACGCCCAATTAATTTCAAGCTGATCGGGTGCTTTTTGCGGCAGTTATCGCGGAACAGACGGACAGACAGACAGACAGACAGACAGACAGACAAACGGAAATCAAAACTTTTCGTGTCTCCACAGTAAGCCTTCACTGACGTTTCGGCAATTAACCTGGTTTTATTCTAGTATGAAAGAAAACATTTTTTTTTAATTTAACAAAAGTGCATATTTCAATTTTATTTTTCAATTTTGCATATATTATTTTTATTTTTTGTCTCAAATATTGTTTTTCCCCAAAAGAATTTGACAGCGAATGCGTGAGTAACAAGTTTGGAAATGCCAACAAGTTAAATTGCCAAGTTAATGTGTTATATTAACAAGACAATTTGCCAAATTAACAAGTTAAATTGCCCCCCCCCCCCCCAGGGCGTATACCCCACGTTGGGGACCACTGGTTTATATAATGACCAAATGTTTTAAATTGAATAAGAGCAGTAATATCTTTCGAAAATGTAGTAGTATATCGTCCCTGTTTTACTATTTAATTAGTTTTATATATTTTAAAAGAAAAAAAAAACTTTTGAAGGATTAAACAAATATTTAAAAACTTTATAGGCATTCTGCGAATTCAGAGAAAATATAATTTCGTTGGACATGGTATTATGCAAATACATGAAAGATACATAGGAGCTTTAACAAAAAATTATTCAGTCTTAAAAAATATCCCCCTCTTCTGAAAAAAATGTTACTCAGAATAAATAACCTTCTGAAAATAATTATTTTTCTCTCAGATGATTTTTAAATATATTCAAAATTCCTACTATGTTATACGAGATTCTATAATTGAAACATAACATTTCATGGGAAGCGCAGATCATTCGATATTAATATTCAGGGGTCGTACGCTTTGGAGAATTTTTCAGGGCAAATATCAATATTTTTTTATAGAAAAATAAATCTAGGTTAAACGCACTAAATTTGGAGATATTTAAGAAGAGATTTCCTATAAGAAAATACTGGCACTGAAGATTTTCCTGGATTTAAAATTTCAAGAAAAGTACAACTATTACATCAATTTAAAATTTAAATGTAAACCCAACAAGCACAGTCTATAAACTAATTCCAGGGATGCGTCAGGCGACTACTTTTATATTCTATTCGCTCCAGTATTTTTTAAATATAAAATTTAGAGTATATTTCACTTGCAAATGTTGCCAAAGTGTATGTTAAGGATTTTTGTTTAGAGAAAATGGTGCCAATTAGAATTTAAAAATAGCCGCCCGTGGCAGACCTGTAATTCTTTCTTTATACAGTGTCATCGAAAAATAATGCCTAGATTTTAAATAACTGTCACAAAAAAAAACTATGAAAGGTAATTTATTGGTTTTAGTGTTATAATGTGCGGCAAAAAATATATATATTTTTTTTATACCTTAGTATGTTTCAATGTGAGCACCGTTCGGTGTGCACCAGGAGCAAATGCGTGCAATGTGAGCACCAGGGGCAGTTTTACCTGGATAAATTCTCCGAAAAAGGCCGCTGTACACTAACTATTGACTTTGACTCCACATACCAAATCACGCACTGTGCTTTTTGTTGCACGGTCAACGTCGTACTGAGCAGCTGCAATCTGGCGCGCCGGCTGACTTTGACGACTGCGCAACTAATCTGCGCATAACACAGGCACGCAAACGAATTCTGGTGAACTAAAACCAAACATGCGTTCACCAGTTATCGTGTAGTGAAAGAATTACTCATTTAACATAAAAGGTTTCGATGTTATGATTTTTTTTAATCTAGGCATTATTTTTCGATGACCCTGTATTTTTACGCTGGGTAATTTAAAAATTTCGTACACCAAAAGTGATAAAGAAGTATTTTTTGTAATATTTAAAATTGATCCTTTGTATTGGATTGTTGTATTTTGAAAATCAGTTAATAACTTATTTAAACATGTTTATATGTTTATCATTTAACGCTGTAATAATTGAGGAATTATTTAGTATTGTTTGCTAGCAGGAAAAACCTCCAGCGGGAATCCACACTGTCAAGTGACATGAAAGAAATTGGATTTTATGCAGAAAACAAAGACTGACTGTAATAGCAGGTCTCACTTTTTTGTCCACCACTGAAATGATTTTCGTCATAGATTACTGCAATAATTGCTAGAAAAAGCTTATCATGCTACGGATTTCGACGCTTAACAATGCTTAACGATGTTGTCACTTTGAGGGGCTTCCGAGCTGAGGTCAATTTCTACGAATTTTGCAAGATAAATCTAAAAAGGAAAGCTTCGTAAAAAAATAGTGGTGGTAATATTTTTCAATTGATCTCTTTTAAAAGAGCCAAGACCAGATGTGGAGAATTTCAATTAAGTCGGAAAATGAATTGCTGTTGTTTTACATTCCATTTAAATGACGTAGACAAGAGGATACGCAAGGTTTTAACTTTTGAAAAATAATGTATTTAAATTGTAGTTTCCTCCTTCTTTTCAATCTCAAACGTCTTTTATTAATAACACAAATATTACTTTTCGAAATAAGTGGTACGGAACTTGAAAGCAAGTGTTAGAAGTAAATCTAAGTAATCGTAAGAAAAGTGTTAAGCAACAGCTTTCATTTTCACAATGAAATTTCATCTATCAATATCAGAAAACCAAAATACGAGTATAAGGATACGGCATTAAAATTCTAAACATATTATGATATAAGAGTCTTTGTTTTTTTATTAATAAAAAGCATCAAACATAATAAATGACATAACATAGGATGTTGCAACAAAATGTTTAATTTGAAAATATAAAAACTAAAAAGTTTTTTTTTTTAATTATACCTATTTTTTTTTTAAGAATTCAGAAGTTTGCTTATCAGGGTTTCTAGTTTGTCCTCCAATTTTAACACAAAAATTCAAATTCTCACTGGAAATTTCAAAAGAAGAAGTTTCACTTTATACCACAGCTATAACTTCCTCATTAAATAAGAAATAAAATACTGTTCTTTAATTCTGGTATGAACTCGAAATTTATCATTAAAATGGAGGCTAAACTGGCAACACTGATTATAAACACAAGATATATTTATTTCTTATTCTGTTCTACAACATAAAAGTAAAAGATCAGCTATGAAATTTTAAAGGTTCTTCAAATGTTACTCTAGATTTTGCCCATGGATATTCTGCGCAGCTTTCTACTTTTGAAACATAACAAATAGAATTTTATGGCACTTGCAATGTCTCTAAAAATATATAAAATTCAGAAAATGTAATGTTGAATTTCCTTTATTTTTTTATTATTATTTATTTTTACAAGGCTGCCTTTAGAAATCCTTATATGGCATTTATGTTAGTATTGATATCAGAATAGTTTATTGATGAAAATGCTGAACAAAAACAATGGTGGAAATGTAAAAATAACAACGTTAAAAGCACCAAATTTTTTTAATTTTAACTCCTTAACGCCGGTTGGTACGAAATTCTGCCATTTAAGAAATACGAAAATTTCAAATATGAAAAACAGAATTTTAATAAGGAAATTTTCATATTACTTAATCTGAAACTTTCAGAGATTAACTAAGTTATAATTTACAATATGGGAAAACTGGTGTCAACGGTAACTAGGTATTAAAAATGTGTTAAATAAACTAGGCATTAATGGATTAAGCATACCGATTTCGGCAGCATATAGCATACCTTAACCCTCCGTCTACCAGACGGGTCCATTGGACCCGACAGGTACATACAAAATATTCATTCAAACCAGAAATTTCTTTAAAATAAACTAAGTATATAAACCAAACAAAAATAAGGTAAATAAATAAGTTAAATAGTTTTAAATAAAAATTCTGGTGTAGAACGTTTTATTAAAACTTGAATAAAATTCCCGGTAGATCTAGGGTTAATCAGTTGAGCACTGAGGAAGGTGTGCTATATGCTACTGAAACCGGTATGGTTAAAATTTAAAATTTTTGGTGCTTTAAACGTTATTATTTTTACATTTCTACTATATTGCACCAAGCTCTATCTTCATAATTAAAAACAATGGTGTTTTGTTTGTTTGATTTTAATTTTTTAGTTTTTAAATTTTGAAAAAAAAAGGAAAAAAAAAAGATCAGTAAATGACATTTAAAAGAAAAAATACTTTACTGAAATATGCAGTGCTACAAAAGGAATAAACAGACTTGTTGTTAAGGCTCCTGTCCCTGGCGAAGGCACTCACGAGCTATTGCTAATCCTATGGGGAGGAATTTTTCTAATATCTCGTTTGCATTTCGACATTTTTAATTTTTAATTTTTTTTTCTGCATTGGATTGCCGAGATCCGTCTCTACATCGCATCTTTTTTAGTTTTTCGATTTTGGTGGCAGATATTTTTTAGAATGACACTTTCATTTTTAGAACCGGTTTTGAAAGTGAAAGAAACTTTATAAAAAATATCTGCGACCAAAATCGAAAAAGTAAAAAAGGTGCGATGTAGAGATGGACCTCAGCTATTCAATGCAAAAAACATTATTTAGAAATGTCGAAATGCAAATGAGATATTAGAAAAATCCCTCCCCATAGGATTAGCATCAGCTCGTGAGTGTCTTCGCCGGCAGGGACAGAAGCCTTAAATTGGAATGCGGTTGGAAAGGTTTAATTATTTTAATTTTATTTTTACACTAAATTTATTGTTTCATGCATTTAAAATAAATATTACTTTTAAGCCATAAAATTTTACTTTTTTAAAACAAATATAGGAAGAAGAATACAAATTACAGTTATGTTTGTTACATTCTTTTGTTTTTGTCGTATGAATAAATGAAAAAATATTCAAACTTCAGAAAAATATAGGGCGTGCATTGATTTCTGCAACACGGTTTTAAAATACATTTTTTTTTTGTTATAAGGATGTATTTTTTCATAATTTATATTTTGTATATCTATATTATAAAGGACAAACATATCTGTTCGTAACGCATACGTCGTTTTGCGAATGGCAACACTTTGAAATTTGAAATAAAATTTTGGTTTTGCAATTTTAACTACTGCAAATTTTTAAACTTCTAAACATCGCACATTTCAAATTTTTACACCGTCGTATAAGGAAAAAATTGCTCTATTAAATACAATTTGTTTGACATCTGTATCTCAGTTTACTGATTGTCTATGGTTTTAAAAAAATTTTTAAAGCATGAAATATTTTTTAATTTATCTATATCGCGCGGAGCTCGATTACGAAAGATTAGTCCGTTTGCAATTAAAACAAAATAAAGAGTTCATCATTTTCTTACGGCTAATATCCATTAAAAAAACTTCCCTATTAATTAATAAATAAATAAAATAATGTAAATAAAACACAAGTTTACCAAACATGTATAAGCTCTGAAATTATCAGAATATAAAAGGATGCCGTAAGTAGCAAAACCTTGGCAAAAAATCTTGGCATGCGGCTAATAAGAAAATACCGCTTTTGATAAATTAAAAAAAATATTTGATTGTATAATTCGTATTTTTCATATGAAAAATGCTTTTTTAATGTAAGTGGTCAATCTAAAAAAGTTTATTGCATATAAAAAAAATTATTAGTTTTCAATTTAAAAAAAAAAAATGTTTCCATCTACATTCTTTAAACCGGGAAGCCCGGGTACGATCCCCTAGTATATATAAAAGTTGCATTGCTTTTCAAAAGACATTAATAGGAGTACCATTCTTTTACGATCTAAACTTACACAGTAATTATTCTTTGAATTTTACTTATTTCCAGTGTTTTTCCAGAGCACGTTTTGAAGTTTTTAAAATATTGTTTCCGATGACGATAACATATATTGTATCAGCTTCTTTTGAATGTGAAAAAATATATACATCCATTTTACTTCTTAATTGTTATAGCTGGCATTTATAAGTCGATATTTATAATTTTAAAGTAGACATTTATAATTCAATTTCAGAATTCAATTTAATTATAGAAATAGGTATAGATTAACCCCTTCAGGGGCAAAGCACTTCTATTCAAAAAACGTTGAAATGGTTGAATGGCACCGCAGTGTAATGTTTTAGAATTTTTTTTTTAAATATTAATTATTTGTTTTGAATACGTTGGCGCAGTACACGTGTTGTATATTTAACATTAAATAGCACAGCATGATTTTTTTTAATTTTATGTCCACCATGGGACTTTATACACAAATTCAAAAAAATATGCTGCATAAATCCCGAAATTACCCTATCATATATCGCCGCCCTTCAAGGGGTTAAGCTAAATAACGCTATAAAAAGTGATAAAATATTTTTACTTAGATTGACATCGCACAAACGGCGAAATTTTCAAAATGATTAATGATAAAAATACTTTCACAAAACTTATGAGACAGAAAAAAATTAATGAAATAGTAATTTTTTAGTTTGTTTACTTCGAAAATAAAATGTATTTTCTCACATTTATATTTCAGTTTTTTTTAGGATTAAAAAATATATATATCGTGATGTTCTACAATGGGCTATTGCTGTTTAAAAAAATAATTTTACGTTAATAATAATAAAACAAATGTCGCAGATTTATGTACTTTATCGTTGGTTTATGAAAAAGGAAAAATTTTTGCATTAAAGCAATTGTTCAAGCCTTTAAATCACTCATAAAAACTAAATGATTGAATGTGACATGACTGGTGACAAAACAGACGCTATCTCTCTCTCTCTCTCTCTATATATATATATATATGTGTGTGTGTGTGTTATAAAATTGATAAGATGCTCTATAAACTTTTTCAGCTAGTATACTTCCCCCTTAATTGCTAACTCAGTTTCTGTATTTGCCCCAATTTGCACTTCAAATCATTAGAACCCAATAAGGGATGCTAGCAAATTCCGCCTACTTTCGATAATCATCAGTTCAGACATACGTTCGATGTCTTGACACTTGTCAAACATTATAATTTCCTTGCTACTTCAAATCCAATTAACTTCAGAAGAACTCGAAACATATGGCCCAATTACCGAGTATTTATAAATTTTAAGTTTAGGAGTTAAAGGAGTTAAATTTTAAGTTTAGGATATAAATTGTAATAAAGTAATCTTCTAGTGGTGATCTTCTCTTAGAACTTTAAATTCACTCAGATTCCCACGAGCCGCTATTGGGAACAGACATAGGATTTGGACTGCTCGAATTGAACCCGGCGGGAACCGCCTTGGATTACTGCGACCAGGGATGTAGTGGAGGGTATACGGGGGTATACGGCGTATACCTTCTGTATTTTTTTAAGGAACACCGTATACCCTCTGTTTCTCAAAGAAGACAATAGTATATGCATTCTAGGGTATACTCTCTGCTTTGAGCGTATACCCTCTGCTTAGAGCGCATACCCTCTGCTTTTTCTACCACTACACCACTGACTGCGACTCCGGCTAAGATGTAACTACACCCAATAAAGTAATGTATGAACAAACTGTGTTTTTTTTTTTACTACGAATGCCACCAGCCACGACTCTAAAACCTAGTTTTATATCCTATATATATATACACATATGTATAAATCTCGCCATTTTACTTCTTTTAACTTTGAAATGAAAATCTTTGAATTTTGTAATGCCTTCATATCTATTTATAAAATACTTAAATTCATATTCAAATTCTAAAATATCTTTTATTTGAAAACAATAATCCAATGTTTTATTTAATATGAACGTATTCTCGATGACTTTAGTTCGGATTTGTCTTTCTCTCTTTGATTCATTCCTTCTTCCGTTCTTTTTTTTTCCTCCTTTTTTAAGAAATCCGTTGGTAGATGAAATGTAAGACGTCAATACTTGTTACGACGAATATTTCCTTGGGTATTTTTCGTCGTCTGAAATTTTAAATGAAATTTCCCTTTGTTCCAATGTCAAAAGATGTATGCTTTAGTTTCGAAATTTAAATTGATACATTTTGTTGGTCCTCCTTTCAAATATTGCGTAACAAAAATTCGAATACATTGTTTATTTGAGCTGTAGTGTATACATACTATGTTTACTATAAAACAAAAAGCTTGTAGAAAACATAACTACATGAATTTAATTTGCGTTTGGTGTTTCCGATATAAGCACCGGATCATGTTCAAAACAAGAACGAAAAATCATGCGTACGGCATAGACTATGAAACACTTTCCAACACATTCAGAATACTATAACAAAACTTGACAGTTACCTATGGTGAAGGATGATACCTAAATGAACATTTTGGAAAACTCATAATGCATTTGAAAATCAATTTCTGCTACTGCCATGAATAGGCGGGGAAAATATACGATTTTTTTGTGCAACCCTGTATATGATCTATAGCTATGTATGTATACTACATAGTATGCTAAAAGTTAGTTCAGTTAAGCGCACAGCACTGTTGAAAATGTCTATTCAGCAATTTCCGCCAATAAACGGGTGTTTTTGAGAAATTTTGTGCAGCCCTGTATATGATCTATAGAATTTATACACACTAATTAATAGTTAAAAAATAGATTAAGTTAAATAATGCTATAAAAAGTGATAAAATATCTGTATTAAGATTGGCGATCGTTTCTTCGCACAAACGGCGACATTTTCAAAATCCTTCACGATAAAAAATATTTTCACGCAATTTAAAAACAATAAACATAGTAATTAATGTCACGAAACATGATGCATAATAAAAAAAACATTGCAAACATAAAATAAAATAAAAATTAAATTAGCTACTTGCGAGCTTGAATTAATTTTCACATAATTTAAAAAACAATAACATGGTAAACAATGTCACGAGACATCAGGCATAATGAAAGACATTGCAAAACAAAAAATAAAATAAAATTAACTTGGCTATTTGCGAGCGTGAATTAATTTTTACTATTGTTACTAAAATTACATAGCATCTCTTTCCAAATTTTAGGTAAATTTACCTAAATTTACCTATAAATCTTATACCACACAATTATTAGCCCCCGGGACGCTATGCTAATTCTTTCTCCCAGCTTATTTTGTCTCAAAATATAACGTTAGCTTATAGAAGACAGCAATAAACAAAGCAGATGTATCATTGTACGATTAAATGCTCTATAGCATTTTTTTGTAATTTCTAAGCATCGCACATTTTAAATTTTTATACCGTCGTATTGGAAAAAAAAAAGTACTTTTAAATGCAACTTGTTTGAAAACTTTATCTCCATTTATTTTTGAAATATTAATTTTTTTTGTAGTTTTTAGCATCATTTTTTTAATTTTTGCAACTCAAATTACTCATTTATATAGAAAGTAAAAGGAAAATAGTTGAAAAATAGCAATTATATCTTTTTGTTGCCATTTTTTCATAACAACCAAAAGAAAATGTAATTAAAATGCGTGCTATTTTGGAAAAATATAAACGAATAATTTCGTTAAAACATGGAGCTATTATAAATTATATTTAATTTTAAGTACCTGTAGACGCTTTCAGTCGTGACCTCAGTCATGACGTTTTTGCTGGAAACTGACTCCAAACAAACGGTTGCTATGCGTCCTTTCTTTTTAAATATAAATTGTGGAAAATGTTACCAGTACATATCAAGTATTAAAACACTTAGATGTGAGATATAGAAATAAGATATAGCTACAACACACAAACAAAATAAAAAATACAACATAGCAACCGTTTGTTTGGATTCAGTTTCCAACCAAAACGTCATGACTGACGTCACGACTGAAATCGTCTATATTAATGTTACAAACAAATGAATGCCTATGAATCATTAGATAGCCCTTTTTTGTCGAGTTTCTTTAATGACGGCATCTTTTTGCTGCATTTGTGTATTATTTTGCGATAGTGACATCCTTATGCATGTTTTACTGTAGATGTTTAAGAGTGGATCGTAAATGTGGAATTCTTAAGCGGATGCGAATGACGTCATTTTAGACCAAATAAAAGTGTGTGCTTTAAGTCTTAAAATTGAAATAGGTTTTGTACTATTTATATATACATATATTTTTTTTTTCATCGGGGGCGACACTAAATTCTGAAAAAGCAGAATTCCTGTTTTCTAGTATTATTGTTCATTTTCTTCTGTAGCCAAATTCTTTTGCATGTCCCTGTAAATGAACAACACATTCTATGCTCACCATGTTCTATAGTAAGAAACTTGAAAGTACACTTCAGTGATATGTATCCATTTCACTATATTTAAAATAATGTAATACCATTAACAAACACCGCAAACGATTTTTCCGAATAGACAGTAATGTAAAGGAATTCTTTTGAGTGTCCTTGTCAATGAACGGTAAATGCTACACACTTCATTAACCAATACCGAACCTGCCATAATGATACCCAATAACAAATATCAATTTCATGGCAATCAGACTATATTTAGGAGAGTTATAGCACGGACAGACAAACACTTTTCATAAACACTTTTCAACTATGTTGACCTCATACTTTTTTAGCTCACAGGCTATCAAAGCCTGTGGGGCTTATGTGCCCGCCGGTTCTGTATGTACGTTCGTAACACCATAACTCTTGATAGCAATATCCGATTTGCTTCAAAAAAATTTTCTAGTTTCATTCTGATAAGGCACTTCCCTGATTAGTTTAGGGGGTTCTTTCTTTAAGGGTAAAGGGAGAAAATGGAGGCTAGTCCCCCGCCCCCTTAATTTAGATAAATGGGTTTTTCATGCAGAAATATTCGATTTGCTTCAAATTTGTTATACCGGTTTATTATGTTAAAGAGCTTCCATGATTAGATTTGGAACTTCATTACTTAAGTATAAAGGGAGGAAAGGGGGCTAGACCCCCCCCCCATCTTAGATAAATGGTTTTTTCATGCAGTTATTCGATTTGCTCCAAATTCGATATACTGGTTTATTATGTTAAGGAGCGGCCTTGATTAGATTTGTAGTTTCATTAGTTAAATATAAAGAGGGGAATGGGGGCTAGTCCCCCCCTTAATTTAGATAAATGGGTTTTTCATGCAGAATTATTCGATTTACTTCAAATTTGATATACCAGTTTATTCCGATATAGCGCTTCCTTCATTTAATTTGGGGGTTCATTGGTTAAGTATAAAAATGGGGAAAGTGGGGCAAGTACCCTCCCCTTAATTTAGATAAAGAGGTTTTCGTGCAGAATTATCCAATTTACTTTAATTATTTTTTTCTATGTTCATTCTGATAAGGAGCTTTCCTGATTAGATTTGCAGGCTCATTAGTTAAGTATAAAGGGGGTAAAATGGGGTTGGACATCCCCCCCTTAATTTAGCGATATGGTTTTTTCACGCAGCATTATCTGACTTCCATCAAATTTGGTATACCGGTTTATTATGTTAAGGATATTCCCTGATTAGATTTGGAGGTTCATTGGTAAAGTATAAAGGGGGGAAACGGGGGCTAATCCCCCTTCACTGATTTTTTGAGGGGCATTATTCTTTGAAATAAGAGTATAATATGCTATTAATGTAAATAGCCTGTGAGCTCAATGCCATCAGTTTAACTGGGCACTTTTCTTTTTATTTATGATTGGCCACCATCCTCTGAATACTACCCAGCTAGAAAATGTTTGCACTTTTTTTGAAAAAAAGTATAGATCGTACACAATTTGTGCATAAAAAGTGAATATTTTTGAATACTTCGAAAAGTATACACATGTTGGGCAAACTATCTGTATTTTTTATGCATACAAAAAATGTATGTTCTATGTTGTCAAAAACTGTGCATATTTTTTACACAAAATAAATGAATATTCCGTGTTCGCAAAAATGTGCATTTTTTATGCAAAAAAAAAAATCTATAGATTCCAATTTTGCAAAAATTATGTAATTTTTTTTGGATGTGAAATTTAGTATAGGGAAGACTAGGGACGGTTGACCATACGGGAGGCTTGACCCACCCATCAATTTTCATATTTAAAAGAATTTCAGAGTTTTATCAATAGGTGTCAACCAAAGCTACTGGAATGCTCAAACAACAGTCTTCGTTTCATAGAGAAAATCGAAATAGGTGTGGAAAAAATCAATTGTGAGGCGTTTTCAACCTAAAATTTGTGTTTTTTAGAAATATTTTGTAAGCTTTTTTCAAATAAATCATATCATAGAAATTTAAGTAAGTAGGATTAAAAAAAATGTATAGATTTCAATTTTGATAAAATTATGTTTTTTTTTTTATGTGAAATTTAGTATAGGGAAGACTAGGGACGGTTGACCATACGGGAGGCTTGACCCACCCATCAATTTTCATATTTAAAAGAATTTCAGAGTTTTATGAATAGGTGTCAACCAAAGCTACTGGAATGCTCAAACAACAGTCTTCGTTTCATAGAGATAATCGAAATAGGTGTGGAAAAAATCAATTGTGAGGCGTTTTCAACCTAAAATTTGTGTTTTTTAGAAATATTTTGTAAGCTTTTTTCAAATAAATCATATCATAGAAATTTAAGTAAGTAGGTTTAAAAAAAATCTATAGATTTCAATTTTGCAAAAATTATGTTTTTTTTTTTTTTTTTTTTTTGGATGTGAAAATTAGTATAGGGAAGACTAGGGACGGTTGACCATACGGGAGGCTTGACCCACCCATCAATTTTCATATTTAAAAGAATTTCAGAGTTTTATCAATAGGTGTCAACCAAAGCTACTGGAATGCTCAAACAACAGTCTTCGTTTCATAGAGATAATCGAAATAGGTGTGGAAAAAATCAATTGTGAGGCGTTTTCAACCTAAAAATTGTGTTTTTTAGAAATATTTTGTAAGCTTTTTTCAAATAAATCATATCATAGAAATTTAAGTAAGTAGGTTTAAAAAAAATCTTTAGATTTCAATTTTGCAAAAATTATGTTTTTTTTTTTTTTTTTTTGATGTGAAATTTAGTATAGGGAAGACTAGGGACGGTTGACCATACGGGAGGCTTGACCCACCCATCAATTTTCATATTTAAAAGAATTTCAGAGTTTTATCAATAGGTGTCAACCAAAGCTACTGGAATGCTCAAACAACAGTCTTCGTTTCATAGAGATAATCGAAATAGGTGTGGAAAAAATCAATTGTGAGGCGTTTTCAACCTAAAAATTGTGTTTTTTAGAAATATTTTGTAAGCTTTTTTCAAATAAATCATATCATAGAAATTTAAGTAAGTAGGTTTAAAAAAAATCTATAGATTTCAATTTTGCAAAAATTATGTTTTTTTTTTTTTGATGTGAAAATTAGTATAGGGAAGACTAGGGACGGTTGACCATACGGGAGGCTTGACCCACCCATCAATTTTCATATTTAAAAGAATTTCAGAGTTTTATCAATAGGTGTCAACCAAAGCTACTGGAATGCTCAAACAACAGTCTTCGTTTCATAGAGAAAATCGAAATAGGTGTGGAAAAAATCAATTGTGAGGCGTTTTCAACCTAAAATTTGTGTTTTTTAGAAATATTTTGTAAGCTTTTTTCAAATAAATCATATCATAGAAATTTAAGTAAGTAGGTTTAAAAAAAATCTATAGATTTCAATTTTGCAAAAATTATGTTTTTTTTTTTTTTGATGTGAAAATTAGTATAGGGAAGACTAGGGACGGTTGACCATACGGGAGGCTTTACCCACCCATCAATTTTCATATTTAAAAGAATTTCAGAGTTTTATCAATAGGTGTCAACCAAAGCTACTGGAATGCTCAAACAACACTCTTCGTTTCATAGAGAAAATCGAAATAGGTGTGGAAAAAATCAATTGTGAGGCGTTTTCAACCTAAAATTTGTGTTTTTTAGAAATATTTTGTAAGCTTTTTTCAAATAAATCATATCATAGAAATTTAAGTAAGTAGGTTTAAAAAAAATCTATAGATTTCAATTTTGCAAAAATTATGTTTTTTTTTTTTTTTTTGGATGTGAAATTTAGTATAGGGAAGACTAGGGACGGTTGACCATACGGGAGGCTTGACCCACCCATCAATTTTTATATTTAAAAGAATTTCAGAGTTTTATCAATAGGTGTCAACCAAAGCTACTGGAATGCTCAAACAACAGTCTTCGTTTCATAGAGATAATCGAAATAGGTGTGGAAAAAATCAATTGTGAGGCGTTTTCAACCTAAAATTTGTGTTTTTTAGAAATATTTTGTAAGCTTTTTTCAAATAAATCATATCATAGAAATTTAAGTAAGTAGGTTTAAAAAAAATCTATAGATTTCAATTTTGCAAAAATTATGTTTTTTTTTTTTTTTTTGGATGTGAAAATTAGTATAGGGAAGACTAGGGACGGTTGACCATACGGGAGGCTTGACCCACCCAGAAATATGGAGCTTTCATTACAGACATAAAGACTGTACATGTACAGTAAGTTAGACTTAACATAACAATGTGGTATTCTTTAGAAAAGGTCTATGTAGGGAGGCTTGATCCAGTCAGTGTGAGGGAGGGTTGACCAGAAGCTCAAGGCTCCCTTAATTAAGTGGTTTAGAAATCTTTTTATTATACACTGTGCATAATGAAAAGTTGATCGTATATACATAAAATAATGTAAATTTATTCTGTAAAGCTTCAGTAAAATTGTTTGATGGAAAAGAAAATGTTTAAAACTGACTATAGAAAAATGTGAAAAATTACTAGAAAATGGGAAAGTTGATAGGAACTTATTTTAATTTAAATATTGCTTACCATAGGTAAATAGAAACAGTGGGAAAGACTAGAAAGGGCTAGAAATGATGAAATCAGCAGTCTGATCCCTTTGAAGTGCGGTGGAATGTTTATAAAACCACTTAATTTTAATTCTGAAACATCACAATGACACCAGAATTTTGCTAAAATCTTTTCATTTAATATGTATGTGAAATATAGCCTTTTTCTTATTTCCAAATAAATTTGTTCGTAAATTCCGGTGCCAGTCATTTATTTCAATATTTTAGTACTGAGAGTATTTTGGCTCTTAACGGTTTAAATCATGTTAATGATAAGTTAAGTGCTCATGCGGTTGCAAAAGAACATAGCATGGATCGAAAAACTTTAGGAAGATATGTAGAAAAATTTCACCAGGGTGGATACAGTGAGATGAAGCCAAACTATGTGACAGCTAGAGTTGTCAGATCGAGTGTCACAAAAAATAAAACAAGGAGATTAAAAAAGCGGGACAGTGGTTCATAAATCCGAACACAATAACATGGAAATCTATGAAAACGGAACCTGTCTCTAACAGAATACTGCCTTAAATGTTAAAATTTCATTTTTCTTGCTGTACAATTATATCTGCTCAGACAAAATTCAGTTTAAAACAAAAATTTTCTCCTCTGATTTGCGATTGCGTCTTAACAGGTTTGTTTAAGCCTCATATTTAAAAAATATATATTTTTTTATAATAATTAAAGCATGTAGAATAAAGTTATTTTGCTTTTTTTAAACTGATATGATTTTTCTCCACAAATAGTGCAATATAAAACAAAGTGGGTCAAGCCTCCCATATAGTGGGTCAACCCGCCCATCACATTTCCGCGCTTCATTAAATTTATTTCATAAAAAATTCCCTTTCTAAATTTATTCTACAATCCTAGTTTATTAAGTCATGTCCTACCTGTAATATTCCATTCATTCCGTTTATTAGACTCCGGTACGGTATGCTATTTCTTTCTCCCAGCTTATTTTGTGTTCAAAAAATAACGTTAGCTTACAGACGCTAGCAATAAACAAAGTAGATGTATCATTGTACAATTAAATACTCTATAGCATTTTTTAAAATTTCTAAACATTGCACATTTTCAGTTTTAATACCATCGTATTGGGGAAAAAAAGTACTTTTTAATGCATTTTGTTTGAAAACTGTATTTCTATTTGTTTTTGAAATATTAATTTTTTTCTAGTTTTTAGCGACATTTGTTTCATTTTGGCAACTCAAGTACTCCATTTATAATAGAAGGTAAAGAAAAAATTGTTTAAAAATAGCAATTATATCTTCTTGTTGCCATTTTCTCATAAAAATTGAAAAAAAAAATTAATTAAAATACGTACTACTTTAAGAAAAATATAAATGAAAGATTTGATAAAACAGGGAGTTATTATAAACTATATTTAATTTTAAGTTTCTATATTAATGTAAATGACGTCATTTTACATAAAATAAAATCGTGTGCTTTAAGTCATAAAATTGAAATATGTTTTGCAGTAGTCCCGATTATCCGAGTCCCGCCTAACCGAGTTATTTTCTTCTGATGGACTGGTGGCTTCTATTATTATGAAACAGCCATTATAAATGAAGCGTTAGGTGAAGATGATAGAGCAGCGGAAAAAATTAGAACTCTGATTTTCTGGTCAGAATGGGACGATGCTACGACTGCGCTTTCATCTTCACCTAATGCTTCATTTATAATAGCTGTTTCATAATAATAGAAACCACCAGTCCACCAGAAGAAAATAAAGTAATGGAAATGCCGGGGGCTACACTAAATTCTGAAAAAGCAGTATTCCTGTTCTCTAGTTTAAATTTATTTCTCTTAAAAATGTGTATTTCAATATTTTATTCTTTTTCAAAATCTTTCTAAAAAAAATTTCCCATAATCATTTTACTTCAAGACATTTTTATTTCTCAATCTTAAAATGCCTATGTTTATTCTATAAAAGTTATCTGTTTTATACCATTTCATTTTCTTATTTTATTCTAAAAGTCAATTTCGCGGTTTTTCTCGAGAACACCGCACACACGCGTCCTAAATTCTTACGCCAATAAAACATAGTTCCGAGCTTTTTTGAGTACCTGTAATGCAAAAAAAGCCTTGTGCCCCCTTGTTATTTAACAGTGATCATGAAAACGCAACACAAAGATTTTGTGGCATTTTTTGTCTTCTAAAACTACACCGCTGCCTGGAAACGAGTCGTTGAAGAAATATAATGTTACTAGGGGGCTCAGCCCCTGCTCGCTAACGCTCGCCAACCCCCATGAATTGCTACGCAATTCATATTGGGATCGCTACCCAATCCCAGCTTGCTTCGCTCGCTCGCCACTATTTATGTCAACTCTAGCCAGAATGAGTGCTATCATAAATCATTACAACTTATTAAATTTACAAATATTTTTAATGTATAAAAAAGTAATGAAAAACTTTGTTGAAAATGTAAATAAAAATTACCTTGGAAACAGAATTAATTTAAACCGCAGTGAAAACACAATAAAATATATTTTTAGTTGGGACGCTATGCGATCCGAGCAAGCAACATTTGAAATTTACAAATATTTTAATTCATAAAAATGGAATTGAAAATTTTGTTGAAAATATAATTAAAAATGCATTTATCTAAAGTTTGGCGCTGATTGATCATCATTGAGAAAGCTACGCGAACAGGAAATTGACGCCGTTTAAATTTAAATGGCATGTCAGGTGGGGTCCTTCTCCTTTCATTTTGCCTATAGTATTGAAAACCACGGCTTAAATTAACTTAAAACTATAATAAGACTCAACATATCACGCTATCGAACTGTAAACAAAACGTTTTCGCCTGTGTCTAAATACAACCTTGGATCAAAAAGCTGATTCGCTGAATTCCTCACGTCACCGTAAAACGGACCAATACCAATTGTCATTCATGTATTGCTCAAACGGTTTGCGTTAAAAGAGAGATCCTGTCTGGATTTTGATTTGCTGAGTGTGTTGGTACATGTGACCGTAACTTAACCACTTAGAATCGTCGCTTTGGCTATTATCAAATAGCAAGCTACAAATACAGCCCTTTTTCGGCGCTACGTAAGAGAAATATAGATATTAACATCTTTGTAGAATGCAGCTTATGATGACGTGACTAACTTCTAAAGTTTTAGTAGTGAAAATGTACAATTATTTTATAGAATTGTAGCAGATGCTTGCGTTGTAGTCTACTCAGTTGACTTTTAATAAAGATTTTGCCGGATGGAATCTTTTTGTTCTCCTTTTAATGGGAAAACTCCAATGATAATTTTCGAATTCATGACAAAAAATGACGACTACATATAATGGAGTTATGAATAAATAGGGGGAGGCATATATTGTACTGTTTGCCAGTTACGAGTGGAGTAACTGAGGAGGTTGTCACAAGATGGCGGCAGTTTTTTTTTAATCGTATCAACTGTTTCTGATTACCGCCGGGGCAAACTTCCCACCAGAAAATTTCAATAGAAAATTTCGTCTAATTTAAGTGCCATATTCACGGAAATGCCATTTCTTACAAAATGATAAATTTTACTATTTGTTTTTACTGGTTTCATTTTGCCCCGATATTATAATCTTTTTCACTGAAACTGACAGGGGATTGTCTAGGTTGTCAAATATGGCGGCAATGCAGGGCCTGACTATCGCTAAAGTAAAGTCCCACCAGTAAAAATGAATATCTGTTTCTGTGATTATTTATGACTGCAATTTTGCATTTAATAAGGCTTTTAAGTAAGATGAAAATTTCTATTTAAATTTACTGGTGGACATTTCATCCGACGGTAATCAGCCCCTGCGAAACCGGTTACAGTTGATGCTTCACTATTTTAACGATATGTCAGTTCCTTTTAATTAATAGTTCCATGCTACATATGTGCTGTTTCAATATATCAAATGCAATTAATATCTCCTAATAAGTGAGCCGAATGGTGCGTTACCATGATTACGTTCCTAAAATGGAATGTTGCCAGTGATGTGAACTACTGGGGTTTTATAATGGATTCACGAGACAGCTATGTTTACTTAAGTTTTTCATTACATGTTACGAATAATCATAACATATACAGGGTGTTTCTAAACTCATGGTACAAATTTAATGGTAGGTAGAGCACACAGCAACAATCATTTATTGTATAGGAATGTATGGGACCAAGTGACGCATTAAGGTAAAAACATCAGGGAGGGGAATTAGGCCCCTTTTTTAATTTTCAAAATTTATCATTCATACCAGAAAATTTTTATGCTATCCTTTTCTTGACATTTCATAATTACTTAAGAATAAAATTCTTCTTTGAAAATTTTTGGTATGAAATCGAAATTTTTGAATTACAAAAAAAAGCGCAAAACTGGCAAACTTATCAAACGAAATACATGAATAAAAAAGATAAAATGTTTATTTACAATGTAGTTTACAAGTAAATAATAATGCATACAATAATATTACAATAAGTGTTCAAAATTGCGCTTACCAACTGTGATACATGCTTCGCAGCGTCGGTGGAACGATTGGCGTACACTTCTAAAGATGTCAGGCATTTCCCGCACAAGTGCAGCAGCTTCGGGTATGCGAGATACTAGATTTTCGTCTGAGTCGACTGGAATCTCATAAACAAGACCCTTCAGATAACCCCATAAAAAGGTATCAAGGCTCGATAAATCGAGAGATTGCGGTGGCCAAGGAACTGGCCCACCACGCCCAATCCCAAATGTGGCATTCAGGTAACTGCGCACATCAGTGGTGAAGTGCGCGGGCATTCCATCATGTTGAAACCACATCCGGTTACGAATGGCGATCGGAACATCTTGCAGCAGTTCTGGTAAAACCTGTTGCAAAAAAATAAGGTAACAGCGATCATCCAGCCTCTTTGGTAGTAGGTATGGGCCAATCAAATAATTATTAACAATACCCGACCACAAATTCATAGAAAATCGTTGTTGATAAGCATGTGGCCGCGTTGAATGTGGATTATTGGTTGCCCAAAGATGGAAATTGTGTGCATTAAATACACCCTCGCGTGTAAATACTGCCTCATCTGTAAATAGAATTTGAGCAGTAAAGTCTGGCTGCAATGCATGTTGCTGCAAAACCCACTGCCAAAAGTTCAACCGCAGAAGATAGTCTTCAGGATTCAAATTTTATACACGTTGAAAACGGAGGGGATGAAATCGATTTTCATTTAACACTCTCCAAACGGTCGGATGACTCACACCTAAATTCTGTGCAACAGCTCTTCTACTTGATTCGGGCCTTTCACTCACAAAATTCAAAATAATTTCTTCCAGGCTTGCACTGCGTACAGCTCTTTCTCGCCCAGTTTCCTGTCTGGTGACGTGGAAAGAACCTGTTTCAGAAAGCTGACGGTGTAAGCGCTGAAACATTCTATGATCAGGCATTCTTCTGCAAGGAAACTGCTCCTGATACATTCGTAGGGCAGCTCTGGCGTTGCCATTTGCACCGACCATACAAGAAATGTCGGCTTTTTCGGCATATGCAAAGTCTTCCATGACGAACGATAGCACAATTAAAAATGGTGATTTCTTCTACTTGAATGCATGGTATTGAACGGCGACCAGTCACTTACTGTCCACTACCGCCAGTGGAATCCACCAAAAACTCCATTTCTATTTCAAAAAAATTCTATTTCTATTTCTATTTTCAATTCAAAAAATTTCGATTTAATACCAAAAATTTTCAAAGAAGAATTTTATTATTAAGTAATTATGAAATGTCAAGAAAAGGATAGCATAAAAAATTTCTGGTATGAATGAGAAATTTTGAAAATTAAAAAAGAGGCCTAATTGCCCCCCCCCCCCCCTGGTGTTTTTACCTTAATGCGTCACTTGGTCCCATACATTCCTATACAATAAATGATTGTTACAGTGTGCTCTACCTACCCTTAAAGTTTGCATCATGAGTTTAGAAACACGCTGTATATATACACACAACAAATAAAAATGAACCATTTGGACTCCGGCGTCTTTTACACAAATTTTATTCGGTCGGCATCATTTTTGTAAGAGAAGTTTCCTTCAAGTTCACAATTTCAAAAATGCTCCGATTAAATAAGGCAAATTTTATTTTCCTTTATTACTGGTGTCAAAAACAAATTTTGCAAAGAAAGATGACGTCGCACCAGCGGCAACAACGGAGTGCAAAGTTATTTTTATTTATAAATACGTATATATATATTACAGATATATTTCCTCTGATGAATATTTTTGAAATACAATTCAATCATAATCAAAAACAGGTCTCAGATTTTGCTATTCCTTTTCTTGTTTCTTTGTGTTTTATTTATTCTTGAAACAGACATATTGTTCAAAAATATCCGTTTGATTAAACTTTCTTTTTATGTTTCTAAAAAAGTAAACATTCTTTTTCTCATTCAAATCGAAATAGGAAATCCATTGTTACACATCGCAGTAACGTATTACAGCACTTCACAATAGAAAAATGTATTAAACAAAACATAAATAAAATCAGAAAACTCTTGTTTTATCTTAACTCATTCACGACCGGAAACGAGAATTCTCGTTTTCATTCAAAAAAACATCATTGACTAAGGGCGTGGCTTCTACTTTACAGAAAATGCATTTATATCATGTTGTCCATATTTTTTTTAGATCGTAAGACATTTTATATTAAATTCGTACATTGGAAGATATTTAGCGATGCATAAATTTTATAAACCAATCTAAAACACAAATTTACAAAAGACTTTCAGAACAGAGAGAAGCTTCTACTGTTTTAAAATTCAGATTTGATAAAAATTGCCCGACGGCAGTGTGTTAATATATATTTCACATTACATAATATATTCCTTAAAAATCAGCAGCAAACTGTTCAGTGATCAGTTTGCTGCACATTTTTAACGTTGTATGAAGAAATGTTTTCGGTACTACTTAGTTATCCCGTCGACCCATTTCGCCAAATTATATAAATCGCTAAACCACTCATGAAATTATACAAATCTAATTTGTATTTTAATAATTACAATTTGTATTTTAATAATTATAATTTGTATTTTAATAATTGACATAATTTGTATTTTAAATAACGAAAGAACAAATAAATTAGTATAACATTGACAAAAATACAAATAAAACGTCGAAATAAAAATCACTCGATGGCGTAAACAGGTGTAACTTGCCTTAGTCAAGTGAATGTGACATTTACGATCAACCTTTATTGGCAGTTAATCTTTAATAATTTGGCGATAGTTTTTTGGTCGACGGGATAACTCGGTGGCGGAATAAGTAGTATCATTTTTTTTATATCGTGATAGCCCATTTGTTCCGAGATGTATATTTTCAGACTATGCATTTGAAAAATACAGGATGTCCCAAATTTATCTTTACAACTTTGATCCTCCATAAAACTTAAACGAAATTAGATAACAAAAATGTTTATTGTATAATGAACAGTAAGTTCCAAATTTTTATCCTCTATGTTTTATTCCCCCTATACGTTCCGCATTCCCTTGACTTGTACAGTCGGGCGGAAAAAAAGTAAACACCCCCTACTAACTTTGCAAAAAAAAATACAGTAAAACCTTCATAAAGCGACCACGTTCCGTTCCAATAAAAATTGGTCGCTCCGAGAGGTGGTCTTTTAATGGAAGTCATGTTTAAATAAAAAAGTAACAATTAATGCTACTAAAATTTATTTTTCACATTAGGAAAATATATGAAAATTTAAGTATCAAAGAAAAAGTTAATTATATAAGTTAATTACTATAAAGTTTAAAAAATGAATACATTGACGTTTGCTTTGATTTTACGGTTTTATCTTTTATAACCTTTATTTCCAAATCATTTCAAAGTTCAGTAAATAAATGCAATTTTTTTTTTTTTTTTTTTTTTTTTTGTACTGGAACAAATAATGATGATTTCATTAATTTGCCTATTTCTTTGAGAGTTTCCTGACAGAACAGGGCATTGGAATTCATTGACCGTCATTCTTAATTTGTCATGAGAGTTAAATTCATTGCCTAAAAAGGCACAAAGAGGTTTAAACACTTAAAAGTAAATAAAAAAAATATAAGAATAAATTAAAAGAATAAAAAAAATTCCAAACTTAGTTTAGAAGTTTGATGAATAATGTGCTTTCCGGAATTATTTTTCCTATGAAACTTTATTCAAGCGACCAGAAAAAAACGGAATTTGTTACATTTTCTTCAAAGAAATGGGTCGCTCATGGAGGGAGTTCAAGTGGGATGGTCTCTGAATGGAGGTAAATTTAGTATTGAGCCTATGGGAATCAATTTCTTTCCATGAAAAAAATGGTCGTTCAGGGAGGTGGTCGCTTAATGGAGGTGGTTGCACAGGGAGGTTTCACTGTATTGTAGAAGAAAGTTACTCGTTACCAAACTATTGGGAATAAAGTTTACTTTTAAATGGTGCATATAAAATTTGCTTAGGGAGGTTGACCTACATATCAAAACAAACTCAAACTTTGTTTTCTTTTCAATCACAGTGCCCGAGAGTTAAATTGATTCATCATCAGATTAGTTTGAGATGTCATGACGGAGTTCAAGATTTTGTAAAGTGGAGGAAAATCTGCAGGGGAAAAAGTGTCGACAACACGAGGAAACTGCAAAACGAAACTTCTTTTGAAGAACATTTAACTGATGGGGAAACTGAAAAAAAAAATTGTTGTAACAATCAATAATTTCGAGCCTTCAATCTGAAATGTTAGCAAAACAATTTTCTAATTACATTTTTTTCGAAAATGATGGGACCTATTCAAAAGTTTTCAACCGTATTTCGTAGAACTACTATGAAAAGATATAGAAACCGGAAAAAATGTTAAGATGTAGTACAATAAATTTGAAACTGCATTTGCAAGTTTGAAACAAAATTTAACCATTTAATAATTCGTGATAATAATCAAGTTTTGCTAAACTGGTTGTTGATTTAAAGAAAGGTAATATCAAAAGTTCATATTTTGGTAAGATTTAGTTCCTTTGATTAGAGCCCCTTCAATTAGCCTAAATTTAAATTTGCATGAAATTCATGTAGGATTAGCTTCTGATAAATTATTTTTTTTAAATAAGCCTATTTTAGGGGCTGTATCAATCGAATTTCGGTACTCGATTGTTGAAATGCTACAGAATGACTACGTCACTTCTATTAATGTATTATTTATTGCCAGTAGGACCATTTCACTTGCTTAATACCGTGTTTACTCGCGTAATAGTCGCACTTTTTTTGCCAATTTTTCATTGTGAAAGTCTAGGTGCGACTATTATGTGGGGATATCTACTACAAAATATTGTACACTCTGATGCTAAAACATTATTGTTACCAAAAAAAAAAAAAAAAAAAAAAACACATTATTATAAAATCAGTAACTTACCAAATGTTTCCAGATTATGTGCTATTTATTAAATACCATTTCTCTTTTTATGGTAATATTTTTATAGACATAAATTTTACAAATAATCTTTGTGAAAATTTTGACAACAAATTAACATAATAAATCACTTTCATTTCACTGAAGGTATAAATATCGCTATCGTAACGTGAATCGGTGTCTGAAGGATCTTCGTCATTTCATAAAATGTCATCTTCGCTTCCGTGCAAACGTTGGGGATACATGTCTTCTTGAAACATTTTGAAATTATATCGCTTGTTATTAAAGTTAATTTTGGTGATTTTTTCTGCTTCAAAACGGGGGTGCGACTATTACGCGAGTAAACACGGTATGTTCCGATTATCGACAGCCCAAATGTTTCTATAAAATTAGTAAAATATATATATTTTTTTCAAGTTATGCTTTTCAGGAAATCATAGACGACCCCTTAAACCAACATTTTGTTGTTTTTTTACTCATAATTCGAAAACTACTTGGAAGAAAAATTAGAAATTGAGAATTCGCATCAGGTAGGGAATAATAAATAGAAATCTATCAAAAAAATCTAGGTTGCAATTCATATTTTTTCTAATATTAATTTCATAATTCATATTATAAAATTTTTAAAATTACAAATTCAATGTATTTATGTTTGGATTTTTTAGTATTATCGCCAAACAAACAAACAAAAAAATAACACATTAGGATTATGATTTCAGAAGATATTAAAAAAAATATGAAAATGTAATTTAACATTAGCAAATTTAAATTTTGAATGTTTGTAATTCAAAAATTTATCGACTTGAAATTTTGTTCCTAGGCATAGTTTTGAACCGAAGATTTAAAATATATTGTCAAAATGGGAGGTTGCCATAGAAAATAAAACAAAGTTTGGTCTGGTTTTGATTTGTAGATGGTCCACTAAGGAAATTTTATATCCCATCATTTAAAAGTAGACTTTATTTCCAATCGTTTGGTACCAGTAAATTTCTTCTATTATAATTAGTTGCAGAGTTAGTAGGGGGTGTTTGCCTTTTTCTTCCACGACTGTACTTGCCATTGTAAGCCGGCCAGCGCATCTTTTATGAAGCACACTACCGGTCTCATAAAAAGTCTTGTTCCACGGGCGTATTGTGGGACTGAGTGGTGGGTGACGATCGTATTTTGTTCAAAAATTCCTTTGGGCTTGCATATCTGACTTCGTCTTGTAGCCATCATCAGTTATGGATATTACTGCGTTGTACCTGAAAGCAAAAACATTATTTGTAGTAAAAAAAAAAAGTTGCTGTTATACGCACACAAAACCGAATTTCGCTATCTTATTCCCCGACTGCCATGTGTGTTCACGTGTTCTGGGTATGTGCATTTCTTTATACCTTCGAAACATCCCAACGGCTGGATGGATTTTAATGAATGAGGTCTCTATCGATTCGTCTTAACCGTCCGATCGTTATAGGCTACGTTTTGTTTTTATAAATTCAAAATGGCTGCCGTAAAATACAAAATAGCGGTAGAAACAAAAAAAATTATGCACCCTATTGAGTGGCATATCATTGGTTAGGTCTTTCAAAATGAAGACGAAGTTTCATTGACTATTTTACAGTCAGAAGCTCCGTTTAAATATTACACAACCTGGAAGTTGTGTAGATAGGATCTCTAGCTTTACTGGAACTCTAACCTTCATAGACATCTATAAGCCTCATCAAAACAGTGTTTATAGATAGGAACAAACAATTAAACACAACTTAAAAGTCATCAATACAAGTAAATAAAAAAAATAAGTAAGTAATATAAAAAATAGTTTCACATTGATGATAAACAATTAATTCGCTTTTTACGCAGTCGGGTTTTTTGATTTTTTAAATTTAATTTTTACTTGTTTGGTTTAGGTTTTATGGAGGATCAAACTTGCAAAAAAAAAATTTGGGACACCCTGTATAACTATTTTCTTTGTCTTTCACCATTAATGTCTGTAAATATTATATGCATTAACCATTGAATTATTTCGAGTATTTTAAATGGCAGGATGAGTTAACATACAAACAACACAGTCAAAGGGAAACAGCAACAGTCAAATGACGTCAAAATTTATGAGCACCATATTTAATAATTAAATTTCATTCAGAAAACAAAGGCTAAAAGTAATAGTGTTTGAAATATGCAATAAGATGAATTGGTATTACTTTTACTTCCTATATACGTATGTACGTATTAAAAACAGTTTTCGTACTATTTTAAATTTTACATAATTACTGCTTTGTCTGAAACACTGCTAGAGATTTTCCAAAGAATTTTCTCACCTTCTTCACTAAAGCTTCTCGCATTAAAATTTGTAACAAAATTTAATATTGATTCATTGCTTATAATTTTTACTTTCTTCTGTCTTTACAAGAAGAAAGTATTGGATTCATGAAAATTTTCGAATTCTGGTTTTCGACGGATTTACACGTTTTAGAGGTCAGAGAACCCGAAAAACATGTTTTTACAAAATGTCTGTCTTTAAGTCTGTCTGTCCGTCTATCTGTGTGTTTGTGTGTGACACAAATTTTGTGGGCGCTCTATCTCAAGAACTAATGCACGGAATTTAATAAAAATTCACATTCAGTTAGTCCCTGATACAAATTGATGCTGATTAGTTTTTGGCGAAAATCGCTCAACAGGTGGCGCCACTATGCTGTATTTTTTATGATTTCCGCAATGACTCTATTTCAAGAACTAATGCACCGATTTTCATGAAACTTCAGATTCAGTTAGTCCTTGATATGACTTGATGCTGATTATGTGTTGGTGCAAATCGCTCAACAGGTGGCTCTGCTACGCTACATTTTGTACGATTTCCTCAATGGCTCTATCTCAAGACGGATTTTCATCAAACTTCAATTTAGTTAGTCCTTCATATGACTTGATGCGGATTACGTGTTGGTGTAAATCTCTCAACAGGTGGCGCTGCTGTGCTGAATTTTGCACGATTCCTGCAATAGCTCTATCTCAAAAACTAATGCACGAATTTTCATCTAACTTCAGATTTAGTTAGATGTTAACACAAGTTGTTGCTGATTAGGTTTTGGTGTTAATCGTCTAATATGTGGCGCTGCTATGCTGACATTTTCATGATTTTCGCAATAACTCTATCTCAAAAACTAATGCACGGATTTTCCCCAAACTTCAGATTCAGTTAGACTTTGACGTAAGTGGTTGCTTGGTAGTTTTTTTTAACATAGGTTTTGGTGTAAAGCACCCAATAGGTGGGGCTGCTAGGCTGAATTTTGCTGTATTTACACGATTTCGTAGATAGCCATACTTCAAGAACTAATGCCCGGAATTTCATATGTATAGAATCCTCATGATGGGCATAGTTTGCCGTTTAATTTTGGTAGTGTCATAGCTAATTTTCAAGTATTAACATGCATGAGATAGAAGAAAGTTTTGGGATTGGTATATCCGACTAGTTAAGTTTCACATAAAGCATCAGAGCATTACACTTTATCAAGGCGTCGAAAACTTATGCATTTTGTTCACAAATTATGGGATATCTCTCGCCAAATAATTAGCGGGCCATCAAAAATTAAAGTAACTATTTATAAATATATGCTGTGAATACAGGTTAAAAATAACAGTAATAGCCTTGCAGGAATGAGAATTCTAAAGAAAACTCATACTGTATACAATTATATTTGTCTTTTATTTCATATTAACTGACCCACCTGGCGTTGCTCGGGCCCGTGATAATATTGTTAAATAAACCTTAAATTTGCATCATTTTATATCTGCTGCACGCGCGATCCTCATATGAAATATCAAAACAGATGCCAGATAAAAAACGCTCCAAAAATTAAAATTATTAATTAATGTATATTTGTTAATTGCGGTAGAATTTAAAAGACAGATATTTCGATTAATCGTTAAAAAATATGCATATGTGTGTTAATTTCAAAGAAATAATTTTAAGGAATTTTTCTCGAAAAATTAAAATTGTTAATTGCGGTAGAATTTCAAAGACAGATATTTGGATTAGTCGTTAAAAGATACGCATAGTTAATTTCAAATTGATAAAAGTATTATCAAAAAATATGTAAAGTCCCTTAAAAATTCCTAGTGTACTTTGAAATGTGGCAGCCTGCAAATTATGGTAACTCCTCCCCCTCTTACAGAAGCAATTGAGAAATAATTTTCTTTGCGTACCAATTAAAATCTATGCTTTTTAGCTCACAGGCTATCAAAGCCTGAGAGCTAATGTGCCCACCGGTTCTGTATGCATGTATGTATGTATGTGCGTAACGCGATAACTCTTGATAGAATTGTCCGTTTGCTTCAAATATTTTTTCTAGGTGCATTCTGATAATGCGCTTCCCTGATTAGTTTTGGGGATTCATTGGTTAAGCATAAAAGGGGAAAAGGGGGGTTAGTCCCCCCCCCTTAATTCAGATAAATGGCGTTTTCATGCAGAATTATTCGATTTGCTTCAAATTTGGTATACGGTTTATTATGTTAAGGAGCTTCCTTGATTAGTTTTGGGGGGTTCGTTGGTTAAGGATAAAGGGGGGTTACTCCCCCCCCCTTAATTCAGATAAATGGGCTTTTCATGCAGAATTATTCGATTTGCTCCAAATTTAGTATAACGGTTTTTTATGTTAAGGAACTTCCTAATTAGTTTTGGGAGTTCGTTGGTTAAGGATAAAGGGGGAAAAGGGGGTTAGTCCACCCCCCTTAATTTAGATAAATGGTTTTTTCACGCAGAATTATTCGATTTGCTCCAAATTTGGTATACCGGTTTATTATGTTAAGGAGCTTCCTTGATTAGTTTTGGGATTCATTGGTTAAGAATAAAGGGAAAAAAGAGGGGTTAGTCCACCCCCCTTAAATCAGATAAATGGGTTTTTCATGCAGAATTATTCGATTTGCTCAGAATTTGTTATACCGGTTTATTATGTTAAGGAACTTCCCTGATTAGTTTTGGGGTTTCATTGGTTAAGGATAAAGGGGAAAAGGGGGGCTAGTCCACCCCTCTTAATTCAGACAAATGGGTTTTTCATGCAGAATTATTCGATTTGCTCCGAATTTGGTATACCGGTTTATTATGTTAAGGAGCTTCCCTGATTCTTTTGGGGATTCATTGGTTAAGGATAAAGGGGGAAAAGGGGGCTAGTCCACCACGCTTAATTTAGATAAATGGGTTTTTCATGCAGGATTATTCGATTTGCTCCAAATTTGGTATACCGGTTTATTATGTTAAGGAGTTTTCCTGATTAGATTTGGAGGTTCATTAGTTAAGTATAAAGGGGGGAAACGGGGGCTAATCCCCCTTCACTTATTTTTTTGAGCGGCATTTTTCTTTAAAATAAGAGGATACTGTACAATTAGTGTGAATAGCCTGTGAGCTCAATGCCATCAGTTTAGCTGGACACTTTTCTTTTTTATTCCTTTTGCAAATCGCTAGCTTCGATGCGATTTCAAGGGGAGCGGCGTGTTGATTGGATAATCGTGCGCGACCCTCGCATCAGGGTTCAATTCTAGTCAACTTTTAGTTTTGAAGAAATACGTTTTTTAATTAAGCCGCGTGATGAGTTTTTAATTAAAATCCCAGTTAATTAATAAAAATTTAAAATTCCGAGTCTCAGGTGCATTAAGAGAGGTCTTGGACTATCTTTACATAAACTGTCACGCTCGTACGTGCCGTAGATTTTGCAAGCCATCGCAAGCACAGACACACACACACACGCACAAACAAGTTTGAAACGTTCCATGCGCATTCCTAATCATCAAATTTTTTTTAAATTAATACCTTATATCCTCTGTACAATAATAAATAAATGTTAGCATAAAAAGTTGCATTTCAGGGATATTTTAATGTTGAAATTTATGTGAATATGAATATATATAGCTACTTTTTGGAAAAACGAAGCATAAATATCAAAATATTTTTTTTTCTACTTATATATTTAGCGAAAATTTACAATTCCTGTCAACTTCCATTGTAATATATAAAAAGTATCTCATGAGTAAATATTGCCGTATTTTATGTAAAAAAAAAATGCGCTTGGGACATTTTAAAATATGACAATAATTCGTTATTTTAAAAATTAAAAAATTAGCTTGCCTTGCCAATAACAAGTCTGCCAATTTTCAAATGAATCCACTAAAAATAGAGGGATTTGGTTTTTCACGTCCACTGTCCCAATAAGTCCCGTCCGGGCTACTTTGGACCACTTTTTCCTGGTTCCACTCACATTTCCATTATTAAACAATATTATATGTGATTTTTGAACGTCGAAATAGGGTTATAAACAATTAACATGAAACAATGAAGCAAACTGTATGGTTTTAAAGAGGAATATTTTTTATTTTTTATTTTTTTACTATTTTTAAAGTTTTGGAACAAAGTAGCCCCTACTGGGGGCTTCTTTGATCCATTCACTTAGTTTCATATAAAATGAATACATTTTATATGTAAATGAATACATTTTTATTGAAACTCCCTTGCAATAGCATTTGATAATAAATTAACACTGCAAACTCGATAAACAAATGCTTTTTTTTTTTTTTTAACTTAAACACAATAAAAAATTTTTAATTAACCCCAAACTATTTAAATACCCTATAATAAGGTATAAAATATTTTTCAAGGGCAAAAACTCCAAACTATCTTGTATTGTTTGTTCAATACAAGAATAAAACCTTTTTTTTTATGAGATGCACCAAAGTAACCCCGCAAGGACCAAAGTAACCCCGCAAGGACCAAAGTAGCCCCGGTTGACGGCATTCCAAGATCGATATTGAGGACCAGGTTCGATTTGTATGCTTTCGCTGGAGATCATGAAAGGCTGCAGGCCCTGATGACTATAGAAATAAATTGTCTAAAATTGCTTTTGACTGTATCTGTTTATTAGGAGTAGAAATATAAAATTAAACAGCCCATACAGAAAAGGATAGAGATATTGCCTGAGAGCATTCCAGTCTTACGTTTACATGGCTGACTTCGTGAAGCGAGAGCGTGCGACGTTGTGAGTGATTCCGTAATTCACAAATTGGCATCACACAATTGGCGAACAAGCGCACATGAAAAAGGAGTTACATAACATAAGCAAAATTATCTGTTACCCTTTAGACAAATAGGAGAATTTTGAATGTCGTGGCAGGGTAACCAGACTGTCAGTCCTAATTAAAAAAAAAAAAAAAAAATTGCCCATCTAAACTCATGGCATTGAGCTCACAGGCTATTCACACTTGCAAGAATCTACAAAATGCAGCATTTTTTGCGTAAAAACAAACCAATATAGTTCACATGAGGAAAAATACTAACTGCAACACTGATCAGGGAAGCACCTTATAAGAATAAACTGGTATACCAAATTTGAAGAAAATCGGATAATTCTGCATGAAAAATCGATTTATCTAAATTAAGGATGGGATTATACTCTCACACCCCCCCCCCTTTTAAAATTAACCAATGAACCTTCAAACCTAATCAGGGACGCACCTTATCAGAATAAACCAGTATACCAAATTTGAAGCAAATCGGATAACTGTGCATGAAAAACCCATTTATCTAAATTAAGGAGGGGGGAGGATTAGCCCTCCATTTCCAGCCTTTATACTTAACCAACGAACCCCCAAAACTAATCAAGGAAGCGCCTTATCTGAATACACCTATATACAAAAAAGAAAATCGGATATTTCTATCAAGAGTTAACGCGTTACGTACATACAGAATCTGCGGACTCATTATCTCTCAAGCTTCGATATCCGGTGAGATGAAAAGTAAACCAGAAAGCATTCGAATGCCAATTCGTACTTTAGAAGCATGTTAGACGAGCGGTCCCACGCTGTAGGATACATCGTGTGAATTATATAAGGATATAAAAAAAATAATAATAATAACTTGGTTTGGAGTATGTGGCATCTTTGATTAAACAAAAAAAAAAAAAAAAAAAAAAAAAAAAAAATGTTTCATATAAACAAAAAATTCATTTAAAATTATTTTAATGTTACAAGTTACGTTTTAGAAGAAATATATATTAAAACAGTTAAGTATTATTATAGGGAAAAACTGAATGTAATCTTTATCAAATAATAATAATAATCATAATAATAATAATAATAATAATAATCCTCTTTAATAAAAAGTTATGTGTTGCCGAGGATTGGCTTTTTCGCTAATCGTTGCCAAAGATTAGTCTCGGAAAATAAAACATTTGAAGTAACTGAAAAAATTAATATCTCAAAAATCATTTGTTGGAAAATTGTTAGACAAACTGCATTAGAAGGGTAAAAAATTGTATTTTTCTTGTTATAAATTTCAAAATTAATGATTTTCAAATATTGAATTTCAACAAATTACGAAATTTTACAATGGAGTGCGATAGCGAAACCTTCACGCGTAAAAAAATAATTATAACGGCAATGTGTCCTGACGTGTATACTGGCTACAGCACGAGTCACAAATTATAGTAGCCTTATTATTCTGTTAAAATGTAAAAGTGAATTATGATGTCATGAGTACACATTTTTTATGTAATTGTCGACAAATAATAGATGCGCAATAGGTTAATTCACGTATGACCTCATATTTAAAACGAATATATGGTTACATGGCTTTCACAAGAGAAAGTGATATCATGAAGGACTTTTCGTGAATTTGCATTTATTCAATTCCTACTATTAGCTCACACTCTCCTATATTTATTTTTACTTTCTTCTATCTTCAATAGAAGAAAGTATTGTAATCGAAATTTTTTTCGACTTCCGGTTTTCGATGGATTTGCATGTTTTAGGGGTCAGAGATTCCAAAAAACATGTTTATAGAAAATGTCTGTCTGTCCGTCCGTCCGTCTGTCCGTCTGTCTGTCGCCATTGTACCATCAAAAAGTGTATGAAATTATGTATAGATTTAAACCAAAATTTTATTATAAGTTTTTGGCTATGGCAAGCAGGTCCTCCCGGAATTTCGAAAAAATTCGCCAGTAGGGTGCGCTGATATAACAATTTTTGTGCGATTTTGAATATTGTACCATCCAAAAGTGTATGGAGTTATGCATAGAATTGAACCAAATTTTTAGTTTAAGTTTTTGGATATGACAAGCAGGTCCTCCCTGAATTTGGAAAAAATTCGCCGGTAGGGGGCGCTGTAAATGCGTTTTTTGTGCGATTTTGAATATTGTACCATCGAAAAGTGTATGAAGTTATGCATAGAATTGAACCAAATTTTTATTTTAAGTTTTTGGCTATGGCAAGCAGGACCTCCATGAATTTGCAAAAAATTCGCCGTTAAGGGGCGCTGTAATAGCGATTTTTGTGCGATTTTGAATATTTGTACCGTCCAAAAGTGTATGAAGTTATGCATAGAATTAAACCAAATTTTTATTTTAAGTTTTTGGATATAGCAAGCAGGTCCTCCATGAATTTGCAAAAAATTCGCCGTTAAGGGGCGCTGTAATAGCGATTTTTGTGCGATTTTGAATATTGCACCATCGAAAAGTGTATGAAGTTATGCATAGAACTGAACCAAAAAAAAATTTTAAGTTCTTGGCTATGGCAAGGTTGTCCTCCCTTAATTTGTAAAAAAAAATCGCTCGTAGAGGGCGCTGTAATAGCGATTTTTGTACAATTTTTGTGCCATTTTGAATATTGTACCGCCGAAAAGTGTATGAAGTTATGCATAGAATTGAACCAAATTTTATGTGTTTATTTTTGGTCATGTCACGAAGGTCCTCCCTGAATTTGGAAAAATTCTGCCGGAAGGGGGCACTATAATTGCGATGTCTGTACCATTTTTATTATTGTACCATCGAAAAGTGTATGAAGTTATCCATATAATTGAACCAAATTTTTTGTGCATGTTTCTGGCTATGGCAAACAAGTCCTCCCTGAACTTGAAAAAATTCCGAAAGAAGAGGGCGCTATAATTCCGATCTCTGTGCCATTTTCATTATTGTACCATCGAACAGCGTATAAAATTATGCATACAATTGAACCAAAATGTTTGTGCTTGTTTTTGGCTTTTGCCAACAGATTCTCCTTGAATTTGGAAATATTGCGCGGTAAAGGGGCTCCGTGCTAGCGATTTTTGTATACTCTTCTTGATTTTTCGTAGTTCTATTGTGCATCGGCGGCTCATGCAGCGGCGGGAACTCGCTTCCTGCTTTGCCGGCTATTCGCAAACAGCTGATAACGACAGAATAAGGAAAAATTAATAATTTTAACAAATATCATGACATAGATTAACTCGTTTTTAGTCCGTTTAATTGACTTGAGCAGAAATTTAAGATGAAAATCAAAGTTGGTATAGTATTGAACTAATAATATTGAAGTATTAACATGTGTAACTAGGTTTTGAAATATTAAGATGTATAAGATAGAAGAAAGTTTTGGGATTGGCACATCCAACTAGTTATATTTATCTTGTTCAAATTTTCAATCGTTAATAAAACTAGGGGATCGTACCCGGGCTTCCCGGGTTAAAGAATATAGGTGAAAACATTTTTTTTTTAAATTGAAAACTAATAACATTTTTATAAACAATATTTTTTTTTTGATTGCCCACTTACATTAAAAAAGCATTTTTCATATGGAAAATACCAATTATACAATCAAATAAATTTTTGAAATTTATCAAAAGCTATATTTTCTTATTAGCCGCATGCTAAGAGTTATTTGACAAAGATTTTGCTACTTATGGCATCCTTTATATTCTGATAATTTCAGAGCTTATACATGTCTGTTAAATTTGTGTTTTATTTATATTATATTATTTATTTATTCATAGGGAAGTTTTTTTAATGGATATTAGCCGTAAGAAAATGAACTCTCTATTTTGTTTTAAGGGAAACGGATTAATCTTTCGTAATCGAGCTCCGCGCGATATAGATAAATTAAAAAATATTTCCTGCTTTAAAATTGTTTTTAAAACCATAGACAATCAGTAAACTGAGATGAACTTTGCAAACAAATTCCATTTGAAAAAAAAATCCTATTTGGTGATCTAAAAATTTAAATTGTACGATTACAAATATGTTAGATTTGTGTTTTTACAATATTTTTCTCTTATTTGTTTATAAAAGAAGTATTAATTTCGTTAATTTGTCTTTCACAAATATGTTAGATTGGTGGGTTTTTTAATATTGTTCTTTTATTATATTTTTTTTAATAAAGAAAGTATTAATTTCGGTTTTCAAAAATAGTCAGAAACAAATGCTGAAAAATGTTTGTTGCTTTTTGTGCAAAATGTTTATTATTATTATGTATTGAAACCGGCACGTGATAAGATAAACTTTAAAAAAATCATGCTTAAAAATTATTTTAGAAAATATGATACATCAGTCAATTAAGATACAGTTTTTAAATAAATTGCATTTGAAAGTAAATTTTTTCCCTATGCGATGAAAATTGAAAATGTGCGATGGTCAGAAGATTAAAAAATTGCAGTAGCGAAAATTTCAAGACCGAAATATGATCGTAAAATGTTGCCATTCGCAAAATGACGTCAGCGTTACGCACAGATACTTTTGTTCTTTATATTATAGATACTTAATCAGTAAAACATAATAAAGATCAGTTATTAGGATGTGGTTATCAATTGAGGTTCTTATGCTTGGTATTCCGGAATGAAAAACAGCAATTTTCAGCTTCTCAAAGTTTGCATAACACTTCTCATATCCATATTCATCATTTAAAAAAAAATTGTATTTTGTTTGATCATTTAAAAATCATTTTAACTCAAAACTTGGTCACGATTGTCAGCAACATCTTTTATGTGAACAATCGCATCACCCTTTACTTGAGATTCTAATCTCAATTCCAGAGGTAAAAATATCCGTAATTTATGTTTTTTAGACGCATTTGTGTTAAAATGTTTACTTTTATCTAAGAAAATGGTCGTTTTCTTTTAAATATGACTTCATTTTCACATAAATGAGCATTTCGCCTAGTGTCTGAAATTTAGTATCGGTACACATGCAGAAGGAAAAACAATATAGAAAATTTATGAGGAAAAATGTGTGTTTTCAAAAGCAGTATGGCATTTTCCGTTATTATGCTCCTAATGTAATATAATCTGCTCCTAATGGGATTTTGCGCCACTAAACCCTATACAACAATTTTTATCAACAAATTTAAATTTTTATCAGAAAATAGCATGAATAAAGATAAAAATACCTCATTATTTCTCTCCTGTCTGCAGTAATGAAAGCTATCTAATTTTTACCATTTTGAAGAAATTTCATAAAATGCTTTTTAAATTAAAATATATAAAAGTAGGTATATTAAGGGAAAAAAAAAACAGATAGTGCGATTACATCTACAAATGAAGAGCTTTATTTAAAATATATATATATATTAGTAAAATTGGTTCAGCAGAAAGATCAGGGCAGATGACTAAAAAAAAAACAGATAGTGCGATCACATCTACAATTGAAGAGCTTTATTTTTAAAAAAAATTGAAAAATTGGTTCAGCAGAAAGATCGGTGCAGATGACTAAAAAATACACTTGTGTTTTAAATATATAGATTATATAAAATTAGGAAAAATTAAAGTAAGCAAATTATGTTATTTTGGTAAAATTATAGTAGAATGTCCTAAAGAATAGCGTTAAAATTTTTTTATTCGAGAGAATTTTAGACAAAAACTTCAGGAACACATTATTTTAAACCACGAATTATTTGTTTGCTTCTCTAACTCGTCGAAGCAAACCCATCAAGCCGAGAATCATCAGTTTCTGTAATATAAATCGCTGTTATTTGCATGTCACCTGTCTTCTATAAAGACACTCTAAATTTTTGTAAAACATTGCGTTTTATCAGTGTGTGATTTTGATTACATTATTTTCAAAAGTGAAGCATTTTCACCTGTGAAGAATTTCAAAGCAGCTATGCTGTGAAAATGACGCACTTCCACAAAACCTAATTCAGGTTTAAGAATTAAAATACACGCTTTTATTATAAAATGACATCATTTGCATTCGCTAAAGCAATCCACTTTTACAATCCAGTTTTAAACTTCATCTATAGAAAAGTATGCATATGACGTCATTATCACGGAATAACAGACAATATTCTTGACATAGCCCATATTTTAATTTCAACTTTTTTTTAGGTTTTATGAGAAAATGGCAACAAAAAGAAACAGTATCTCCTATTTTCGACTATTTTCCGTTTACTTTCAATGACTTTCAATAGAAATTGCGTACTTTTGTTGCCACGATAAGAAAAAGTCCTTCCGGCCAGTGCCGGGAGGAAGAGGTAGCTTTCATAATCCTTATTTAAAAAAAGCCAAATTATATCATTCAAACACACGAAGCTCAATTTAGTGGAAACCGAATATAGGAGATTCAATACTAATTTTTATCAATATAATGAATGAGAATTTCGCGAAATTAGTCAGCTTTATCCAAGCTGCTTTTCTTTAAAGTAACATATATTTGGCTGCCAAATTCGGCAATTTCTTAAAGTGCCTGTCATTTTAAGACAACATGGTGGATGAGACTAAGCAGTGAACTTGGCCGAGACTTTAGTAATTGCTGTGCACATGCTCACTCACATCGGAATCGGTTAATATATAGGAGTGCTGTCGCATGCAAAAAATCAGATTTTTCAAAATGTCACCCACAATAGAAATTGAAACTGCTATATCTGAGCCATTTTGTAAGGTAAAGACAAACAAAAAATGCTCCTGAATCCTTATATCAAGGTCAAATACTTAAGAAAGAAACCTTTTTCAATTTCTAATTTTTTTGCACCTCACTTTAAATATATATATATTTTTTAATTTAATGGTCGCCATTTTGAAACAAGATGGCTGATGTATCTGGCCAGCGAACTTGGTCGAGGTGTTGATGTATAATATCCACATGCCTTCTTACATCGAAATAGGCGAATACGTGTGTTATCGCGTGACAAATACAAGATCGTTTCAAAATGTTAGCCATGCTAGAAATTCAAAGTGCTATAAATCAACCATTTTTTAAGATATAAACAAAAGAACAAATTTTCAGAAACAAAAACAGCTCCGGAATCTTTGTATCAAGGCCAAACACATAAAAAAATCTTTTTCATTTTCCAATTGTTTAATACCTCATTTTGAATTTTAAATTTAATTTTTTTTAAATGGCAACCCTTTTGAAACAAGATGGCGAATGAAGCTGGCCAACGAACTCGGTTGAGACATTGGTATGTACTATGTACAGACCAAGTTACATCCAAATAGGTTCATAATTGCGCCTGTTATCGCGTGACAAATATCAGGTCGTTTTAAAATGTCAGCCACAAGAGAAATTCAAAATGCTATTACTCAGCCATTTTTTTTAGATATAGACGAAAGAAAAACTGTTCCGGAATCTTTGTATTAAGGTCAAACACATACAAAAAAAAAATCTTTTTCACTTTCCAATTTTTTGGTATCTCATTTAATTTTTTTTATTTTTTAATTTTTTTAAATGGCCGCCACTTTGAAACAAGATGGCGGATGAAGCCGGCCAACGAACTCGGTCGAGATATTTGTATGTACTATGTACACACCAAGGTACATCCAAGTCGGTTCTTAAATACGCCTGTTATTACGTGAGAAAAATCAGGACGTTTCAAAATGTCAGCCACGCTAGCAATTCAAAATGCTATAACTCAGCCATTTCTTAAGATATAGGCAAAACAAAAACTGCTCCCGAATCTTTTTATCAAGGTCAAACACATAAGAAGAAAATATGTTTTCAATTTTTAATTTTTTGGTACCACATTTCAAGTTTTAATATTTTTAAAAAATTTTAAATGGCCGCCATTTTGAAACAAAACGGCGGATGAAGCTGGCCAACGAACTCGGTCGAGAGATTGGTATGTACTATGTACACACTGAATTACATCCAAATCGGTTCATAAATACGCCTTTTATCGCGTGACAAAATTCAGGACGTTTCAAAATGTCAGCCACGCTAGAAATTCAAAATGCTATAACTCAGCCATTTTTTAAGATATAGACGAAACAAAAACTGCTCCGGAATCTTTGTATAAAGGTCAAATACATAAGAAAAAAACATTTTTCCATTTTTAATTTTTTGGTACCACATTTCAAGTTTAAATATTTTTTAAAAATTTTAAATGGCCGCCATTTTAAAACAAAACGGCGGATGCAGCTGGCCAACGAACTCGGTTGAGAGATTGGTATATACTATGTACACACTGAATTACATCCAAATCGGTTCATAAATACGCCTTTTATCGCGTGACAAAATTCAGGACGTTTCAAAATGTCAGCCACGCTAGAAATTCAAAATGCTATAACTCAGCCATTTTTTAAGGTATAGACGAAACAAAAACTGCTCCGGAATCTTTGTATAAAGGTCAAATACATAAGAAAAAAATATTTTTCCATTTTTAATTTTTTGGTACCACATTTCAAGTTTTAAATTTTTTTAAAAATTTTAAATGGCCGCCATTTTGAAACAAAACGGCGGATGAAGCTGGCCAACGAACTCGGTCGAGACATTGGTATGTACTATGTACACACCGAATTACATCGAAATCGGTTCATAATTACGGGAGTTACAGTGTGACATAGGTCAGATATATATATATATATATATATCAATTTTGAACGGAGGGTGGTTTCGGGGTCTGGGGGTCATGATCGATGAAAATATACCAAAATTTTTTGAAATCGCTTTCCTCCGAACGGCTGCAATAGGTAGCTTTTTTGTAAAGAAAGCTAACTAAAATGGTATTAAAAACTACAAAAAAAATTAATATCTCAAAAATAAATTGAGATACAGCTTTCAAACAGATTGCATTTAAAAGAGCATTTTTTTCCTTATACGACGGTGTAAAAGTTTAAATTGTGCGATGTTTAGAAGTTTAAAAATTTGCAGTAGAGAAAATTGCAAAACCAAAATTTTATTTCAAATTTCAATGTGTTGCCATTCGCAAAATGACGTATGCGTTACGCACAGATATGTTTGTCGTTTATAATATAGATAGATACTCATTATTCATCCTATCAAGTTGAAATAATTTTTTTTAAACTTGTACTGGATGACAATTGATGTTAATACAGTTTTTTCAAATATTAATTAATTAATTAAATTTTAATTAATTAATTTTAGTTTTGCATGGGAAACAAAATGGCGGCCATTGGTTATTGAAGATCAATGAAGGTATTTTCAATAAGGGGTTACCATAGGGGGGGGGGGGGGGACCCTGTTCTGTCGTCAAATACGCCCAACTGAGTCGCCAGCTTGGCGATATCTCTAATATTTCGCCAAATTCCCATAGAGTTCCATGGTACCTACTTGCTTATAGAAAATCAACAAATTGAGATATTTTAATGCAACAAAAACTAATATTAGCTTAATATTAAATTTTTCTTTGATGGCCTAAGTAGGAATTGACTTTAAAAACAAAATTTTTATATTACTTGTTTTTCAATTTTTTTTTTAGCAAGAATCAAGACTATATTTATTTTAGGCTTAGGACTTTTTTTTTTTACTGGTATAAAAACAAAATTTCTCAAGGCTTCATATTTGCGCGAGATTCATAGTCATTACGGTGCTTAATTTTAAAATTGATTTTTTTGATCAAACATGTATAAAACCCCGGGTAAAGCCAGGTATTTTAGCTAGTAATAATACTATTTTGTCTTAGTATGTTGCTTGAGAATTAAATTAAATTCAGGGGTCAATGCAGTTGCTTTTTTTTTTTTCGGGGTGACGGAAGACATTTTGCGAACAGTAAGAAGTATTTTTGTGAAATTTATTATATTTTTGTGAAATTTATTTTATGTTTGTGAAAAATAACATTTTGTAACGAAATATGAAATCCAGTTACTGGACTCCAGGCTATCAAAGCCTGAGAGCTAATGTGCCCGTTCTGTATGTACGTATGTATGTTCGTAATGCGATAACTCTTGATAGCAGCATTCGATTTGCTTCAAATTTTGGACATAGATTCATTCTGATAAGGCGTTTCCCTGATTTGTTTTAATGATTCATTACTTAATTATAAATGGGTGTAACAGTTGCTAATTCCCCCTTAATTTAGATACATATGTTTTTCATACAGAAATATCCGACTTGCTTCAAATTTTGGATAAAGTTTCTTTCTGAAAAGGCGCTTCCTTGACCAGTTTTGGGGATTCATTGGTCAAGTATAAAGGGAGGAACGAGGGCTATCCCGCCCTTAATTTAAATGAATGGGATTTTCATGCAATAATATCCGATTTGCTTCAAATTTTGGATATTGTTCATTCTAATAAGGCGCTTTCCTGATTAATTTTAATGGTTCATTGGTTAAATATAAAGGGAGGAACGCCCGTCTAATTCCCCTTTAATTTAGATAAATAGGTTTTTCATGCTGAAATATTCGACTTACAGAAATATCTTGTATATAGATTCATTCTGATAAGCCTCTACCCATATTAGATTTGAAGGTTGATTGGTAAGTATAAAGGAGGGAAATGGGCAAGATAATCCCACATTTAATTTATTTTTCGAGGGGTGTTATTCTTCGAAAAAATAAGAGTATACAATAAGTGTGAATATCCCGTGAGCTCAATGCCATCAGTTTAATTGGGTAATTCTCTTTTCATTTTTCTCTAGGGAGGGTGAATAATCATCTAAATGAATTCTATCTAAGTGAGAGCCGTCTTAGTGATAAATATCTTTCCTTTCCCTTTTTTATAAGATAAAATTACAAAGAGAACTCAAATAAAAGTTAGTATAAAATGAATAAGTAATTAAAAGTTAGTTTTAACTGAAATTTAGAGAAAATGAATAATTTCAGAAAAATGTATGTGATTCCACATCACATGCATCATCGTCTTCATCATGCTATGTTTTTAATAAACAATTTCTTGACTCAACATAGTTGCTAAAGCACATGGTCGATACTTTACACAGATAGAGTCTAAATATTTATTTCGTTTTCAACAAACAGTGCTCAGATACAGATTCTCATTCGTCGCTCGATTTTAATTAAAAATGATGCTAACAACGCTAAGAGACGAAACTAGTTTTCAAATTACAGATAGCATTTCCTCTTCGTGTTCTAGCACATCAAGTGAAATATTTTGAATACACATAGTAATTTAAATAAGTTCTTAGGTAATTAATAACAAAGTTATGAAAGCAACAGAAGATATTTATAGATTCCTTAGAACAATAGAATAAATAATATGCATTTTTGCACCTATTTTTAGGTGCGTTCGTAATTATATATTAATACGTAGCAGGTATTGTTGTCGTCTGGACCGTCCGCCTGTCCGTCCGCATATAACAGCGAAAAACTGCCCAACCGAATGGTTTGAAATTTTATATTAAGAATCGTTCCAGAATTTTGTTGCATCATTTCAAATTTTATAAAAATAGAATCAAAATTTAAAAAAATGTTAATAAAAGTTTTCTTCATTCAACTAAATCCTGTCATGCGTCATTAATTCAATGATATCCCATGATAGGTAATGAATTTAGGTTGCCATGGTGATGACGTCCTATTTAAGATGGAGTCCTATTATTTCGGTATTACTGAATTTAACATAGGGGAGACTAGGGAGGGTTGACCATACGGGAGGCTTGACCCACCCATTAGTTTTCATATTTAAAAGAATTTCAGAGTTTTATCATTAGGTGTCAACCAAAGTTACTGGAATGCTCAAACAACAGTCTTTGTTTCATACAGATAATCGAAATAGGTGTGGAAAAATCAATTGTGAGACGTTTTCAAACTAAAAGTTGTGTTTTTTAGAAATACTTTGTAAACTTTTTTTTCAGATAAAATATATCATAGAAATTTAAGTAAGTAGGTTTTAAGAAATGCAGAAATATCGAGCTTTCATTCCAGGCATAAAGATTGTACAGTAAGTTAGGTTTAACGTAACAACGTGCTATTCTTTAGAAAAGGGCTATGTGGGGAGGCTTGACCCAGTCAAAGTGAGGGAGGGTTGACCAGATGAAATCTCTTTATTATACACTATGCATAATGAAAGGTTAATGATTACATATAAAAAAGAATGTAAATTTATTCTGTAAAGCCACGGTAAAATATGGTGATGGAAAAGAAAATGTTTAGATTAAAGAAAGATGTGAAAAATTGCTATAGTATCCACTGCAAGAAAAACTTTAATGAAATATAAATGGGAAAGTTGATTGGAACTTTTTCCATTTAAATATTACTATAATAAGTAAATAGAAACAGTGTAAAAGACTAGAAAGGACTAGAAAGTACGAAAGCAGCAGTTTTAACATCTTCAGGGGCGGCTGTATGCTTATGAAACCACTTAATTTTAATTCCCAAACGCCACAATGGCACCGGAATTTTGCTAAAATCTTTTCCATTTAATATGTATGTGAAATATACCCTTTTTCTTATCCAAATAAATCTTATCCAAATATCCTCTCCTCCAAATAAATTTGTCCGTAAATTCCGGTGCCAATCATTTATTTCAACATTATAGTACTGAAAGTACATTGCCACTGAGAGTGATAAAGAGGATAATGATCAGTTAATTGCTCATGCAACTGCAAAAGAACATAGCATTGATCGAAAAAATTTTACAAGATATGTAGACAAATATCACCAGCATGAATACAGTGAGATGAAGCCAAACTATGTGACAATTAGAGTTGTCAGGTCGAGTGTCAAAAAAAGTAGGAAAAGGAGACAAAAAAAAAACCGAGACAGTGGCTATAAATTCCGGGCATAATAATACATGAAATCCTATGAAAACGAAACCTGTCTCTAACAGTATACTGTGTTAAATGTTAAAATTTCATTTTCCTGCTGTACAATTATACCTGTTCAGACGAAATTCTGTTTAAAGGAAAATTTTTCTCCTCTGATTTGCGACTGCGCCTAAACAGGTTTGCTTAAGCATCATATTTACAAAAATGTTTTTAATAATAATTAAAGCATGTAGCATAAAGTTATATTGCCTTTTTTAAACAGATTTTATTTCTCTTCACAAATATTTCAATATAAAACAAAGTGGGTCAATTCTGCCATATAGTGGGTCAAGTCTCCTATATGTGGAGAGCCTTGACCCATTATTTTCTGAAGGTTAAAACCGATCATTTTTCGAGTTTCTTATATATTACACTTATGTAGCAATTTTATTTTGATAACTGAATGTATAACGAATAAATTGATATATAAAACTTTATTCTACGTTCAATATTAAAAAAAAATTAAAAATCATTTTGTAAAAAGTGGGTCAACCCTCCCTAGTCTTCCCTATATATATATATAATCGTAATAAATTTTGTATTTATGCATATTTGAATATAAGTGCAACAGCTATTTCACCAAGATCTGAATATTTATAAAACTAGTTATAGTTCAAACGCACCTCATTCCGCACGTTTGACGTACAATTTCCAACTTGTTACGACTTAACCTTCTAATAGGTCCAAGTTTATTGCAAAATAATGAATAACAAATTTACCTTGAATACATTTCTAAAATACTGAATATTGTGGAATCTTAGATAAAGTTCGTGTAGCGTAGGTGTTCTTCGAAGGCCTTGACACGATTTAAATCAAAAAATGAATGCATTAAACATATAACAAAATTAAATATCTTTCTTAAATATTGGTCAAAATCACAACAATATAATTAAGCTGATGAGTGGGATGATTTTCGATAGATGACGGTTGTGTCCCAAAAATAGATGTTCAATGTCCGCAAATTAATTTAATATGCAGTCCTAGTCAATGTCCGACTAAATGTAGTTGCCTTCTCCTATGTCTGGACAATTTCTCGGCTATAGATCTCCGGCTTTGCCTTTTCTTCGCTCCTGGGTACGGAGGGAGAAATCGTTCATCCTCGGAATACCTACGAGATAATATTCTATAAACCTGAGAGACAGTCACTCTCAACCAGGTAAATCACCTGAAACTTCTCGTCTGGGAACTTAAACTTAACTAACTTTTTTCTCATCAAGTATCTCATTTCTCGATCCCTTGATACGAAACAATAGCATCTTTTTAACCACTGGGAGTCCTTAGCTTGTGATGTCATCATTAAGCTATCGTTTAATAGGTTGCTTCTGATCCGCCTTCTGTAGGGAGTTTCATTTTCACTCTTTGAGAACTTTTTCTCTACTTTCACTTTTCGGCGTATCCTAAGAATACCAGTCCAGCTTTTCTATACAACTCCCTGTCTTCAAATTGTCACTGGCGATGATGAATTTAGATCGATTGCTTTTATTTGAACTTCCCGGCAAAAAGCAGGACCTAGTTAAAATCGCTGGCCGTTTTCACAAATATATGGATTTTCCGATCCCAGCCAATTTCTGTATATTTATAGGATTTCTTTGGTAAATTGGTTCGATTTGTTACAATATCTACAACATCCTTAACACTGCTTATTATTATAATTCTTAACAAATTGCTCTTAAATGGTAATAATTTACTTTTGTTTTAATGTCTCTAATCTAACAACATTTTCTGACAAAAGATGTGGAGAGGGGAGGGATGATTTTTACCCTTAAAGGAAGGTTTTACTACTTTGTGTCAAAATGTTCGATTTTTTATTTTTTGCATTCCTCAGCATAAAGTGTATCTCAAGTGTGAAAATGTGAAAATCCTTGCGCTAAAGCGGTTCCGTGATATTCCAATTCCTCGCAAACTTTTTTCCCTCTTTGAACGTAACGTTATGATAAAATGTTAAACGTGTTTTTCTCGAAAGCATGTTTTATAAACTGGGCGACCATTTTTTCGAGAATTATTCGACAGATTCCCTTCTTTCTTTTTTCTAAAGAAAAGTAATCGTTTTTGCTGATACCACCGAAAAGTGTAATTTTCATTGATTAAATAAAATATTTTTTGGAACTCGTAAAAGGAAAAGAAAGAGACTAGATATTTATCTTTTATGGCAACCATTTTGCAAAAATCAACTTTTTGAATTAAATGTTGTTGAATAAAATGTTTTGAATTATAAGCTGCAGAGAACTCAATGCTTTTTTTTTTAAATTGGCGGCCAATTATTTTTTATTCATCTTATCAGAGATACCCACGATTGGAAGTTCACGGCGCTCACCTGCAGGTACTCACCATCAGACAATTCGTATTATTATTTTTCTTTTACAGGGCAAAATTTAATTATATAAGTGAAAAGACAATAAATATAATGCAAGAAGTCCGATGATTTACTCTTTCTTGTAACTTAAAAAAAAATCATAAAAATCAAGTGATTTTTAAGCCAAAGAAGAAAGGTACCGTTACCTATATAAATAGTTGGGTCATTTTCTCAAGAGAGCACATTTTCAATACAAATTTTTCCGTAAAAAATTTTAGTTTTCCAAAACAAATGTTATATAATATAACACAATATAATTTTCAGAAACTTATCACTTACTGCAAGTAAAAATCAGCAATGGCCCAGATACATTATATCTATTTTTTTTTTCAGAAACACATTTTTTTTATTAACACTATTTACGGGGGGGTGAACTTTATGCTACAGTTACGTTCGGGTAGTGAGACAAAGCATAAAAACTATTTATTCCATTGGATATATAACTAAGGAGCAATTCTACATAAGAATGCATAATGAATTTTTTTGGAATGAATATGAAAAAACATTAAAAATTGATCTTCCATCTGGAGTTTCTTTTCATGACCCATTATTTTATATGTTACTCAATTCTGCTCTTTTAAAGTTTTGAAACAATCTTTTTTGATTTACAGTCATTGTAAATTCTTTTTAAACATTTTTCTCTGAAATATACATTTTCAAAATTAAGAGATTCACGGAAATGTGGAAAATGCTTTAAATATTAACCTACATATTTATTTTTTGAGACAATTTTTTTTGTTCTTTAAATCACCATCTGTTGACTTAAGCAATATATAAGCAAATATCTTAGTGATGATTTAGTCACCTTGAATTTTCAGTTCACGGTTTTGAGAATCTCGAATAACCATGGTTGCTTTTTTATGACAAAATCTAATATATGACTATAAAAACAAATTTCTGACTTATTTAACAACAGCAAACATACTGGCTAATTTCAGCATCATGGGAAACAAAACCTGATGATAATTCTGCTCTTTTTTAAAATGAAAATGCAACTTAACCCATTTTAGGCCAAGCATAGAAATTTTATAAAATGTGGTGTTATTTTCATTGAAATACGCTTAAATTATATTCATTAAGACAAAAAAAAAGTTTCGTGCATGAAAAATAATATTTCATTTCAGAAGTAAAATGCATTCGGCATTTTCATGCATTCGGTCAATGGTGCGCTAACGAACCATTAAATTTAAAAATAATAATTTTTTTAAATGTTTTATGAAATTTGTTTTATTATTATTTTATTTACAGAACTTGCAACTTTAATCCATTATAAAAACATATGATTAATCTCAAGTGGAATTTTTACACACATTTTCAAAAAATCGAATTTGTCAATAACCGTTTCAATTTTAAAATACTAGCGTATTTTGAAATTTTCTCAACAGAAAGTGTTTACTCCAATTGAATTATTGGTATTTTATAGATGTCTCCAGAACCCTTAAAAATAGCAGATAAATAAAATTAGTGAAAAATATTCGTCACAGTGTTAATAAAAAAATATTTATTGAAATGGTGCGTTTACGCACCTTTGGCCGAAAATGGGTTAATGTTTGGTTCATGGAGGTGAGAATTTATTATGTGACACTCATTTCCGTACTCAGAAAGCAAACAAAAATACAAAAAAAGTAATTAACTATTCTAAGTTACTTTGCTCTTGAGATAGTAGTAGCTAGAATAATAATTATTTAACTATTTTGTTTTCAAATAAATAAGTAATAAAACATTTTCCGTAGTAACAGTGGGTATGTGACATGGCACGGGGATGAGACTTCACATACTGTGTACTAAGAAATAAAAAATAGTATCTAATTATAAAAAAAACGTATGCACACAACACATTTAGTCTTCTTTCCCATTCAATAGAAAACATAAATTAATTCAAAAATGTTCATGTTAAATACGGAAAACAGCTTTGTGATTGGAATTGTACACTTTTTAGAGATGTGACTGGAATTGTACACTTTTTGGAGAATGACCCAGTTGGGTGATTGGACAGTTTTTTGATGATTTTTAACGGGGGAAAATGAAAAATAATGTATAATTATACAGTACCTTACATTCTAAGAAATAGTAAATGATTTTCTTCTTAAACAGCAGTTGAAATATTAATTCTTTAGTACCAGAAAAAGAAATAATTTAAATAACTACGCATTATTATGTGGTGACTTTTCATTATATCGTAAGTAATATAATGGAGTTTTTAGCATTCTTTCTACACACTCAGTAATGATACATTGTACAATAAAAGTTTCTATGACAATAATAAACGCAAGCCTCCTGTCATTATTTAATATTCTTAACCTCTTGGTAACATTTACGGACGTTTCTCTTATAAGATTTAATGTTGTCACGAAGATTAAACTGTGGATAAATAAAATGAAACTGTATGTAATATACTTAATTGCTTACTTATATACATTAAAATATTTTTCTTTCTTTTTCGATTTTTTAAATTTTTTAATAAGCAAAAACATAGAATTATCCCTAAATAATACAATACATATTTAAAAAAATCCCTGCCGGCCCGGCCTACAGGCGGAGGTAGATTTCGAAGTTAAGTATATTAATTGCACCAACAAAAACTAAATCATGATTACATATAAATCCACTTTAACAGTTTTATCCGGTCGCTTTTGACGAATTTTTATTTAATTTTTTTGTAATAGCTGGTTTTATCAGAATCATGTTAAGGCGGTATTCAAAAAAATATTTTTCCATGCTCAACAACTCGAAATTTTCTGGCACATTTTCAGATTCATTTTTAATAGAAAAATTATTAAACTTGCTGAGGTGATTTTTGAAGAGATTTATAAAAGACCTGTGTTTTTATTTTTCGTTCAATTAATTAAAACTTGATTTAATTGAACAATTATTTTCTCAGTAGGACAATATTTTTCGTTTCTAACACAATCGCTTCACAAATTTCTGTTCAAAATGCCCACTTTGACATCATTTTTTGAAATATATTCTGCCTCTATCAAAAAATCGACATTACGGTACATTATATAGTTTCTGAATAAGGTAATCTACCAATTGGATGCGTTTGAGAGCAAAAATGAGTCAGAAAATAAGCAACTTGGATTTGAATACACCCTTAATAATATGATTTTTTTCTTCAACCGCTATGTATTTTCAATTTGTTTTTGTTGTAAGAATTGGTCCTATCAAAAACTTGCCTGTATAAATGTTGTAGACAATATTAAGAAGATAGATGATAAATTCATGGACATTTTACATCTTGTAAATTGACGGAGTTATGGATTTTTTCTTCTTCAACCCCCTCCCCCCTTTATGTTTTCGTTTTTAATTTTTTTTTTTTTTTTTTTTTTGCGGTACGAATTGGTCCTATCAAAAACTTGTGAATATAAAAGTTGTAGATAATATTAAGGAGATGTATAATAAAATTAATTGGATTTGATATCTTGAGAATTGACGAAGTTATGTATTTTTTTCTCCCCAAAACCCCTATTTTTTGCGCCCCTTGAGCCCATTTTTAATTTTATCCAAAATCTGTGATACATAAATTTTTGGTCCTATTTTTAGAAGTAATAAAAACTTTAAACTGATTTGATATGTACAAAAATTAAGAAGTTATAGGGATTTTTCTGTTTTCACAAAATTCCTCCCTATTTCCACCCCCTTGGCCCGATTTTGCCCATTCACGAACTTGACCGAGATTTTATGACCCTTGATTTCATGTATTAGTTTGGAAGAGATTTGTGCAGAATTGTGGAAGTTATCGTGTCCAGAAGAAAGTGATATATATATATAGATACACACACACATATATATATATATAAATAAATAAATAAATAAATATATATATATATATATATATAAAGTTTTTTACTGATGGTGGTTTTGGGTTCTAGGGGTCATGATCGGTGTAGATCTGCAAAAATGTTTCAGAACTTCCAACATAGGGGAAAATGTAATAGGTAGTATTTCATACGAAATTTACCTAAAAATCACAGTTTAATTTATGATTTCTCTGTTATAAAATAGTTTAAGCAAGTTAATTTGAACACGCAAAGAATAAAAAATCCCTGCCGGCCCGGCCTACAGGCAGAGGTAGATTTCGAAGTAAAGTATACTAATTTCAATAACAAAAACTAAATCATTATTAGATATAAATCCACTTTAACAGTTTTATTTGTCTGCTTTTGACGAGTTTTTATTTCCTTTTTATAAAATAGCTGGTTTTATCAGAATCATGTTAAGGCAATATTAAAAAAAAATATTTTTCCATACTCAACAACTCGAAATTTTCTGGCACATTTTCAGATTCATTTTTAATAAAAAAAAAATGAAACATGCTGACGTGATTTTTGAAAAGATTTTAAAGCGACCTGTGTTTTTATTTTTCTTTCAATTAATTAAAACTTGATTAATAAACAATTATTTTTCTCAGTAGGGCAATACTTTTCGTTTCTAACACAATCGCTTCGGGAAATTCTGTTCAAAATGCTCACTTTGACATCATTTTTTGAAATATATTCTGCCTCTATCAAAAAATCGATCATTACTGTACATCATATAGTTTCTGAATAAGAGAATCTAGCAATTGGATGCGTTTGGGAGCAAAAATGAATTTAAAAATGAGTAAGAAAATAGACAGTTTGGATTTGAATGCACCCTTAATAAGATGATTTTTTTCTTCAACCGCTATGTGTTTTTAATTTGTTTTTGCTTTAAGAATTGGCCCTATCAAAAACTTGCCTATATAAATGTTGAACACAATATTAAGAAGATATATGATAAATTCATGGAGATTTTATATCTTGTGAATTGACGGAGTTATAAAAATTTTTCTTCTTCAACCACCCTTTTTTGTTTTCATTTTTAATTTATTTTGCGGTACGAATTGGTCCTATCAAAAACTTGTGAATATAAAAGTTGTAGATAATATTAAGGAGATTTATAATAAAATTAATTGAAATTGATATCTTGAGAATTGACGAAGGTATGAATTTTTTTCTCCCCAAAACCCTATTTTTTGCGGCCCTTGAGCCCATTTTTAACTTTATCAAAAATCTGTGATACATAACATTTTGGCCCTATTTTTTGAAGTAATAAAAATTCTAAACTGATTTGATATGTACAAAAATTAAGAAGTTATGGGGAGTTTTCGGTTTTCACGAAACCCCTCCCTATTTCCATCCCCTTTGTCCGCTTTTGCCCATTAACGATCTTGACCGAGATTTTATGTCCTTTGATTTTATGTATCAGTTTGGAAGAGATTTGTGCAGAATTGCGGAAGTTATCGTGTCCAGAAGAAAGTGATAACACAATTGCTTCGGGAAATTCCGTTCAAAATGCCCAATTTGACATCATTTTTTGAAATATATTCTGCCTCTATCAAAAAATCGATCATTGCGGTACATTATATAGTTTCTGAATAAGCGAATCTACCAATTAAATGCGTTTGAGAGCAAAAATGAATTTAAAAATGAGTCATAAAATAAGCAGTTTGGATTTGAGTGTATCCTTAATGCAATGATTTTTCCAACACAATCCGCTTCGGGAAATTCGGTTCAAAATGCCCACTTTAACAGCCTTTTTAAAAATATATTCTGGCTCTATCAAAAAATCGACCATTACGGTACATTATATAGTTTCTGAGTAAGAAAACGTACCAATTGGAAGCCTTTGAGAGCAAAAATGAATTGTAAAATGAGTCAGAAAATACGCAGTTTGGATTTCAATACACCCTTACTTAGATGATTTTTTTCTTCAACCGCTATGTATATTTAATTTGTTTTTGCTGTAAGAATTTGTCCTATCCAAAACTTGTCTATATAGATGTTGTAGACAATATTAAGAAAATATATGATAAATTCATGGGGATTTTATATCTTTTGAATTGATGGAGTTGTGGATTTTTTACTTCTTCAAACCCCCTTTTTGTTTTCGTTTTTAATTTTTTTTTTGCTGTACGAATTGGTCCAATTAAAAACTTGTGAATATAAAAGTTGTAGATAATATTAAGGAGATGTATAGTAAAATTAATTGAAATTGATATCTTGAGAATTGACGAAGTTATGTATTTTTTTCTCCCCAAAACCCCTATTTTTTGCGCCCCTTGAGCCCTTTTTTAACTTTATCAAAAATCTGTGATAAATAAAATTTTGGCCCTATTTTTTGAAGTAATAAAAACTTTAAACTGATTTGATATGTACAAAAATTAAGAAGTTATGGGGGATTTTCAGTTTTCACAAAACCCCTCCCTATTTCCATCCCCTTGGTCCGATTTTGCCCATTAACGAACTTGACCGAGATTTATGCACCTTGATTTTATGTGTCAGTTTGGAAGAGATTGCTGCAGAATTACGGAAATTATCGTGTCCAGAAGAAAGTGATATATATATATAGATACACACACACACACACACACACACACACATATATATATATATATATATATAAAGTTTTTTACTGATGGTGGTTTTGGGTTCTAGGGTCATGATCGGTGTAGATCTGCAAAAATTTTTCAGAAATTCCAACATAGGGAAAATGTAATAGGTAGTATTTCATACGAAATCTACCTAAAAATCACAGTTTAATTTATGATTTCTCTGCTATAAAATAGTTTAAGCAAGTTAATTTGAACACGCAAAGAATAAAAAGTGGCATTATAGAGATTATATATTTAAACATAAGTTATTATACATTTTATAACATCGAGTGTTATAATTAAGCAATTCCCGAAGCGACTACTTTATTACTGTCCTTGGAAATGTTTGTCAAGACGCTAACTTAAGTAACTCTTTATACAGGGACTCGGTACACATTAAATAACTTTGAAGACTTTTTTTACTGATGTACATATATTTATTATATACACATATAATTATTAAATAATATTTGGAAAAACTGATTTTCAGAAGAAAGAAAATCATTTTGTAGGCATAAATTGAGAACTTAATTTTTTTTTATTTAAAAAATTCTAAACTTTCCTGTTTTTTTATACATTACTGTGTTTAAAACACAAAAATTTCGACAAATGTTTGTCAAATCACTCCTTTATTTTTTTGTATCCTTAATGTAGTGTACTTAATAAAATTAGGGGTGGTTTTTATAATATAATGAAAAAAATATATAAATCGGGGAAATGTTGAAGAAATCATTTTTTTTGCTGCGGTTTCGCCTATGTTTGTATAATGTATTTTATTCTGATAAACTAATTCATTAATTGTAAAATTGATCTCTATAATTTTATTTAGTACAGTGTATAGAGGATATAAAAAATAATGGTGTGATTTGACAAATATTGTAGAAATTTTAGTGTTTTAAACATAGTACTACAGTCGGACCTCGTTATCCCGACACCCGGTTTTGACGTCACCCCGCTTTTCACGTCAGTTTTTCAAAGTCCTGATTTTCTGTATATGATTTTAATGTAAATAAACTCCGGATTTTACGTCGTTGAATAATTTTCAACCTCGGATATCCCGACGGTTTAGGAAAATTTCTCATCATCCATTTTATAAGAACGGAAATTAAGCGGTCAGCAATGTTTAGACAAATTTTTCACAATAGTGTCTAAAATACCCATTAAGATAAATGAGAAATTTTACTTGAATCCTTTATCTGAATAGATAAACACACACTCTATGTGAGTCTACTCGCGGTCTTTTTGTTCTGGTCAGGAGGCACTTTTTTGTGGTTACACGGCGTTATTCAAATGACTAAAATCGAAGCATTGCATTGCATTGAAACGATCAGAAATTATCTAACATCCATTTCTGAAACAACGAACATTGATTACAATTCATTGTATAATATTGATTAGAATTCATTGGATAATATTGAAAAAGGATTGTAGGAAGCACATCTAGGGATAAGCAAACCTTAATTCATCAATATTTTATTAAACAATAATTTAAAAAAAAAAGTCATCATAATTCTGATTTTTATCCTTTTCAATTTTGTTTTTGTGTTTATTTTGTTTAATAATAATGTTTTATTGCTTAAAACCGCAAGAACAGTTATGAATTAAAAATTGTCTTAAATTAATTAAAAATACAGCTTTTTATAAACATATTTTTTCCAACTCCGGGTATCGCGACACTCCGCTTATGACGACACTTTTTTCTAGTCATTAGAGTGTCGGGATAACCAGGTTCTACTGTATATCTAAAAACAGCAAAGTTTAAAATTCTTTAAATTTTAAAAAAGAAAATTAAAACTCTCAATTTTTACCCACAAGAACATTTTAATTTTAATTTGTCAAAATCAGTTTTTCTGTTACCTACAATAATATGTGTATACACTAATTAAATTTACATCAGTAAAAAAAAAAAAATTCTTCAGAGTTCTTCAAAGTTTACTGAGGCCACTAGCGATGAACACAGTAACTTAAATGATCTACTAACTTTATTGTAAAGAAAATAACTCCTGATGACATAAGACCAATGAGTATGTTTACATATATATATATATATATATATATATGATGTTAATAATAAAAAATAATGAAAAATTTAAGGACTTGGGTTTTGTTAGAAAGTATTTCTTTTCGTACATTTTTTCGATCTTTCCTCACGGGAAATTTAAGGAGAATAACGAAATTCTTCGAATTCCACGTATCTGTTTCAGATCATTTTTTCTAAACCTTCCATTAATTTCAGTGACAGAAAAAGCCGAAAGAATAGTCATAAATATTTCATGTCCTGAAACGCAATGTAAATAATTTATTCGGAAAAGTTCAAAATTTCAAAGAGGAAATGTAAATAATTTGCTTTTAATATTTCAAAACATACAATATGAGCATTTTTTTTTATTGTTACCCTAGATTAATTTTAACACAATTATTCTAATTGGTAAATAAATCATATGAGATGTAAAATGTTTCGTCATCAATGATATGAGATGTTTACATCTCATATAATTCATTTACCAATTAGAATAATTGTGTTAAAATTAATCTAGTGTAACTACGTATCCAGCGTTTTCTGGAGTTCCATTACATGCGATTTATTTTGTTGAGCTTATTCAGATAGCAGATCAGATGCTATAATGAAGAAGGTTAGCTGAGAAAATTAGATCCACCAGATTCATCCGGTATAGCTCAGATTGTAGAGCATTGGCGGGTTCAGCCAAGAGATCCCTGGTTCGATTCTTGGTCCGGACCTTCCGCTCCCAGTTGGAAATTTACATCTCATATGGTTTATTTACCAATTAGAATAATTGTGTCAAAATCTATCTAGTGTAACTACGTATCCAGCATTTTCTGGAGTTCCATTACCTGCGATTTATTCGGTTGAGCTTATTCAGATAGCAGATCAGATGCTATAATGAAGAAGGTTAGCTGGGAAAATTAGATCCACCAGGTTCATCCGGTATAGCTCAGACTGTAGAGCATTGGCGGGTTCAGCCAAGAGTTCCCTGGTTCGATTCTTGCTACGGACCTTCCCCTCCCAGTTGGAAATTTACATCTCATATGGTTTATTTACGAATTAGAATAAGTGTGTTAAAATCAATCTAGTGTAACTAAGTATCCAGCGTTTTCTGGAGTTCCATTACCTGCGATTTATTCTGTTGAGTTGATTCAGATAGCAGATCAGATGCTATAATGAAGAAGGTTAGATGGGAAAATTAGATCCTCCAGATTCGTCCGGTATAGCTCAGATTGTAGAGCATTGACGGGGTTCAGCCCAGATATCCCTGGTTCGATTCCTGGTCCGGACCTTCCGCTCCCAGTTGAAAATTTACATCTCATATGGTTTATTTACCAATTAGAATAATTGTGTCAAAATCAATCTAGTGTAACTACGTATCTACCGTTTTCTGGAGTTCCATTACCTGTGATTTATTCTGTTGAGTTAATTCAGATAGCAGATCAGATGCTATAATCAATAAGGTTAGCTGGGTGAACTAGATCCACCAGATTCGTCCGGTATTGCTCAGATTGTAGAGCTTCGGCAGGTTCAGCCAAGAGATCCCTGGGTCGAATCATGGTCCAGACATTTTTCGCCCAATTTGAAATTTACATCTCATATTTTATTGTTACAGTTGAACTTCAGTTCTAAGAAGTCCCTATTCAACGAAGTTTTCTACTTAACAAAATTTTTTGCTGAACGTTGACTTTTAACACCATTGACATGTGAATTAATCTCCATCTATTGAGGGAGACTTTTTGTCTTAAAAATTCTGTAGACAATGTTTTCCTTGCATTATTATAGAATAATTCTATATTTAATTTGGAAAAGTTTTATTTCAAAATTATTTTCTTTATATCTGCTTTTTCTTTTCTTCTTCTTTTTTACTTCGTCAGAAATAAGGTATCACTAAGTCTTTTACAGTTACAACAGGCGGGGGGGGGGGGGGGGAGGTCAAGAAGTTACTTTAAAACTTAATAACAAATTTCAAAAGTATTCCAGGTTATAAAAATTGCTACCTTCCACTTGCGTACTATAATTATTATGGAATATAAGCTGTATAAATGTTTATAACAGATGGGGATTAAAATTTCTGTAATTATGCTAATACAGTGGAACTAACAAAGTCCATATTTAGCGAAGTTTTCCACTTAACGAAATTTTCCGCTGAACCTTAACTTTGGATGCTATTAAAATGTAAAGTAATCTCAATATTACGAAAAGTATATATTCTATATAACGAAGTTTATTCCACTTTCGTGCGTGTACAACATTCAAACGGAAAGGTTGCTGTTCGATGGACGTATGAATTTATTTCAGCGATATGCATGAAAATGAAAGTATTTATTTATTTTATCATTTCTATTCAAAAGAAGAAATGCTAAAAGCCTTCGATACAATAAGAAGGGGATTCCAGTTTCACGAAAATGTTACAGATGAAATATTCGATACTTACAAAAGTGCGAACATTTTTATGTACATTTTTTATAAGAAATTTGTACGAAGTAATATTACAGACCTTTTTAAAGCTAAGTATTTGGAATACTGATAAAAGAGAGAAAAGATATGCTACGCTTCAATTTTTGTTTACCTCCCTTTATTATGTGTTTTTTTAGACATTATTATAATTAAGTTTTTCTCATATGTCTACATTGCATAAAAAAAGTTACTGCCCGAATTAAAATACATTTATTCAATATTTTTATTTTATGAGTATTTTTCATTTTAGTATACAAATTTCATGAATTTGAGTTGATTTCTGTTTAACGAATTTTCTCCGTAACGAAATGTTTAAGTTTCGAATTCCACATAGCTGTTTCAGATCATCTTTTCTAAACCTTCCCTTCATTTCAGAGATAGAAAATGCAAAAAAATACTCATAAATATTTCATGACCTGAAAAGTAATGTAAATAAGATATTCGGAAATATTAAAAATACTAAATAGGAAATGTTAAAAATTTACCTTTAATATTTCAACAAATACAATATGAGCAATTTTTTTTATTGTTGTTTGTATTATGTGCAATACAATTTTCATTTCATTTTACAAAAGTGCAATATGAATTTGACGAAGATAAAGGATTAATTATTTCTTACGCATATTCATTTTACAAAGTTATTTTTTCGCACATTTCTTTCGCAACCCCCCCCCCCCCCTCCCCCAAAATCATTCATTGTTCATATAACATCAATTATTATTTTTTTCGCACATTTCTTGTACCAAAAAAATCATTCATCGTTCAAATATATCTAATGTTATTAATTTCCCGCACATTTCTTGTACAAAACAAATCGTCCATTGTTCAAATACATCTATTGTTAATATTTTTCCGCACATTTCTTGTACAAAAAGAAGACATTTATTGTTCCAATATATATATTGTTATTATTTTTTGCACATTTATTGTACAAAAAAAAAAAAAAACATTTATTGTTCAAATATATTTTTTAGCACATTTCTTGTACATAAAAAATCATTCATTGTTCAAATGCATCTATTCTTATTATTTTTTCGCACATTTTTTGTACAAGAAAATAATTCATTGTTCAAGTATATCTATTGTTATTATTTTTCCGCACATTTCTTGTACAAAAAAAAAAAAAATCATTCATTGTTCATATACATCTATTGTTAATATCTTTTCGCACATTTCTGATACAAAAAAAACATTTATTGTTCCAATATATCTATTGTTATTATTGTTTTCGAACATTTCTTGTAGAAAAAAAACAATTATTGTTTAAATATATCTATTGTTATTATTTTTTCGTACATTTCTTGTACAAAAAAAAAATCATTTCTTGTTCAAATAAATCTATTGTTATTATTTTTTCAAACATTTCTTGTACAAAAAAAAAAAAAAAAAAAAAAAAAAAAGGCAATTTATCAAATCACAACGACCATTTGGAAAACGGTTTTTTTGAAGATTAAAATTTAAGACATAAAAAATCGCACGGAGTTGATCCTACTTTACCTACGCCATGAATTAAACATTTATAGTGTTATTACACGTAAAAATTGCAAGTCAAAAATATCGCCTGCGACCCGTCAGATTTCCTGAAACTTAAGTATTATCCACCTGAAACTTACGTAAATATTATTATTACGTTATATACGTTATAATATTATTATTACGTATTATTAATATTACGTAAATATATACGTAAAATGAAATAATAGCATTTCATTGGCTGCTCGGGAAAAGGCTTTTCCACCGTCAGATTTCCAAGAAATCTGACGGCCAATTTTATATGAAATTTCATTCTTAAACATCTAAACATCCGACAATATTACTTTTTACACCGTCGGATAGAGAAAAAAATCTACTTTTAAATGCAATTTGTTCGAAAGCTGTATCTCAATTTGTTTCTGAGTTATTAATTTTTTTTGTAGTTTTTATTACTTTTTTGTCATAGTGGCAACAAAAAGTATCCATCGTTGTTGAAATTAAAGGGAAATACAGATTACTGTATAAACCAATCAGAAAACGAATAAATTGCAGATTAAACCAATGAAAACCTTCAGATATGCTTTTCATTTCCCATCCTGACGAGAACAATAACCATTTTTCCAAATGTTTAAAAAAACATTCATTGATCAAATATATTTATCGTTATTATTTTTTCGCACATTTCTAGTACAGAAAAAAATATCATTCGTTGTTCAAATATACCTATTGTTATTATCTAATCCATGGCGATATCATTAATGCAAAATAAGCTGAAATCCGTAATACTTAAAACATGCTTAATTCATTAACTGAAATTCATAATGCAAAATACTAATATTTCTAGTTTGTATGAGAAATTAATCTATCTGAAATATAGTGAATCGAGAAAAAAAAAAATCATCGGATTATCAGTTTTTGAAAAATACAGTTGACTCACGTTAATGCGTTTCCGTTCAAGAAGCATCTTCGGTTAATAAGGCCAATTCCGTTTTCATTTTCATTACATACTTGCAATTAATGCTAACTATAACGTTTACCGAATACTATTCATAAGATAATAATACAGACAGTTTGTTAACAAATTTACAAAGCAGTGTCGAAACAACATTTGTTCTTTATTAGGTAGATTTCGTAAGAAATACTACCTATTACATTCTCCCCTATGTTGGAATTTATATTAAAGATTAAATCTTTAATATAAGAATAAAAACACAATCCTAAAAAAATAATTCATGTATTTAAGGGTTAAGTTTTACAAAATAATTTTTTTTATAAAATAAGGCATTTAGATTCCTACTTATTAAAATATTTACTAATTTGCAATATTTTAGTTCTTACTTGTATTGCAGATGTGCAACACAGGAAAAGTTTGACGTTTTATACGAAAAATGTATCTCTGTTTTTTTTTTCATTATTTTTCCTGTGTAACAAACCTTTCTTAGAATCATATATAATTTTTTCGAAACAAAATAAAATATCATGCATTTAAGGGTTAAGCAGTTTGCAACATGAAATTTGTTCGTGCATTTCAAAATAGATTTTATGCTCATTTCAGTTTCCATTTGAAGTTATGAATTTTTGGGAAACCGTTCTTAGCAAGCATTTGGTTCTTAAAAGTACCATCATGTCATACTGAAAGCTAGTGGCATCGACAAAAAATACAGAGCTATTACAAATGATGGGCCCGATTTAAAAAAATCATATTTTCGAAACTACTGATAACGAAACTGTAATATGTACCGTAAAACTGTACATATTACAATAAGTGATACAGGAATTTAAAGAGAAATATACTAATTTTTTTTTCAGTTATAAATGTCCGATGTATGGACCCTTTTGTTACACGGCATACGCACAATCTGTAATCGAGTTCGTTCCAAACATTTTTTAGCATCACTCCGTCAATGGTTCGAAAAACTTTACGTTCTTTAAGTTCTGAACACTTTGTTTTCGGCATTAATGGTGCATAAACAATGTCTTTGACACTGTCAGAACTTAAAGAATGCATTTGTGCAGAATTCAGAACCATTGACAGAGTGATGCTACAAAATGTTTGGGACGAACTGGATTACAGATTGGACGTATGCCATGTAACAAGAGGATCACACATCGAACATTTGTAACTGAAAAAAAAAAAAAACTTGGTATATTTCTCTTTAAATTCCTGTATCACTTATTGTAATATGTACAGTAGTTTCGAAAAAAAACTTGGTATATTTCTCTTTAAATTCCTGTATCACTTATTGTAATATGTACAGTAGTTTCGAAAAAAAAACTTGGTATATTTCTCTTTAAATTCCTGTATCGCTTATTGTAATATGTACAGTTGTTTAAAAAAAAAAAAACTTGGTATATTTCTCTTTAAATTCCTGTATCACTTATTGTAATATGTACAGTAGTTTCGAAAAAAAAAAAACTTGGTATATTTCTCTTTAAATTCCTGTATCACTTATTGTAATATGTACAGTAGTTTCGAAAAAAAAACTTGGTATATTTCTCTTTAAATTCCTGTATCACTTATTGTAATATGTACAGTAGTTTCGAAAATATGATTTTTTTAAAAATCGGGTCCATCATTTGGAACGAGGACTATCACCATCAATTTGCAACCATTTTTTTTTTATCGTTTCGGTATTTCCAAATATTTAATCCTGCAAATAAACAAAGAAACGTTACTTCTTTATAATATTAGTGTAGATTATAGATTAGAAATATAGATTAGGGTAGATTGGAAATGTAAATCTGTGAGATTTTGAAATAGACAAGCACCACGGAAGTTGTTACATATGAATCAGCTAAATAAGATAAACGATTATTGTAAGACTAACTTTTTAAGAGTTCATTTATATACTGGAATTGGATAAAAAAATTAGTTTGTGAATGTTTAGTTAGTTACACTTACTTGTTTAAAAATGTGCTAGGATTTATAACTACATTTATATTTTTAAATGACCTATGGCGCAAAAAACAATCTCTGTATAAATCTTTATTTAGCTATATTTCTGTTACGTTTATTTCCGTTTTGTTAATAATATTTTTATCTAAAGAATATCGTAGTCAGTTTGTACACGATACCTATTTTCAATAAAGAAGTGACATTTTAAATATTACGAAATTATCTTCTTTTTTTTTCCTTCTGAAAAGAAGGGTGTTTCGCGCGTATCTGGGTATGTGGATTTCTTTATACCCTCGAAACATCGCAACGGCTGGATAAATTTTAATGAATGAGGTCTCTATCGATTCGTCTTAATCGTCCGATGATTACAGGATAGGTTTTGTTTTTATTTATTTAAAATGGCGGCCGTAAAATACAAAATGGCGGTAGAGACGAAAAAAAAAATGTTACACACCATATTGAGTGGCATATCATTGGATAGTCTTTCAAAATGAAGACGATATTTCGTTGACTATATTACAGTCAGAAGCTCCGTTTAAAAATTACACAACCTGGAAGTTGTGTAGGTAGGATCTCTAGCTTTACTGCAACTCTAACCATCATAGACATCTATAAGCCTCATCAAAACAGTGTTTATAGATAGGAACTAACAATTAAATGCCACTTAAAAGTCATCAATACAAGTAAATAAAAAAAATAGGTACGTAATATATATAAAAAAAATAGTTTCACATTGATGAGAAATAATTAGTTCGCTATTTACGCAGTCAAGTTTTTTGATTTTTCAAATTTAATTTTTATTTTCTTGATTAAATAAAACCAATTTTCAACAGACAAGAACGAAGTTTTCTGTAATGTTTTTTCACAGCAAAAGGGCAAATTTTTGACTAATTTTTCCTGGGGTGGTTGTATAAAACCTTCAAAATTGCAAATATTTATAAATTAAGTGGTTAACTATTTGAATAATATACCGTAATTTCCGGGCTATAATCCGCGGATCAAACAATTATATTGGGACACAGAAATATTATTTAGTAAAATGTAACTTATTAAATCGCGACAAATGTTTAACTAAAACTTCTGGATCGAAACACAATAATTTCTTCCGCGGATTATGGGCCGGAAATTACGGTAATCCTATTTTCTGTGTTTTTTTAAACATTTGAAATTTACATTGTCTATTTACATCCGAAAGGAAAAAAAAACATTAAATCGCGTTGCATCCTTTTCGGATACAATGTATGTAAAAAATTGAAGAACTGTGACCTTTTATGAAACCATTTTATAATTTATTAAAATACACAATTATTAAACTAATTTTAATAATGTTTTCTATAGAAAATTCATCTATGTAAATAATAATATATAGGAAGATTATTCAAATGTTATTCCTTGATCATCTACGGAATGAAGGAAGAATTCCCAGATGAATTGAAGAGCTTAGTGAAAGAACGTGTTATGATACATTTCTCAAAAATGGTTTTATTTTATAGATGAAAGCGTTATGAGGTATTATATCGAATGGTAAAAGTAAAATACAGTATGACTTCAAAAATCCTGCATCAAAACCATCATTTACCTTTCTTTTTCTTTTTCTTTTACACTTTCAAGTTATGGGAGAAGAAAAATAGCAATTCTTTATGAATTAAAAACTTAAAGATCGAAAGTAAAAATGCAAACAAAGAATATTTGACTTATTTTTTAAGTGCGTTCGTAATTATTGCCGAAACGTCAGTGAAGGCTTACTGTGGAGACACGAAAAGTTTTGATTTCCGTTTGTCTGTCTGTCTGTCTGTCTGTCTGTCTGTCCGTCTGTTCCGCGATAACTGCCGCAAAAAGCATCCGATCGGCTTGAAATTAATGTGGCATGTTGATGAGGTACTCGGACTTAGCTGTATGGTCTTTGGTTAAATTTGGTTCATTCGTTCGGGAAATATAGAACATTTTATTTTGATCTGTAATGCTTTTCAATGGCAAGTCAGACGATTTTCAAATTTTCATTTGTTGAAAGAAATGGCTCATATAAAAAATGGATTTAAATGGTAAATTTTTGATGCTGAAATTTTTAAATAAGAGTATGAAATTATTCCTTTTAGTTTTGCAATTTTGTCAAAACATTTGTCAGAGCTTTTAAATTGGGTGTATAACTTATGATGGAATTTTATACATGTGTTCGAATAATATAAAACATTTTATTTTATGAATTTACTTATATTTCATTTTTTTTCTTTTAACCGTTGCGTAGCAACTATATCTCATCTAAAAATATCATAAATGTGAAAGTATGTATGGTTTTTAAAGTCAAATCAAAGTTAAAAGGAATGAATTAATGAATGCCTTTGTATAGATATTTGCATATAGATTGATTTAAACGCAGAAATGAAAATAGTATTTATATACTATATAGAATAATATCTTTATTTATGTATTCAACTATTTTGATTATAAATGAAAAAGTTCGTTATTTTCATACAGAATAAACTGACATTATTCTATTAAACTTTATAAACTTTATTGTTGCCAAAAAAAAAAAAAAAAGGAATAACAATTTCTCCCAAAGAGCTCATTTTAATTTGTAAGATTTTCACGTGCAAAGGGAAAATGCAGCAAATTACAAATAATAAAAAAGATAAATAGGACAGGAATGAATACATATAAACATTTCACACCAAATACCACCTAAATTAATTTTTGTAGTGCTATTTTCCCACACTACGAAGAAAGATTCCTCGATTTACACGATTTTACTTGGCCTTCCTTTTCTCATTGGTTGCGATTTCATTTTCGCAATTGCGTATATTAATTGGCACAAAATTTTACATTTTTATGACTAAGGTATATGTAAGGTCATACAAATAAGAAATTCCGTATTGTTTCCTATAAAATGTGATAAAGTGTTGGTTAACTATATATGTTTCTATTAAGAGGAGCAGGGCTGCCAAGCCTCCGGCGTTCTGGATACCAGTATTTTAATACAAAAAATGTTACTTTATTTAATTGAAACATTTGCGCGATTTAAAAGAACAACATTTTCTGTAAGGTAATAGTGTTGTGCAAAAAGCCTGAGACTTGCCATGTCTGGTGGTGAGTGAAATGTTTTATTTAATGCATTTATCTCTATTTTAATGCTACGTGAACAACGTCCCGTGTAACAGCTTGTAGAGTGTAAAATAAATTATTAAAATAATCCCTATTACGAAAAATGAAACAAAATGCCCGGCTAAGGGAAATAAAAGGTTAGTTAACCTTTCGTAATTTGACCTGAACACAGATGTGCATCAAATTTCAACGGTGTTTGTAACATCACGATTTTAAATTAAATGTGGATACTATTAAAAGGCTATCACAAAAAATACTTAACGGCGCCATATCACGTTTATCTATTTAGTCAATTGGAAGTGGACACGATGATGAATTATTAACCGTTAGGTTTAGAACTCCCCCTACTTTAGGGTGATTTTAGTAAGTTAATGCTATCGAGTACATTTTTAGATATTTAGATTAGATCTTAGATATAAATATTGCAGAATGGTAATCAAAATTATTATTAGATTTCTAAATTAGATGTCTCAGTTTACATTTCCAAAAGTTCTTTATCCATTAGATACAGATGTTTGTGGTTAGCAGGCAAGTAAATACTTCTGTAATGGATATTAGGATAACGTAAAATGCTTGACCAAATTGTTGCTTATCCTTATAAATCGCAGTGTAAAAATGAATCTAAGATATAGGATAATCATTAACTCAATCAATAGAAAATTACAAATGCAAAATAAATTACACAACGGGCGGTTCAGGGGGGGCACCCCCCTGAAGAAATTTGCTTTATTATATAAAAATTACCAGAATAAGTAGCTCGTGAGAATTTCAGAATCTCATTACATAACAACGTGTTTAATTTAACGCTTCTAATGTCTGAAACCATCGAAATATTTTTTTCTCCTTCTATAAATGTGAGTGTAATTTAAAAGTTTAAATTTTGTTTTTGTAGAAAGATTAATATTAAGCAAAATTTGCTAAAAACAATAAGTTGCAGAGATGACGTTGAGGCTCTTGATCTGCAGATTTACTAGTATAAATACGTAGCACCTATAGTCGTCGTTCCGTCCATCCGTCTGTCTGTCTGTCCGTCTGTCTGTCCGTCGGCATATAACAGAGCAAAAACTATCCAACCGAATGGTCTGAAATTTTAAATATATAATAGTTGCAAAATTTTGGCATTTCCAATTTTATGAAAATAGCATGTATAGTTTAATTACAGGGACAGTCAAAAGTTTTCCGTTACATTACGGCCAATGGGAAACAATTATTGCAAGTGCATTTTAATGATGTTACAGCCTTTAGAACGGAATGAAATTGATATGCACTTATTCAAGTGCACTAAAATATACATTTTGTACAATATGCTGCGCAAAAAATATTTATAAAACTATTTATAGTACGAACGCACCTCATTTGCCACGTTTGACGAGCAATTTCCAACTTGTTTATATTTGTCGGAAGTAATTATTTTCTGAACAAATTGTTTGGGAGCTGCACTGTTGCTTAGCAACTGTAACAACTTTGGGGACAACTTTGGTAATTTCATGGCACAATATATGGCTGGAACGAATTTTCGGCAAAGGCGACATCAATGATGACGAAGAATTTTCAGGCTTTCCAATTTGCCGTGAAAAGGCTGCAATTTATGAGCTGATTGAACATGCAAAATCTGGAAGTGCATTAATAGTCGGAAAAGGGGACACATAAGATTGGCTAAGCATTGAGGAAAATGCATCAAAAACAATTTAACGGACAGTGAGATCCCTGACACTATGCTAAATAGAACCGCAGATAATGCTAGTAGCAGCTCCGAAGACAAGGATGATCAACCGGAAGAAGAAAAGGTGTCACTAGAAAAATGCTTAAATTTGACTGGAGTGTTAATACAGTAAAACCCCGGTTATCCGAAAAGCATGGGACCAAAGTGTTTTCGGATAACCGGGATTCCATAGAAATTTTCGAATAACCGGGAGGCTTATAATGAAAACTTTTTTGATGAAAAGCTGTAATCGATATGTTGAAGTACAAGAAGATGCAACAGCATCAGATGTGTTTTTATTAAAAAGGTGGCGTGTTAAAGCAGCATTGAAACGATGCAAAGTAAAAAAACAAAAGAAAATCACAATATATTTTGTAAAAAAAAATTAAGTGTTGTGCGTGTCTATCTAATGAAGTGCCCGAAATTACGCAATGCACAAAATAAATAAGTTGACTCTGTTTATTTACTTCATAAAGAACATACTTTTTTAACAGTTTTTCTGCCAGTGTCCAATAACACCTTTCAAAGTTTTGATATTTACTTATTTCGCCTTTAATTTTTAAAGATAATAATTATTAAAACAACTTATCAATGTATTAAAAATGATTCGGAATTATTTTGATCTAAAACTTACAAATAAAGTAGTAATCATAAATCAAAATATGTTAAAAGGTGTCATTTGACATCGGTAAAAATAGAGTTGACAATAAAATGTTTCACATTTACAAAGGACTTTGAGGAATTTTAAGGTCTTTCGGTTAAGCCGATTTTCGGATAACCGGGGTTCTACTGTATATGCTTTAGAGAAACAAGACTGTATTTCCGAAATAGACATTCTTCATATGTATAAAGTAATAAAAATAAAAATAACTTGTTACAGAACGGCCAAAAAAATTGAAGCAAACAAAGTTGATATCGTTTCCGAAATTACAAAAGAAGAAATAATTTCACGCTTTATTAGATTTTTTTTTCTGTAAGATAGAAAATATCATATAAAGTTGTTTTTTTTTAAATCTAATTTTCTCTTTTTCTTACATGGCTGTCACTTAATAATGAATTAAATTATGGATAAAGGCACCATTAAGAATAAAGTACTACTTTTGATATTCATAGTTACTACTCTTGATATTCCTTCAAAAATCCGGAATTTTCAAATATCCGGCATAGTCTCGGTAGCGATGATGCCGGATTTTTGAAGTTATAGTGCACTAAAATTATACTTACTATTGAACATACCAGGCAGTATCTTTTAATATTTAATATTTTTATATTTCATAATTTAAATTGCGAAAACAATTTCTAATATTTAATAAAAAAAATGCTAATATTCTTTTCTAGGAGAGTTTAGTATTACCTATTAACATTCAAAAATATATGCTTCAAAGAAGAAATTAAATAAACTACTAAATTACAACAAAAATCTTTCTCTTCAATTTTTTCGAATTCTAATTTTTGTTACATAATGTCTTCTTCTGCTCATGTCTTCAATTATGTCACGATATAAAACAAAAAGTTTTAAATTTATGAAAAGACATGAGAAAAGTATTATTTTTCTCGAAATATTATAAAAGTCGACAGCAGTGAATTGCATCTGTCACACAAGGTTTTCATAGTTGTTTGACGTTGTAAAGGCCTATTGAAATCATACACAATAACTCAATAAGAACGTTTTAAAAATGAATTACTATATTTTAACAAAAGTTAAATAAAATTGTAATGACAAGCAAATGACATAACATATGCGGGAGAACATATTCTTCTAGAAAGGCGAAAGAAAAAATTTAGCATGTGTTTAAATAAAAAAAAGTATCGATATATGTATATATATATGATGCTAGCTTAGTTTTATACACATTGTAGTAGTTCACTCAGCTGAATTACACAGAAGTCCTCAGGTAAATTATTTTATTTTGTTTCATAATAGGCTTATTCATATCTTGTGAATCATTGAGCTGAAATAGAACTTATGTTTAAAAAAAAAAACATATAGAAATCAGCAATACTAAATTCATTTTTAGATGCGTTCGTAATTATATAAATACTCAGGACCTATAGGCATCATCTGGTCCGTTCGTCTGTTTGTCTGTCCGTCTGTCTGCGTGTAACAACGCAAAAACTACCCAACCGAATGGTTTGGAATTTACTATATATAATCGTTAATTTTGCCGAGTCATTTCAAATTAAACAAAAAATCGAATCAAAACATAAAACGGAATTAATAAAAGTTTTCTTCATTCTATTAAACCCTATTATAGGTAATTAATCCAATGATATTCCATGATAAGTAATGATTCTAGATTGCCATGGTTATTACGTTCTATTTAAGATGGAGTCCTATTATTTCCGTATGACTGAATTTAATCTATAGAATCTTAATAAATCTTTTATTCATGCATCTTTGCATAAGAGTGCAACAGCTATTGCACCAAGATCTGAATATATATAAAGCTAGTTATAGTACGAACGCACTTCATTTGCCATGTTTGACGTACAATTTCCGACTTGTTAAATTTATGCATATATGAGGCATTTACTTAAAATATGTGCAGCATTTAAATTTAAATACATAAAAATGATTAGCATTTATATTTTAATACATTTTGAATCACATAGTTGAGACCATTCATTTGTTGAGATAATTTATACAACAAAGCGAAATTTTACAATATTCGGGGCTGCACTTTCAAGAGAATAAAATTTCTACATTCACTCACTGTTGCTGATTGGGAGAAATGGAAAAATGTACATCTCATACATAAATTGTGATGAAGAAAATTTGTAAATCTTAAATTTTTAGTAGTTTTAAAATTTAGTAGTTTTAAAATTTTAATGCACACATTCAAAAAAAAGGCACATTTACCAAATCTCTTGCCAGCGTGGCCTTTCTTATATTGGCCAGACTAAACGTGCTCTTAGATTTCGTTTAAAAGAGCATGAAGGTTATGTTAAAAATCAGGAGCTCAAACGTTCTTCTATTGCTCAGCCTTCTTGGTCTTCTCAACATAGGTTCGATTTTTCCTCAGCCACCATTATCCAAAAATGTTCTTCTAACCTTCATCCTGATTTTTGGGAAGCTTACCACAGCATTAAAATTTCTCACTCTTTAGTCATCGACTTATCTAGTACTCCTGATTTTCCAAGTATTTGGAAATCATTAATTTAATTTCCCCTATTTTGGTTTCTTTTTCTCTCCTTCTCCGGTAGATGTCGCTACTTGTACATCCAGCCGTTTCCACTGCTTCTCTCTCGTTGGTTGTTTTTGCCGCCTTCGCTACCCGCATATGGTATATACACTGTTAAAAATATCGTGAAAATTTACCTCTGTTTTTAAAGGCTATCTATTTTCTGACCAATTAGAACGCTGCATAAACACCTATGGAGCATTCTCATTGGTCAGAAAATAGACTGCCTTTAAAAACAGAGGTAACTTTTCACGATATTTTTAACAGTGTAAGCCAACGCGTCTCTGTCTATCATTTTGCTCAGCCTTGCTTTTTCTAGCACGCTGTTCCCTTTTCCCTATCTTGCACTGAAGAAGAATCTTGCTAGTAGATTCGAAACAGCTGTTTGCTGCTATTCACGCATTATTTGTGCATTTTAAACGTTGGTTTACTGCTTTTTAAAAGGCAAATGCTTCTTAAGAAGGAAGAGCATCTTAAAACTTTAAATAAGGTAAAACAAAGTTTTGTCTATTATTAAAGAATAACATGCTAGCTAACTAAAAAAAAAAAAATATGGCGATACTTCAGTTATAACCGGTTTTATTATGAAATATGTGGAGCGATACCTCTCCAAATCAGGGTAAATTTGAACTTTAACCTTTTATGTACTGAGTTATGAATTCATGAAAATTTTATCTTCTAAAGCATTTTTTGTGAATTATTTAAAATACATTAGACGATTTACATAATGAATTTTAGTTTTTTTTAATGAATTTTAGAACGATTTTAGATGGATTGAAGGATTTAGAAGGATTGATTAAATTTGAATTTATACGGATTTTGTGCTATATTTATAACCACGCTCAAATCTTTTTCTTAGTATTTTGTAGAATGAGAGAATGTACAAATATAATGTTCTTACAATAGAAATATTGAAATATTTCAGGATTAAAAATATTTTGGTTTTGTGTAACCCATAATTCTTTTGGAACAAGATAAAGTAATGCATCTATAACTCATTCTAAATTGTATTACAACTAATTGATGTAATAAAAGAATTTTATAACAAGTTATTTTAATGGTATTTATAAGTACCGTCAGTAGATAAAGGGTTAAAGTCATTTTTTTCAAAGCGGATATTTTGACTTGCGCGTGTCATATTTTCAAAACTAACTATCATAGAAATTTAATATTTTGTATTATAGTGTATTTTATGTATCTTTGTAACCGCTACCTATTTTTAAGTAAATACCCGTAATATATTTATATATTGTATTCTAATTTTCAATGAAATTTTATTATATTTTCTTATTTTACGGTTAAATTCACTGAAAAAATATTTTCATCTGGAAACTTGATTATTATTTTAGGTTGAAATCAAAGTACACTATTTTAAGAATATATATATCGAATGTTAAGTGTATATATCGAATATATTTTTTATAATCCTGTGCGCATGTATGTCAAATTACTATTTTGAAAATCCTTAATAAGCATGTCTTAATTAAACTAAATTTTAATGATTTCCCATTAATGTATTTAAAGGAATACGTAAACAAAAAATTTGCACAATTTACTCTACAAAAATTGTATAATTTGAAGAAAAATTTACATCTCCAAAAATTTTTTAATCCTCTAATACCCGTGGTAGCATATGTTCTACCACCAGTTTTTCGAATAGCGTGGATTTTTACATTAGGATATTTCAAATTCATACCAGAAATTTAAAAGAGCAATATATGTTTTATTTAATAACAGACATTAAATATCTAAATGTACCCCGTTATACTACCGTATTAAAAGAGTAGTCGCGCTCTTCGGCTAATACTTTTCTTGCCATTTCTTTCGTATATATTAAAAAAAAAAAAAACTTTATATTCTTATTATTATTTTACCTCGTAAAGTTTGTTAAACTTACCGAGTTAGTTTGTTTATAAATTTGCTTATATTAAATGTGTGGCAATGTAAACTGCCTTTTTTCTTTAAGGGAATTGGTAACTTTTTCTAGCTTTGCTTCGTCCGGTTATGTCGAATAAAGAACAGTGTATTGACTTTTTTATCTTTTAACTCAATTTTACTTTATATCTTTTTTTTTCTTTCATTCAATTTTTACACTTAAACTTAACTTTACTTTTTTACCCTCGAATTACCTTATCACAAATTTTCAGCCTTTTCTTATTTTCTTTCTTATATTATCGGACATTTATCTGCGACGGCTAGACTTAATTTCATGGCTCCTCTATAATGTTATAGACGCTTACTCATTCGCAGGGAGTGGAGTAGCAATGCTACTGGGTATCCCATAAAGTGAAGCTTACTATTGAAATTTTCTGTTATGAATTCAGATTTTCTGAATTACGGAATTTCTAGAACGTATTCTACGATGGGAATTAGAGGGTTGATATTGTGTAAAATCAAGCAATATTGAAGTGCTGAAGGTGATCTCTTAAATATACGAAATTGTAATAGAACAATATATCAATAACAATATATGATAACCAATACTAAATTACCAACGAATCCAAAACACGTTCTTTATTTCTAGAAACCTCGATACCATTAATATAGTAAAGGTTTAAATAAGTATTTATAAAATCAAAGTTTCGATAACTGTCACTGATTTTGGAAAATTGAATCTATACATGCAAGCGTACCACGATAATATTAGTTTTAACGTTGATGAATATTCATTTATCACGTTTATGTGTAAAAAAAAAATATATATATATATGCTTTTTTAGGTAACTTACATTACAAAAAGTAAAAAGCCGATTGCAGCCGTCCGAAGGAAAGTACTTCCGAAAAATGTTGGTATATTTTCACCGATCATGGTCTCCAGACCCCAAAACCACACTCCGTTCAAATGTGATATAATAATAATGATAATTATATGTATATATATCTGATTTTCGTCTTGCGATAACTCTCGTATTTATTAACCGATTTGGAAGAAATTAATTGTATGCATAGTACATACCAATGTCTCGACTGAGTGCGTTGGCCAACTTCATCCGCCATCTTGTTTCAAAATGGCAGCAATTAAAAAATTATTGCCGCGCAATGCATAAATATCTCTATAATAATAGCCAAAGTCATGTGACTGTCATCAACAATTCCGGGCGACCGCTTCGCTTTTTAAATGCCAGGCGGCCATTTTGGCACTTTAATGTTAGCCGGGAGCGGATGAAAATCGCCAAATGTGTTCCATTGCCATCATTTCATCTATATTATAATAGTTCATGTGACTGTCATAAACAATTATGGGCCGAACCCATCACTTTTGACATGGAAGGCAACCATTTTTAACCCCTTAACAGTGACATTTGTTTTCTCACAAAAAAAAAAATTAAAAATGGGGCTGGACACCACTTTTTCCATACTAAAATATTTACCTTACTTAATCGAAAAATATCTGATAAGCAATAAAGATAAATTTACAGTTACAAATTAGTGGTATCAAAATGCTTTTAATAACGAAGCAAGCAAAGTGTTCTCGCCCGAATCCAGTTCGGGCCACACTGTTAAGGGGTTAATCAAAATTATTTTTTCGAATAAAACTACTTAAAAGTTGCCATGATCATAAAGAATTTTTGGTACTTTCACGTTAGCCGGGAGCACGTCACGCCGATAACATATTTTAATTCGCCAGTTAGCATTTTTTTTTCGCGTGCTAAATTAAAACAATGCTTTGATGTTGAAATTAAATGTCATGGTTTTATAATATTATTTTCCTTACTTTTTCTTTCTTTTTTTTAATAAAGAAATAAGTTAAACTTATGGATTTTAAATATTTCAGTTTTAAACTAAATTCGTGTATTTTAAATATAGTGAATGAAAGGAAAATATTTGAAATTAAATTAACCCTTTGTAACTCAACAACTCCGATTTGAAAAATTCTTACACAGATATTAAAATACATCATTTTAAGCATGGAAAAAAAATCAGAACAGAAAAATAAAATTTTATTAGGAAAAATGGGTTTGTTGCATATCTGCAACAGCTTTTCAAGTGGCACAAAAACTGGACATATTTAAAATTTTAATTTACATGAAAATTTTTGAAACAATTGTTAGTTTTGTTTTAGCAAAGTCCCACACCATATTTCTCACAATCAGTTTGAGTAAAGCCTTTAAAATCGGTGTATTTACAACATATTATTTTTTCTGCCCAATATGGCCGGCACCCAATTTCGTCTAGGTGCACTTGTTTTGGTGGAATATGTTGAGTAGGCGCACTATGCTTTTTCTGTTGAATTCTTTTTTCTACGAGAACTTTCCCTTTTTTGCTAGCTTTGGACTTGGTATTAATTTTACAGAGGGAGGGTGGGGGATATCCCTAACTTACCCTACAGCAATTAAATAATATAAAAACAGACTAATTTTTCCCCTTCTCAATAATTTTGCTCTTCTGAAAGAAATGCAACTTTAAAAAACCATTAGAAGAAATTTTCGATGCTTTTTCGATATTTTAAAAAATCCATTACAAGGAAAGACACGGCGCGTTGTTGCAGATCTGCAACAAACAAAAGTTTACGTTTATCTTATACATATTATAAACTTTCTAGCTCGAAAATGGCCTTTAAATAAAGAATTTAAACTTATCTTTCTAAACAGTATACTTGTAGACGTCTGCAGACTTTTTTAACTCCACTATTTCAAAGCTTAATTCAGCAAAAAACACATGTATGTAGCTGATCAAGCGATAAAAATCAGTATCGCCATCTGTTGCGGATTTAATGAAATAATTATGTTAATAACAACAATCAACAAAATCGTCTTTTGAAACTTACTATTGAAATAACAATGACGTTTTGAGTATGTTGCAGATCTGCAACACGATGATACAAAGGGTTAATGAAATACGAAAAAATGCGACGGGAGCAATGTTTGGTGTTTTATCACTTGAGCCCGGCTAGCATAAAAATACTGAATTCTTGATTTCTCTATCAGAATCTTCCGATTTGGCGAAGGATTAAGTAAGAAAATTATGAATAAAAGTAACACTATATAATGCTTAGCATACATTTAAGGGAGACCAAACTGATCGCCAAAGACAGCTAGTTATTAATATCCGTTATAGCTTCAAATTCTCGCCAAGCTGGGCAACACTTGGTGAAATATCGTCAAATTTGGCGACCAAAAATAAGTAACCATAAATGATGACAACTTGTCTACAGATTACTAATTTGGCGCATTTCTCATTCAAATTCAGTTTTGACGAATATTCTCTTATCGGGTTCGTAGCATTTTAGCTTCTTAAAATTTGAGTAAAACGAGCTTCGAGTAAAACTTCCAAAATTTTAAAACCAAGATACAGTGAAACTTCCATGTGCGACCACCTCCATTAAGCGACCACCTCCCTAAACGGCCATTTTTCATGGAACGAAATTTATTCCCATAGGCTCAATACTAATTTTACCTCCATTCAGAGACCATCCAAGTTGAACTCCCTTCATGAGCGACCCATTTCTTTGAAGAAAATGAAACAAATTCCGTTTTTTCCTGTTCGCTTGAAGAAGGTTTTATTAGAAAAATAATTCCGGAGAGCACATTATTCACCAAATTTCTAAACTAAGTTTAGAATTTTTTTTATACAGATAACTTTTAAGTATTTAAACATGACCTCCATTAAGAGACCACCTCTTGGAGCGACCAATTTTTATTGGAATGGAACGTGGTCGCTTTAGGGAGGTTTTACTGTATATGAAAGATACCTCTTCCTCCCGGCACATGCTGAAATGACTTTTTTAATCTGGAAATGTTTAATTGAAAATGGATATCATCCTAAAAACCGATCTTTCAATTTGAGAAAACTTATAAATACACTCTGAAATCTCTTCGGAAATGTCTCCAAAAAATACGTGGCAGCAAAAGAAAACGGCAAATAAAAGATTTTTTTTTTTTTTTTTGTAAAAAATTATTTAAACTTCAAGAATAAGCTAGATCGACTCCTCAGAAACTCATAAGATATATTATATATGTTTCTGAGGTTTCTAAAGACAAGGAACGCTTTCCGGATTCTCGGGTAACTCGGAATTTCATTTATGGTTACATTATATTTTTGCACATTAAGAACCGTTTGTCATTTTTTTTGTGTACTCGTAATTATACAGGGTGTCCGGTCTCAACGGTGTCCAATGGCTAATTCCTAAACCGTTAGTCATAGACATATAGTTCCAATTACAAAAATGTTTTAAATCAGGTAAAGAAATATTTTAAAAGTGATTTGGGTCAATAAAAACATTTCTTAAAAAATTACGAAATTTAAATTTTTATACGGTCCCCCGGTCCTATAAGTTATATTTAGTAAAATTTTCCTTTTACACTGACAAGTACTACAAAAAAAGTCCCGTTATTCTACGATAAAAAATTGACCGAGTAATAGCTGTTTAAAGTTAGAGCATATTTTTTGCTGCAAATTGGGGGCCATTCACAAATTTAGTCGAAATTATAATTTCGTCAGATATATTAAAAAATGGTTGAGAGTAAAATTAACATTGCAATATAAATTTGAAATCTTTAATCATTCTGACATATTAATGCAAAATATACAATTTGTAATAAACGTTTAAGAAGAAAGAAAAAACAGAATTTGTGTTAAATAAAATGATACTAAATTAACAGCCTCAATTCTTTGCAAAATGATACGTATTTTAAAATATTATTAGATTGCACTAGCATGCAAAAGTTAGGTTATGTCATGTTTTTTAGCTTTTGATAATTGATTTTTATGTAATCTGTACCGCTGAATCCGAAATTGACCTTCTTTTTTAACCATCACATCAGGATTTTTCGCAAATTGCGAATTTCAAAGTTAAAAAGTTCAAAGTTAAAATTGAACCTACTCCCCCATCTCATCGGACCACTCAGCTGTTTAGCTGTAAGAATCCCAGGATAAGCAAAAACATTGAATAAATTATTGAATAAAATAAAATAAAATAAAAAAGTTTTACATATGTTTTATAGTATGAGATTTCGCTATATTTTAGCTTACACTTTTACGATTTGCAAAAATATTCTAACGTGATTGTTAAATATGAAGGTCATTTTCAGATTCAGTGCTAAAAATTAAGTAAAAATCAATTATCAAAAGGTAAAAAACACAGCCATCTCCTCTAATTTATAGTATCCGATTTTTGTTATTTCTTAACTTTGACAAGTTATGATTTGCGAAAAATACTGACATGATGGTTAAAAATTAAGGTAAATTTCTGATTCAGTGCTAAAATTACATAAAAGTTAAAAACCCAACAATCGCAGTCTTGTATTATCTAATATAAAAAAATTTCGTAAATTTCTTGACTGTAATCTATCCGAAATTTTTTGTGTTATCCTGTAAAATAAGTATCAATCGTAATCACCGAAAATCATAACAATATTAGATTGATATCGGATTTGCGCCAGTATGTACATTTCAATCTCGATCGGATATTTGAAAGTGCGTTAAGGGTCCTGTCCCTGCCGGCGAAGACACTCACGAGCTAATGCTAATCCTATGGGGAGGGATTTTTCTAATATCTCGTTTGCATTTCGACATTTTTAAATAATTTTTTTTTGCATTGGATAGCCGAGGTCCGTCTCTACAACGCACCTTGGTTACTTTTTTGATTTTGGTCGCAGATATTTTTAATAAAGTTACTTTCATTTTCAAAACCGGTTCTGAAAATAAAAGTGTCATTCTAAAAAATATCTGCAACCAAAATCGAAAAAGTAACCAAGGTGCGCTGTAGAGACGGATCTCGGCTGTTCAATGCAAAAAAAATTATTTAAAAATGTCGAAATGCAAACGAGATATTAGGAAAATCCCTCCCCATAGGATTAGCATTAGCACCTGAGTGTCTTCGCCGGCAGGGACAGGACCCTTAAAGTTCGAGTACAAATTTTGAACTGGAAAAACATACATATGATCGTTGAAGTAACATAAAAACTTTTAAAATATAACATGATTTTTGTTAAAAGAAATCATAAACAGTCTCAAATCCTGACAAAATAAAACATTTTATTTTAGCCAATCTGAAACTTAAAAATGTTAACTTAATCGTAATACTTGTACAATTATTTCCTAAGAGCAGATAGACATAAAATAAGATCTTCGAATACTTTAAGCACTTGTTCTGTGACCCCTCAAAGCCAAGTGGAACTCATTTGTTTTCAGAGCAGAAAAGTGGCATAGGTCATGCATTTTTAAAGTTTCATAACTCGCTCAATTTTAGTGTTATATGAATGGGACTTTTTTTGTATTACTTGTCTGTGTAAAAAGGAAATTTTACTAAATATAACTTATAGGACCGGGGAACCGTATAAAAATTTAAATTTCGTAATTTTTTTAAAAATGTTTGTATTGACCCAAATCGCTTTTAAAATACTTCTTTACCCGATTTAAAACAGTTTTGTAATTGGAACTATATGTCTACGACTAACGGTTTAGGAATTAGCCATTGGACACCATTGAGACCGGACACCCTGTATAGTACGTAGCATCTATAGTCGTCGTCTGGTCCGTCTGTCTGTCCGCATATAACAACGCAAAAACTACCAAACTGGATGGTTTGAAATTTAATATATAGAATGGTTGCAGAATTTTGTCAAGTCACTTCAAATTTTATGCAAATCGAATCAAAATTGAAAAAGATATTAATAAAAGTTTTCTTCATTCTATTAAATCCTATTATACGTCACTAATTCAATAATATCCCTTCATATGTAATGGGGAATAGGTTGCCATGGTGATGACGTCCTATTTAAGATGGAGTCCTATTATTTCTGTATGACTGAATTTAATGTATAGAATCGTAGTAAATTTTGTAATCATGCTTTTTTGAAGAAGAGTGCAAGAGCTATTGCACTAAGATATGAATATTTATACAGCTAGTTGTAGTACGAGCACACCTCATTCGGCACGTTTAACGTACAATTTTCGACTTGTTACTATGAAACTAGATAAAGTAGTAGAACAAAGCACAATGTTATTGGGCGGTTTCAAAATCTGAATATCTATAAAACTAGTTACAGTACGAACGCACCTCATTTGCCATGCTTGACGTAAAACTTCCTTTTTTTTTTTTTTTTTTTTTTTTTTTTTAAATCTTAGTCGAAGCTAATAGACCTGCAGCCGGCAGAAGAGACAATCACCTCATCGAGTTCACGGATGAAATTCTAGGATTAATTAATCTTCATTCGCATGTTAAGACGCAATCGATCTGCCAATCCTATCTTGGTGGAAAACATCTGAAAACCCGACTTTAACGGCTGACTTGTAGGTTTACCATTGTGCTTTCCCAGTCCTCCATAATTTCATACTTTTTAGTGCAGGAAAACACAATGGTAAACCTACGAATCAGCCGATAAAATCGGGGTTTCAGGTGTTTTCCACCAAGATATGACTTGGCAGGCCGATTGCGTTTTAATATGAGAATCAAAATTTAACTAATCCTAGAATTTCATCCGTGAACTCGATGAGGTCATTGTCTGTGCTGCCGGCTCCCGGTCTATAAGCTTGCATTTAAAGACAAACGTTCATATTCTACAGAATTTAACAGTTTAACGAATTGCAGCATGTACATTTTGTACGTATTAAGATTTTTGAAAACTGCGAAATATTAATTATATTCAATAGAGTCAAAACATTGTATTAAACACTATTGTCGTGAAGGAAATTTTCACTTTGTTATTAATAAACAATATAACATACTTATAACTACTTAAAAGGTGACTCAAACATATAAAAATATCATTTAATGCAACCCTGAGATCTTTCAAACACACGCGTTCATTTTCAAAGGGAGAAAGATGTCTCTTCCCTTTTGAAAATGAACGCGTGTGTCTTCGAGAGATCTCAGGGTTGCATTAAATAATATTTTTATATATTTGAATCACCTCTTAAGTAGTTATAAGTATGTTATATTGTTTATTAATTATATTATTTTGATTTTAAGGAAGCTCTATAGAAATAAGACACAACACAAATTATTACGCGCAATTTAAAATTATATAGCTACAAATGTGTATTTTAAGATTGAAGGAGATATTCGTATATAAATTAGCTATAAATTTTAATTACAGGTCATAGCCTTACAAGCATGAAAGTCTCTGTTGCCTTTTTTGTTTTCTTCGTCACTGTAGCACTGACTGCGGCGGATTTTGAAGGTGAGTGATGAAAGTTTATATTTGACTCGCTTACCCGCCCGGCGTTGCCCGGGCCCGTGATGAATGACCCTCAAATTTGTATGATTTTATATCTTTTAACTACATTTTGTCTGAATTTATATTTTTAATTGACAAAAGTTCGAAAAAATATTGAACTCAAAGTATATGCTATTTGGCATTTTATTTTCCTCATAATTTGATTTTTTGGAGTCTGTGCGTAACAAAAGCGAGCGAAACCGTAACGAAACACTCAGATTGTCACTGATTTCGACGACATTTTCACGCATTTTATTTTGTAAAAAAATATTTCTACCAGCCCGATCGTTTCAAAAATTTTCTAGGTGATGTAAATATGATTTATTGAGATGCTCGAAAAAGATCGTGTTAATACGGACATTTAGTTACTTTTAGCGTAGTAAAAAAAGTTACGTATTCACGTGGCAATACACGGTACTGCTACAGTTGTCGCTGAAAGTCCCTTTTTTCAACACTAGTAGTAAGCAAAATCAGGGACAGTTTCACCGGAAGAATTTAAAAGTCAAATTTGATAAGTTTTTAACAATGAACAATTGTAAGCATCCTATACTGGTGAAGCCACGCCCTCCCTATATTCGAATTGGCTGTAACTGCGGCCCATCTGCTTAAGACGCTGAATGCCAAGTCCATTTTGTCTGTCTTTCCATTTGGGCCACGAAATAAGAGTCCCATTACACAGTCTATAAGTGTCAGACACACAAGTGACTGACCCGGTCTAAACGGAAAGTTCAGTGTCAGTCACCGGTGCAGGCGAATCAACGTGTTAACTAAACTTTCATTTCTTTTTCCACTCATTTCTTCTTCAATTCACCGTATGTTTGCTACGGCTTTTGTGCGGTTGTGTGCACTTAGCAAGTTTATCGGCCTTTATCCTTTTTGCGTTTTACTATCCTTTTAAAGTTTTATTCTTTTTATTTTTAAATAGACGCAATTGCACTACAGTTACAGTTGCAAAATTACAACTTCTTTTTTTATGATGTGTAGAGCGTGGTGTTGCTTCGCAAATAGGAAGACCCTGAATCTATCATCTGTTGACCTGTTGAATTGTTGATGCAGGCATTTAATACGTCTGACCAGTGCCAAAACTAGCCTTTTTTGCACCCGGGGCAAACATGGATTTTGGCGCCCCCTCCCCCTTCTTCCGAGGAGTATATTTACAAAGAGAATTTTACTAATTTTCTAATAGCCCACTTATTTTAAAATTTAAAATATGTAATCATAAAATATGTAATACAGAACTACGTAATCTAGAATGGCGGGTTCAAGGGGATGGTCACGGGGATCATGACCCCCCCCCCACCCCTCTGAAAACCAACAAAAATATTCTAAAGATCATTTTAAAAATGAAATATACAGTAGAGTAAAGATTATCCGAGTTTCCGTTTTAACCGAGTGATTTTCTTCTGATGGACTGATGGCTTCCATTATTATGAAACAGACATTATAAATCAAGTGTTAGGTGAAGGTGAAAGAACAGTCGTAAAAAGTTCTGATTTTCCCATTCTGACCAGAAAATCAGAGTTCTAACTTTTTACGACTGCTCTTTCACCTTCACCTAACGCTTCATTTATAATGGCTGTTTCATAGTAAAGGAGTCAGTCCATCAGAAAAAAAATGATCCATTCTAAAGGTATAATCCTTCATTTGGTGCCCCTAAGTTCTGGCGCCGGGGGCACATTCCCCCTCTGCCCCCCTCCCCTCCCTTTGTTTTGGCACTGCGTCGGACGATCGCGGCTTACAAATGAAATTTCACTAGATGATGTATTATAGAAAATAAAGGCTAAATATGGATGATTTATTTTTAATCGACCGAAGCACACTCGCAGCAAAAGTAATTACAATCATCCTGATTTGAATCCGACCGACATAAAAAAAAAAAAAAAAAAAAAAAAAAAAATATCCAGATTTAAACCGTCCCACAAAATTGGGTTAGTTAGTTTAAAGTTTAGCTCGGCTAGGAGTAAGACTTTAACGCTGCTTAAAAATGTATATATTTTTTTAATATTGTGTATCACAATAATTTTTTTTTAATATTGTGTAATATTGTGTGTGTGTGTGTGTGTATTGTGTATGTTTTTAATATCATGTGTTAAAGTGTAAATATCGAAATAAGTAATTTATACCAAAGAAGTAATATTAAAAATATTTTGTCATAGTGCACATTCCTTATCATGATTTAAGGTATCTGCCTACGTTCAGAACGCTTTAAAAAAGTACAATATTGAATAAATACACATATTTTTAGTTCAATTGTACAGCAGAATGATGAAAAACATAAAATACCAACAATGTCTTCATAATATTTTTAAAAATTGGAATTTTTTGCTATTTTTTTAGCAAAATTTCGTACTTACGCTAGACAGCATACGCTCAATTCAGCTAACTATATTTGAATTTCCTTTTAACTATCTACTACTATTGCACATACCTGCTCACCGCACTAGGAGTTTTAATAATAAGATATCTTTTTTTATAGAATATCTTATTAATAATTTTAAATATATATATATATATATATATGTGTGTGTATTATATATATATATAATATATATATATATAATAAAAATAAATATATTTTTTAATAATAAGATATCTTTAAAATTAATTGAATAATTTCAAAATATGTCAAAAAAATATTAAAAATTATCATTTTTTTTAGATTCGTGTACCTATAAAATAATTAATTATCACGTAGAGCTTAAATTCTAGTTCAGAACATAGTGAGTAATATGGGAAGCATTTTTATAAAAGTTCACTGAAATATGTTATATATCTATCTCTCTACTCTAAAAACAGTAACTAACGCTCGCTGTCACCGCCATTCTAAATGATTCTTTTGTGACCGGGGTCCTCTGTTCATTAATATCGAGAAAACTACTGCGTACAAAAATATGAAAAAGGATAGTGTTAACGTGTTATAGAGAAATGTTTGATAAATACGCTGTTGCAGACTGTTTTAAAATAGAATAGTTATTATTTTAAGAGATATTTAATGTTAAAGTAGGTCAAAATCGTTCCATTAAAAAAGTTTTATAAGAGCTTAAACTATACATAGGAATTTAATCCCTTTTTTTTCTAAGGATAACACATTAGAAGCTCTCGATGTGCAGACTACATTATTTTTTTTAATTTGACTCATTCTTTAAGGGTTTATTTCCATTTTAAATTCAAATTTTCAGCATTTCTAGAGATAATGCTTACATATTTTTTATTGTTGCCAATTGTAAAAAACAGCGCAAACAATAATATTTCCTTCAAATTAATTTATTTACAGGTGACTAATATAAACAGAAAAAACGCTTTCAAATTAGAATTAAATAACTGTGTATTAAAAGCAAGAAAATATTGAAAATTACGTCATAAAAACTATATTTACGCGTGAATTTTTTTTTCACATTTCCATATGATCTTTTACACTATTGTCAATTCTAACGCAGCGCAAGTAATAATGTTTCTTTTCTAGCAACAAAAACATGTGAATTTTAAAAGAGAATAAAAAAAAAAAAAAAAATATGTTAATATGCACGAAAAGTCGTAAATGGAGGAAATTGCGTCCTATTTAAAATTGCCAAATAATAATATTGCCAAACAGTTTAAATTAAAAAATATATTTACAGGACACATTTATTTCGCATTTCTAGATGATCTTTTAAACTATTGCTGCCAATTCTAAGGCAGCGCAAATAAAAATATTTCCTTTCTAGCAACAAAAGTATTTACAAGTAATTATTAAAAGAGAAAGAAAATTTTAACATAATAAATACATTAATGTGTGTTAAAAGCCGTAAATAGGTGAAATTACGTCATATTTAAAATGACCAAATAATAATATTGCAAAACAGACTAAATTTAAAAATATATTTACCCAAGATATTTATTTCGTATTTTGAGATGATCTTTTTAACTACTGTTGTGCGTTCTAAGACAGCGCAAGTAATATTTCCTTTCTAACAACAAAAGTATTTTACGTGCATATTAAAAAGAGAAGTATAAGTAAAAGAGAAGTATAAGTAAAGTATAATACTCCCTAAAGTATTATACTTTAGGGAAAATTACGTCAGATTTAAAACGATACATTTAAAATGTCTTATTTAAAATATCTTTCTTACAGCGTTGCTAAAAAACTCCGGGAGATAAAGACTCTGCTAATGAATTCATTTCATATTAGCTTATTTTCAAATAATTAACCGATTTTATTCAATCAATGGCGGAAACAGCCATTGGATCTCTTAGCAGCAGCGGATTCGGCCTTAAAATTCCTCAATCAAAGGAAAATGAATGGGACCCGTTTACAGGGATATCGCCACTGTTTTTTTTTTAATTATAATTCAATCTTCTGTAATCTTTTTAAAGCAGATCAAATTATCGTTGCCTTTAGAGTCTGCGGTGTCTGAACGGGAGTTGACGAGTATAGCTCGTAAGGGGCAGAGTCCGGTAGTATGTTTTAAAAAATTATTTAATGGAGTTTATCGACCATGAAAACAACGTAAAAAGTTATTTTCCAGAAATCGCATTTAAAGATTTCTTATTTATATTGTTTCTTGTCTATAAAATCAAGCTAGAAGAGTCAATTAAGATTTATTAGTGTTTTTATGTAAAAAACTTAAGAAATTCATTCATAGAAATATCGTTTACATTTCACCCTGGTTTTTCTACGACAATTTCTGATAACTCATTACTTCCTGTTTATTAAATTGGCCTTAACGTATCTTTTGCTAATCGTGGGAATAAAATTAAAACAGATTTGGAATACTAAAAGACTACCCTTTTAAACAAAATAAAACAAACAAACAAAAAAAAAATTCACCAAAAATGGCCATTTATGTATGCAGATACCTTAACATTCTTCTTTATTTCATTTATCTTGTTTTTTTGCAATATACAATTGCTGAAAAGGAATCGGTTTTTTAAGCTCACAAATTCACTGAAATTACTAAAATTTATTTTAAATTTTGGTTTAAATTTCTGGACGTTTTCTACAAAAAAAGGAGAAAACTGGAAGAAAAAAAAATGTTTTTTTAGTTTTATTTCTCATCTTCTCAATTTCCGGTGACTTTGAAGTCGATTTTCAACTGATTCAGTAAAATTAAAAAAATATAGCACAAAGATTTAAAAAAAAAAAAAAATTACATTAGTTTATGATTTTTTATATGATTTTTAGGGTTCCGTACTTAAAAAGTAAAAACGGAACCATTATAAGATCACTCCTGTGTCTGTCTCTCTGTCTGTCACAGCCATTTTAATCGTAAACTATGGAACGTGGAAAGTTCAAATTGAGGTAAGTAATAAAGGCTATTGACCCACATATTTATAGGTTATTAAACATTCACAATTATATTTAGGAAAAATGTAGAGGGACTAATTAAGTTATTTGAACAAAAAAAAAAAAATCTTTGTATATCGTGTGAAAGCTTTCGTAACGCTGAACTCAAAAATGCATTTCTTTTAATTTTAGGTATATTTCCAGAGATATCGCTGAAAATGTAGTGCAAAAATATGTCCCCCCCCCTCCTCTATTTCCAAATCTATTGAAACTAAAATTATGAAAAAATTAGAGGTACTAGAAGTTAACTGAAACCTTGCAGGGAAATTATAGCGATTACCCTAGGTCACATAGTTTTTGAGAAAAGGATATTTTCCCGTTACACACAAATTTTGATTTGCAGGCATTCAGCAAAGGTGTTGAGGAGCGCTGAAGGTATCTTCGTATCAGAAGTATAAAAGCATTGTTGATAATGATTTTCGAAAAAAAAAAATCGGCAGTAATTAGCCTAGATATTAACACTTAAAGACACGATCGGTTTGGACATACATAATGACAGGGGCGGCGTACTCTATGTACCACCGGCTTTTAAAGACCAGATAACAATTTTTAATGATATATTTGTGTAATGCAATACCTAGTAGCAGTAGAAAAGCAATAAAAGTCGAATTGTTGAAAACAGGCTAATTTAATTAGAATTAATCACATAAATACTATGGGTATCTTGACAAATTTGCATTGAGTGGCTCTCTCAATACGCCTCCCGTGTATTTAAAAGTTAATTAAAAACCTATCTGGAAAAACGCGGCACGGAACAAGGTGGCGTTCCATCTTTGCGACCTCCTTTCGAAGCGCGCTCAGCGCAAGGCCTAGTTTAAGCTTTGAACAACGGTTTTGTTTTACGTACACTATAAAAAGAAAAGATTATTACTACTGGGAATTTGAATTTATGAAAGGCCAAATGAAGGTTACATATGTAATACTTATATTGTCATTACCGAATTATGTTCATCATAAACGGAATAGGATAAGATTAAAAAAGAGTTATACTGAATAGCAATATTTGATATTATTTAGGCTACCAATTTTTTTAAAGTGTTATAGTATACTCATTCATACTTTTCTAGAATATACAGATATACCCAACCCTACGTTGCATAATTTTTTATAAAGTCTTATTATTCTTTTAGTTTTTTTAATAAACAGTTAATTTTCATATGTTTATTGTACGGAACCCTCTGAAAGCGAGTAATACTCGACCTTGACCGTTATTTTATGTTATACACTACTTTTTGTTAAATTCATTTTTAAATGACTTCCTTTTATATCTAATGTTCTTTTTCTCTATTTTTAATAGAATTACAAGTTGAAGAGAACAATCTTGCTGAGTAAGTATTTTTCTTTAACTTTGTTTTTGAATGATTGATTCGCGCTCTACATTTTCTGTAAGCGGAAGGGTTTTTATTATGTTCACAAAATAAGGGGATTTGAATTTCTAGGTGCGTTAGTAATTATATAAATACGTAGTATAAATACATACTCGTCAGGTCCGTATGTCTGTTCGTCTGTCCGCATATAACAGCGCGAAAAGTACCCAACCGAATGGTTTGAAATATAATTTATCATTGCCGAATTTTATCGACTCATTTCAAATTTTAGAAAATCGAATGAAACTTAAAAAGATATTAATAAAAGTTTTCTTCTTCATTCTATTAAATCATATCATACGTAATTAATTCAATTAGATCCTGTAATAGATAATGATTCTAGGTTGCCGTGGTTATATTTTTATTAAGGGGGTCCGGGACACGTTTTCAAATAATTTTTATTTATTGAGTTAAAATTTTGAATTTTTTTTTTATGGTTAACCATATCATTTGTAAGTACAATCTCATGATAAAACTTCTCATAATTTTTTTTTTAAATTTTAAATTTAAATTTTATTAAAAAGTGGGGTAGTTTAAAAACATTATAACTGGAAATATTATTAGTAGAATTTCAATTTTTCAGCATTTAAATAAACGGAAATATATAAGTTTTAATTTAGAACCATTTATCTTTAACAGTTTTTGAGTTATAAGAATTTAAATACAAGAAATGGTAAAAAAACCCGTCATGAAGAAAAACGCATTTTTGCAAGAAGTCGTTTTCATGACAACCATTACTTGAAAGCTAGATTTCGAAAACAAACCAAAACTTAAAAGTGAATATTTCCTGTTCCAATTAAGATGGAAACATGATTTAAACATCATTTTAAGCAGAAAAAAAACCCAGAGAAATTTTTAATGTAATAAAAAGTGTTAAGAAAATTTTAAGATTTTTGTGTCCCGGACCCCCTTAAATCCTATCATACGTAATTAATTGAATAATGTCCCATGATAGGTAATGACTCAAGGTTGCCATGGTGATGCCGTCCTCTTTAAGATGGAGTCCTATTATTTCCGTATTACTTAATTCAATACATAGAATATTAAAAAATTTTGTATTCATACCTTTTTGCATAAGTGTGCAAGAGCTATTGCACCAAGATCTGAATATTTATAAAACTAGTTATAGTATGAACGCACCTCATTTGCCACGTTTGATGTACATTTTCCGACTTGTTAGTATACATAAGGCCCGAATGAAGAATGAATTTTTCGTTTCCGATTTCTTTGACAACGTACAGCCTGAATTTCTTCAAAGAATTTGTAATTAAAGTTAACCCTAAATTCTATATTCAATAACATATTGCTTTGTATAGATATATTACATTACTAGCAGACCAACCCGACGTTGCCCGGGCCCGTAATGAATGAACCTCAAATTTGTATGATTTTGTACCTTTAATTCCTTTTGTCTGAATTTATATTTTTAAATATAAAAAATCTCAAGAAAAATATTAAATTGAAGATACGTGCTATTTTGCATAAGTTGATTTTTGAATTCTATGCGTACCGAAAGCGAGCGGAACTGCGACAAAATACTCAAGTTTTTCTGATTTCGTGGACATTTTCAGACATTTTATTTTATAAAAAATATTTCAACTCGTCCGAACGTTTCAAAATTTTTATAGGAGATGTAAATCTGGTCTATTTAAATGCTTCGATAAACATTGTGTTAAAATAAGGACGTTGAATAAAATAAGAAATTAAGAAATTTGCTTAAATTACTATTCGAAAATAGTGGGTAGTTCAACCTTCCACCGATAGAGAGCGCAATATGTTCTATACAAATATTACTCTACGAAACAGTGGTCAAAGGGCTGTTATTACTTACGTAAAAAATTCAAGTTAATCATTTAGTTCGTTTTCCAAATTTTAACAAATTCGCGTTCATTCTCTATTAAAAAAAGCGTATCTTTTTCTTTTAAAAGTCGATTTTTAATTTCGAACAAAAAGTTCTGAATCTTTTTTTTTAAATTTACATCCTCTTAATTAGTGTACAAATATAGGCCGAGATGCTAAAGTTTAAAATCTGTAAATGCTGTAATTTTTAAAATTTTGATTTAAATTTGAACTCCCATTAAAATTTTACCCTATGGTTTTTATCTACTCTCCAAAATAAAAGTAGGTGTTTCTCAAAACAGACATAATGTCTGCAACTTTTAATAAGTAGCATATATCACACGACTCTCTCAAAAAATGCACATAAAAAGTCAGAAACGTTAATTTTTTAAAAAGAAATCTAGAGCCCTTCCCCGGAATTTCACGTACAATTCTTTTTTACACTTTATCTTTTGTGTTATAAACGTTCTTAAAGTTTCAAACAGATCACCTTGTTAGATTTCCTAATTTTAACAAAATCGCGTTATGCTAGTTCCACATTCCACCACGAGGGAGCGCACTCTATTCTTAACAAAAGCTCCTTTACACAACCTATCAGTAGATACGTTACTTAAGGAGGTGGCGGTATTCAGAAAGAATTTAAGATATGTGTTTAAATTACTATTCGAAAATAGTGTAACTTAACTTTTGTCATATTTATATGTACTAAGTATCATGTATCTGAGGACTCCGTCAAAAAACCACACCTGAAACTGTATGAAACGCAAAGGTAAAAAAAAAAGAAATATTTCGCCCCTCCTCTCCTCCCCACACCTGCCCAAAATTTCACGCGCCATTTTTTATAAACTTTTTCTTATGTGTTATAAACTATCTTAAAGTTTCAAGCAGATTGTTTCGTCAGATTTCCTACTTTAAATGAAATCGCGGTCTGTTAGTTCCACATTCCACCACGAGGGAGCGCACTCTATTATTAACAAAAGCTCCTTTACACAACCTATCAGTAGATATGTTACTCGAGGAGATGGCGGTCTTCAATAAGAATTTAAGATATTTGTTGAAATTACTATTCGGAAATACTGTAACTTAACTTTTGTCACATTTATATGTACTAAGTATCATGTATCTGAGGACTCCGTCAAAAAACCACACCTGAAACTGTATGAAACGCAAAGGTAAAAAAAAAGAAATATTTCGCCCATCCTCTCCTCCCTCCACCTGTGTTATAAACTATCTTAAAGTTTCAAGCAGATTGTTTTGTCAGATTTCCCACTTTAAATGAAATCGCGGTCTCTTAGTTTCACTTTCCACCACCAGGGAGCGCACTGTATTTTTAACAAAACTGTATCTGAACGTAACTCCGTTAAACAACCTATCAGTAGATATGTTACTCGAGGGGGTGGCGGTCTTAAGCAAGAAATTAAGATATTTTTGAAATTACTATTCGGAAATAGTGGTAACAAACTTTTGGCATTTTTATAATTAATAAGACACATTTATCTGAGGACTCCGTCAAAAAACCGCACCGAAATCGGTAAGAAACGCAAAGGTTAAAAAAACAAGTGGGTAAGTGTGATCACAGATCGCACAGAGGGTTTCGTTTAATATTCATTTCAAAACACTTTAGCCTTTTGAAAAATCTGTTAGTTCCACATTTTGCAACCAGGGGCGCACTCTATTCTAAACAAATCTCTATCCGAACGAAACTCGGTTTTACATACTATCCGTATATATATTAGTCGAAGGGATTGGGCCCATAGCACCCGAGATAAGTAGGCGCCCCTGGCGGTAAAAAGTGGAACTCAAATATGTAAGGCTATGGTGCATAATATGAAAGAATGGTCAAAGGGGTGTCGGCAAAAGTTGGAAAAGTGCTGCCCGGGTGAAAAGGGCGGAGGTTAGAAAAATTGCTTAAAATATACGTTAGAGCACGGAGGAGTAAATAATATAAGACTTTTTGAAAATTTTATGATTTGTCGTGTGGTCTGGGGTATTCAGCTATACGTATGCAAAAATTCATGTCTCCAACTTAATTAGGGGCTCTCTTAGAAAGAATTACTTAAAATACATATGTGGTAGCTCAAAGGGTTAAACGTAAGACTTTTTCAAGATTTTATAATTTGTCGCCTGGCCTCAGGTGTTCTGCTATAATAAGCATGCAAAATTTCAAATCTCCAATTTAATAAGGGGGTCAGTTAGGAAGAATTGCTTAAAACACGCATGTAGGAGCCCAAAGGGTTAAATGTACGACTTTTTCAAATTTTTATGATTTGTCGCATGATAGTGTTCAGCTAGTATGCAAAATTTCACGCCTCCAACCTAAATAGAGTGTCACTTGGAAAGAATTGTTTAAAATACACATGTAGGAACCCAAAAGCTTAAATGTCCGACTTTTTCAAAATTTTATGATTTGCCGTTTGATGTGTGATGCTCAGCTATAAGTATGCAGAATTTCACGCCTCCAACCTAATTAGCGGCTCACTTAGAAAGAATTGTTTAAAATACACATGTTGGAGATCAAAGGGTTAAATGTACGACTTTTTGAAAATTTTATGATTTGTCGTTTGATGCGAGGTGCTCAGCTATAAGTATGCAAAATTTCACGCCTCCAACCTAATTAGGAGCTCACTTAGAAAGAATTGTTTAAAATACATATGTGGGAGCCCAAACGGTTAAATGTACGACTTTTTCAAAAATTTATGATTTGTCCTTTGATGTGAGGTATTCAGCTATAAGTATGCAAATTTTCACGCTTCCAATGTAATTAGAGGTTCACATAGAAAGAATTGTTTAAAATACACATGTGGGAGCCCAAAGGGTTAAATGTATGACTTTTTCAAAATTTTATGATTTGTCGTTTGATCTGAAGTATTCAGCTATAAGTATGCAAAATTTCACACCTCCAATCTAATTAGAGGTTCACATAGAAAGAATTGTTTAAAATACACATGTGGGAGCCCAAAGGGTTAAATGTATGACTTTTTCAAAATTTTATGATTTGTTGTTTGATCTCAGGTGTCCATCTATAAGTACGCAGAATTTCACACCTGCAACCTAATTAGGGACGCACTTAGAAAGAATTGTTTAAAATACACATGTGGGAGCCCAAAGGGTTAAATGTACGACTTTTTCAAAATTTTATAGTTTGTCGTTTGATGTGAGGTGTTCAGCTATAAGTTTGTAAAATTTCACGCCTCCAACCTAATTAGAGGCTCACATAGATAGAATCGTTTGAAATACACATGGGGGAGCCCAAAGTGTTAAATGTACGACTTTTTCAAAATTTTATGATTTGTCGTTTGATGTGAGGTATTCAGCTATAAGTATGCAAAATTTCACACCTCAAATCTAATTAGAGGTTCACATAGAAAGAATTGTTTAAAATACACATGTGGGAGCCCAAAGGGTTAAATGTATGACTTTTTCAAAATTTTATGATTTGTTGTTTGATCTCAGGTGTCCATCTATAAGTACGCAGAATTTCACACCTGCAACCTAATTAGGGACGCACTTAGAAAGAATTGTTTAAAATACACATGTGGGAGCCCAAAGGGTTAAATGTACGACTTTTTCAAAATTTTATAGTTTGTCATTTGATGTGAGGTTTTTAGCTATAAGTTTGTAAAATTTCACGCCTCCAACCTAATTAGAGGCTCACATAGAAAGAATTGTTTGAAATACACATGGGGGAACCCAAAGGGTTAAATGTACGATATTTTTTCAAAATTTTATGATTTGTCCTTTGATGTGAGGTATTCAGCTATAAGTATGCAAAATTTCACGCCTCCAATCTAATTAGAGGTTCACATAGAAAGAATTGTTTAATATACACATGTACGAGCCCAAAGGGTTAAATGTACAACTTTTTCAAAATTTTATGATTTGTCCTTTGATGTGAGGTATTCAGCTATAAGTATGCAAAATTTCACGCCTCCAATGTAATTAGAGGTTCACATAGAAAGAATTGTTTTAAATACACATGTGGGAGCCCAAAGGGTTAAATGAATGGCTGTTTCAAAATTTTATGATTTGTCGTTTGATCTGAGGTGTCCATCTATAAGTACGCAGAATTTCATGCCTGCAACCTAATTAGGGACTCACTTAGAAAGAATTGTTTAAAATACACATGTGGGAGCCCAAAGGGTTAAATGTACGACTTTTTCAAAATTTTATGATTTATCGTATGATGTGTCGTGGTCATCTATAAGTAAGCAAAATTTCAAATCTCCAACATGTGTAGTTTCTGAGAATGGGCTCTGTGACGGACAGACGGACAGACAGACAGACAGACAGAGGAGCGAGACGAATAGGGTTTCGTCAGATGAACGAAAGCCTAAAAAAGAAATCTATCGCCCCTCCCCCTCTCCCCACCTGCCCGAAATTTCACGCGCCATTCTTATATAAACTTTTTTAATATGTTATAAACTATCTTGAAGTTTCAAACAGATCGCCTTGTTAGATTCCCTACTTTAATAGAAATCGCGGTCTGTTAGTTCTACATTCCACCACCAGGGAGCGCACTCAATTCTTAGCAAAAGCGTATATGATCGAAACCTCTTCATGCAACCTACCCGTAGATACATGGATGGGGGGGGGGGGGTGTTCTTAACCAAGAATTTAAAATATTTGCTTTGCTTCATCGTTATAGCAGGCGCTCTGTACCTGCTCCGTAAAATATGTTAATTCCACTTTCCGCTCCAGGGGGTGCACTCTGTTCTTAATAAACCTACATCCGAACGAAACTCCGTTATTAAACCTATTTGTAGATATATTAGTCGAGGGGTTAGGGGAATGATATAAAAATTTAAGAAATTTGCGGAAAATTACTATTCAGAAATAACCACTACTCATAAACTAAGGGTGCAAAAAGTTCTGTACGAACATCCGACATGGGCTCCCACTGCCTGCGGCACTATATAGCAGACGGGCGATAAATTCGGAACATTTTTCTGTATTTAAAACATAAAAAAGAGCAATTAAAAAATGCGTTTAAAAATGTCTTTAAAAAACAATTCTGAAAAAAAAATCATTATCAATATAAAAAATGAGAATTTAAATTCTTTTACAACTGTTGCTACCCGCTGCAGCAGCAGAAAGCATTAGAATGCAAGGACTTATTGTTGCCAATTTCTAATTTCTAGTGGTAAAAGAGCCAGTAAGGAGTATTCCAATCTTTTATTTAACGTTTAAAAAAGCACATTTTTGCTATCTAAATAGATCAGCATCAAACAGGCACCTCCAAATTTCCGTAAACCAACCAAAATCGCTGATTTTTTAGCACATATTATCGCTCAACCAATCAAAGTAGGAAAAAAAAAAAAAGAAAACAGTGTGGTAAACAAAAAGCCTGCCAGGTTGTCAAGTTGATTGCTAGGTTGTGACGTCATTTGAAACTAATCCATTCTCATCAAAGTTCATTACTATTAAATATGTTTTCAAAGCACATGTTTCACCTTCGTGCTAAATTTGAATGTTTAAATGAAAAAACACTCTTGAAACATTAAGCACTCAAATTGGTTTATTTAATTGTATCCTGGTTTACTTAATTATTTCTGTGAAAGCTTTATACAACCAACCAACCGAAAGCAAGCGGAAAGAAAGAAACGTATTTTTGATGAGCGATGCTTTATGAACCAACCAACCGAAAGTAATCTGAGGGAAAAAGGCTTTTGATGAGAGTGATGTCCGAATATTAATTAATTACTCAGCTAATAATTATAATATTAAAATTCTGCGAGCCAGGTATATCAGGAGAGATTTTATTCTATTCTCACAAAAATTTTGAACCTCGTATGTGCCGTAGATTTTTCTAGCCATCGCACAGAGACAGACACACACACACACACAGCGATTTATTCTTTTATTAGTAAAGATTTCTTTAAATGCTTTATACAGTGAAACCCCGATCTATCGTTCCCGCATCCATCGTTTTCCCGCATCGATCGTTTTTTTTCTATGGTCCCTGCACAAATTATATTTAAATAATGTTAACAAAACCCGCATAAATCGTTCTTCAAAAAGTGTTTTCCCGCATTCATCGTTGAAAATTTTTTCTCCTCACCGAAATGAAATTGAAGGTCAAGGGGATCCATATGACATACAAACTGGAATTACTTCTTTTATCCTAAAGTAACTCATTTGTACTGTTTTAGGTGGGTGGGGGGTGACAGGGATTACTGAAATTTATCGATTATATTTCCATAGATCAAAATGTTGCGACATGCGGTGTCCTAGGCATAGAAGAAATGTGTGATGATGCAAAAAATAAAAATAATGGCGAAGAAGCAGATGATAATGTTCATGCAGATGAAGCTGAGTCTACAGCAGTGCCAAGTCTGTCTCATGCAATTACGGCATTTGAAAGCGCACGAACTTTTATATATTCACATGAAATTACAGAAAATTTCCAGAAAAATGTTGTATACATTGAAAATTTGTCGTTTAATTTAAAAAATGAACGAAAAACCCAACACAAAATTACTGCTTTTTTAAAATAAATATGAATTTTCTACAACTTCGATTTATTTCTTTTACAGTTTGGTAAGTAACAAATTAGTATTTATTAGTATAATGTATGCAATGCACGTATGAGAAATGCACAAAGGTTGTTTTTTTCGTGTTTTAACGTTAACCCGTATTCATCGTTTTCCCGCATCCATCGTTTTTTTCACGTACCCCTTGAAAAACGATGGATCGAGGTTCTACTGTATTGGTAAGCTACATTTTTTAGTCTACGAGGAACGTTTTCAACTGAATATTAAATTATTTCACAAGTTCAATTAATGAAAAATTTCAACTTACTTTTTCTGGTTTCCGTACTGACTTTTCTTTACATAATAAATAAAAGATTTTACACCAATTTGCTAAAAAAAGTCATTAATTTTTATCTTTTGATTAAAGTTCATTAAATTTTTGTATGTAGTCATTGGAAGTATAACATTTTTAAAGCAAACTGTGTGGCCTGTACAGCCAAAATGCATTTTATTATTAGCAACATCTGTCACTGTGGAACAATTAACTTATTAAATTTAATTTTAGCACGCAGAATGTTGAACATCAATTAATACAACCTGGGGTTTTTTCTTCTATTATTTGGCCTAAATTTACTTTGATTCAGTTGAATACATAGTGTAAAATATTTTAGTATAAGACAATCACTATTTTCTTTCATAAATATCAAAATATAACAAAAACATTTTTTCTATTAGTTTTTATAAATAATAAAACAATTCTCTCACATTAGCATCATTCCCTCACATGAGGGAATGACAAATGAAGGACTGGTAAAATTTACAATATTAGCTTCTGAACTTTGTACTCATAAATCAAATTAACCCCTTAATGGTCGAATTAAATTACAGTTTAAAAATTCAAAATGCTTATTGGCACCACTTTTTTGAGGAAGAAATGGTCACCTTACTTAATGACAGGTAAAATGATGTCCATGATAAAGCCAATATCACTGTTCTATATAACTGGTGCGAATCAAACAAATCTGAATAATCTGAATAAAAGTCACAGCCCGTGAATATCACGGGAGCAAGAACTAAGGGGTAAAAAAAACAATACATATTTTCAAATTATCCTTATTACATTCTATTATATACATATTACAAGTTGCATGTGTAGACCAAAAAAAAAAAAAAAGTGATTAACCCCTTAACCTACGATTTACTTTTAACAGCTCCACGGTTTGGCAAATCCATAGCTACCACTAAAATTTAATAGAGATTTTCATCTTAAATTTAACTATATTTACTGTGAAATTTTAGTGGTAAGAAGAATTTACATTTGGCTCGACCACCGTACGCGGGCTATGCCCGTCATTGTAGGTTAAGGGGTTAAATACATAGAAATAATACTTGATGTGTTCATATTAAAATACAAAAGTGAGACAGATATTTCAGTTAGAAATGATATTTTTTGTATTTTTGGGTGGTAGTGGTTGCATGTGATGGAATGATATTTCTTAGGTTTAATCTATATATGCATATATTTTTTAATTTTTTGAAGTAATATAATAAATCCTTGTCTAAACTATATGTTTAAAATTATGAACTAGTATTTTCTGTATAAAAAAATTAAAATATACTCCAGTTTCATCATTTTAACGTATGAGTAGAATCATACGATTATTTATTTAATATAACAGTACACTTTTACATATTTCAATAACTTTTTTTTCAAAGTGTATCCAAAGCCGAAAGTGACGTGAATGTGGAGGAAGAAGAGAGAAAGAGGTGCGGAAGAGGTCAATATGGAACATGGCCACATTGTTTTCGCAAGAGCAAAGGACGATCTGAGGAGGAGCAAGAAAATGTAGTAGAAAGTGACGTGAATGTTGAGGAAGAAGAGAGAAAGAGGTGCGGAAGAGGTCAATATGGAACATGGCCACATTGCTTTCGCAAGAGCAAAGGACGATCTGAGGAAGAGCAAGAAAATGTAGTAGAAAGTGACGTGAATGTTGAGGAAGAAGAGAGAAAGAGGTGTGGAAGAGGTCAATATGGAACATGGCCACATTGCTTTCGCAAGAGCAAAGGACGATCTGAGGAGGAGCAAGAAAAAGTAGTAGAAAGCGACGTGAATGTAGAGGAAGAAGAGAGAAAGAGGTGTGGAAGAGGTCAATATGGAACATGGCCACATTGCTTTCGCAAGAGCAAAGGACGATCTGAGGAGGAGGAAGAAAATGTAGTAGAAAGTGACGTGAATGTAGAGGAAGAAGAGAGAAAGAGGTGCGGAAGAGGTCAATATGGAACATGGCCCCATTGTTTTCGCAAGAGCAAAGGACGATCTGAGGAGGAGCAAGAAAATGTAGTAGAAAGTGACGTGAATGTTGAGGAAGAAGAGAGAAAGAGGTGTGGAAGAGGTCAATATGGAACATGGCCACATTGCTTTCGCAAGAGCAAAGGACGATCTGAGGAGGAGCAAGAAAATGTAGTAGAAAGTGACGTCTCTGCAGAAGAAGGAGAGAGACAGAGGTGCAAAAGAGGTTATTATGGATCATGGCCACATTGTTTTCGCAAACGCAGAACAACCAGGAACCCAAACAGAGGATGAATATGTGTCTAATTTTATGAAAAGCCACGAATTCGAGAAAAAAATTCTCAATTTCGCGGATTATTCAAAGATATAACAAAATAGTTTAATTATTGAATAAACATTTTTGAAAATATGTGTTTGAAATTATGTTTCTATGACTTTTAACAGAGATAATCCAAAACAATCAAATTGACTCAACACTTTATGTTTCAAATTATGAATTAATGACAATTTTAAATTTCGAAAATATTTACTGAATTTAAAAAAACAAATATTAACGATTTTAAAATCATTAATTCAATGTTAGAATGATTCCGTCATTCAAAATTATTAAACTAAGTAGCTATTATAAGAAACTATGGAATATTTTCAACTCTTCTCAAATCATTTTTTGAAAAAACGGGTTTTTACTATTTTATACGATTAGGAAAAATACAAACATGATGACTCATAATATAAATTCGATAATTTTTCAAAACTGAAACTCCCTACTCCATGTCTTTGAACATCAAGAATTCAGAGCAGACATAAACTGGGAAAAACATTTACATTTTGAAAAAATTATATCTTTGTACAATAATTCATCCATATGGAATATAATCGAAAGTCTATATAACTAACTCACTACATTGCTTTACTACTAATCGATGTATTATATAAATTTTACAAGAAAACTGTACTGTCCAAAAAATTCGAGAAAAGCTAATTTATTTTTAAAATGTAAAACCGAAAATTCAATAAACTGAAATTTATAACTTATTTAAAAACTAACAAACAAAAATAATGCTTTCGAATTTAATAAAGTAAACATTTTCTCATTCATCGAAACTTATTAGCAATTTATTTTTTAGAGTATTAAAAAATATTCTCATATAACATATATTTTAAACGAACACATTTAAAAATATATAGTAGTTCAATCAACTGAAAAAAATCGATTTTATTCAAAAACGCAAACAACTCTTCTCGAGTTTAACTAAAAATATAGTATTCATATCTTGCACCTAACAATCAAATTATGTGATTAAAAATATGTCTAATATATAATAATTTGTATCCTCTATTATTCTATAAGTGTTAAAACACCAACCATTATTTCGTAACGACGAAATGTCACTGCAATTAAACATAAATTTCCAAGCTTTCTGAACAAGAAACTTAACAAGCTTTACCAATCCCCAATTTGAAGAAAAACCCATATCTTCATTTTAAACTCGAGCTGTATCAAGTGCTTGCTGGCCTAGTGGTTAAGAGTCTCGATTCGGAACTCGTGGTACCAGGTTCAAGGCCATGCACTGGAGAGTGAGAGAAGTATTTTTTTTAAACGCTGCTTTTATCAGTTTACGTAAATGTTTAGTCGTTGAACGAAAAAAAGAGCGGAATTTCTTCAATTGACGGATATTTTCTATCTTGTCACAAAGAATAAAGAAACAGGCATTCAATTCCCGGATATATTCCGGTAGCAGTGCTACTAGGAATATTTCGTGAATTGAAGAAAGTATTTCTGAGAGTGTAGGCACTTCCCCATTATCCCGTCGACCGTTTTACACAAATGCAAACTATCACCATAGCACAGGATTTAATGACAAAAATGCATGATTATGGTGTCACATTCGCTGGACTCCAAATGCTTTTCACTTGTTTATTATTTCAATAAGTGATTTTTAATTTAGCGTTTATCTGTGTTTTTAATGATATTGTACTGATTTATTTGTTATTTCGTTAATCAAATTAACAATTACATGATTATTGGGCGACGTCTTTATATTAAAAACGAAAAGAATTTTTAAAAAGTTCCGATGCATGATTACGTACAATAGTTTTATCTAAAGTCACAAACATTTATCCACTAGGAGATCAGGAGGAATAAATATTTAAATCTACCCTATATATATAAAATCCTAATGAAACGAATTTATGAAACGGAAGTATGAATCGACTGATTAAACAACTGATTACGTTTCACGGCGATTTATCCTAAAATATGGAATACTTTGCGATGAAATTAACACCAAAAATCAATATTGATCCGCAGATTTCAAAACTGGTATTAGAATTTTTAAATTCGAATTAATTTTCGAAATATTAATTTTTTTCTAATTTTATATACATTTTTCTAATGATGGCAACTCAAATTTCAATCATAACAGATATTTTTTTTTCGCATTTCAAAAAAGGTTATAATTTTAAACTAATTTGGCGACCAAGTTTGGCCTCCCTTAAATCTATGCTAAGAACAATGCTTCTTTTTTATTTCGTTATCATTTTATTTAATACAAAACTTTCATTAAGGAAAAAAAAATTAAAATTAATGGCTTACACTTCTTTCTTTTTTTTTAAACGAAACTAAAAGAAAAATATTAGGCTCAGATGTCATATACGCACCGGAATACCTAATTGGCGCCACAATGACGTTATTTTGCCTCGTATGATAACCCGGCTATTGTTGCTTATTCATCAATAAATGTTTATTTAGATTTATTTTCTTTTTATTTAAGAAAAAAATTATAAATTGTTTTGCTCTATAGTTATTAATTAATTTTTTATTAATTTATTTTTATTTCATTTTAAAAGTAATAGAAAAATAATTTAAAAGTACATATATAACTGGTATTCGAAAACGAGGTTTTCGCCAAATTGTCGTAAAAAAATGTCGCCAATATCGCCAAATTATATAAATCGCCAAACCATTCGCCAAATTATACAAGTTGACGTAATTTTTTTTTAAATAACAAAAAAATAAATAAATTAGTATAAAAATTCAAATACAAATAAAGAGTCGAAATAAAAATCACTTGATGGCGTATCACGTGTAACTTCCTTACAGTCAAGTGAATGTTACATTTTCGATCAACCATTATTATCGTTTAATCTTATTGTCTGGCGATTTATTTTTGGTCAATGGGATAACCAAGTAGTACCGTTTTAATTTACCACTCAAAAAATAAAAAAATTCTAACTTACGAGTTAAAAAAAAAAGGATACTTTTCCGTTTACGGACACCATTGTCGCCAAGCGTAATAGTTGGCGCAAAATGAAAATCATGTGAATTGAAACATTTGAAAAATAAAAGAAAAAACACTTTCGATAGTAAAGAGAGTCTTTTAAAAATATAACATTTGGAAACTACAGACTTTTATGAACTATTTTACTAAATCACAAATATATACTTAAAATAAATGAACAAATAACTGTTATACAATAAAGTATAGCAAATAATAGCAAATCACAATGTTTCGCATGTTTTACTATAAAAATCCTTTTCGCGATCAGGGTTGATCTAATTGGCGCATTAGCATACATTTTGGCATGGTGTCCGTATAACGGAAAAATACCAAAAAAAGCTATTGGCGAGATTTGAGACCGGCTAACATAAAAGTACCAAGAATTCTTTACGATCATGGCAACTTTTATGTAGTTTTTTTCGAAAAAATAACTTTGATTCTTTAACACTAGAACGGCGGGAAATTTTACTCAAGTTTTATAAAAATATTTTACATCAGAATTTTTATTAAAAACTATTTAACTTATTTATTTAAGTTATTTTTGTGCAGCTTATCTTAATCTTATATTATAAAACAATTTCTGGTTCGAATCGACATGTATTCATTCGGCAAGGGTCAAAATGACCCCTCGCCGCCGTTCTAGTGTTAATCAAAATGGAAACCTTTCTTATGAAAAGCGAAGGAACTGTTGATGATAGTCGCATGACTTAAGCTATTATAATAGAGATTGTTTTCAATTCTATAAACAGTACAAAAAATAATATTTTTAACGATTACAAATTTACTTACACATGCCTATTAAAAACAGAAAAAAAAAAAAAAACTTTAAAGTTACTATTAAATGAGTACGAGTTAAAAGCAGGAAAATATTGAAAATTATGTCTAGAAAATTGTATTTACACATAAATATTAAAATAGAAAGGAAACTTTAAAATAATAAATACATTAATATGCGTTTAACCCTTTCAGGGGCAAGGTACTTCTATTCGTAAAATGTTGAAATCAGTGAATGGCACCGGAATTTACAAACAAATTTCGAAATACGAAAATGCTTTTGTTCACTTACTTAATAAAAGGAAATTTTTCATTCCAATATTCTGGTGCCAATTTGGCATTTAAGAATTAAAATTAAGTGGTCCAAAAATGAACTACCGCCCTTGAAGGGGTTAAAGCAGTAAATTGTAGTTATTGTAGTAAATTGTATCATTTCAATCGTTTTACAACGCTGTTAAAAAGTATCGGTCGGCAAAGACTCTGTTTACTTAATTCATTTTATTTTAGCTTCTTTTCAAATGTTTAACTGATCTTCTTTAACCCGGGACAACTCGCTGCATGAGATTTTCTCTCACAGTCGTACTTTTTTAAGACTCTTATTTAAATCATTTTTCATTTTAATTAAAATTTCAAAATGTTTTACAATTATTTTACCTATTTTGTGAATAAAAGTAATAAGCCAACCAAAAAAAGTTGATATTATATGAATGTAAAGTAAAAGAAAAGCAATTGGGCATTCACACTAGCGAGTTCTCCTGGGTTAATCAAACACGAAAACAACCATTGAATGTCTTAAAAGCAACTGATTTGGCATTAAATTTTCGTAATCAAAGGGAATTGAATGGAAACCCGTTTACTGGGAGATCGCTATAGTTTTTTTTCATTTTAATTCAATCTTCTCTAATCTTTTAAAAACCGATCAAATTAGCGTGATTTTAGATTCTGCTGTGTCTGAATGGGGGTTGGCGAGCTTACCTTGCAGGGGCAGAGCACCCTAGTATATATATATATATATTTTTTAATTAAGCAAATTATTTATTTTATCTTTTCATTATCCTGGTGTAAATTCCATTGGTTAAAGTTACTAATAATTAACACTTTATTCAGTGAGACATTTTCAATTTTTTTTAAACTTTTTTTAGATTTCAATGTCAACATGCTATCATTTGTTTATTGGCTTTATAGTTTGGTAATAGTTTTTTTTTTTTTTTTTTTTTTTTTTTTTTTTTTTTTTATTGGAAGCAGTCGACGGAATAATAGAGATGTAACGAAATTTTTATTAATAATTATTTAATTTAAAGTTGGATCCTAAAGGATTAACTTCTGGCAGTCTTCCACATATTAGGATATATTAGGATTGCTTACATGTGCTTACAGTCGGAACATCAAAAGCCTCATCATCGGAGAATTGAAAGATTTTTATGTAAATCGCTAGTAAAATGTCACAGGAATAAAATGAGATAGGTATGACTAGGTTTATCAAGCCAAAAATAAGTTTACTTAAATTAATTACTATTAAAAAGCTGTAATGATTTGCCGTTTTCGCGGAAAGCCGACACTTGGCCAACGTCCAGATGCGAAATAAAGATGCTACCGGTAACAAGTTAAAGCAAAATAATTGCGAAATTTTCACACGGGCCGCCGCCTTATAATAGGCACGGTAGAGCGCCGATTATCCGAACAAGTCCAGACCGACCCTTGTTCGGATAAACAAAAGTTCTAATAAATGGACAGACAATTTAAGGGATGTTTCTCACTATGCTAAAACCTTTGCACGTTATCTAAGCTTAGGATTAGCAGCCGCATTTAGTGTCTGGCATGTTTAATTTTTTTTTCTTTTTGTTTACATTTTTATAATTTTTTTTCTCATTTTATCATTTTCTGAACTTTAGAGATTATAAGCAAAATAGCTTTTGATTGTTGTTTTGCTTCAACGAAGACATTCTTTTTAATGCTGCCATATCTCTAATTCTTCTTAAGTACTTTACTTGAATAGGGTCAACGTTCTTCTGCCGTTCGATCCATTTCATTTCTGCTTCCAACCATTCAAAGACTTCATTATGTGATGGAACTGGTTTATTTTCAAAGCATTCGTTTTCATTTTCTTCAGTTTCTTTTCCATCATGAATCTCATCATCATTTAAAATCTGATATTCAGGGTCATATTACGTCACTTTTTAACCATTCGTTAATTTCATTTTCTTCATAGCTTAGGATTCTTCCCATCTCTTTTATTCCTTTACATTCCTCATTTTCTGATTCACTATCAGTTTTTTCTTTATTTAAAATTTTATTCCAAGCCAATGGATAATTGGGAGTTCGGTTAAAATATTTTTGGGGGAGAAATAGGCTGTTCGGATAACTGGAAATTCTGTTTAAAAATTTTTTTGAGAGAAATAGGGTGTTCGGATAATTGGAAGTTCGGTTAATTGGAGTTCCAATAATTGGCGCTCTACTGTATAACAAACTTTTGTCATACTACGTTTTTCTGAAAGAGCACAAAATTCTCTATAAAATGCTCTAAGAGTGATCAATATCCGCGATGATGTAAAACTTTAATAATTAAATTAAACATATTTTTGGCTTGCCATCACTAGTTCGTTTGGCTCGTATGCCATTTTACTATCGATTTACAAAAAAATTATTCAATTCCGCGATGATGAGGCCTTCTATGTTTCGCGGACTTCTAGTACCTTGATCAACTTCTTGATGGGGCGTTCCCTGTAACTTCTAGACGTAAATGCGTAACATTAATTGCATGCCAACAAAGGTAAACACGTTTACGAGCAAAAGAATTTTGCAATAATGCTTCCCTTTCATTAAATATTATTTTTTATTATAATATTCCTATTCATAGAAGAATGGTTGTTATAAATGGTGGATAACATACATTAACATATCAAGCAAATGGTAAAATTTTATGTTTACAAATCTATATATGTTTAATAAAAGTTGACCAGTGCAATCACAATGTGACTGGTGATGCAGATAAATTTTTATAATATGTGGACAATTTTTAGGAATAACTTTAGTTACTTGTCAAAAGCCGAAGACAGCTCTGAAAATAGATCTTCACACATGCCTAATCAAAATTGTAAGTTGTCAAATACTATGTCCTAACGACAACCACAAATGAAATTTATTTAGGAAACTTGCTTGCTTCATTATTTAAAAACTGAATTCAGTGGTATATAATCAAATAATAAAACTTTGTATTAATCACCATAAAACAAACGAACACACAGGAGGCGTTTCGGGATGGAAATTTTAACAGCCAGTCATCAGTCAATGTAAACACGTGTTCGTAAGGAGACAAGGTCACGAATTATCAGTCAATGATATTTTAATTTTTTTAAACTGATAATGAAAATTTAAATTTTTTAATCAGTTATTTTTTAATACTTGAAATTTCATAATAAGTACGTTAAAAATATAATAATATAGTGAAATTTACTTTTCTTAATCATCTCTTAAAAAGTTATTCATTAAAAAAGTCACTATAAATAGGAACACTGCTCTAGAAAAATTTTAATTACTATCATTAGAAATGATTTATTCTAGTTTTTAGTATGGTATAAAATTTATACTTAAACGAATTTATGAGATAAATAAAATCGTAATTACGAAATATTTTCAAGAAAATCTACTTAAACATTCTTATTTTTAAAATGTTATATGTTCTGAAAACAGTATTAGTACTGACTTAAAAAAATAACTTCTACAATTTTGTGTAGATCTAAGTTTCTTTTTTCACCGTCGGAATTTATTCAGTTTGAAGTTCTTTTGTTCGAAATGTGTATTATACAACAAGATATCAAAACAAGAATATTTCACAAAAAACTTAAGTAGATCAACATTAATTAGAAGGCAACATAATTTTCTAAATTTGTTTAAACAAATTTAGACAAATAAAAAGACGTTTACAATCGAATGTTTAAAAAATCATTGGCTTTTTTATCCTTTTGAGCAAAAAACTGGTTTTGTGATAAACACCCCTTACATTATTACACACAAGAAGATATCAGAAGAAGAATATTTTACAGAAAACTAAAGTAGATTAAAATCAATTTAAAGAATTTCGAATCTTTTGAGCAAAAAATTTGTTTTGTAATAAACACCCTCTAAATTATTACACACAACAAGATATCGGAACAAGAATATTTTACAAAAAAAAATAAAGTAGATCAAAATCAATTTAAAGAATTCTGAATATTTTGAGCAAAAAACTTATTTTATAATAAACACCCTCTTTATTATTACACACAACAATATATCAGAAGAGGAATATTTTACAAAAAACTAAAGTAGATTAAAATCAATTTAAAGAATTCCGAATCTTTTGAGCAAAAAATTTGTTTTGTAATAAACACCCTCTACATTATTACACACAACAAGATATCGGAACAAGAATATTTAATAAAAAAATAAAGTAGATCAAAATCAATTTAAAGAATTCTGAATATTTTGAGCAAAAAACTTGTTTTGTAATAAATACCCTCTAAATTATTACATACAACAAGATATCGGAACAAGAATATTTTACAAAAAAAAAAAAAATAAAGTAGATCAAAATCAATTTAAAGAATTCTGAATATTTTGAGCAAAAAACTTGTTTTGTAATAAACACCCTCTACATTATTACACACAACAAGATATCAGAACAAGAATATTTTACAAAAAACTGAAGTAGATTAAAATCAATTTAAAGAATTCCGAATCTTTTGAGCAAAAAATTTGTTTTGTAATAAACACCCTCTAAATTATTACACACAACAAGATATCGGAACAAGAATATTTTACAAAAAAATAAAGTAGAAGAAAATCAATTTAAAGAATTCTGAATATTTTGAGCAAAAAACTTGTTTTGTAATAAACACCCTCTACATTATTACACACAACAAGATATCAGAACAAGAATATTTTACAAAAAACTAAAGTAGATTAAAATCAATTTAAAGAATTCCGAATCTTTTGAGCAAAAAATTTGTTTTGTAATAAACACCCTCTAAATTATTACACACAACAAGATATCGGAACAAGAATATTTTACAAAAAAAAAAATAAAGTAGATCAAAATTAATTTAAAGAATTCTGAATATTTTGAGCAAAAAACTTGTTTTGTAATAAACACCCTCTACATTATTACACGCAACAAGATATCAGAACAAGAATATTTTACAAAAAACTAAAGTCAGTGGTGGAAAATTGGCGCAGAGGAGGAGCCTATTGACACCAATAATATTTTATAGTATCATTCCCTTTAATAAAAACTCAGAAATTCTGTCATTAGATAAGTCAAAAAATACTACTAAATTTTAGTGATGTCAATAGGCTCCTCCTCTGCGCCAATTTTCCACCACTGTAAAGTAGATTAAAATCAATTTAAAGAATTCCGCATCTTTAGAGCAAAAAATTTGTTTTGTAATAAACACCCTCTACATTATTACACACAACAAGATATCAGAACAAGAATATTTTACAAAAACTAAACTACATCAAAATCGGTTTAAAGACAACATTTTGTCTGAAGTTGATTCAACAAAAGACATTTCCACAAGAATAATAAGAAAATTATTTTTTTTCTGGGTTTTTTTGTTTCTATTCCGTTTTGAGAAAAAATAATTAATTTCGCATTTATATTCTTAATTATCGAATAAAATATGATTTAGTTAAATAAACAAGAAACAAAACTACACGAGATAGTTTAAATAAGTCCTGTATTTATTCTACCGAACAAAGACTTACAAGCGTTTACATATATTTTATTATTATCATTATCAGAGTCTTTTCTGCATTCAATACGTGTATTTACTTATGTGAAAGTATAATAATGACGCTTTTCAATGGGAATATTCAAATACTTTTGTTGATATTTTCCATTAATTGCTTTGAAATTGTTCAGAAACATTCACGTGTTACTGATTTAATGAGTTGCATTTGTATTTAGCTTTTAGCTGCAGCAAACATTTAATTACAACCAATTAAAAACACAAGCGTGTACACTTTACATAAATTATTTACGCGTTGATAATAATATTCAACTTATTATTAGTTATGTTTCTTTCCAGGCACGGAACTAGATAACTAATAATTAGCTATAATTCTTAAAATATTTTTAAATTTACAAAAATTACTTAATGTCTTTTGTCTTTTAATGCAAATAAAAAAATAACCTCAAAAGTAATAAAAAAATATTCATTTGTCATTTTTCACTTATTTTTCAAAAATGCATACTTCGAGGGCTGACGAGCTGACCTGCAAAATGCTAAATGTCATTAAATATAACTTTTCATGAGGGTAAAAGTTCAAGGCAACAACATTTTCTATAAAATAACACAAGAATCAGGTTTCTAAGATAAATAGTTTTCACTTAATTAAAGAAAAATGACATTTTTTCGCCCAGAATAGCAATTTTTCAAGAATTCAACTTCGAAAAGGCACCGGTTAATGTTATTCAATTGAGCTAAAAATTTCCCAATGTCATTTATTAACTAATTGGCAACTATTAGAGGGTCCCACAGAAAATAAGATTACAAAAAATATTTCCCATATAGCTTGTGATCACCCTACCAACATAGCATTTTTAGCTTGCAGAAATCTTGCTTTGAAAACCTACAAAGTTGCAGCAAGCTCAGCATGACAAGACTGAAAGTTCATAACAAGACTGCAGCAAGATAAATCAAACGCCGACGTCACAGCACTTTGAACTTGCAGCTAACTTGTCGTGCAAGTTAAATTCACGCTGTATTAAATTTATTGAAAATTAACGGCAAACAATTAATCGAAAAATTCTGCAAACTTACTGCAAAGTAGTAAGGTTTCCATGCCACATTAACTACGTTGACAACTGTTGCACTATAAGTTTAACCCCTTCGAAGGTGTCTATAGACCTGATCAGGAATATTGATGTATACGCACCGTTAAGGTCCATGCATCGTTTTTACGCCCATAAACGAGTTAGGGTAAAACTTGTACTTCTTAATTCCAACCTTTTTTGGTATTTGAAAAGTATAACGTTTAAAAAAGACGGTGCCAACCGAATAAAATTTCTGCAATTTCTGCTTATCTGCTGATTGTCTATTCTCTCAATAGAGGGATTTTTTGTTTTCGTCACTTTCGTGAATTAAAGACAGTGCCATCAGTTTCACAACCAAACTACTCATGCAAATGGGTGATGGTATACCTTGCGGGAAATTTGCTGCGAATTTCTCAATTCAAATTTGTTATGGCAAGATAATATCAGAAAAAATCAAACTTGCTGCTAATGTTCATGCTATCTGGGTAGTCATTATGCTTTTAATAATTTTAGATAACATTTGACCGAGTTACGGTGAAGTCTTGTAATGAGTCACAGTCAATTGATGTTTCGTAGTTGTGATAATTTAATCTCCGAAAGGATACAAGAATCACTAGCTAGGCGCTGACAGGCCTGTATCGGTGTTAATAATGGCATATTTTAGCACATTCTGTAATTTTTATGTCAATAAAACGCTTGTTATACTTGATCCTTTTGGCGACCAGATGACTTTTTCTATTTTTACTTTCTTCTATCTTTACAGGAAGAAAGTATAGGTTTCATGAAAATTTTCGAATTCCATTTTTCGACGGATTTACACGTTTTATGGGTCAGAGATTCCAAAAAACATGTTTTTACAAAATGTCTGTCTGTGAGTCTGTCTGTCTGTCCGTCTGTCTGTCTGTATGTGACACAAATTTTGTGGAACAATTGTGTCCCAAGAACTAATGCACGGAATTTAATAAAAATTTATATTCAGGTAGTCCCTGACATAGATTGATGCTGATTAGTTTTTGGTGTAAATCGCCCGGCAGGTGGCGCTGCTATGTAGCATTTTGCAGGATTTCCGCAAAAACTCTCAAGAACTGATGCACGGATTTTTATAAAACTTCAGATTCCGTTAGTCCTTGACATGAATGGTTGCTGTTTACGTTTTGGTGTAAATCGCCCAACAGGTGGAGCTGCTATGCTGCATTTTGCAGGATTTACACTATTTTCGTAGTAGCTCTATCTCAAGAACTAATGCACACATTTTCATCAAATTTCGGATTTAGTTAGTCCTTCATATGAAATGATGCTGACTACGTGTTGGTGTAAATCGCCCAATAGGTGGCGCTGCTGTGCTGCATTTTGATCTATTTCCTAAATGGCTCTATCTCAAGAACTAATGCACGAATTTTCATCAAACTTAAGATTTAAGTATAACATGATTAATATTGCTGCTGATTATGTGTTGTTGTAAATCGCTCAACAGGTGGCGCTTCTATGCTGCATTTGTCATGATTTGTGCTATACTTCTATCTCAAGAACTAATGCACGAATTTTCCTCAAACGTCATATTCAGTTAGACGTTGAAATAAGTTGGTGATAATTAGGTTCTGGTGTAAATAACCCAATAGGTGGCGCTGTTATGCTGCATTTTGCTGGATTTACACGATTTCAGTGACAGTCATACCTCGAGAACTAATGCACGGAATTTCATATTTTTAGAATTATCATGATGAACACAGATTGCCATTTTATTTGGCACTGAGATAGTGAATATTGGAGCATTGACATGTATGAGATAGAAGAAAGTTTTGTGATGGCCACAACATAGTAGTTTATTTACAATCAAAGTTCAAAATTATTTGTGAAAATCGGTACCTTAACTTTGAGCGGCCGTCATTTTGTTCAAAATCAATTTTTTCAAAAGAGCTTTCACTGTGAATTATTAATGCATGAAATTAATATTGATGTTTTGTATCACAGATGATTCTATCGTTTTACAGCACACTACAACATTGTAAAAAAACGGACTAAAATACGGAAATACTTCGAGCAATCGAGACTCCAATACTATTTCCCTATTTTAATGGAACTTTTTCCTGGAACATTAAAGAAAAATTATCGTTTTTTTAACATTTACGGGGGAAAATTTCCGTTAAAATACGGAAATAGTACTGGCGTCTCGATTGCCAGTAATATTTTTTTTTTTTTGAGTGAAGATATATATACAAAAAAAAAAAAAAAAAAAAAAAATAGTTTTTAAAAGTTTTCTAACTGCATTCTCTTTGTATATCCCATGTTAAATATATTATAATTTTTCTCACCTAATCAATGGTATTCTACAGATATAAGAGCAATTTTCAACCTTTAAACAAAAAAGAATAAAATTGAAAAATATTGATAACATACGAAGTAATCATTCCTTTATTTATTTAATGATCAGTAAAATTTTATGAATAAATAGTTCTTTTGTTTCATTTAGTCATAAAGGCAAGTTTTAATTTTAAATATCTCTGATGGAGATTAACAAAACAACATTTACAGATTTTATACTGAACTTTAAAAGCTTTTGTCATTTTAATCGTAAGGAAAAATTTCTTTTATTTCACATATCTAAATTAATACCATTTGTAATTTATGTTGTCTTTAATGAAAAGAATTATATCCTTTAAGATGAAAACATGTCGCGTAACAAGAAAATATTTTTATGTCCTAATTTGTCTTGTAAAAAAGCCTCAAACGCTTCTAAGCAGAGCTCTGCATTTAAAAAGATAAATAGCGATGCTCTGATAATGCAAATAGCCTAATAAATTTTAATGAAGATTATATTACCCTTTGAATTCAATAAGCCTTTTTAATTCTTTCAATTTACGTCTGCCACTGTTTTCTTTGACATTTTAAGTCTGGAAAGCATTTTGGGAGCTTACAAAACTATAACACTATCCAAAAAATAATACAAATGAGCAATTGAAAATGTAAATGGTTTGCAGTTACAATATATTGTTTCCGGAAATTTTGACATACATTATTAAATATTTAAGTGTACAAAGGCAGTTTGTTAAGCGCGTAAAAATCATGGAACTATTAATTAAAAGGAATTGGCATATCTTTAAAATAGTGAAGCATCAACTGTAACGGTTTCGCAGGGGATGATTTCCGTCGGATGAAACGTCCCCAGTAAATTTAAATAGACATTTTTTCTTACTTAAACGCCTTTTTAAATGCAAAATTTCAGTCATAAATAATGACAGAAACAGCTATTCCTTTTTACTGGTGGGACTTTACTTTGGCGATAGTCAGGCCCTGCGTTTCCGCCATATTGTGACAACCTAGACAACCCTATGTCAGTTTCACTGAAAAAGATTATAATACCGGAGCAAAATGAAACCAGTAAAAACAAATAGTAAATTTTGCCATTTTGTAAGAAATGACATTTCCATGAATATGGCACTTAAATAAGACGAAATTTTCTATTGAAATTTATTGGTGAAAAGTTTGCCCGGGCGGTAATAAGAAACAGTTGATACGATTTTAAAAAATCAGCCGCCATCTTGTGACAACCTCCTCAGTTACTTCACTCGCAAATGGCAGACAGTACACTATATGTCACCTCCTCTTTATTCATAACTCCATTGTAAAAATATCAAGGGGGAAAACTGTACATACTACTTTTGTAAATAAAATTATTTTCTTTACTAACAAAGCAGGTACATATTGCGGTACAAATATAAGAAGGACCGGAATAAGAAATTTGACATGATAATTTTCGATTAACACGTTCCCGCCGGCGCCAATATTTATGTTTTTCCCTGTGAGACGGCGCTCGAATTCATCTTTCGCTTCATCGGGCGACGCGTAGTCCAAGAGCTGTTAAACATTTTAGGGAAGGTATTTGAGGCACCCTGAAAATTTGTGCAACACTTCTTTTGTAATGGCTGAATACAAAATCGAATGTCTGGCTGAAGGATCGTGGCCCAAAAACTGTGCCAGACACGTGTCAAGTGCCATTTTTTGACTACCCCCCAAAAAAGGTATTTGAGGCACGCTGAGATTGAGACAGAATAATATTTATACTTAGAAAAAAATATTTTCAAAACGACAGACACTTTAGTCGGCCCAAAAACTGTGCCAGACACGTGTCAAGTGCCATTTTTTGACTACCCAAAAAATGTATTTGAGGCACGCTGAGATTGAGGCAGAATAATATGTATGCTTATAAAAAAATATTTTGAAAATGACAGACACTTTAGTCGGCACAAAAACTGTGCCAGACACGTGTCATGTGCCAAATGGCACTTGACACGTGTCTGGCACAGTTTTTGGGCCACGATCCTTCAGCCAGACATTCGATTTTGTATTCAGGCATTACAAAAGAAATGTTGCACAAATTTTCAGGGTGCCTCAAATACCTACTCAAAAATGTTCAACAGCTCTCCTACTAACGGTACTGTCGCTTATTCAGACATTATATGTAATAATCCGCCCCTTTCATATTTATTGAATTGAACTCAAATATAACAAGCAGACTTGATTGTGAATGTCTGAAAGTTCGTAAGGAGTAAGCAAATTACTTAGAGACATGATTTTATTGATTACATATGTACGATTTTAATATAAAATGTCTTACAATGTAAAGAAATATGGATAAAATTATATAAATATATTTCTGTAAGGTAGAAGTCACGCCCTTAGTCAATGATATTTTTTTGAATGAAAACAAGAATTCTCGTTTCCCATCGTGAATGGAGTACGTTTATAATAATGAATTGTTTTTACTACTGAGTTTTCGAATATTCAAGTGTGACCCATCTGTAGTGCAAGCCGTCTATGGGGCATTCTCACAATCTTTTGACTTTTGGGGGGGAAAATCTGGCGAAATTAAGTTTGCTAAAATAACATTTTAATCTGATAGATAATGATTCAAAATAAAGAAAAAATGGTCAGCAGCGAATTTTTATTAGTCACGATGCTTGAAATTGGTATTTAAATGCTGATTTAAATTCTACAGTAAATTTCCTGTCAAGGAATTTTTGACATTATTTCTCTAGCATACTTTTGCATGAGAAAAAGCTTGAAAAAAATTCTGTGGCTGCATCTAAAATGATTTTCTGTATAGTTTTAGAAGAGGTATGGTAAGGAATCTAAAACCCAGGGACAGAGTTTAAAAAATAATAACAACCCTAAAAATGTGAGGAGGTTAATTTTTAGCTACATATTTATATAAAACAATAGTTCCAGTTTCAGAAAAAATTACCTCGAATTATTTTTATTGAGACAATTTTATCCAGCCATCTCCAAACTTAAAAATCAGCATCAGGGACACGGGACGGTAGATGAGTTTTCCTGGTATTTGGACCCCCAACATCGTCCAAAAGTTATTTATCTCGTTAATATTGTTATGCTATCATGCAATAGGGTGTTCCCCGGTATCTGAAAAAAAAAAAGTGTATTAAATAGAAAAAAAATATTATTCAGGGACATGGAAGTCAAAAGGTTGTGAGAATATCCTCTATAGCATAGTCGAGTGTGACCCACCTATAGTACACGCCTTCTATGGTACAGTCGAGTGTGACCCACTGGTGATGCACGCCGCCTGATGCGACAGTGAAGCGTGACCACCGGTGATGCACGCCGCCTAATGGGGCAGTCGAACGTGAACCACCGGTGATGCACGCCATCGTGAACGTGTTAAGTAAATTTGAATCTATAGAGATTTTGTAGCTTAAAAATTATTTCTTTATTAATTCCTTATTTATTGAAAACTAATCAGGTACACAGACTTGCTTTACGAAAAGGAGTTTTGGAATGTCAATAAAATGTGAGACGAACATAGTTTTTATTCTGCATAATTCTTAAGAAAAAATTGAGAAATAGCAGCATATGCCATTTATGTATGTTGTTGTCATTAAGTGACCGTTTTAAAAATCGCATTATAAGATGTTTAAGAAATAACAATTCTTCCAGCTATAAGCTTTGAAATTTTTTTAAAGATACTTTTAAAAGGAGTTCTGTAAATAGTTCTTGTGCCTTATCAATTTAACATAAAATAATAAGTAGTATATTGTTATTGTTAGTATAACATTGGATATATCGGTTTGTGTTTTACACAAATGAAGTTTCTAGTGGGAGTAAAGTGTAGATTGCAAAGAAAAGAAAGTAAAATAAGTAAAAGCAAGTGTTCCTAAAGTAAAAGTAAGTGTTTAACAAAAAGCTGTGTGAACTGGATAAAATTCATGTGAAACATGCTGGTCGTTAATGGGTTAAATGGAATCTTGTCACCTACGTACACCTGATGCACACACACGATACACACACACACACATACATATATATATATATATTATAAAAACTAAGACAACCCAAAATTCCATAAATTTAAATTTAAAACCAAACCTATAACTAAACTAAAAGCACACCATTAACAAATGAACAAACAGAAAACAAAAACGAAAGAGAAATTTATACAACCAACTAAAACAAAAAAGGAAAGAGCCGGCTTGGCTTACAACAAGCAGTGCGGGGTTAATTTAGATTTACGTGCACGACGTTCCCCCTCACCTGTCAAAACCAAAATCAATAAGAAAAACTAACTTCAAATCAGAAAAAAGATGAAATGTAAACCAAAAAATTAATTCCCACTACGTCCAATCGACACGCCTAGAATCGAACAGTGAATACAACTCAATTCGATAACTCTTACTTTTGCTAAAATCATAAATTAAACCATTAATAAATCTCGGAGGATAACCCTGCGAACTGGCGATACTATAATAGTCGTACGTTTCACCAGCCAATCCATCCTTATATGTATATACAGGATGATTCATAAATATCGAAACAATAGGCTATCTCCTTAATTAATGCCCCTAGGCACATACTTCCAGTTGCAAAGTTTTATAAAAAAAAAAAAAAAAAAAAAAAAAAAAAAAAGGTGAAAAATTTGATGAGATATTTTACAACTCTATGGGAGGTCTATTTGAGAAAATACGAAAATTAAATTTTTATACGGCCCCTGTAGGATAAAATTTCCAATTAGGCATTTTTTCCTTATCCATTCCTGAATTAAACACAAAAAGTTTCATCTCCATTGTCTGCAAAACTCATGGAGTTATGTCTGTTTAAATTATTCGTCAGGTTTTAAGGGATTAGATACAAATTGAAATGCGTGTTATTCAAGAAACAATGTTACTTTAAAAGTTCCAGGATACATGTAAAAAATATATTTATTGAGTTAGAATTAGATTTTTCTGTTTTTTTGTGATGATTAATTATATAATTTGCAAATAAAATCACATCCTAAAATTTCTCAGAAAGCTTAAAATTTTTAAAATAATAATTATTTTTTTTATTAGGGTCATTTAAATTGTTATATCTTGAAATATTATCGTCGAATTTCAAACTTTTTTTCATTTAATTAAAGAGGAAAATATAATTTTAATTTTGTTTCAGGTTGTTTTTAATTTTGTTAATCAAAACACAAATTAAAAAAAAATATGTAAAATATTAAAAAAATCATATTTTCAAAAATAAATATATTTTCAACTTTGTCGAAACAAAATTAATGTAAAATTAATGTAAATTAATGTAAAAAGGTCATGTTCCCAGTTTACACCTTTTTTTTTTTTTTTTTTTTTTTTTTTTTTAGCAATTCTTGACTTAAAAATGTAAAACAATAATTTAAATTAAATTTATTTTAATTTTAACTACGCATTTAAATTAATTATTTTTAACAAATTAAAAAACGCATTTAAAGTTTTCAACAAAGATTGGCTCCTAATAAAATGTTTAAATGCTTTTAAAAAAAATGCAGGTGAGTATATAACTCTTTTCTGTAGCTAAAACTTCCGATTCAGTTTAACTTTTGCCCTTTCCACCTTCTTAATGTACTATTTATAACAACGTTTTTTCTAGCATACCGATTGAGAGTGTTTTCATAATTTTAACACTCACATCTTCGGGTTTTATATCGCCCCGGCGAATGTTTAAAAAAAGTCTGTATTCTGGGGCCGGACCAATCTCGACCGGGCCTAATGTATTTTTCATACCGAACCGGGACTGGCTTCCTTTCTTCTTATGTCTGCACGGGGCGAAATTTTCAGTCCCGGTCTCGACTCAATCATTATTAAAATCTTTCTATCTGACTCCCTAAACCGTGCAAAAATCAGTAAATTTTGGCTCAACCCAAAAAATGTACATATATTTTTAAATCGCCATTACAATTAAAACATATTAACATTTACAATTAAACTTTAAAAATCGTTTTTAAAGGATTGTAGATTTAAACGCAAAAAGAAAAAAAAAAAAGTAAAACAAGTGAAAAACAACCTGCCTGTTACGTAATCCTGTCTAAAACGGAACAACTTTTTTAGTCATGCAAAATGAATATAATAATACTTGAGGAAAGAATAGAATATATTTGCACCTCCTAAGATGGGAAATTGTCTATAAGGCATTTTTATCTTGTCTGTGTGATTCCGTCTTAGAAGGTTGTACTCTATATCATTTTTTAAAGTCTCCAATACATGGATTATGGATTAAAAATATTAAACGGTAAGTGAAACATTTACATACAAATAGAGATTCATTAAAAAAAAAATAATAATAAGTATCACAGCCTTTGAAGCTTCTTTATAAATGAAGATTATAAACATATAAAAAGAAAATCTATAAGCATTATAAAGCTATAAAGCTATTTTTGGGCAGAGCTCTTTCATATGAAACAATTTTCAACCATATCGACGTAAAAAACTATGTTTTCTAGAAATTTAATCAGGCCGGACCAGACTCGGGCTAAGATTTAAACATTTTTCTAGGCCGAGACGAACTTTTTTTTCTATGGGTCGGCTCGTCAGCTCGAGACCGGGTTTGGATATTTCGACCCGTGCAGTCCTCTAATAAAGGCCTCCAGCATAATTTGAAAGAAGGTTTAACTTAAAATCTATAGACTGCTATTTTATATCCAAAGGAGAGGCAATGTCTTAAATCGACCTTTAATAACGTACAATTTGTGGATGATCCCTATCTTACATACAAAATGAGTCAATAACTCGTCGCTCAGAGGCATGGCAAAATGGTGTAAGTCGCGAATTTTGGAATTTTAATAACTCTGCGAGTTTTGCAGATACCGAGATGATTTTTTTTTTTGTTTAATTCAGGAAGGGATAAGAAAAAATTATCCTAATTGGAAATTTTACCCAACAGGGGCCGTATAAAAAATTAGTTTTTATATTTTCTCAAATAGGCCCCCCAAGCAGTTACAACTTTTTTCATTAAATTTGGCACCTTTTTTTATGAAACTTTGCAATTGGAAGTATGTGCCTAGGGGCAATATTTAAGGAGATAGCCTATTGTTTCGATATTTATGAATCACCCTGTATATATATATATATATATATATATATATGTATATATATATTGGTGGTCGGTAATGTTTATTTAATGGTTATATATATATGTATAGATAGATACATATATTTAGGCTTAATGTCACAAAATTCGATGAAATAACGCATCTTCACTATGAATTAACCTGCAAACTCCTCTGATGGTTCTGTGGGTTATTCATAGATTCTTATTTTACATACTGGTTTCCTATGTTCATATCTTGTTCATGATTTCATCTTTATTATATATATATATATATATAGATACATATATTTAGGCTTAATGCCACAAAATTGGATGAAATAACGCATCTTCACTATGAATTAACCTGCAAACTCCTCTGATGGTTCTGTGGGTTATTCATAGATTCTTATTTTACATACTGGTTTCCTATGTTCATATCTTGTTCATGATTTCATCTTTATTATATATATATATATATATATATATATATATATATATATTATATTATATTATATATATATATATATATATAGCCACTATTATTAAATATTAAAATTAATAGACAACAATGCGCACATGTTAAATATGCATATAATTACTAAATATAAATTTGCATAATAGAATACAAAACCACCATGCAACAAAATAAGGTAAAGAGTCAATTTTATATGTAACAGAAACAAAAAGAAAAAATATATTTTTAAAATATATTTTAAAGACCAAATAATAGTTTTTTTTTTTTTTTTTTTTTTTTTTTTTAAACATTTACATATAAAAACAACGCTTGTATGATTACATTTTTAAAGAAGAATTAACTCTTTCTAAAAGAGGATTAACGTCAATTTGGAGGTAATATTTTCATATAGAACTTGATAAAGTAATATTATGAATAGCAGACATTGAGGCTTTACTCAGTGAAAAATGTTTATCTTTCTTAATAAATAAAAAAAAAAACAGTATTGATAATAATAATTTTTTGTTAGGCGTGAATGTAAATCATTTTAATTAGATCTATCAGTGAGCTTAAATAATATCTCAAAAATAAAATTTTTATAAGTTAATTAAAATTATTTAAATTTACATATTTATAATAGAATTTTAATTAAACGAAATAAAATATTCTTAATATTAATTTAAAAATATCATAAAATAAACTATGTTAACTATTTATGTTTTAGATTACACAAGTTCGTATAAAATATTATTATTTTCTAGTAAATAAAACTTTGAGATTTTTCTTTATATATGTTGCGCTTTTTTTACTGTAAATTATACATTTTTACTTTATACGAAACAGTATAAATATGTGTAAAAAAATAATGTTCTTATTTTAAAAAGTTAAGGGGAGACAAGACTGGGTGCAATACTATGGAAAATATGCCAGCTTTACGACCCATTTCCTCGAAAACTACCCGACAGATTTTGGTGAAATGTGAAATCCATATTCACTGGATTATATTCAAGATTTATGGCAGACAGTTTTGTTCTGCGACCAAAACTTTTTATTTTAGATCAATGTCAATTTTCAGAATATTTTGTTTTTATATTTATGCTCTACCACCAAAAATAAAAACAAAATTACCAAAATCGCTCGAGTACTTTATGAGATAATGGGTTTTTACCTGAAAAGTACGATTTTTCAGGAGAGACAAAAAACTTAGAAACTACTAAATTGTGTGAAGTTCTTGCACAATTTTATCAAACACATGAATTAAAGTAAATATAAACACATGGATAAAATTTAGTTTCATATAATAAATGAGGTAATGTTTTAACCCTTATCAATTCTATATCACTTCCAACGTGACTTCCGGACGAGCATCTCTTAGACGAATTTTATTGGATTAGCACCACTTTTTGTATAAGAAAGACTTTTACTTGTACTTTGACAACATGGGCATACTACAAAATTTATTTTAAAAATATAGTGGTGCGGGTAGACCTTAAAAATAGAAATAAGTATAAAATGTTAGGTTAAAATTAACTCCTTCGGGACGAGCGTCTTTTACAGAATTTTTAATCGTTGTTTCACCTGTTTTTCAAAACATAATTTTTTTCCTAATTAAATCGGGAAAATGCTCGGATTAAATAAGACAAAATTTGCAATATAAATTTACTGGTGAGAATAATCACGGATTCTGAGCACCTTACGCGGCACATATACCGGTCGCTCATTCCCAAGGGGTTATCGTAAATGGACGTGGCGTCCGAGTCGATGGTCCCTTGAATTTTTATGATTATTCCTAATGGTCAGAAAGAAGCGGCAGACCAATGGATTCAGGAAGGTTCAAAGAACTTTTTAAGCCAATAATACAAAAATCAATTTTTTCAAAAAATTTCACTCATGTCTCCCCCTTAAGTTTTTTAAAACCCTCCGAGCGTCTTGCAAAAGGATAAAATTGTAATGTTCTTTTCTTTGCATTTTGTTTTAAATGCTAAGAAAATGTGATTCTTTTACCATTATAAAAAAAACTCAATTACAAATATGAATGTAATCCTTGAGAGTATTAATCATTCTTCAATATATTTAAAATTCATTAAATCTATAGAATTATATTATCTTAAATATTGCTTGTATTGCTGTGAATCCTGGAGCTTAGAGAACGGAATATTACGCCCCAAACTCTTAGAGGGTTAAAAGATTTTAAGTTTGGCGTAGAAAGATTTTTCGGGTTTCATAAGAACACATCACAAACACACAGAAACAAACATCTATCCTTATTATAATAGATATATGCATACGCAAGTATAATAAATCATTTTAAAATAAGGGATTTGTTATTATATTGCATTAATGAACTGAAACAGATTCAATCACTAGCTTTAATCCCTTAATTCTCGCCCCCGTGATATTCATGGGCTGTGTCTTTTAATCAGATTGTTTGATTCCCACCAATTTTATAAAATAGTGTAATTGGCTTTATTATGGTATCATTTTACCTGTCATTAAATAATATGAATATTTCTTTTTCAGAAAAGTGGTGTCAATAAGTAATTTGAATTTTTAAACCGTAATTTAATGCGACCGTTAAGGGGTTAATCTTAACCCTTTAGTGCGAAGTTATGCATTTATGAAAACAACAGTGTTTTGAATTTAATAGATTTTTTTATTCGTAAATACGTAATTTACACCAAAAAATTAAAATAGCAATATTTGCTTTAATTAATAACAGACATTCCGTATTTAAATAAAGCAAAATTATCCTTTAAATGTGTAAAGTCAGATTCTCTGAACTACGTAATTTCTAGAACGTATTCTTTCATAGAAATTAAAGGATTAACGATTGAGTCTTATAAAATTAATAATTATATAAAATAAGGTATTTGGAGACATACTTATTAAAATATTTACTAATTTGCAATATTTTAGCGTAAAACAGTCAAGCGACAGTAGTTTTTACTTATATTGCAGATGGGCAACAGAAGAAAAGATTGACGCATTATGTGAAAAATGTATCTCTGATTTTTTTTTTCATTAATTTTCCTGTGTAATAAACCTTTCAGAGGAACATATATAATTTTTTCGAAACAAAATAAAAAAAAATGCGCATTTAAGGGTTAAGAACTTTTAAAAAGTTTTGAATACTTATGAACCTTTAAAACATCTTTGTTCTAAGTTTTCAAAATCGGCGTTGTGTTTAATCTAATCTAATTAAGTTTTCGACAAATGATTTCCGATCTTTTGACACCAGTGCTTAGATTAAATTTTAAAGTTACTACAAAGGATTACAGAAAGATTTCAAATAAAGGAAATTGACAAAACTTTGATAGCAGTTTAGGAAGCTTGTAATTAATTTAGACTATTACTTATTTTTGAATGTACTTATTTATCTTTTATAGAAAAAAAAGAATATTTGATAAATTATAAAAAAGTAATAAGAATTGTACTACAAAATTAACCTTGTGAAACAAGTTTTGACGGGATTTTGGTTGTAAAGGCTTCATATATTCGAGTTTTCATTTCTTATTTACGATTATGACGGAAAAACCAAGACAAAAATAAAAAATTCAAGTTTTAATAAATTTTGTATTTTGTTAATATATGTATTTCATTTTTTACATTTATTTTAGGTACCTATAATTGAAAAACATCGTTTTAACCCCTTAAGAATCGCTTAATATTTGGAAAAACCATCAAAAGGTACCTATTTTTTTATTACCGATATTGAATAATAATAAGATTTCTAAATAAAATATGCAATTAGTTTGTTTTTAAGGCGAAAAAAAAGATGTTATAGGACAAATTCATATTTGTAGAAAAGCCATTATGCGAGAATTCTGTGTCCTAATGTTTGTTTTACACCATACAAATTAATTCGAATAAGACTTTTATTTTTCACATGTTAGATCTTTATTTATCATCATAACACAACTTTTTACAAATAACATATATACACAAAATTTTGATTATTAATAATATTTTTTTTGAGTCTGATATATTTCGAAGCGTGCAATACAAAGTTCAAAATCACAATCAGCGCCAAAAGCGAAACCGAAATGGCAATATTCAAAGACTTCACACGGAAGAGCTAGTCAAATTTTTCTGGTTGCAGAAGTTTTTTCAGCAATTAAATCTCTAGCCCGGAAATATGACGGGCACGATAAATAACGAGAGACACCTCAGTCCATGATATTGACGAGGGCGAGAATTAAGGGGTTAAACAATATAAGGAAGAAATGATGACTCAAAAATACGGAAATTGGGCTTAAAGAGTCGTAACAAAACTGGTTTTGAAAGACTGCTTTTTTGTGCGATATTTTCCAATTGGATTATGATGTTCAGATTCCTTATTTCTAAGGTTTCATTTTTCCAGGTGTCATTAATTATACTACTTTTTGAGTTATTTTGAGTAAATCGAAATACAGATTTCATTCGCCTTAAAAATTAGATGCAAATTCTAAAGTATACATATGACCAGAACTGTTATAAAATATTTAATAGGTGTATTGTATAAATAATTAATAAGTGTCTAAATAACATTAACATTGTTTCATGCAATTATTCCAACTCTTGTTGTATTTAGAATTTCAATTTCTGTATCGAAATTTCTTGAAAAATGAATATTTTTGTTTTTTAATTTCTTAAAGGCATCTTTTAGCTTTACTTTCTCTTCAAAACATTTAGTCCGAGTGTTACACGACCAAAATAAGGTGAAAACTGCAAATCGTGATAAGAATATACCGATTGGTCAGTATCTACTTTATATTAATACAATGCATTTCAGAGGGGGAGGCATCGCGTAAAGTCGTGGGAATTCAAGATGGCGGCTGTTATTCAAAATGGCGTCATTTTCGGATAATTCTTACTATCCATCATATAAATATGTGTTTCAGGGCGATTTCAATGTTTTTAACGTCAAAAATTTCATTTGTAATACTTTCCATCATAGTTAAATGAGTTTATGAATTCAGTTTGTCTGTCTCTCTGCTTGCCATTCCATGCTCTAACTCGCTTAAATTCCCACAGATTGCCATGTAATTTATATATGTTATTGAATTTTACAATAGCATGTTCCAAATAAAAATGAAGAGTGTAGGTTTTATAGTCCGTTTACAGGGCCCTCAAAAGAATTCCATTACGTTATTGTCTTACGTGACAAGATCCGAGTGCTACGGTTGAGAAATCTGAAAATCGTGAGAAGAATATACCGAATGGTGAGTATCTACTTTATATTAATACAATCCATATGAGAGGGGGAGGCATCACATAAAGTTGTAGGAATTCAAGATGGCGGCTGTTATTCAAAATAGCGCCATTTTAGAATTTTCTTACTATCCATCATATAAATGTGTGCTTCAGGTCGATTTCAATGTTTTTAACGTAAAAAGTTCCGTTTTTAATATTTTCCGCCATAGTTGAATGAGTTTATGAATTCAGTTTGTCTGTTTGTTTGTCTGTCTGTCTGCCACCCATTCCATGCTCTAACTCTCTTAAATATCGCTACTCGCTTAAATTCACTCAGATTGCCATGTTATTTATATGTGTTAGTGAAGCTGACAATAAAATGGCCCGAATAAAAATTCAAGTGTATAGGTTTTATAGTCCGTTTACAGGGCCTTCAAAAGAATTCCATTTCATTATTGTCTATGGGGGGGAGTTTTTGCAATGTGCTTTAATCATGTTATACTCTCTGAAACACATTTAAATTGGCACACATCAGTGAGGTGCACTACACAATACTTACAATAGCATATGGTGTGCATTGTGTTTATCATTTATTTACAGTGACACACCAAAAAAAGAATACGTGCGTTTGTAACTCGTGTATAAATTCTATAAAGATCATCATTTAAATCAACTATTATTAATAGAGCTGCTAGGTATGAAAAAAATGCATTTTGTGATAAAGATATCCCGAATGATCAGTATCTACTTCATATTAATACAATGCACATAAGAAGTTGAGGCATCTTGCAAATTCATAGGAATTCAAGATGGCGACTGTTCTTGAAATTTGTTTACATTTTTATTCCTATACATCATATAAAAGTGTCTATAAGGTCAATATCGATATTTTAAAACTGCAAAAATTCCCTTTTTAATATCAGAAATACGCTTAAAATGAAAATAGGTCATTATTAAACTGTTTTTGTATTTTTTGGTGAAGAAAATGAAAGGAATGAATAAATAAAAAAATGCATTTTTATTAATACCTTAATTATACAAGATATTAAAAATTTTGCATGTTACATTTAAAGTTAGAGAATATAAAAACTTCACTTTGTATCATTATATTTCTCCCATTTGGTTTTGCAGTTGCACAATAATGTGCAAGAAAGTCTAACATTTCTACAGCCATACTTATTTTTACAGATTTTGCACATACATTTTACATCAAACACACTTTTCTACGATGAATAGTACGAAAATTGCAAAAATTCCAGAAAATGAGGCCATTTTTAATAACAGTCGCAATCTTGAATTCCTACGACTTGACGCAATTCCTCCCCGTCTTATATGGATTGTATTAATATAAAGTAGATACTCACCAATCAGTATATTCTTGTCACGAATTGCAGTTTTCTCAACCGTAGAACTCGCACTAATAAACAATGACGTAATGGAAATCTTTTTAGGGCCCTGTAAACGGACTATAAAAGCTATACACTTGAATTTTTATTCGGAAGATGTCATTGTAAACTTCAATATCATATATAACTCAGATTTAACTATGGCGGAAACTATTAAAAACGAAACATTTTACGTTAAAAATATCGAAATTGACCTGAAACACCCATTTATATGATAGATAGTAAGAAATTTGAGAAAATGACGGCATTTTGAACAACAGCCACCATCTTATATTCCTACGACTTTACGTGATGCCTCCCCCTCTCATATGGGTTGTATTAATATAAAGTAGATACTCACCATTCGGTATATTCTTCTCACGATTTGCAGATTTCTCAACCGTAGCACTCGGATTAATAGACAATAACGTAATGGAATTCTTTTGAGGGCTCTGTAAACGGACTATAAAACCTGCACACTTTATTTTTATTCGGAACATGTTATTGTAAACTTCAATAAGATACATAAATGACATGGCAATCCGAGTGAATTTAAGCGAGTTGGAGCATGGAATGGCAAGCAGAGAGACAGGCAAACAAACAGACAAAGTGAATTCATAAACTCATTCAACTATGGCGGAAAGTATTAAAAATGAAATTTTTTACTTTAAAAACATAGAAATCACTCTGAAACACATATTTATATGATGGATAGTAAGAAAAATCCGAAAATGACGACATTTTGAATAACAGCCGCCATCTTGAATTCCCACGACTTTACGCGATGCCTCCCCCTCTGAAATACATTGTATTAATATAAAGTAGATACTCACCAATCGGTATATTCTTATCACGATTTGCAGTTTTCTCAACCGTAGCACCCGGACGAATTACTTTTCTAAGAGAAAAAACAAAAAGAAAAAAAAGAAATACCAAATATGGAAATTTCTTTTTCCTTAACTTTTTTAATCCCTTAATTCTCGGTCCCGTGATATTCACGGAATTTGTCTTTTAACCCCTTGAGGGGCGGTGGGATATATTTTATCCCACCTACGATTAATGAAAATTTGCACCAGAAAAATTTTATGAAATTTTACTTTTCTAACTTAGGTGGTAAAATGTCGTAAAATTGCTTTTTCTTATTTTGAAATAAAATTTTTCTAAATTTCCAGTGGGAATTCAGCATTACACAAACGCAATTGCTTGCCCCTCAAGGGGTTATACAGATTGTTTGATTCCCACCAGTTTTATAAAATAGTGTAATTGACTTTATTATGGTATCATTTTACCTCTCATTAAATAAGGTGAATATTTCTTTTTCAAAAAAGTGGTGCCAATAAGCAATTTGAATTTTTAAACTGTAAATTAATGTGGCTGTTAAAGTGTTAAGGGTCAAACTACTTCTATTTTTTAAATGTCAGAGTTTACAAACAAATTTATCTGAAAATAGGAAAATGCTTTGCTCCACGCACTTAATAATTTTTCTTCCCGAAATTCCTGTACCAATTTTGCATTTAGAGATTAAAATTAAGTAGTCTAAAAATAATCCACTGCACTTTAAGAGATTACAAGTGAAACTGCATTTCTATATGAGGCGCACATCAATCGGAACCACTGCTTTTGAAGATTTAAAACGGTTTAGCTCAAACAAGACAAATACAGACTGCAAATAGTTATACACTTTTCAGAACACTTTTTAGAACACTTATTTTGTCACCTTTTTCAAAACACTTTGAAGCGCACCTTTTGAAACAATTTTTAGAATACTTCTGAGAACACTCATGTTTTTCAGCACACTTTCTAGAGCACATTTTGAACACTTTTGGGAACACTTGATTTTACAAGTGTGCCCAAATATATTCTCAATCTGTTCTCAAATATGTTTGAAAGTTTCGATTTAACAAATATCTTCAGCAGAACGCATATGGTGCACTTTCGAAAAACTTTCTTTGTAGCGGAGCATATTCGGAACACATTTAAGTACACAGTAAGGTAACTGGAACACTTTTTTTAAAACAAAGTGTTCCAAGTGTATTCTCAGTGTGTGCTGGGAATTGGAAGTGAAACACTACTAAACACAGTTACTAAATGAACACAGTAATGAAACACAGTTACTAAATGAAATCACGAATACTTTGAAATAGAATTATACAGGGTTCGTACGGGTACCGTTATTTTCAAGGATAAATATCGGTATTTTTTTATTGAAAACTAAATCTAGTTGAAACGCGCGAATTTTCGCCTTTTTTGAGGATGTATTTTCTATAAGAAAATACTGGTACGGAAGAATTTCTAAGTCTGGAAATTCAAGGACCCGTACGAACCCTTTTATATTAAAGAAAAGCGTAAAAATGAAAATTGCCTTGATTTATCGTATTTTTCGTAAAAGGCTATGTTACCAAATAATAGAATGTTACCTTTAAAAAAAATTATCGATGATATATATTGAGGACACAAAATTAAACAAAACTGGTTCACTAACGAATCTTGATTGATATAATATATTTGAAAATTTTTTAAACAAAGAAAAAGTAAAAAACATTTTAACTCAAACCATAAAACCCTTCAGATTGTACAAAAACTGTCATGATAGTCTTTCCGACAACCTACAAGTAGCACATACCATTTTGTAAATCGGTACATTCTTCAAGGATTGGCATATTTTTAATAATTTTTAACATACACTATATGGCCATTAATGACCGGCAACTTTCAATTTTAGACATTTTGTCGAATATTTAGAAATATACTTGACAGATTCTTCTGGAATTTCAGGATTAAAAAAAAAACAGGTATGACCTCATATTCAGCAATGTCGATTTGTGAAGGGGGGCAATTAGGGGGCCAACAAAACATCAAAGAAAAAAGATAATATTTGGGATCACCCTGTAAAATAAAATGCACGAAATGATCTATCGCTACCGAATATAAATAAACAGACATTGTGCAATATGTGTATTCTTTTGTGTAAGAATATCACATATATTAATAGAAATATAGCGATTTATATGAAAAAATTAAAAAATTCTTGCATGTTTTTTGCTTATAACATGCAGGGTTTTCAACCAAATTTAACGTCGGTTTCAGAAAAATTGACAAAGTATAGTAGAAAGAATATAGTGCAATTGGAATGTAAATATATTAAATATTTTATGAAATATGAGCAGTTGTATGAAATAATTTTTATCTGCGCATGCGCGAACGATAACAAGGATCATTTTACATAATTTAATAGTCAACTCTATAGAGCAACTTATTAAAAAAATTTTTGTCAAATATCGTAAAAATTCATAAAGATTTCGGCGTTAGAGTGAGCAAATTTTTAGTTGTTCTCTAAAAGCAGATAAATGATAAGGGATTTTACACAAATTGTCATTTTTTATTAACTGACTTCCAGAAGAAAGTTAGTATTTAGAGAATATCAACGAGTAGATTTGAAAAAAAAATGCTTCCATTTTGATACTTCTTTTGATCATGGTATAGGTTCGTTCTGGTGGTTATCCAAGAAGAACTAAAGCATCAATAAAAAATGAAAATTAAAAAAAAATATATTAATGAAAAATGACAATTAGTGGAAAATCGCTTATCATTCAGCTGCTTTAGAGAACAACTAAAAATTTGCTCACTCTAACGCCGATATCTTTCTGAATTTTTACGATATTTGACAAAATTTTATTTAATAAGTTGCTCTATAGAGTTGACTATTAAATTATGTAAAATGATCCTTGTTATCGTTCGCGCATGCGTAGATAAAAATTATATCATACAACTGCTCATATTTCCTAAAATATTTAATATATCTATATTCCAATTGCACTATATTACTTCTACTATATTTTGTCAATTTTTCTGAAACCGGCGTTAGATTTGGTTGAAAACCCTGCATGTTATAAGTAAAGAACACGCAAGAATTTTTTCATTTTTTTAAATAAATCGCTATATCTCTATTAATATACGTGCTATTCTTACACAAAAGAATACACATATTTCACTATGTCTGTTTATTTATATTCGGTAGCGATAGATAATTTCGTGCATTTTATTTTACAGGGTGATCCAAAATATTACTTTTTTTCTTTGATTTTTTGTTGGCCCCCTAATTGCCCCCCTTAACAAATCGACATTGCTGAATATGAGGTCATACCTGTTCTTTTTAATCCTGAAATTCCAGAAGAATCTGTCAAATATATTTCTAAATATTCGACAAAATGTCTAAAATTGAAAGTTACCGGTCATTAATGGCTATAGAGTGTAGTTCAAATGTGTTTATGAATTCGGTTTCTCTGGCAGTCTGTCTGTCCAAGCTCTAACTTGCGTAAATATACTCGGATTTTCATGCAATTAATATACAGTGAAACCTCTGTGTGCGACCACCTCCATTAAGCGACCACCTCCCTGTACGACCCTTTTTTCATGGAACGAAATTTATTCCCGTAGGCTCCATACTAATTTTACCTCCATTTAGAGACCACCCCAGTGGAACTCCCTCCAGGAGCGACCCATTTTTTGAAGAAAATGAAACAAATTGCGTTTTTTCCTGGTCGCTTGAAGAAGGTTTTATTAGAAAAATAATTCCGGAGAGTGTATTATCCATCAGACTTCTAAATTAAATTTAGATTTTTTTTTTTTTTTAAATCCAGTAACTTTCAAGTGTTTAAACCCCTCAGTGCCTTTTCAGGCAATGAATTTAACTCTGATGACAAATTCAGAATGACAGTCAATGAACTGCCCTGCCCTATTCTGTCAGGAAATTCTTAAAGAAATAGATAAATTAATGAAATCGTCGTTATTTGGTTCCATCCAAAATAATTGCCTTTATCGACTGAACTTCGAAAAGGCTTGGAAATACGAGTTATAAAAGATAAAACGTAAAATCATAGCAAACGTCAATGTAATCATTTTCTAAACTCTGCAGTAATTAACTTATGTAATAAATTTTTGTTTTGATACTTAAATTTTTATATTTTTTCCTACTGTCAAAAATAAGTTTTAGTAACTATAATTGTTAACTTTTTTTCAACAACTAAAATCTAGATTTAAACAAGACCTCCATTAAGAGACCACCTCTCGGAGCGACCCATTTTTATTGGAACGGGATGTGGTCGCTTTACGGAAGTTTTATTGTACATTAATGATGTTTTCCGTGGTATGTTCGCTATTGTGAAATGTGTTCGGAATCGAAAAGTGTAGCATTAATAGTTCATTTACAAGGGCACTCAAACTAATTCTATTGCATAATGGTCAATGCGGAAAATACATCAGCGTGTATTTTATTGACATTATGCTATTTTAAATGTATTGAAATAGATATAAATCACTGAATTTCACTACAAGATTATTACTATAGAATAGGGTGTTCATAGCATAATAAATATATATGAAGATGTAGTCATACATAACTCATATCTTCTTAATAAAAATTCACAGCATAGAATGAAAAAACCTTATCTAAAATATTTACAACAGAAATATATACCCTTGGACTTACATAGATATAATCTTAATTTTTATACTATTTACACCATTTCAATAACAGACTGAAACATTTTTTTTTACGTACCACTGTAAAGTTTCAGAAACTAAACATTTCATTCTAAAATTATTTTTAATTTACTGTTAAATTTATAATCCTTAAATAGCAGTTTCCAATTAACAAGTTAAGTTTTCTTCTTTCATTAACACTTATAAACAAGTAAATTACACTCGAACATGAATATTAAAGAAACACAAATATCAAAACAAAAATTCTATAATTAATTTGAATCGGAAGTTAATTGAAAGAAAATGCTAGATTAATAAAGCTACTTTTGGAATAAAGAAAGCTAAGCTCGAATCTTATCTTCTCTAGAATAGCCATCCACTTTTCTAACCACTATAAGAATTAGCTGTTATTCTTCTGAAAAAACGCTTATTGATTGGAATTTCAAAATATTAAAAATGTGTGTTTTAATTCAATACAATAACAAATTAGTATTACAAAATATTACCTAAATATACATAAAAAAAGTAGTAGTACATAACTCATATGTTCTTAGCCTTATCAACAAATATATACAAAATAATTCTATACACCTAGCCTTACATAGATGAAAACTTAATTTCTAAAAATATTAAAGATATACAAATATCCAAACAAAAATTCTATAATGAAAGAAAATCTAGCCAAGATTTGTTGAATTGAAAGAAATCTAGACTAATCAAACCACTAGTAAAATAAAGAAACCTAAGCTCGAATCTTAGCTTCTCTAGACAAGTCAACCACCACTCTAACCACTATAAGAATAAGCTGTTCTTCTTCTGAAAAACATTTATTGATTGTTTCCATTTTTGAATATACACTTTGTTAAATTTACACTATGAGGAAAATTCCAGGTTTAAGTTTCGCGTTTGCCTTTCTGGAATAAGCTTTAGAATGTTGAGATATATATCATTACAGATCAGGGAGTAAAATATGTTGCCACTTCAGATTACTGCTGTCCTTAAATTATGTAAAAACAGAATAGAATACAAGTCACAATGGCGTCGACTTATTACATTTTGTCAAATGTGCTACATAAGTCATAAGCAATGAATGAAAAAAAAAAACTGAGATTATTTTTTCAGAAATATTTAATTAGTGTTTTTAGCCATTCGAAACATTAAAACATCCATTTTTTTAAATCCCTGTAGAGTGTAGACCGTAACTTGATTACTTGTCTAGTCTAAAAGGTAATATTGACTTCACATGGGTGCGACACAGCCCCCAAACTTATGATTTGTTTATCGTTAGTAAATGCGGTTTCCACCAGAAAAAAGTTATTCAATGAAATGCTTCTTGCATCATTGTGATTAATAGCTGCAGTTTTATTTGATTTTTTAAAAAAATGAAGGATGGAACCAATTAATGATCGTCATGAGACAGTTGCTCGTTTAGTTTGTATTGTGACTGTGGTACTTTCGAGATTTTGGAACGTCACTGTAACTTCACTTTTTCTGATAAACTATTTGGATAAAAGTATGGTGACATTGTACACTACTGTCAGAAGATGTTATTGTAAAGTGCCAAGTTGCGATTTACAGATTAGTATGAACCAATTAATTTTTATTTTATTTACTTATCATTAATCCTTAAATGCGCGATTTTTTATTTTGTTTCGAAAAAATTATATATGATTCTCTGAAAGGTTTATTACACCGAAAAAATAATGTAAGAAATTGGATATACATATTTCATATAATACGTCAATCGTTTCTTCTTTTGCACATCTGCAATATAATTAAAAACTACTGTCGTGCGGCTGTTTTACTCTAAAATATTGCAAATTAGTAAATATTTTAATAAGTATGTCTCCAAATACCGTATTTTATATAATTATTCATTTTATAAAACTTAACCTTTAACCCTTTAATTCCCATGATATAATACGTTCTAGAAATTACTAGTTCAGAGAATCTGACTTTACACCAGAAAGTTTCAATGGTTAATTTCGCTTTATTTAAATACGGAATGTCTGTTATTAATTAAAGCAAATATTCTTATTTGAATTTTCTGTTGTGAATTAGGTATATACGAATAAAAAAAATCTATTAAATTCAAAACACTGTTGTTTGCATATATACAAAGCTGCGCATTAAAGGGTAACGGACTGTTTTAATTTAAGAATGTGATGATTTTGTTCATTCTACTCATTTATATAAAAAAAAAAATGAAATTTAGATGTAAATTATAAATTTTTAAACTCATTATGAGTTTCGATTAATCATTATCTGTCATAATTTTTCTAAGTTTATGGCAGACATAATATTTTCAATATTGCTAATATTTCCAATCAATATTGCCAATATTTCCAAAAAGTTCAATATTGCTGTAAGAAATTATCAGACGAAAAAATAAGGTGGAAGTTTTTCCTTATTTATATCCATATTATATATGCATTATATATTTTGTAATGCGAAAATTTAAACTATAAAAGAAATATGAAAGAATGTTTGAAAACTTCATATTTTGATATTTTTTATATTTTGATGTATAACAATGTTTACTCTTCAAAAATCGCTTCGGCCTACCGATTAAAAGCACTTTATCTGAATTTATAATGAGTTTTGTAAAATCGAGTGGATTAAATTTACTATTAAGTAAACTAAACAGATTTGAAAAGACGGCATATGCGAAGACACTGATAAATCAAATTTCATCACATTCATAAATTGCAATAATGTACCATTGACTAACAAATAAAATAGAAATTGAAGAATTCACAAACACAAAGTTAAACTAGTTGGATGTGCAAATCCCAAAACTTTCTTCTATCTTATACATCTTATTATTTCAAAAAGTAGTTACACATGTTAATACTTCGATATTATTAGTTCAATACTATACCAACTTTCATTTTCTTCTTAAATTTCTGCTTCAGTCAATTAAACGGACAAAAAACGAGTTAATCTATATCATATTTGTTAAAATTAATAGTTTTTCCTTATTCTATTGTTATCAGCTCCTTGCTCTGTGGCTTAGCAAGGAGCGAGATCCCGCCGCTGCACGAGCCGCCGATGGACAATAGAACTACTAAAAATCAAGAAAATTATACAAAATTCGCTATCACAGAGCCCCTTTACCACGCAATATTTCCAAATTCAAGGAGGACCTGTTGGCTATATTCAAAAAATTTGCAAGGGCACAAAAAATTTGGTTCAATTGTATGCATAATTTTATACACTTTTCGATTGTACAATAAAGGAAATGGCAAAAACTTCGCTATTACAGATCACCCCTTCCGACAGATTTTTTTCAAATTCAGGGAGGACTTGCTTGCCATAGCAAGAAACATACACAAAAAATTTGGTTCAATTCTATGCATAACTTCATACACTTATTGATGGTACAATAATGAAAATGGCGCAGACATCGTAATTACAGCGCCCCCTTCTGGCGAAATTTTTTCAAGTTCAGGGAGGATCAGCCGACCATAGCCTTACACATACACAAAAAATTTGGTTCAATTCTATGCATAATTTTATACAGTTTTCGATGGCACAATAGTAAAAATGGCAGAGACATCGCTATTACAGAGCCCCCTTCCGCCAGATTTTTTTCAAATTCAGGGAGGACTTGCTTGCCACAGCCAGAAACATGCATAAAAAGTTTGGTTCAATTATATGCATAACTTCATACATTTTTCGATGGTACAATCATGAAAATCGTACAGACATCGCAATTATAGTGCCCCATACCGGCGGAATTTTTCGAAATTCAGGGAGGACCTTTATGCTATGACCACAAAAAATTTGGTTCAATTCTATGCATAACTTCATACACTTTTCGATGGTACAATATTCAAAATGGTACAAAAATCGCACAAAAATCGCTATTATAGCGGCCCTAATCGCGAATTTTTTCCAAATTAAGGAAGGACCTGCTTGCCATAGCCAAATACTTAAAAAAAATGTTTTGGCTCAATTCCATGCATAACTTCATACACTTTTCGATGGTACAATATTCAAAATGGTACAAAAATTGCTATTAAAGCGCCCCCTGCCGGCGATTTTTTCCGAAATTCAGGGAGGACCTGCTTACTATAGCCAAATACTTAAAAAAATTTGGCTCAATTCTATGTATAACTTTATGTACTTTTTGATGGTACAATGACGACAGACAGACATATTCTATAAGCATGTTTTTTGGGATCTCTGACCCCTAAAACGTGTAAATCCGTCGAAAACCGGAAGTCGAAAAAAATTCGATTACAATACTTCCTTCTATTGAAGATAGAAGAAAGTAAAAATTATCCGTTACTTTTACTTTTGCAATTAAAGATTTTAAAATTGGAAAAAGATACATTACGCAATCTTGAAGTACAATGAAAAAAGAAAATTAATTTTGAAATCTTTCTCTGAATTTGATACATGCAAACGTCTGTATCTATCTGCTTGTATATTTATCTATCTATCTCTATTTATCATCCTTTTTATCCGTATGTGTATTATTTCTATCTATTATCTCTATATACTTTCTATCTATCTGTCTCTTTTTCTTTCTACCTCTTTTTATAACTATCCATAAATAATTCTTTCTTTCTTTTAATTTTTTGTATTTATTCAAATAATATCTTGATTAATACAGAATTAACATTTTTCTCTTTTCTTAATAGCTATGTGTATTCTCTAAATATGGATTTCTGTCGTCCCTTCTATCTCTATCTATTTCATAACTATCTATTTCATAACACTACTTCATAACTCTATTTCATTCTTATTTTCTAACCCTATTCCAGCCTGTTTATAGTCATCTTTATACTTCTATCTATTTTTACTTCTATCTATATGCCCGTTTATCTTTCTGCTTGTATATTTAATACTCTATATATCTATCAGTCATTCTTCTTTTTTTAACTTTTTTTTTTTTTTCAATTCCTACTATTAGTTCACATTCTCCCTATATTTATTTATATATATATTTATTTCTACCCTATCTATATTATAAAGGACAAACATATCTGTGCGAAACGCATACGTCATTTTGCGAATGGCAACACTTTGAAATTTGAAATAAATTTTTTGTTTTGCAATTTTCTCTACTGAAAATTTTTTAACTTCTAAACATCGCACATTTTAAATTTTTACACCGTCGTATAAGGAAAAAAAATGCTCTTTTAAATGCAATTTGTTTGAATGCTGTATCTCAATTTATTTTTGATACATTAATTTTTTTGTAGTTTTTAATACCATTTTTCTCATCGTGGCAACAAAAGCACCCCATTTCTGTTGAAAGTAAACGGAAAATAGTCGAAAATAGGAGATACTGTATATTTTTGTTGCCATTTTCTCATAAAACCTGAAAAAAAAAAGTTGAAATTAAAATATGGGCTATGTCAAGAATATTGTCTGTTATTCCGTGATAATGACATCATATGCATACTTTTCTATAGACGAAGTTGAAGAGTGGATTGTAAAAGTGGATTGCTTTAGCTGATGCAAATGACGTCATTTTATAAAAAAGCGTATATTTTAATTCTTAAACCTGAATTATGTTTTGTAGAAGTGCGTCATTTTCCCAGCCCAGCTGCTTTGAAATTCTTCACAGGTGAAAATGTTTCACTTTTGAAAATAATGTAATCGAAATCACACATTGATAAAACGAAATGTTTTACAAAAATTTAGAGAGACTTTATAAAAGAATGGTGACATGCAAATAATAGCGATTTATATTACAGAAATTGAGGATTTTCGCCTGGATGGATTTGCTTCGCCGAGTTAGACATGGAAATAAATAATTCGAGGTTTAAAATAATATCATGTTCCTGAAGTTTTGTCCAAAATTATCGCGAATAATAAAATTTTAATGCTGTTCTTTAGGACATTCTATTATAATTTTATCAAATTAATATAGTTTGCTTAATTTAATTTTTCCAAATTTTACATAATCTATATATTTAAAACGCAAGTGTGTTTTTTAGTCATCTGCTTGATCTTTCTGCTGAACCAATTTTACTAATATTTTTTTAACTGAAAGCTGTTCATTTCCAGATGTGATCGCACTATCTGTTTTTTTTTTTTTTTTTTTTTTTTTTTTTTTTTTTTTTTTTAATATCCCCACTTTTATATTTTAATTTTAAAAGCATTTTATGAAATTTCTTCAAAATGGTGAAAATTAGATAGCTTTCATTATTGCAGACAAGAGGGAAATAATGAAGTATTTTTATCTTTATTCCTGCCATTTTCTGATAAAAAATAAAAATTGTTGATAAAAATTGTTGTATAAATTTAGTGGCGAAAAATCCCATTAGGAGCATAAAGGAAGTCATATTTAAAAGAAAACGATCATTTCTTTTAGATAAAACTAAACATTTTAACACAAATGCGTCTAAAAAACATACATTACAGAAATTTTTACTCACCGGAATTGAGATTAGAATTTCAAGTAAAGAGTGCGTCTGTTCGCATAAAAGATGATGCTGACAATCGTAACACACTCGCCAAATTATACAAATAGATATAATTTTTATTTTAAATAACGAAAGAACAAATAAATTAGCATAACATTAAAAAAATACAAATAAAACTTCGAAATAAGAATCACTTGATGACGTAAACACGCGTAACTTGCTTAAAGTCAAGTGAATGTGACATTTACGATCAAACATTATTGGCACTTAATCTTATAGTTTGGCGATAGATTTTTGGTGGACGGGATAACTAAGTAGTACCGAGAAGTGCGTATACAAATTTTGAGAAGGTGAAAATTGTTGTTTTTCATTCGGGAATACTTTCATACGAAATCATAAGAGTCTCAATTGACAACCACATCCTAATAACTGATCCTTATTATATTTTACTGATTAAGTATCTGTATTATAAAGAACAAACGTATATGTGCGTAACGCTGACGTCATTTTGCGAATAGAAACACTTCACGATCAAATTTCGGTGTTGAAATTTTCGTTATTGCAATTTTTTAATCTTCTGAACATCGTGCATTTTCAGTTTTCGTCACATAGGGAAAATATTTACTTTCAAATGCAATTTGTTTAAAAACTGTATCTTAATCGACTGATGTATTATGTTTTCTAAAATAATTTTTAAGTATGATTTTTTTTTAAGTTTTTTTTATCACGTGCCGGTTTCAATAAATAATAATAAAAAACATTTTGTACATAAAGCAATAAACATTGTTCAGCATTTGTTTCTGACTATTTTTGCATAACGAAATTAATACTTCCTTTATAAACAAATAAAAGAATAATATTGAAAAAACACAAATCTAACATATTTGTAATCGTACAATTTAAATTTTTAGATCACCAAATAGGATTTTTTTAAAAAATTGGAATTTGTTTGCAAAGTTCATCTCAGTTTACTCATTGTCTATGGTTTTAAAAACAATTTTAAAGCATGGAATATTTTTTAATTTATCTGTATCGCGCGGAGCTCGATTACGAAAGATTAATCCGTTTGCCCTTAAAACAAAATAAAGAGTTCATCATTATCTTACGGCTAATATCCGTTAAAAAATAAAAAAATAAAAAAAAAAATAAAAAAACTTCCCTATGAATAAATAAACAAAATAATACAATAAAACACAAATTTAACAAACATGTGTAAGCTTTGAAATTATCAGAATATAAAAGGATGCCGTAAGTAGCACAATCTTGGACAATAACTCTTAGCATGCGCTAATAAGAAAATATCGCTTTTGATCAATTTCAAAAATTTATTTGATTGTATAATTTGTATTTTTCATATGAAAAATGCTTTTTTAATGTAAGTGGACAATCTAAAAAATTTATTGCATATAAAAAAATGATTAGTTTTCAATTTAAAAAAATGTTTTCGCTTATATTCTGTAACCCGGGAAGCCCGGGTATGATCCCCTAGTATATATAAAATCCTAATGAAACGAATTTATGAAACGGAAGTATGAATCGACTGATTAAACAATTGGTTATGTTTCACGGCGATTTCTTCTAAAATATGGAATACTTTGCGATGAAATTAACACCAAAAATCAATATTGATCCGCAGATTTCAAAACTGGCATTAGAATTTTTAAATTCGAATTAGTTTTCGAAATATTAATTTTTTTTCTAATTTTATATACATTTTTCAAATGATGGCAACTCAAGTTTTAATCAAACAGATATTTTTTTTTTACATTTTAGAAAAGGTTGACATGGTAACCCAGATATTGTTGTTTATTTGATAATAAATGTTTATTTACTTTTATTTCTTTTTACAAATTATATAAATTATATTGTTCTATGATTATTAATTATTTTTTTGATATTTCCTTTAGAAAAAAATAGAAAATAATTAAGAAATACAGAACTACTTACTTATTCCGTCGACCAATTTCGCCAAATTATATAAATCGCAAAACACTCGCCAAATTATACAAATTGACATAATTTTTATTTTAAATAACGAAAGAACAAATAAATTAGTATAACATTAATAAATATACGAATAAAACGTCGAAATAAAAATCACTTGATGACGTAAACACTTGTAACTTGCTTAAAGTCAAGTGAATGTGACATTTACGATCAACCATTATTGGCATTTAATCTTATAGTTTGGCGATAGATTTTTGGTCGTCGGGATATCTAAGGAATACCAAAAATGCATATGTAACTGGCATTCGAAAACGAGGTTTTCGCCAAATTTTCGTAAAAAAAAATAAAAATCACGCCAAACCTGTACATGCGTAACCGTGTATATCTGTAACCTGTGTAACCGTATCTGGCCAAATATTACCACTCGAAAAAAAAATGCTAACTGGCGAGTTGAAAAAAAGCTATTGGCGAGATTTGCATCCTGTTAGCGTAACAGTACCTAGAATTCTTTGCGACCATGGCAACTTTTATGTACTTTTATTCGAAATTTTTTTTTTTTTTTTTTTTTTTTTTTAGTCGAAATGGAAATCTTACGGTCCCATATTGGCGCGATTTTTTTCTGACGCCAATATTATATACGGGACGTCCACCTAACTGGCGCCAATGTATCGTTATTTTGCTTCATATGGTAAGCCGGATGTTGCTGTTTATGCTGTTGATGCGTTCCCCAAATTGGCGTCGTTAAAAAATCACGCCAATATGGGACGTATATGACATCTTTGCCAAACTTTCATATGAACGGCGAAGGGATCAGACCGTATTTGTTTATGGCAGTTGATAACTTGAACTATTATAATATAGATGAAATGACGGCGATATAATAATATTTGGCGACTTATCACCTGTGCCTGGCTAACATTAAAGTACCAAAATGGCACCTAGAGTATAAAAAGCGAAGTGGTCCGCCTGGAACTGTTGATGATAGTCACATGACCTAGGCTATTGTTATAGAGATTGTTTTAAAATACCGGGAGACAACGACTCTTATACTTAATTTATTTTATTTTAGCTTCTTTTCAAATGTTTAACTGATCCTCTTTAATCAAAAACGAAAACAACCATTGGATGTCTTAACAGCAACTGATTCGCCCTTAAATTTTTGCAATCAAAGGGAATTGAATGGAAACCCGTTTACATGGAGATCTGCACAGCTTTTTTCAGTATAATTCAATCTTCTCTAATATTTTTAAAACCCATCAGATTAGCGCGTTTTTAGATTCTGCGGTGTGTGAACGGGGGATGGCGAGCGTAGCTTGCAGGGGGCAGAGCCCCCTAGTATTTATATATTTCTATATCTTATTCAAATTTTCTATCGGTTATAAAATACTCATTATTCATCCTATCAAGTTGAAATAAACTTTTTTAAACTTGTACTGGATGACATTTGATGTTAATACAGTGTTTTCAAATATATTAATTAATATAAATTAATTAAATTTTAATTAATTAATTGTAGTTTTGCATGTGAAACAAAATGGCGGCCATTGGTTATTGAAGATCAATGAAAGTATTTTCAAAAAGGGGCTACCATAGGGGGGACCCTGATCTGTCACCAAATACCGCCAAGTTTATCGCCAAATTTGGTGGCCAAAATGAATCGCCAAAAGTGACACCAACTTGGCGATATCTCTAATATTTCGCCAAATTCCCATAGAGTTCCATTGTAAACCTACTTGCTTATAGAAAATCAACAAATTGAGATATTTTAATGCAACAAAAACTAATATTAGCTTAACCCCTTGGGGACGAGCGACACGTATACGTGCCGGATGAAGCGCTCAGAATTCTTGTTTTTCCTCACCAGTAAAATTTTACTGTACAATTTGGCTTATTTAATCAGCGCATTTTATCGATTCAAGAAGACACAAATTTCTGTTTTTAAAAAGCGGTGACAAAAGATTAAAAATTTCGTAAAAGGTTCCCGTCCCGAAGGGGTTAAGGGATTATATCAAATTTTTCTTTGATGACGTAAGTAGGAATTGACTTTACAAACAAAATTTTTATATAACTTTTTATAAACACATGTATAATAATCACTTATAAACAGATAAAGTTAAAAAATGCTATAAAAAGTGATAGAAAATCTTTATTAAGATTGACGATCGTTTCGTTGCACAAACGGCAACATTTTCAAAATCATTCAACGATAGAAAATATTTTCACATAATTTAAAAACAATAAACATAGTCTATGTTTAACATGTCTAACACTATGTTTATTGTTTTTAAATTATGTGAAAATATTTACTATCGTTGAATGATTTTGAAAATGTTGCCGTTTGTGCAACGAAACGATCGTCAATCTTAATAAAGATTTTCTATCACTTTTTATAGCATTTTTTAACTTTATTACTTTTTATGTTTAGCTCATAGGTTAATTATAAAAAATTAAATTCAAATGTTTTATTTTCTATACAAATTTCCATCATAAATTGTTTATTAATATTTATAAATTTCTTATTAAAAATGTTAAAACTTTGTACGCAGAAATTCGGAACTTTGATGGTTAATTTAACACTAGAAAGACGGGGAATTTTACTCAACTTTTATAAAAATATTTCCCACCAGAATTTTCATTTTAAACATTTAACTTATTTATTTAACTGGTTTTTTGTCTTTGTATCTTTTAAACTAGTTTTATAAAGAAATTTCTGGTTCGAACCGAAATATATTCATTTGGTAGCGGTCAAAATGACCGCTCGCCGTCTTTCTAGTGTTAAAAAGCATAGTTTTATATCTACTAAGATATAAATATCAGGCAAAATGCACATGCGGATTGCATAATTAAAAAAGTAAATTCACTCATACATTTTTTCTTCCTTTTTAAGTGCGTTTATAATTATATAAATACGTAGCACTCGTAGTCGTCGTCTTGTCCGTCCGTTTGTCCGCATATAACAGCTCAAAAACTACTCAAGCGAATGGTTTGAAATTTAATATATAGAATCGTTGCAGAATTTTGTCATTTCAAATTTTGTGGAAATCGAATGAAAACTTAAAATGGTATTAATAAAAGTTTTCTTCATTCTGTTAACGCTTATCAGACGTAATTAATCCAATGATATCTCACAATATGTAATGATTCTAGGTTGCCATGGTGATGTCGTCCTATTTAAGAGGGAGTCCTATTATTTCCGTATGACTGAATTTAATCTATAGAATCGTAATAAATTTTGTATTCGTGCATGTTTGCGTAAGGGTGCAACAGCTATTGCACCAAGACTGAATATTTATAAAACTAGTTAGAGTACGATCTCATTTGCCACGTTTCACGTACAATTTACGACTTGATTATAAATAAACATAATAAACGATTTTCTTATAAGCATTCATTTAGATTTATTTTATATACACATAAATTTATGGAATAAGAACTTATAACTTAATACCCACTATTTATTACTGAATGTTCTAGACTTTCTGTATTTTCTTGAACTGATAAAATTTGACACGAATTAAAACTTTGACGAGTTTTACCAAGGCTAAAGTGAATATTAATAGGGATCTGCATTAGTGAAGCGCGCTTCTAATTGTGAAATGATGAAAACGCATTGGCTCGAACTACTTTCGAATAAAACTTTGGCGAAGTTTGGATCATTGTCATAATTATATTAATGATAAAAGTTAAATTATAGTTCCTTTAGAGCAGAGAACAAGTAGTGATAAAACATATATTTTATTAACATGAAATGCACATTATCAAAAATTAAATGAATTTGGCTTTCGTTATTATATTTACATCGCCTTGCATAGTTATTTCGTATCTTGATTGACTTATTTTGGTTCTAATTTTTCATTAATTATTACTGGGATATGCTTTTAATTACGATAAACTTTTGAATAGGCTATTTCAGCTCATGTGATTGGTTGAATAATATAAACATTTCAAGGATCTAAACAGTTTAAATTGTTAGCATATTGTTAGTTTTGTTGAGATATGCAAAATTTTTCGAAGTTCTAAATTTGGTGAACTGTATTTAATCTGAAGTATTTCATCTTGGCTTTATTGCAGTTTTACCTTTTTAACACTTTCTAACATAGTTAAAAAGTGTTCTCATTTTTTCATTAATTATTACTAAGATACCTTTTTAATTACGATAAACTTTTCAGTAAGCTGTTGGAGTTTTTGTGATTGATTGGATAATGCAAACATTTCTGATTATTTTCGATGATCTAAACAGTTTAGTTGCTAGCTTACTGTTAGTTTAGTTGAGATATGCAAAGTTTTTCGATAACTAAATCTACTTCAATTTGGTGAACTGTAGGTATTTTAAATTTAATTCAATATGTTAGTATATCAGTATATCATCTTGACCTTTTCGCACTTTTATCTTTTTAACACTTTCTAACATACACTCTAAAACTGGGACGAGTGAAAAGCTCACTCTTTGAAAGCGTGACAGGCCTTTTCCCTCTTTTTGGAGTGAATTTTGTAAAAATACACTCCTTAAAGAGTGGAATTTCCCACTCTCTAGAAAGGAGTGCAATATCTCACTCCGTTATCGAGAGTGAAGTTGTCACTCCCGAAAGAGTGGCTTGCGTATGCATTGCTTATTAGCCAATCAGAACAGCAAGGCGACAGCGCCTTCGTAAGATAAGAAAAATTATCACATTTTCGTCTGGTCCGCCATCTTAGGATTAACAGATAAGGATATCATTAAAATTTTTCTTAATGGAATAAAATAAAGGTAAGTCTTATTTAATTTTAACCATTTATTCGTGTAGATATGTTAAGATTATGCACTAAATAGTTGTATGTTGTATGGAAAAAGATTGATCGTTAGAGTGTTCAAAAGTGATTGTCTGTTATATTTCTTCATGTAGCGGTTTGAAATATAATTCTTTTAACAATTGAATACGCACTAGAGATCTGCAGGGCCGCCTCGTGCTCGGGCCGATTTTCACTCACGGAACTCGGGCCGGCCCCCGGCCACACTTTTTTCTGAAGGCTCGGGCCGGGCCTAGCTTATTTTTTCTGTACAAAGCCGGGACTGGTTCATTCCGAGTCTTCACGACCAAAATTTTCAGTCCTAATTTTGACCCCTCCCGTATGAAAATCATTGTCTCACCGTAGCCTGATCTATTCAGAGGTCAGTAAAATTAGGTCTGGCCCAAATATGTTTGCAAAAAATGCATACATTTTTAAATCGTCATTATTCTACCCTTAAACATTAAAATTTATTATTTTTAAAGAACACTAGATTTCTGTGCTTATTAACCCCTTGGGGACGAGCGACACGTATACGTGCCGGAAATAGGCCTAAGGATTCTCGTTTATCTCACCAGTAAAATTTTACTGTAAAATTTGCCTTATTTAATCCGAGCAATTTCGTGATTTGAATAGGCACAAACTTCTGTTTCTTAAAACCGGTAGCAAAGTAATAAACATTTCGTAAAAGGCTCCCGTCGCGAAGGGGTTAAAATATAGCTAAATTAAAACATAGTAAAACGTGTGAAAAGAACCTGCGTATGTCGAAACCCAGTTTTAAACTCGCTAACGTATTGATCCATGCATAATTAATATACTAATACATAAGAAAAGAATATATAATACATTTACACTCGCTAAGAAGGGAACTTGTCTATAACGCATTTTTTTTCTATACAATTCCATCTTACTGCATAGCATTTTCCAGATTTTTAACACTTCAAAAAAAATAAAAAAAATCAACGTTTTGTTGAAATTCACTCGGGCCGAGATTTTAACTTTTTTCCGGGCCGGGCTCGGGCAGAACTTTTAAGTTTTTTGCCGGTCCGGACCAAATTTTTTTATACGGGAAGGGCCGAATTTTTTTTTATGAGTCGGGCCGGGTCCTTGGAAATCTCGGCCCGTGCAGACCTCTAAGCTCACAATGCTTAGCAAAAAAAATAATCCAAACTTCATTAGTTCGGGAAATGTGAATTTAAAAAAAAATGAGTGAAAATATTTTTTTTATTCCCTTTCAATGCTGTGTTTGCAAATTATAAAACTTTTACCAACGACCAAAACAAAGAAGTTTTATCTCTTTCGTTTGAAAGGGTGACTGACTCATAAGAGAAGATAGATTTTCTCAATCGTAGGAGACACTTCATTCGAAAACATTAATTTGCCGTTCTATGAGATTTTCTTTTTTTTGGTTTAATTTTGATTTCGGATTATATACAGTTAAGAATATTTATTATTGTTTCGGAGTTAAATATGATATTTGATGTTTATGATATTAAGAAAAGGTTGGTACAGTGAAACCTCCTTGTGCGACCAACTCTGTTAAGCGACCACCTCCCTCAACGACCATTTTTTCATGTAACGAAATTTATTCCGATAGGCTCAATACTAATTTGACCTCCATTCAGAGACCATCCCAGTTGAACCCCCTCCATGAGAGACCGATTTCTTTGAAGAAAATGAAATAAATTCCGTTTTTTCCTGGTCGCTTGAAGAAGGTTTTATTAAAAAAAATAATTCCGAAGAGTGCATTATTCATCAAACTTCTAAACTAAGTTTAGATTTTTTTTTTTATCCCGGTAACTGTTAAGTGTTTAACCCTTAAATGCCGGGTGTTGCTTTTCGGCAACATACCCAATTTAGACTCAAAAATAATATTAGAATAATATTGAAGCTATAATGCCTAATGCTGCCAATAAAATACATTCTGAAAATATTATTAAATCGATTTTCAACATGTAGATGGCAACACTTGTGCTGTTTAAGCATAAAGATAGATTTATTTTTTCAATTGTTGCTACTTGTTTTTTTTTTGTTGTTGTTTTGTTTGGAAGCTTGCGAAATATCCTGTATTGGTCTGCAGTGATCGAGTAAAATTTATTTCTTATTATAGTTCCTAAAATTCTTGTGTGTTTAATGTTATAGAATTTTATCAAGCAAAATTATTTTTTCAATTAAACACCAGTATTGCCGATTAGTAACAAACTGTTTTTTAGCCGTAAACCATACTTAAAACAAAATATGATTTTTTAAAAATATTTTTCCCATGATTTATTTAAAAAATGAAAGCCGAAACACATTATTACAATGATTTTTGAAAAATCAGGCATTTAAGGGTTAAACCTCTTTGTGCCTTTTTAGGCAATGAATTTAACTCTGATTACAAATTAAGACTGACGGTTAATAAACTCCTCTGCCCTGTTGTGTCGGAAAACTCTCAAAGAAATAGATAAAGTAATGAAATCGTCATTATTTGTTCCCGTCCACAAAAAAATGCATTTATTTACTGAACTTTGAAAGGACTTGGAAATAAAAATTATAAAATATAAAACTGCAAAATTAAAGCAAAGCTCAATGTGTTCATTTTTTAAACTCTGCAGTAATTAACTTATGTACTTAACTTTTATTTTGATACTTAAATTTTTATATTTTTTCCTAGTGTGAAAAATAAATTTAAGTAACATTGTTACCATTTTTCAACAATTAAAATCTAGATTTAAACATGACCTCCATTAAGAGACCACCTCTCGGAGAGACCAATTTTTATTGGAACAGTACGTGGTCTTTTTTAAGGAGGTTTTACTGTATATTATTTTTTTAAATTGTATCTAAACATTTTTCTGCGGGTTATGTTTTTAAAATTTCGAGACTGAGGAATATAAAAAAAAAATAATTATAGACATTCTGCATCAGTTATTAAATTTCCTTCAATTTAAACGCATTTTCTACATTTTTGAGCACGTAATTTTTGGCACTAAAAAATAAAACATGATATTTAAGCATTGAAATAAAATGTTTTTTATGCCTGTTTTGAAGTTTATCTATAAGACAGCTTTAGTATATTTTTTTAAAAAGTTCATAATTTCTTACATGATTTAGGACTGAATATTTTTTTTAAAGAGATTAATAACTACTTTTTTACATTAAAATGTTTTTCAAACAATAAGAACTTTTATATGCAGTCATTCACTTTATTTTTATTAAAATTCATACAGATACAAACAAATGTAATGTGTTTATTTTTATATTTATTTTTTTCTATTTCCTAGGTCAATCTTTTCCTATAAAACATATCAAATCTATTTTGCTCACATTCCCAAAATACGATATCTAAGGGAATAAAAAAATCAAATTAAATATGACTTACCGTGTCGTTTCATTAATAAGTATTGTTTTCAACAATAATGGGCCAAAATTAGAAATCCTGATTAAGTTAAGGAATATGTTTAAAAGACATATATATATATATTCCAGAGAACTTAAAATTTAGACTACATGATCATATTAAATAAAACAAAAGCAAATCACAGCGGAAAAAAATACACATTCTTAATATTTAAATCATATATAGAACTCATTTTTAAAAAAATATGTAAGTTTATAAGCATTGTTTTTAAGTAAAAAAATGAAAAATATTTTAGAACAATAGGACTTTGCAAAAATAGCAATAATTTACGGAAAAAGTACGGTAAAAAAATAGGAATTTATATTTAAAACCAAAAATTAAAATGACATCAAACATTGTTAAACATATAATATCCACCTATTAAAAAGTTATTTATAAAACTTTAAAAGTAATATTTTTATAGGGTATGCAATAAAAGCAAACACTAAGGGTAAAATTGGAATAAAATATATTAGTTTATTTTTGTCAGTAATCTAAATTAAATTCATATGTAACTTTAACTGATTTTTTCCTTAAAAGTTCAATTAGTGTTACAACTATGAATTAAATAAATATTGCTGATAAAGTATTTTATTCCATTATTTTATTCCACGCTTGTATCTATTTTCATTGCATGCTGTAAAAGATGTGATTCTTTTAAAATGCCCATAAAAGCAAAATAAAAAAAGAATTGACTCCATAAAAAATGAACATTCACTTCTATGAAAGAGTGACTATTCACTCCTACCAGGGGTGAAAAACCGCACTCCTTTAGCAAGAGTGAATAGTCACTAGGGTGGGCCGAAAATGCACTTTTGCACAAACTTTCGAAATCGATGAGGCTTGGGGGCGGAAAAGTTGTGTATTGGGTTGCTCAGTAACCAAGTAAAAATTTTTTGAAATCGAACAATATCTTCAGGTGGCGCCGGCGCCTTAAAAATTTGAAATTTTGACTAAAACAGACCTTTTTCTTCTAAAAACACGATTTTTTGCATTTTCGAAATAGATTACGCTCTAGTGCGGAAAAGTTGTGTATTGGGTTGCTCAGTAAACATGTAAAATTTTTTTGAAATCGAACAATATCTTCAGGTGGCGCCAGCGCCTTAAAAATTTGAAATTTTGACTAAAACAGACCTTTTTCTTCTAAAAACACGATTTTTTGCATTTTCGAAATAGATAACGCTCTAGTGCAGAAATGTTTAGTATTGAGTTGCTAAGTAGCCGTGTAAGTTTTTTTTTTAATCAAACAATATCTTCAGGTGGAGCCTGAGCCTTTAAAATTCGGTTTGTTAAGCAGAAAAAAGGAAACGTCAATAAACACATAAATAATAATTGAATTCATCTTTTACTGCTGTCATGTGTGCCAAGTAAGCAAACAAACATGAAGCAATGCAGCTCTTTGCTTATCTCAGAGGAAATTCACTGAGATAACCCAGAACTCACCACGAGGAGGTGGCTGCATATCGAGTTCCACCCGTGCCCTCCCAACCACCCAACCATATAATGGACACTGAGATTTTATTAAATATTTCACTTTTCTGTTGCCTGATCTACTTGGTCTTTTTTGTATTTCGTCTTGCATTCAAATGAAGGAATTATTCTTTGTGATTCTAATTTCGCCCTTATAAGGCCATCCCTTTCGATTTGTCCCACCACAGAAGCTGAAGCATCTGTCACTATTTTTATTGCCCTCTCCACTGCTTGGCTGTGACATGGAAACTCTTTTATTTCTAGTAAAGATATTTTCTCCTTTAGAATATTTCGGAAATCTTCATTGCTGACTGCACGAAGCATTGGTGGCTCCGTAACAACTGATTGGTGCCAATCAATTAGGTCCGTATAATCTTTTGCTTCGAATTTTATTACAGGAACAGTGAATCGCCGGATACCTTCTTGTTTATTTTCCCTGGCTTTTAAAATTCTTCGTATTGCAAGCAGTCGGATGTAATTTCGTTCATCCGTAAGCATCGAAAGAAGAATATTTTCAGGATGCGCAAAAAAAGCATTTCGGCTTATTACGCCATCCACGACAGTCTTCAAGTCATCTGGGAGATAACGTGACAAGCTAATCATCTTCCATAAGTGTCTAGCACCATCTTTGCAATGCGGTTTGGATTTTATATCAAACCACATCGGCACATACACTTTAATTATAAACTCTACTAAGGTTTTCAGTTCTGTTGAAACATTTGTAACTGAAATGTACAGGCGCAAAACTCGACATGCTGCCGTTAGCCAACGGGAGTGCGCTAGCTTTCCTGGTTTTTTCTCTGCTAGGGCAACAGAGCAGTAAACTGATGTTACAGCTTCATAAATTTGCAGCATGTATCGTTGATCTGTACTCAGATCTTTTCGAAGCTCTTCTGATATTGCTACTAACTCTACGACATCAACCTTTTTGAAATTGACTACCGGTTTCAGCTACAGGTTTCGAGATCTTTTCCTATTGGACCAGAAAAGGTTTCAGGACCACTTGTTTGACCGTCTAGCTTTTTTAGAAGATGCCGCAACGGTAACTCATTTGCGTGTAACATGCATATGAGCCATTGAAGAGGTCTACCAACATCTTCTTCTATGAGACGTATAACTTCAGTCTTGCAACCTGTGTTAACGGGTGTCCCATCGCAGCCAACTGCCAAAAGATTTTCAGTGTTGATATCATTCTGTAAAAGATATTCAGCGATGCTGCTCTTAATAGATTTTGCAGAACCACTAGCTGGAGAAACATGGCCGATATATTCAGATCCAGGTTCTTGTATTAAAACTACATGTTCTTCAATAACCGTTGTCCTGTGCTTTTTGTTTCCCTTGATTTGATCTGCTAAAGTTTTATCTTTTCGTCCGTCAAAAAAGAGGGCTTGAAGCTCTTCTGGTTTTCCTTTACATTGTAGTTCCCTTCGTTTTCTCTTTCTCTCTCTTCTTATTTTATTTTTATCTGTAACTTTGGAACGATTATTATCAGAAATCATTCCGACATCTTCAAGAACTGCAGAAATAATTTTCTCTGCAGGCCTGTCTCCAATCCCTGCACTATCGCAGGCGAGTGCTGTGGTTGGCAGTTTTATCCTCATCTGGCTGATTACCTTGGTCTCTCTTTTCGTTTTTCTGGAATGGTTCTCTCTGGATCTAGGAGGAGTGTATTCTTCATCATTACGCGTTTCATATTCAAATTCTTCGTTCTCACAATCCTCGAACTCAGGCGACTCGAACATAGACTTTGGTGTTTGGAACTGCTGTTCACTTGTAGCAGCTTTCAACACTGTCTTGGATTGCCTATTTTGCTTTCGGAGCAGCTTCTCAGTTACTTTTAAATCAATGCCCCCGATAATCATTTTTCTGACGGTTCGTTGATCAATCAAAAATGGTTGTTCTAAATGTGGCACTTTTCTATCCTTTTCACAGCAGCATGCTTTAAAGGAATGACATTTGCATGTGGCAATGTCAAAGAGAGTTTTCTCGGCGTCTTCCAAAAATTCCTTTACTTTGTTCCTATAGGATTCCGTAGACTTGTTTTTACTTTTCAGGATATTTTTATACTTAGCATGATATGATTTAAGGATGCGCACAATTCTGCAATGAGAAATAGTAGGAATCGAGGACTTCTTCCACAAATCAGCTACCCTCTCAGCAACAACATTGGCAATGTCAGTAAAAGCTGGATCTTTGCCGTGATTTGAAGATTTCACTTGTTCTCTTATAAGGAAGTAAAATTTCATAACTTGACTGTAAGTTGGTAAGACGTTAGGTTTCAGCTCTTCTGGCAAACCAAAAACAAAACAATCTGTAACTTTTCTAGTTGAATGACAACCGGCCATTGTGACAAAAGTATAACTATAACTAACTAGTTAATGACATTTAAATATCTAAAGAGACTGCTCTTCGATGAACAAACGACATAAAGTAAGCTTATTGATTGCTTCTGTACTAGACTGAACTAAACGATAACTGTGTATTGCATATTATCACACTGACTGTCACGTGGACTGCAGGTGCGAGAGCATTTCATTTAGTAGAAGAAGGGGGGGTGGAATAGAAAACTGATAAGGAATGTAAGAGACAATCCTGTACCACTGAGGGTCACGTGGACTGCAGGTGCGAGAGCATTTCATTTAGTAGGAGAAGGGGGGTGAAATAGAAAACCGATAAGGAATTCTCTTTTCATGAAAATATATGTCTGTTTTGAATAAAATCTCCGATTTTAAGGCGCCGGCGACACCTGAAGATATTGTTTGATTTAAAAAAAAATTAACATGTTTACTGAGCAACCCAATACACAACTTTTCCGCACTAGAGCGTAATCTATTTCGAAAATGCCAAAAATCGTGTTTTTAGAAGAAAAAGGTCTGTTTTAGTCAAAATTTCAAATTTTTAAGGCGCCGGCGCCACCTGAAGATATTGTTCGATTTCAAAAAATTTTTACATGGTTACTGAGCAACCCAATACACAACTTTTCCGCCCCTAAGCCTCATCGATTTCGAAAGTTTGTGCAAAAGTGCATTTTCGGCCCACCCTAATAGTCACTCCTCCGAAAGAGTGATCCACCCCTGTTTAGAGTGAATATTCACTTCCCAGGAGTGACTATTCACTCTTTCAGAGAGTCAAAAATTTCACTTTTGCTCAGAGTGAATAGTCACTCTAAAGAGGTTGGGCATATTTTGACTCTGCGATAAAGTGACTATTCACTCCTCTGGAGTGAATAGTCACTCCTTTTTATTTAGAGTGAAAACGGTGGCTGTCGTAGAAGGATTTTTTTTTCAGCGTTTGTACGGCCTCTTTAATTTGAATAGCAATAATTATTTTAAAGTTTTTTCCATTTCATTTTTCTCAGATTAAATAAGCTAAAGAAAACTTGGGGAAAATACTAATGTCTGAATTCAGGGAATCGTACAAAAGCTTAAAAAATTGCGTCTACTGCAGCCGCCATTTTTGTGACAGCGCTCAGGACTAGTATTCAGGATGCGTTGACCTATGTATAGGAAGAATCATATCTAAGGGGGAAAAAAATAGAATCAAAGAAAAATGAATCAGTCACTTTGTAAAATGTATTTTTTAAAACTTAAATAGATGAAATGCCGGAGCGGAGTATAAAGCTTATGATCGGCGTTTGTGGGAAATACTCCCACACATCCCTTGGAACATTACGAAACATTTTTGCTGTGAGAGTTATTTACAAGTGATTTTTTATTTCTATCTAGAATCCTTCTGGAAGCTTAAAAATTTAGATTGAGGCTATAATCTCACAAGATCACGTTTTTATTTCATTAGTATTTACCATCGTGATGCGACAGAGAATCCATGTGACTTAAATTATTTCCGGTGGTGAGACCTGCAAATTAGGAAAAAAGAGGAAAATTACTGAACGGAAACCGACACACTGAAACTCGAAATCGACCCGAAATAAAAATATTCAAACCCGTACCCTCAATGAAAGAAAATTATTCCATATTTATTCCATACAAGTATAAAAGAGTAATCTACAGTTATGGTAAAATAGTCTACAATTATGAAAAGTAGTCTTAGGAAACCAGAGTCTGCCTTTAACAAATTAAACAGGCCTTAAAGGAAAGAATTTAAATAATCTAAAAGGAGGTTAATATATATATATATATATATATATATATATATGTATATATATATATATATATATATATTGAGTTTTAGCAATTCCGATTTGGTGGATATTTCTGGAGTGGAGTCCCGGGATAATGTTATTTATTATAAAAATAAAAATGTTGAAATAAAGTATAATATTGGGGAAAAAATCAGAAAAATAGTAATTTTGATATTTCTATGGTTGATAAAACATATGGTAGGACTCGTGACGGTTACGTTAAATATCAGAGCAGATATTTTTATATTAGAGATTTTTAGCGTGGCTTGAATAGCAATAAAGGTAATGGTGGCGCTGTTAAAAAATGTGATACAAGATTTTTCTATAACAGAAACATAAGAAAGAGTTATGATGATATTTTGCTTAAACTGAAAAAGTGTAAGGATAAGCGTTGTAAAGTACGCATCTCTGCTGATGATGCTTATAATCAAAATAATAATGATAATGGTTTGAAATTTTGTAAAGTATATAATTGCGTTTATAGACTAAAATGTAAATTTTGTAATATGCCTTATATCGGACATACTTTCGATCCGTTCAATAAAAGATTTAACAATCATAAATCGGATATTCGTGTTTTAAAAAGTAATAAAGAGAAACAGGAAATAGAAATTGCCCATTTTGCAAAACATGGGATTAATAATATCGTAATTTCAATATTACAGATTGTACCAAATAAAAAGGAGAGACTTATATGCGAAAGAAATATGATGGTAAAGTTTGGTACTGTCTATTCATATAGATTAAACCTTATGTTCGATCATACTAATGTACTTAGAAGTTTTATGAATAATTTATTGGAAGATTCAATTTACGGAAGAATTAATCATGATTTTTGTGATGAAGTGGTAGTTTATAAAGATCATATAACAACATTTGATCAGTTAAATTGTGCCAAAGATATTGAAAAAATTATTGTTAACCTTAACTCAAGTAACAACGAAAAAGTCATTACGTATATTGTTTTCAATATTAAAAGAAGGTTAATTTCTGATTTATTAAATATCTTATATCTACATAATGGAAATAGTAATATGGATATAGCATTGGGTTTGTTGAGATTTTTAGTTAAAGAGCAGAACTTAAAAATATTATTGTATTCAAATTCTAATAATATAGATAATAATAATAAAATCTATTTTGTAATAGATTATATGGGAAATCATTTCAAAGGAGTAAATTTTAAAAACATTTTAAAAAGAATTAATAAATGTGAAGGTTGCCAATACTCCATGGTCGAAAGACTTTAGGAAACTCGGAATGGCAACAGCCAGAGACAGAGGGAGACGATGTAGTTCTTTGGATGTGTTCGAAAAGACGCTCGTGAGATATGTAATCGGGAAGCGTATTATCTAATAATATATATATTGTGTGTGTGTGCTGTAATTGTGTTCGTCTAATGTAAATATTAAATGTATTTAATTGGAGCATTTAATCTCTTCAATGTGTTCTTTCTTCACCAATATCGTGGAATACCGAAGTTGGGCCATCATAATGGTGCAGCACGACTAGGGTGATGATTTTCAGCTTTTAAATTATAAGCAGTGTTACTGCCATATTAAATGGTATCGCGGAATGGGGTTGTGAACAGCAATAAAGTTATTTCGATAGTATTTGATTTGACAGCAAGGAGAGTTCAATGGCACACCTGGCTATCACAAAGGTATATATATATATATTTTTTATTCCATCGAGAGCATATTTCAAATGTATGTTATTAAAATTGTTATTTAAAGTGTAAATGTTTTATATTAGGCTTTGAAACAACGGGTTAATGTTTATTCAATTAATAGAATAAATATAGTATCTTATTCAGTAATTACGTTTGAAAAATGAATAATTATTGATGTTGCGCTGTTTGTAAAACTTAAGAATTATATTTTTAAAGTATATTTCATAATATGAATGCAGAATTATGTATCATGATTGTTAAATTGATCGAATGTTCAGATAGAATGGTGTTTAAAAATAACTATGTTTAGCATGAAAGTTTAAATTCTGTTATTTAAATAAATATTCTCTAGTTATTGTGTTAAAAAAAAAAGAAAAGAAAAGAACAGGAAAAAAACATAAAAATGAGTTAAAATTGTCATTTTAAAAGTTCATAACACGTCTGTCTATGAAGCTATTTATTCTCTAAGAATAAACTTTGCACTAGAATAACTGAAAAGTGTTACCTAAGTAAATTATCGTTTGGAAAAAAAAAAAAATAGGAAAAACAGATTTATTTCAAATGTTTTTTTTATTTATTCTTTTATCTTTGTGATTAAGATAAAAAGGTGCTATTTCAAAGTATGTAGAGGAAGTGGGGGTTTTTTTGTTTGTTTTGTTACGTATTATTCTGGAATTCTTTGAAATGACTCATTCAGATTAAATTTGAAATAAAAGTTGAGTAATCTTTGTTCAGTTCAGTGAAACTGATAATGTATAAATTTGATTATTACGGATTGGGTTGTTTATTTATTTATTTTTTTTTTAAATTGTGGCAGAATATTAAGCATTTGTTTGTTTTGTTTTTGTTGTTGCTTATTTTCGATTGACCAATTGAAAGGAAATATAGAGATTTAATTTGAGTTTTAAATCAAAATAAAAGAAAGATTTTCAGATCTTGGATACAATTTAATTAAACTAAAAGGTGTTAATTTAAGACTGTGATTTATGAATATTTGGTTCGTTTTGAAATATAATTTAGTAAGAGATTGAAGTGTTAAAAAGAAAATTGTTAATGTATTATGTATTTTGAAGGGTGGATTTAAAAATTAATACGCAAGGCATTGACACATTCTTGTTTTGTTACAACACAAATATTTTTTTTTTAACTTGACATATTGGTAAAAATATATTTTAATTATTGCAAGAATTGTTTTCTGAATATTTTTTTTTTTATTTTTATTGTGTAAATGTGTTTTAATTTAGTCAGTAATACTAATATAACTATTTAAATAAAATAAATTTCATTCACTTTGAGGGGTTATTTACAAAAGAATGTTCAGGTTTAAATTAAATTTGGTTTAAGGAGTTCTTAGGGAAAGTTCCAATTAAGGTAGAAACACTGTTTGAGAATTGTTGATTGCTTCGATTTTTGAAATTTGGTTAATCAAATATGGAGTTTTTAAGCAAAGGTAGTAGAAAAGAAGATTTACAGAAAGTAGCGATTGAACTTGGAGTTCAGGATGTCGAAAATTTAAAAATTATAGATCTAAAAAAAGATATACTAGAAGTGGAAGACTACGAAGAAGAATTTGTTAAGGGATTTTTGAGTTCTGTAATTGAAGAAAGGAAAAAGAAAGAAGAAATGGAGAGGGAAGAAAGAATACGTCAAGAAGCGAGACGTCAAGAAGAAAGGGAAGAAAAAATACGGCAAGAAGAAAGGGAGGAGCGAATTGCCAGGGAAGCAAAGGAACATGAATTGGAAATGAAAAAACTGGAACAATTGCAGAAATTTCCGGAACAAAGAAATGAATCGAAAATTGAGATAGCGCCAAAAATTCAATTAGCACAGATTGTCCCGAAGTTTGATGAAAAACGTGATGAGATGGGATTACTTTTGATAAATTTTGAAAGAAGAGCGGAAATGGCACAAGTACCGAAGAAAGACTGGGTAGCTTACCTATTGGCAGTTTTACCGGTGGAAATTGCAAATATGCTAGCTAGAGAACCCCCGGAAGATGCAATTAATTACGATTTTGTAAAAACTCTTATCTTAAAGAGATACAAGTTAAACAGTGAAAAATTAAAACAATGTTTCTACAGACATCACAAAACACATGAAAAATCATGGAGGAATTATACACAAGAGCTTTTAAGTTATTTTACCGAATGGATCACAGAATTAAATATTAACACTTTCCAGCAATTAAAAGACTTAATAGTAACCGAACAATTAAAATTTCGTGTGCCTGTAGAAATAAGAGAACATTTCTTAGAAAATTGGCTCACATTTACCACGCCGTTAGAATTGGCAGAAAAACTTAATGATTACGAGAGCATTACCGACAGTTTTAAAAGAAAAGAATTTCCAAAGAAAAATTTATCTAACCCTCGAAATCAAAGTTGGAATAATTACAGTTCGGAATCAAGAAAAGATATGAGAGATGGTAAACCGAAATTTGAACCCAAGACTGAAGCATCTTTCGGAGTGCAACGAGAAAAGAGAGAATTTCGCACAAAATATACCTGTTTCGCATGTGGTAAGGAAGGGCATGTGAAGAAGTATTGTTCTAAATTGAATACAGTAAAACAAGATGGAGGAAAAACTTCCAAAAGCGATCTTGAGAAAAAGGGTCTAAATGCAATTTGTTTGAATGTGAATATTCCGGTGGAAGAAACAGATGGGAGACTCCTTAAGGTAGATCTAGGAATCGGTAACCAGAAGTTTCAGGGAATCATCGATAGTGGTGCGGAGATTACAGTGCTGCGGAAGTCGGTGGTGCCGGAAGAGTATTTACAGTCATGTGGAAAAGTATTCTTGAGACCCGCAATAGGAAGTCTTGTAGAAGCAAAGCTTGTTTCCGTTCCACTCACTCTTCGGACAGAAGATGAGCTTATTCCGTATGTACGAGTACAGGTTGCGGTAGTGGAAGGATTACACGAAAAAGCTTTGATCACTCCCAAGGTTTTCGCTCTGTTAAAAGAACAGCAGAAGTTGTATTTAGGGGATGAGGTAGATATCATCCCGGTTGAAGAACATAAATAAAAACCTGTATTCAATGTGGAGGGAAGGTGTCCAGAAGGAAACCTGCAAACAAACCTAAATAATGAAGATGAAGACAAGGAAGCTTCAGATTTGGAACTGGTTCCTACTCCGGTCGAGGCAACTGTTTTGCCCGAAAATGTTGGTAACGAGGACCAAAAGGAAAGTTGTTCCGTTTCACAAGCGCAATTATTGAAAAAGGAGCAATTGGCTTGTTCTACATTAGAAAAATGCTTTGAAGATGCAAAACGGCAGAAAAATAATTATTGGGTAGAATCCGGTTTATTGTATCATCGAGGCAAGGTTGGAGGACAAAATTATGTTCAACTTGTTGTACCTGCCTGTAGAAGACAAGAAATTTTGAAATTATCACATGAAACACCAACTGGTGGGCATTTAGCTGCTAAGAAAACAAGAGATAGAATTGCTATGTCGTTTTGGTGGGAAGGAATGCCAAAAGAAGTAAAACAACTATGCGCAGCTTGCCATGATTGTCAAATTCGCAGAAAAACAAAAGTAATAGACAAAACACCTATTGAAGCGGTCGGAAGACCAGAACTCCTATTTCAAGTAGTAAATGCAGATATTTTAGGACAAATTGAGCCGAAGTCTTCTCGAGGCCATCGGTATGTTCTGGCTATTATGGATCAACATAGTCGTTGGCCTGAAGCAATCCCTATTAAATCGTTGACAGCAAAAGCAGCTTGCGAAGCGTTTATTGAAGTTTTGTTAGAACTGGAATTCCTAGAATGATTGCCATGGACAATGGAGGAAATTTTGCTTCAAAACTGACAAAAGAACTTTTGAAACGATTGGGGTGTGTCCCTAAGTTTTATACTCCAGGTTACCCACAATCAAATGGATTGGTTGAACGATGGGTGGGAACAATGAAATCAATGCTACATCATGCCATAAACTCTCATGGTAGAGGTTGGGACAAACAACTACCATTTCTGTTATGGGCATACCGAGAAGTCCCCAATGCCACCACTGGTGTTGTACCATTCTCGTTGGTATACGGTCGTCCACCTGTAGGACCATTAGCTATATTGAAATCAAGTTGGGATGATGAAGTGGTACTTCCCCAAGGAATTGGAGAGTCTGTAGCAGATTATATGCAGAAACTCCGGGAACGTTTAAAAGACGCGGCAGAATATTCAAAGACCGTGGCTGAAACCCAACAACAGCGATACGTTCATCATCACAATTTAAGGTCGAAAGATACAACATTCTCCGTCGGAGATGAAGTAGTAGTACTAATCCCTGATTCCACTAATAAACTGTGTTCAAAATGGAAAGGACCAGGAGAGATAGTTCAACAAAAATCGGTGCATTCCTATGCAGTCAAACTACCTGACGGAAGTATTCGACATCTACATCAGAACAAATTAAGAAAGTATATTCAACCGATTAGAGCTATTGATGTTATTTACGAAGTGGATGAAGAGTTCGGAGAAGTACAACATGCTCTGATAGAACAACACAGTGTCGTTGATGAAGAATTGCAGAAAAATATTAATTCAAGCAATTTATCGCCAGAACAACAAAAGGAACTAGTAGCACTTATCCAATAATATAGAGTGGTTTTTGATGGAGAACTGAAGAGAGCCAAAGTTGGTTCACATAGCATAAATTTAAAACCTGGTGTTGTAAGAAAACAACCACATCTTTATAAAGTACCAGGAACTTTGAAAGGTAATGTAGAAAACCAAATACAGGAATTACTAAGGAAAGATCTTATAGAACCTTCTTCTGCGGAAATAGTGTATCCACTGGTGTGCGTAGCTAAAAAGGACGGAACAATCAGACTGTGTGTAGATTATAGAGAGTTAAACGCCGCCACCAAGATCTCCCCTTTTCCTATGAAGAATTCCGACAACCTAAAATTTAAAGCTGGTTCAGCGAAATATTTGACCTCACTAGATATTTTAAAGGGATAGTGGGAAATCCCACTCGAAGAGAGTAGTCGAGAATTGACCAGTTTTGTGTCACCAAAAGGCCAATACCAATGGAAAGTAATGCCTTTCGGATTGTCTGGAGCTCCGGCTACTTTTCAAAGAACAATGAATCAGACCTTGAGACCGCATAGTGATTATGCAGAAAGTTTTCTTGATGATATTATAATTTTCTCTTCTAACTGGGAAGAACATTTGCAACATATAAGAGAAATTTTGGAAACTTTAAAATCTCTGAATTTTTCAGCTAACTTGACAAAATGCTCCTTTGCAGCATCTGAAGTCAGATAGTTAGGACACATTGTGGGTTCAGGTAAACATGGACCTATTCCCGAGAAGCTAGAAGTAATAAAACACCTCAAAGCTCCCAAAACGAAGAAAGGACTGAGATCTATATTAGGTCTATTAAACTATTACAGAGAATATGTCCCGCATTATGCCAACCTTGCAAAGCCTTTGACAGATCTGACCAGAAAAACTGTTCCAAATGATATTCCATGGTCGGAAGTTGCTGAAAAGTCGTTCAATAAGTTAAAGGAAAGCTTATGTGAAGTTACAAACCTTTATACCCCAGACATGTCCAAACCGTTCGAAATAAACACCGATGCTTCCATATCGGGTATTGGTGCCTGTTTAATGCAAAGGGACAAAGACGGCATGTTAAAGCCCATAACCTTTGCCAGTCAAAAGCTTACTCCAACTCAATCAAAGTGGAGCACAATTGAAAGAGAAGCATATGCTGTAATCTGGGCACTTGGGAGATTCGAAGTGTGGACTTATGGAACCACCATAATATTGCATACGGATCATAATCCCCTAAAATTCTTAACAGAGGGAACTCCTAAGAACGCTCAATTACAAAGATGGTCGTTGGCACTATCTCGCTATCAGGTTTCTATTGCTCATAAACCAGAAAGTTCTAATGTAGTGACAGATGTTTTATCTCGCATTTATGAGTAGAAAAAAAATCTTTATATATATTTTTTGTATTATTTCATTATTATATATTGTATAATGTGTATTTGTAATATGTGTATTTTTAGTATATAGTGTATAAGAATTTATATATCTTAAGTAGTTTAAGTAAATGCTCTCAATGGGACAGGTAAAGGACTTTTTAAATAGAACTTTTTTTAAAATAGGACTTTTTAATTAGGACTTTTGATAGGACTTTTAAGTAAGACTTTTGTTAGAACTTTTAAATGTAGTTTCACAGTGTGGGACACAGTCCAACATGTAGAAACTGGAGGGAAGGTGTGAAGGTTGCCTATACTCCATGGTCGAAAGACTTTAGGAAACTCGGAATGGCAACAGCCAGAGACAGAGAGAGACGATGTAGTTCTTTGGATGTGTTCGAAAAGACGCTCGTTAGATATGTAATCGGGAAGCGTATTATCTAATAATATATATATTGTGTGTGTGTGCTGTAATTGTGTTCGTCTAATGTAAGTATTAAATGTATTTAATTGGAGCATTTAATCTCTTCAATGTGTTCTTTCTTCACCAATATCGTGAAATACCGAACCGGGTCATCATAATAAATATCTTCCAGATAAAAATATTTTGATTAAAAGAGCTTTTAAATATGATAAACCTTTGGGTAGGATGGTTTTTAATTACAATAGTTTTCAAAGGAGTTGCAATGGGGTGTTGAGAATGGCGTGTGTCATTGTGGAGAAGAAAGGTTTAACAAATTCTTAAATTCAGATTAATATCACGAGTGATTTAGATATTATTTCTGACGTTAATTTTAGAGAATATATGAATCACGGAACAAAATTTAGATTGACGAGAATGATGTCAAGGGGTTATGCAATAAAGCGATTAACAACAAATATAGATCTTTTACAGAAAATGATCTATCACACTGGATTAATTTTAAAACAATTATTCTAATTGGTAAATGAATCATATTAAATGTAAATTTCCAACTGGGCGAAAAATGTCCGGACCAGGATTCGAACCAGGGATCCCCTGGCTGAAGCCGCCTGTTGATTTATTCTGTTGAGTTGAACCAGGTTTAAGACCAGATGCTATAATCAATAAGGTTAGCTGGTTGAAAAAGTTCGACCAGATTCGTCCGGGATAGCTCAGATGGCAGAGCACTGGCGGCTTTAGCCAGGAGATACCTGGTTCGAATCCTGGTCCGGACATTTTTCGCCCAGTTGGAAATTTACATCTAAAGTGATCTATCGTTTAGGATTATCAATGAAAGTATTTGAAAAATGGAGATACCATGTACTGAAAGATCTAATTGGAGCATAGAATAAAAATTATGAGGGAATCAATGTGGAATGCTATAAATATTTAATCGATTCTATAAAGAACTTAAGGGATAATTTTATAGTAACATACGTAGACAAAGCTGACTCTAATTACACGATAATTTGTAAGAAACTCTATAGTAATATGTTAAAAGGGGCGTATAACAATAGTTATTATGAAATTGTAAATTCTTGTAAGCAGATTATTACTAACAGAGTCAAGGCCCCACCAGTGGCCGATAGGTTCTGCTCTCAGAGCTGGTAGACGGGAGGTGCTGGGTTCGATCCCAATCGCGCCCGTCGGCCTAATCGTTCGGAGTTTTCGTGGTTTTCTTCGAAGCTTGGTTCTCCAAGCGTTTATATGGGTTAGGTTCCATTAGAAAGACCTCCATGGAAGGCACTCCCCCCCTTAAGGCCTATATCTCACGTGCTGATAATTGGCCGACATAAATACAACCAACTAACAGAGTCAAGGCTTTGTATAAAAAGGTGAAGTTAAAACATACTAGTAGAAATTTTCCCTATTTAGTAATAATTCCTAAATTTCATAAATCTCCTATAAAATTTAGAGCAGTTACCTGTGGTTTAAATACTTATTTGGAGGGGGTTAATAAAAATATATTGGGAAAATTAAAAAACTAATTCTATCGTGTTTTGTATGAAAAAAAGTCATTTATAATAAAAAAAGTTATGAACTTTTAAAGCCCTTAAAAAAACTGAAAAATATGACAGGTTGATACACTTATGACTTTGAGGATCTATACAACAATATTGGTTTAATAGATCTAAAGAACAAACTAATGGTGTTTTATGAGAAGTATAATGTACAGGCATCGACCATTTTACCAATCTGTTTAATTTTGTCGTTTTTGAAAACTACCTTTTTGAAGGAAAAAAAAAAGTTATAAACAGATTAGAGGAATACCTATGGGAGGTAGTTGAAGTTCAGTATTGGAGGATATTTATCTGTTTATGTATGGAGATGAATTACAGTTTAATAAAGATTTACATTTCTACAGGTATATAGATGATATTTTATATGTTAAAACAAACAATATTCAAAACGAATGTTTTTTTTTATTTGTATCTAATCCATTGACTTTAAAAGATACTTCCAGTGATCTGTGTCGGAAGAAATTGGGTCCTTTAATGGACCCTTCACAAAATTTGTCATTTCAAAACAGGACCCTTCACAAAAATTTTCAAATTAAAACAGGACCCTTCTCAAAATTCTTTGTCTAAAAATAGGCCTTTTACAAACTTTTTCAGCAGATAACTAAACCTTTTACAAATTTAATCATTTAAAATTGAAATCTGGCTTGTTACTTTTATTTATATAAAGAAGATATATGTATTTTACATACATATATCTTCGTAAAAACATATAAAAAAGAACCTGAATATAACGATCATTTTTAATTCACAAAATCTGGATTAGATTTTTCACAAATGTAAAAAAGCTTTTTACAATTTCACAAAAACAGGACCCTCAGAGAAAATCTGGACAGACCCCTGACTTCTAATAGTCATCAAAAAGATTTTAAAAAAGAAGAATTATTTAGATACCTTTTTGGAAATCAATAGAGAGGGTTTAGTTACAGGTGTATATGATAAAAGAAATAGTTTCAGCTTTGATACTTTGAAAATCTTGAATTTTCAAGGTAATGTGCACATTTCTATTTTTAGGAACATCTTTGTAAATGGTTTAAATCGCATAGAGAGATTGACTTCAAGCTCTGATGGATTGGTTCGTAAAATGTTCGAATATTATAGTATCGCCAGTTTGCAGGGTTATCCTCCGAGATTTATTAATGGTTTAGTGTATGATTTTAGCAAAAGTAAGAGTTACCGATTTGAGTTGTATTCACTGTTCGATTCTAAAGGTGTGCCGATTGGACAAGGCGGAAATTAATTGTTTGGTTTACTTTTCATCTCTTTTCTGTTTTGAAGTTAATTTTTCTGGTCGTGACAAGTGAGGGGGAACGTAGTGCACGTAAATCTAGATTAACCCCGCAGTGCTTGTCGTAAGCCAAGCCGCCTGTCTCCTTTTTTGTTTTAGTTGGTTGTATAAATTTCTCTTTCGTTTTGAAGTTTTTATTTCTGTTTTGAAGTTAATTTTTCTGGTCGTGACAAGTGAGGGGGAACGTAGTGCACGTAAATCTAGATTAACCCCGCAGTGCTTGTCGTAAGCCAAGCCGCCTGTCTCCTTTTTTGTTTTAGTTGGTTGTATAAATTTCTCTTTCGTTTCTGTCTTCTGTTTGTTCATTTGTTAATGGTGTGCTTTTAGTTTAGTTGGTTTTAATTTTAATTTAAGGAATTTTGTGTTGTCTTAGTTTTTATAAAAAATATATATATATGGCAATAATATTAAATATGAAATCACAAATATCAAAATAAAATTGGTAAAGACCATAGGAAAAACTGAAATAGAAAACCCATGAAACTATGAATAGCTTACAGATTCGTCAGAGGAGCTATGCAAGCTTAATTCATAGTAAAGATATGTTATCTGTTATGTCGTCGAATATTGTCGGATATATTCCTAAAATGAAAATATTTAGCTCCTTATAACATATCGGAAAAGCCAAACAATTTAAAGAAACGATGCGATTAAAAAAAAAAAACCTATTATACATAAGACATCCAAAAAATAAATTAATGTATAGATGAAATGAATAAAAATTTCAAAAATAAGATACCCAACTCACCAGTAAAACAAAACGTGGAAAGATGCAGAATGATATTGATATATCTTTGGCCAAGCGACAAGAGAAATCAGTAGATAAAAAACATCACTCGGCAAAAATTAAATAATAATAGCCATCTAGCGTTAATACTATACAAATGATAAGAAAAATATATTTACCAGCCATCTAGCTATAATTAACCCCTTGACATATCATTAAACACAAAAGTAATATTTCTAGAAATACTATTTATTTATCGATTGTTATGGCATTCAAATGTAGCTTTGTATCTTGTTCAAAATACTTTATTTGAATAACAAAACGTCAACCTTAGTATTACAACTAAAAATAAATATATTTTTATAACTATTATATTAGATGCAAATTATTAATTAAAATTTTCTAATGTATGAAATTTTTCAAAACAGTTCGGAATGTGCAATGTTCAGTAAATGGTATTATGTTTGGAATATTTTCTTTATCTTCCCATTTCCATTTTTCTATACTTTCTGATGAATCTGACTCATCACTGCTGGATAAAGGTCTTACTCGTTTACGAACATTTCGGAATAAACTACTTTCTTCAGAAATTTTGATCAAACTACTGGCCGCATCTTCATCCTCACTTTCGAAAAATAAATTCATTTCGGACATACCGTTCGAATATTTTTAACGTTAAAAACTCTAAACTATGCGGAATTAATTTCTTGATCTAGAAATGATCTTTGATCGCACCATAAACAATTCGCAACGGAATGTTGAAGACGTCTGAGACACGGCAATTATATTTTTGACATAAGAAACAAATGACGTCTCCCAGACGTCTTCGTATGCCAAGGGGTTAAGGATTCAATCACTTTTGTTATATACTTACATAGCTGCCAACTTTTACGCTTTTTTGTTATCACTAAAATATAATAGAAATTTTTGCTATATATAAATTTTTGGTTGAGAAAACATTTACTCTTAAATTTTAGTGGTGAGAAAAAAGCGTAAAAGTTGGCAGCCATGTACACTTGTAAATTGAATTTTAATTTCAAATCTATGTTATATATACATATATATATATGGTAAAATATTTTGTTGCGATGACTAGAATCTTTAATCAATAAAGCAATAATCTCACTCTAGATCCATTATAAAGATTCTACTGAAAATTATCACTCCATTCCGTAGTTTTCTGTTTCTGACAAGCACTGCTTACACTAATTTATAAAATTTGCAGCTGTTAATATCAGTATAAAGTTCGTAGTCGTTTTGTTAATAGAAAGTTTGGAGTCACCGTTAATAACTTGGCACAGTCTACAAAAATATGTGTTTCCCCATAATTGAAGAGGAGAGTTATCCATTAAGAAAAAAATCTTTATTAGATCTGTAGAGTTTCATACAGAGTAAAACATTCGCCACAACGATAAAGAATGTTTACGGCTTTACACCACTTTATCTTTAAGTAGCAATCCATCATAAACTATATTTAAACGATGATAAAATAAGCGCTTCTCAATTAATCAGAATGTATCAGTTCCGTGATAGTAATGAATTTTGAAAACAACTGCTGACACACAAAATCTGCGCTCCTGAACTCATGTTTCGTAATAAGTACCTGCTAGCGGAGTGATTTTTACGGCAATGCAGATATGCAGACATTCCTATAAGGATGGTGAAACAACGAGAACTCTATTTTTCAGTACGGAAGAAAAATGAAGCAAAACGGCTTTTCCTAAGAAACGCGCGAATCTGGCTTTTAGAATGAATAAAAAAGAAATAGTAAAAAAAAGAGAGTAAACAGATAATTTTAACCCTTTGAGCTCTGGTGGGTGAATTTCTTCCCACTTAATTTTAATTGCCAAATGTCACAATGGCCACTAGAATATTCAGTCAAATTTATTTGAAAATATGTTAATACATTTTTGTATATATTATGAGCTGAATCTTTTATTTGAAAAATACTGGTGCCAATGTCACATTTGGGTATTTTGATGAAATTCCCCACCAGAGCTTAATGGCTAAATAGAATTCTTATCAGTCTTTAAGTTTAATATAAAACATAAAAGACCTTGAAAATAATAACACTTGAAATGTATTTTAAAATAGATTTTGAAAGAGAAATAAAATATTAATATATGCATTTTAAATAGAAATGAATTTAAGTAAAATAAATGATTGGAATATTTTTTAAGATTGGAAAAAATTAAATGAACTGGGATTGTAGAATTATGTTAGATGTAAAAATTAAAAATTTAATGGAATATTTTTAATGAATCGCGGAAATTTTATTTTCGTAATATGTATATACTATATATCAGCTGTTTCTTATCACATTGCGTTACATTTTGCACCTTATGACATCCTTGTCATATTTAAAACCTGATGAGTTTTGTCTGTTAATTATTAAGTTACTTATTATCTATTGTCGTTGCACTATAATTCATGTTTTGGATATCTTTATTTACATTTCCTTGCACTGTCAAAAAAACTCGCCTACATTCCTAGAAAATATGTTTTATCTGTGAATTCATCCCGAAAGTCTGAAAAAGAGGTCGAAATTCTGTTTATTCCTAGCAGCGCAGTATTGGCTCTATTGATACTAAAATCCGAAATTATTTAAAAAATGGAAAAACCAAAAATTTATAAATGAAGGTTTCTAATTTAATTAAAAAAGAAAAAAACAACAACAAAAGAAGAAACGTTTTCGAATTTAAAAGCATTAAATAACATTAATTTTCCAATCACTTAAAAGTATTAAAAATTTATTTTTTATAGTTAAAAAAAGTATTCGCAGTTAAAATATATTCTACACACACATTTAATATAGATATCTCATTATTCTAAAAAAAGTAACTAACGCTGTCACCGCCGCCGCCGGTTTTGAATTTTTTGTGACCGGAGGTCTTTCTTCGTTAATATTAAGCAAAATGTTGCATACAAAAATATGAAAATCGGTGGTATTATAGAGAAATGTTTGATAAACACGCTGCTGCAGGCAGTTTTCAAATCGAAGAGTTATTTTAAGAGATATTTAATGCTAAAGTTGCACAAAATCGTTAAATTAAAAAAGTTTTATAGGAACAATAACTGTACATGGGAATTTAATCATTTTAGATCATTTTATGCGTCAGAATTTCCCGGTGTGCAGACTGCATATTTTTTTTTTAATTTGACTCATTTTTTAAGGTTTTATTTCTATTTTAAATTCAAATTTTCAGTATTTCGAGAGATATTTTTTACATATTTTAGAAAATGTTATTAATTTAAACTGTTGCCAACTGTATAAACAGCGCAAACAATAATGTTTGCTTCAAATTAAAAATTTATTTTACACGAGACTATTATAAACAGAACATATAAAAAGCAGGAACTCATTAAAAATTATGCCATAAAAACTATATTTACACGTGAATTTTAAAAGAGAAAGATTATTCTAAAATAATAAATTCATTAACATGCGTTAGAAGTCTTAAATAGGAGAAATTACGTCCCATTACACTTATTAAGTAAAATGAACAAAAAATAATATTGCAAAACAATTTAAATTAAAAAATTGCGCGAGATATTTATTTGATATTTTAAGATGATATTTTCAACTATTTTTATTAGGACAGCGCAAATAACATTTCATTTCTAACAAACGTATTTTCACGTGAATATTAAAAAGAGAAAGTAAAGTTTGGTGAAAATTACGTCGGATTAAAACGATACATTTGAAGTGTCTTATTTAAAAAAAACTTTCTTTTCGATTTTCTAAAAAATACCGGGAGACAAAGACTCTGTTTGTTTAATTTATTTTATATTAGCTTATTTTGAAATGTTTAACTGCTTTTATTTAATCAAAGACGGAAACAGCCATTGTATCTTTTAACAGCAGCTGATTTGGCCTTAAAATTCCCCAATCAAAGAGATTTGAATAGAAAATCGTTTGTTTAGAGATCGCTACTGTTTTTTAACTTATAATTCAATCTTCCGAAATCTTTTTAAAGCCGATCAAATTAGCGTGCTTTGAGAGTCTGCGGTGGCTAAACGGGGGTTGGCGAGCGTAGTTCGTAGGGGCCAGTGCCCCCTAGTGTTAATTAAAATATTAAATGGAAAAAAATCGATTTTACTCAGAAAAAAAGAAATCTTTTCGAATAAAAATATAATATTCATATTTTACATCTAACAATCTACTTACACTTATAATTCATATTTTTATCCTATATTAAAACTAAAGTATTAAAACACCAGCCACAGTCTCATTAACGACGAAACCCTCCCGAAATTAACTTCAAAATGCATAGATTTTTTAATGAAAGGAATCAAGCCATAGCCATCTGAAGCAAACATATTTACTTCAAACTGTTTCACTAAGGTAGCTGGTTCTATATCAAGGTCAGAGACTTTTATTTTATTTCAGCTTTCTTCAATTAATGTATATTTTACTTTCTTAAACGGAGAACAAAGAAACGGATATTCATAAATTAACGAGGAAATCCCGGTAGCAGTGATGCCATGTAAGTTTCCGTGAATTGGAGAAAACGTTTGTGAGAGTGTGTAGTTTTCAGATGAGGAGATTAATATTGTCCTTTTTATTATTAATAGCCACAATATTCGGTGAAATACCATATCTTTACTTTAGCTTTTACTTATGAAGCTACTGTGATATATTTATAGCATATTCATAGTTTCTTATTTATACATTTCCAATCTGTTGTGTTTACTTTTGTATTTTCTTTTTCGTTTATTTTTACACATGTGATTTCAACCTAATTATACATATATCGGGTGTCCAAAAAATTACCGATGATTTTAAAATGCAATAGCATGCAAACGGTCACGGATATTAAAAAAAATTCTTGCAGGAGTTATGTAAGATGTCAGGAGTTTGTACGCTGCGATTCTGGGTTTTAGTTACAAATAGCATCGATAGATGGCACTGCAAGTAATAACGCTAAATCCAGGCTCGATTTTTTCGGCCTCTCTCTTTTTCCATGCGAAAAAAAGAAGATTAAAATGTATTGAATGGATCCCGAAGTGCCAAAACCGTGTCTGGTCTGAGCACCTATTGCTCTCAGCGCCATTTATTGTTTGAAATTCGAACTAAAATAAAGAATCACAGTAAAAAAACTCCTGACATCATACATAATCCTCCTGCTAGAATTTTTTAAATATCTGTCATCGTTTGCAAGTTATTTAATTTTTCGGATACCCGGTACGTGTGTATATATATTGGACTTTATTTTAACTATTTCTCCAAGAATCCAACAAAATGTTCAGTCTTTCTTGTTATCTTTTTAAATAGAATTTACAGCAGTGAAAACTTTCTTGTTGAAACATCCGTTCTTCTTAAACACCTAGCTAAACTACTTTTCTTGATATTGCCGTGACTTCCTTTCTAGACTTATTGGGTCATTGCTAAGAAATAATTGCCCTATTTGGAAAAGTGTCCGTCTCTAACTCGAAATAATTTGGAGAATTTATCAGTTTCGCAATGCTTTTATCTAAAAAATGTTTCTTTTCCTCAAACTTTTCAAAATGAGTAATTTGAGAGTAAAAATTTTGAACATACGGAAAGGAGCTTGAATAAGATCGCAAAAGAAGTATAAAAAGCTATGTTAGAAACAAAAAAGTATTTTTTTTTTTTTAAGTAAAAATAAATTTAAACTGTTGAAAGAATGATTAAAGCTTTGTAAAGCATGACTGTAACTTTGCATTGTAAGATAAATGAATACGTTTTTTTTTCATATACGAGGAGGTATCAATAAGTTTTTGCCCTCACATCGAATAAATTGAGTAAAATTTGTGAAATTGCTACATTGTATTAGTTCTTTTCTATGTAGTCACCGTGTACAGTAACACATTTGTGCAAACGGTATTTCAAAAAGAAAAGAGGGGGTGGATGCATTCCAGGATGCACGATAGTAGACCCAAAGATGCGCATCGACCGATTTTACCTTTTACCGATTCCCCACATGTGACATATCGTTGGAAAGACCTGTGACCACTTATTCATGTTATGTACATCCTGAACCCTTCCCTCCAATTTACCCTCCAGGGGGGCACTTTTCTAAATTTTGCGGACACCATTCATGCCCCCGGGGGGAGGGGGGATGCATAACATGAATAAGTGGTCACAGGCCTTTCCAACAATATGTCACATGTGGGTGTTGGCAAAAGTTAGAAAAATTCTCACCTTTGGGTCTACATAACGCCTTCTGGAATACATCCTCTCCCTCTTTTTGAAATACCGTTTGCAGAAATGTGTTACTGTGCACGGTGATTATATGGAAAAGGACTAATACAATGTAGCAAATTCATAAATTATTACTCAATTATTTCTATGTGAGGGCAAATACTTATTGATACACACTCGTATATTATTTATGTCTATGAATAAAAAACACTGGTTTATACGGTTTATATACTTTCGCAGAAATGTGTATTTTTTCGTAGATTGTAGTGATCTGAGTACGAGAAAATTATTGTAAAAATATCTGTCACGTCTAGTTTAAAAAATATTTTTAAATACTTAAAAAAATAATAATAACATGGATTATAAAAAGAAAAAAATAGAAAAGATTGATTTTACTCTTTTTTTATATAATTTTCATTATCTGTTTCACTTAAAATAGACCAGCAGTAGTCCCTTAACATACTTTCGTTCCAAAAACCTTTGTGTCTGTCTTCAAAAAGTTTAAGGTCTTGGTGAAAACGCTCGCCCTGCTCGTCACTCACGGTGCCATGGAGAAAATGTATCTTCAGAGACATGTTCACACCCATTGCATGATAGTTTTTTAATAAAACAACAATATTTTTTTCATAAATTTCACATTTATGATTTCCTAAGAATCCATGGACGACCATTTTAAAGAAATCCGAAGAATTTTATTTCCATTAGTAGATAAGAGTTTTTCAAAGTACTTATCTTGCATCAGTTTACGCATCTGAGGACCAACAAAAATTCCTTCTTTTAATTTTGCGTCTGAAATACTTCGAGAAAGTTTGTGTAAATAGGTAAAAGCAGCACATTTTATCCAGGGCTTTGACGAAATTTTTTATTAGTCCCTATTTAATGTGTAATGGTGACAAAACTATATTTTGCGGATCCACAAATATGTGTATTTCACATTCATTTTTCGAGGAGTAAATTCATTTCGGACAGGCCAATGTTTTTGGATGTAATGCTGCTCTTTAGCTCGACTATCCCACAGGTACAAAAACATGAATATTTGGTATACCCGTCCTGTAAGCTCAGTAACATACTACTTTTAAATCACCACATGTTTTCCAGTTGCGCTATCCATATTGTATCATTTTCATTAAAAGAGACGTTGTTTAATAAGTTTCTTTACTGTTTACGTCATGGCCAATTAGTAAAGATGGTTTTATGTTACTGTTATGAAGTAATACAGATTTCAAGCTATATTTAGACGAATCGATAAATAAACGCCATTCATATGGATCACGATTTTGATTAATCGCATTAAAAAATCCGGGGATATCATGAGAAAAATGAAAATCATCTTTTTTGGTGAAATAACTGCTGAAAATTTGACGTCGTATAAGGTAAAAAGTTACTTTGGTATTTGGTGTCAATACGTTCTACTGTTGTAGACAAGAGGCAAGAATCTCTGCCTTAGTTATATATAATTGCAAGTCTCGCACAAGGTCGTTCAACTCATTTTGGTTTATTAAATGTGGCATTTTATCATCTTCGATTACGAACTGGTCAATATTTTCATCCTCCATACACAGATAGTCACTATCTTGGCAACTCGACTTGACATACCTGGACATACGGATGTGGCAGAGTTTCCGAATGTGATATCGGTTTTCAGACTGATGGAATGTCAGAATACTGAATTTTATGTTTATTTTCTGAATTAAAGCCTGCAGGCTTTGCCAAACGAAAATAACAGACATTTTCCTGGTTTGAGCTTCTCTCCACAGCATTGGTGAGCCAAATTGAAGATACTTTTTTTCCCGAAGCCCAACATCTAAGAGTAAGCCTACACCTTTCATAAAAAACATGTAAGACCCACTTTTTATCTTGAGTACTCACTGAGATTCCAAAATAATGCAAATATGCTGTCTTAAGACATTCCGATATCGGAAGCGCTGAATATTTTTCAAATGAAAAACTATATATTTGAATATTAATGGATGTATGTGCTTTCATTTTTGTAAAAAATGGATAAAATTATAGACTACTCTGTTATAAATGTGCAAAATATGGAGTAATTTTCTTTTACTTTGGGTTTTGATAGAAGTCTCTAGGTTTTCGAGTTGAAGAAATTGTTTTGTCGGGTGCGCGCAGACTCCAGTCCTAAGTATTGACGAATTTTTAGAGGGTACCATAAAAAATATGATTAAAAGTAGCAAATAATTAAATAAATTGATAACATTGCAATAATTGCAGCAAATATAATGTGACATTAATTATCTAAAAAAGTAAGAAAAATCGGATAATTAAGAACTTGAATTATAACTCCTTCACCCCCCCCACCCCCTAATAAAACTATCTGAAAATACTCCAATCCTGAATTTCTAGCTCAGAAGGAACGAGTTTTCCTATGATCAAGCTGTACACAGCTGAGAAGCAATTAATAAAGAAAAAATTCTCTTGTATTTTTAAAATTAGCCAAATTCCTCATCCAAAATCCTCATTAACAATATATGTCTCATAATATGTCAGTATAATAGTAATTTGTTTGACAATTATTAATTTCTACGCATAAAGTATTTATTTAATGCATATGTTTTTATTGCAATCAAATCTGGTAAATTATTTTAGCGTTTGATCAGTTTTTTAATTTTTGTTTGAGTTTGATATTTTTGGTGATTTATAAATTTTCTGAAAAATAAAATTTCTTGAGGGGGGCTATAGCCGCCCTCAAATGGCACCCCTGGTCAGACAGAGGCTGTCCTAGCCCAGGTGTAAAGGTTTGATAAGACGAATATTTTATAAATGTGATAAGAATGAAATAATCTGTATTAAAAAAATACTCGGCAAACTGGGAACATTGAAGGAATATGTTTAATTCTATATTAAAGCTTTATTAAATGTATAATGCTGTCGTTCTCCGATGACAGCATTTACTTGACAGACAACGAGAGAAATCGAAAACGGAATAAGTCAAATTAATATTTCCATATTCTACTTCGATTATTCTGGTAGAAGATTTTTTTCATTCTCTAAATATTGTTATATATTATGTGATATTTGTGCCAACATATGAATTTTTATGGATTTTTAATAGAGAAAAATATTTATTTTATCATTTTCACACAAATTTGAAACGTATTCAAAGAACAGTTTAGACGTATAAATTAAACTCATATTGAATAAGTGATTGTTGAATTGTGGGAAACGAAGTGAATCTGGTTTACGTGATATTCAGTTTATAATGTCAACACAAAAAAGTAAAATTATAAGTCTAACCTTGATATAACAAAAATAAAATAAAATAAAATAAAATAAAAAATTACAAGGTAAAGTAGGGGAAAGAAGCGTATGCATAATAGGGTGGGTCGAAAAAAAGTGAAATTTTTCAGATCAATTTCTAATAGCGCAGAAAAGTTGCCTTTTGTATTTAGAAGAATAACACAAAAAATATTTTTGAAATCGGTTAATATCTTTAGGTCTCGCATTGCACTTGAAATTTTGAAAATATAATAAAAAAGTGGCGATTTTTTAAATTAATGATGAAAATTAAAAAAATATTCAGAGCTGCTTCTAATAGTGCGTAAATGTCACCATTTTAAATTAGAATAATAACACAAAAATTATTTAAAATCGGTAACTATCTTTAGGTTGCGCATTGCACTTGTATTAGACCAAAAGAACGAGACCTTTGCGAGGTTTTGTGACACCAAGTTCAATTTTAGTGCCCACAGTTACTCATAACTTAATGACTGGTCTACCTGCAAGGTGATTTCACCTCCCATATTGCACAGAACAAGCTCAGAGGGCATTTTATCTGTCATTGATTCAAAAGCTCTCTCAGACAATCACAGACTGGATTGCTTTTCTAATCGCCTGAATCCCAATTCCCTTTATTGTTGTATTTCATCTGTGATCATTGACAATCACAGGTTTTTGGGATGAGCAAAGGCTCCGTTACGCTCAGTAAGAGTGTAGCACCTCCTCCAATTATTTTTGGTAATTGACGTGACATTGTTATTATCTTGAACAGATGCATTTCTCCTAGAATAACAGAATGATTCCTATTAATGTCAAACAATACAGACGCACATGTCTACATGGCATATAAAACTAACTGTTTCAATTCATTGATAGGATTTTCAATGGATCCATACAGTCTCAGAGTTCTCTTTGCGTTTGTTAGTGAGAAATCAGCCCTCGATTACGAACAGCAATATTCCCAGGCATAGGCGTAGCGTGACCAGAAATTTTGGGGGGGGCACCAAGGCCGTGAGAAGTGCGCCCTTAACGAATTTTCAATTTTGCGTCCCCCCCCCCCCAAAAAAAAAAAATCTTTCTCTTTGTAATGGGTGTAATAAAATTGATAAAGTGCAGAAACATAAATAAATTATATACTATTTATAATATGAATAAATATTTCGCGTTTATTTTGGAACTTTAAAATGTTTAATTTTAATTTAGAAATTCAAAACAGCTGAATAACACAAGAGGAAATTGCACTTATTTGTTAGAGAGTTCTTGATGTTTTGCGACAGGAAAAAAAATGATCAAGAAAGGAAAAAAAATTCCCCGGAAAATGTTCGGCTGGCAAAAACTGAATAAATAAACAAATAAAACCGTGGTTCGCAGCATAAATTTTGCGCCCGGGGTGACCGCTCCTTTAGCCCCCTCTTTGCACGGCCCTGGGGGGAACACTAGAGGTCTGTACTGGCCACAGTTTCCAGGCCGGCGTGAAAATTAAAAGTTCCACCTGAGCCCGGCCCGTTTATATTTTCACAGTTCATGGCCAGGCCCGGTTCGTAAAAAAATCAGTGAAAACAAGATCGGCCCATAACAAAAACAAATTAAATCAGGCCTGGTCCGGCCCGACTCCTTTTCTCAAAAATTCCGATTTTTCTTAACATGCAATTGCAGGGCTGCCACTTGCTACTAAAATGCTGTACCTAGCGACTATTTTCAGCATACGGCGGCTATGGCGACTAATTTAGGCCGAAAACTGTTAAAAAGCGACTATTTCAAGAAAGCAGTAGGCGATTTTTTTCGGATCCAGCGACTATTTTTACTGAAAATATTCGGTCTTTTTCTTCAAAGCGCCTGTAAAGTCATCTTCCCAAACGCACTTTTTCAAAGGTTGTTTGAAGAGATTCGCGATTCTTTCCGCGATGAATTCCAAAATTCGGGATTCCCCCCCCCCCCCCCTAAACCATTGACGAAAATAACTATTTATTTCTGAGGTCTTTCTATACTATCGTTGAAGGAGATTTTGCGATTTTTTCCGCGATCCTTTGCCAAATTTTGCAGATTTTTCTACTACAGATTGACCAAATTGATTTTTTTTCCTCCACCACTTGTCCAAATTCGCGATGTATATTTTCTACGACCGATTGATGGTAGCTACTATTTGTTTCAGAGATCTTTTGGCGAAATTACCGATTCTTTTCCAGATCGTTTGTCAAAATTTGGGATTTTCTTTTTATGACCATTTTATAAAATTCGTGATTTTTTGAGCTATCATTTGGTTAAATTCCCATTTTTTTTTTTTTTTTTTTTTTTTTTTTTTTTTTTTTTTTTTACCAAATTTGTGTTTTTTTTTTTTTTGTCCGCGACCATTTTACGAAATTTGCGATTTTTTTCTTGTGATCGTTAAATGAAATTCGTAATTTTTTGTCCATTCTTTAGACGAAATTTTGAGATGATTTTTCTGCGACCAAATGATGAAAATCGCCATTTGTTTCCGCGACCTTAGGTAAAATTCAAGATATTTTTACAGTTGTTTGAGGAGATTCACGATTTTTCTCTGCGACGAATTGCAAAATTCGCGATTTTTTCCCCAGTCGATTGACGAAAATAGTTATTTCTTTTCGCCATCTTTTGCTACGATTGTTGAAGGAGATTTCGCAATTTTTCCTATGACCCATTAGAAATTTCCTGATTTTTTGGGGGCGATTGTTTCACGGTACTCACAATCTTTTTTTCGTGATCCTTTGCCAAATTTCGCGTTTTTGTTTCCGGCGATCGTTTCACGGAACTCACAATTTTTTTCCGCGATCCTTTGCCAAAATTCGCGAATTTTTCTGCGACAGATTGGCGAAATTTTATTTCCGCCATAACTTGTCGAAATTCGCGATATATATTTTTTCCGTGATCGATTGATGGTATTCGCTGTTTGTTTCAGATATCATTTAACGAAATTCTCGATTCTTTCCCACGATAGTTTATCGAAATTCGTGATTTCCTTTTCAAAACCAACTTACAAAATTCTTGATTTTTTGTGCAATCATTTGTTTAAATTCTCAATTATTTACGCGATTATTTGATCAAATTCGTGTCTTTTCAGGGATGACTCTGTTCTGAATTTTCCGAAAATTTAAGGCATCCGGTTCCGAAAATTTTAAAAATTCGGGAAAATAAAATATCGCGAATTTCGGCAAATGGTCGTCGAAAAAATCAATTTCGACAATCGTTCACAGCTAAAAATCGCCAATTTCTTTAAAAGATCGCAAAAAAACGAATTTTGCCAAAAAATCGCGAATTTCTTCAAGGGATCGCGAATTTCTTCGAGGGATCGCAAAAAACGCAAACTTCGTCTAGGAATCGCGTGAAAAACCAAAATTTCACAGAGGGATCGCAAATTTTATCAAAGGATCGCGGGAAATGCGAATTTCGTCAAAGGATTGGAGGAAAAAAACGCATAATTGGCGCCGGGAGGTGATTTCCTCCCCTTTCCCTCCCTCTGCTGTAACTTTTTAGAAAATTTGCTGTGAATTTCAGTTTTTTTTAAAATCCAGAATTACACCTGCCGTCTTTTTGTCCGCGACCATTTGGCGAAATTTGCGATTTTTTTCTCTTTATCGTTTGACGAAATTCGTAATATTTTGTATATTCTTTTGACGAAATTTGTGATGATTTGTCTGTGACCGAAGGACGAAAATCGTCATTTGTTTCCACAACCTTTGATAAAATTCAAGATATTTTTCCACGGGCCTTTAAGGAGATTCGCGATTTTTTTTCCCGACGAATTACCAAAATTCGCATTTTTTCCGCCAATTGTTTCGTGGAATTCACGACTTTCCTTACACGATCCTTTGCCAAATTTCGGGAATTTTTGTACGACCGGTTGACGAAAATGATATTCGGTATTTGTTTCAGGGATTTTTGACGAAATTCGCGATTCTTTTAAACGATCTTTTCTTTTGTCGACTCTCTGAGGAAGTTCTTGTTTTTTTGCTCGATTTTTTGCGCGACTATTTGACCAAATTCGCGGGTGTAATTTTTTTTCTGTTCGCGACAGTCTGATAAAATTTTCGATTTTCTTTCCGTAATCTTTAGGCGAAATTTACAATTTTTTTTTTTTAGCGACTGATGGAAAACTTTTTTTTCTAAGGCCAATTGTTGATATTGGCGATTTTTTTTTTCGTTACCGAATGGCAAAATTCGCGATTGTTTGATGAATTGATTTTGTAGATTTCTCGAAGAAAACAAATCGTGGCTTTCACGAAATTAAAAAAAAATCGCATACGAATCATATGCCTGTTCAAAAAATAAATTTGAAAGATTCCATCCAAACAAATATTTTATTATGCAAGATTTTCCTTTTTTGTGTGGGATTTGCGATATCCCGCACGTTATTTTTAACCCTGCCCCTCAAATAAAACTTTTCTTCTTTCTCGCCAAGAAACTCTTGAAATGAAAGGCCTGATGGAAAGTAGTTCCGGGGATGATCTGCAAGAAGTTTTTAATGCTATGTTTCCAGGTACTGTACATAATTTTTTATTGTGGAAGTTACTTCCTAACTGAAACATTAGGGCCTTATTTTCTGGATAACTTGCTTTCTCATTTGAAGAAATCACTTTATTCTTTATTCACTGATTTGAGCAGAAGCATAAACTGTGAAATAAAATGTGTGCATTCCTAAAGTCCTTTCATTGTTATGGATAGAAGTTTTCTTCCTTTTTTTAAAGTGGATATGCGAGTATTTTGACTACTATTATCGAACAAATGTTACTATTTTTTTTTCGTTGGAGGCTACTAAAGCTACTATTTTCAGTGTCATTCGGCAGTGGCAGCTCTACAATTGAGATGCTTTTATGAAATAGAATAAAGGTTTTTTTTTTTCTAAAAAAATCCGATTTTTTTTAATAAAATAACATCGAAGTTGGACTTTTGATTTCCAAATTCAAAGGCTGACAATTACAAGACGGATACATTTAGTAATCCGCTTTAAATCAAGCTGCTTCGAATTAGGAAAAATGTTAAAAGGGAGAACGCAACTCGATTCTTAAGCATCCGAATGCTCACATCTGTAATTTTCAGGCAAATAGGAATAGAAATGAGTTTATGAATGTGTCAAAAAAAAATCACATTTTTGAGTGGAGATTTTTGATTTTTCTGAAAACGTTATTAATTTAATAAAACAAACAATTCTGTATGTTCTTACCTTCTATTCCATTTTCGTCCTTTTGAAGCCAGACTTGAATGAATTTAGAATCATGGTGTGCTTCATAACATCGCTTGTTATTGAGTTTTCTATAAAAATTTCCTGTTTTTTATCGCGTTTGTTTTTGCGTGGCTCATTCATTCCTGATCAGTTTAAAAAATAGTAATAACAGCATTTAACTACGAGTACATTCCCACAAACGACCAGATCATACCAAACGAAGTGTGTGGAGAGAGGTTAGGTAAAGACGCTCCTATTATATCACTTTGCACAAGAGGGAAACACAAGTTCAGAGGTCAAAGAAGTTCTTTGTGTGACCCCCTTGTGTTACTCACTGAAATTAAACTATTTGGGTGACTGGAGACCAGCTTTGCAGTTGGGGAAATTTTTCCTTCTACCGATCAAATTACAACTACTGACCAAATATCAATGATGGACCAGCACCGTATTAATGGTTGAGAACTAAAGCGTTTTTGTTTTGGGGGAAGAGAGAGTGGGTGAAATGCTACAAACTAAAAAGTTTTAAATTTGATTGCATCTTTAAAAAAAAAAAAAAAAAAAAAAAGCAATTGAAAATCACTGCTATTTATCGTTTTTGTAAAAGTCTCAACAAATCACAATCCTAAAATATGTGAATATAAATTTCACATTAATTTATCTGAAAATCCCATGTATAATACACAATCACATATCCTTTTAAAACAGTGACAAATGAAGGTTTTCAATAATTTGCACAATAAGTAGAACCTTAATATCAATCGTACGTTCAGGGCTGAAACTAGCCTTTTTTTGCACCAGGGGAAAACATGGATTTTGGCGACCACCCCCTCCCTTCATCTCCTCACCCACAATAAATATTATTGACCTCAGGTACCCTATGCAAAATAAATAAATAAATAAATAAAATTCCTAAAAAATAAAAATAATTAAATAATTAAAATTAGAGCAAGAAATATGTAAACGACGCTCCCATAGGATTAACATTAGCTTGAGCTTAAACAAGTCACGCGAAGAAATTGGAACGCTAATGGGAGCGATCTTTTTTAATTTTCTCGCTTGCATATTAATAGTTTTAAATGATTTTTTTTCTTAGCTTAGAAAAGCTGAGGTTAAATTCTAACCAGGTTAGTGTTTACTTTTTAGATTTTGGTTGTAGATTATTTTTATAAAGTTACCTTCACTTCCAGTACCGGTTTCAAAACCTAAAATGTATGGCAACGCTAAAGATCAATCTAAACTATCCTAAGGAAAAAAATAATTTTAAAATATTAAAATCAAAACGAGAAATTTCAAAAGAACGCTCCCTTAGTTTAACATTAGCTTGCGAGTTTCTTTGCATTTCATATATATATATACATTTTTTTATGAATCGACAAGCGATTCATTTGGCGCCCCCTTCGCCTTTGTTCTGTCGCCTGGGGCACATGCCCCCTCTGCACCCCCCCCCCTAGTTTCGGTCCGGGCTTCTTTAAAAAACATTAAAAAGAGGGGCTACTGTTCTATCTTGCACACATTTCAACCCTTAGATTTTACTCGTTGACAGTTGCTCGACCTCGCGCCATTTGAGACCGGATCTGCATGCAGAAAAAAGTAATTTTAGTAAAAGGCATGGGCGACATTTTTCAGTTGTCACCTACCTAGAAATGGCAAAAGGACGAGAAATGTAATTTGGGAAGGTAAAAGCAGGGGCGGCTGATGGCGCCCTGGATTAGGTTTTTTTTTTTTTTTTTTTTTTTTTTTTAATTTTAATTACGGGCAGTCGCCCAAGCTCGCCTCCTCTCTCTAAGACTGGATTTGGTTGGTTGCAAAAAACAATTGCCCCAAAAGTAATGCAAAAAATAATGCACCAAAACTAATGCAAAAAATAACTGCACCCAAAGGAACAGAGCTGCATTTTACAATTTCCGCCGAAGGTAGCAAAACGCCTAGAAAAGGGAAAAAGAAGAGAAAAAATCATTTTTGGGGAAAAAGGAAGGGGCGGCTTTATTAGCCATGATGGCGCCCCGTGAGATATTTTTTTACTGTACCACTGCAAATGCTATACTCTTTTTTTTTTTCCTTTTAAAAGACTTTACTATAACATTTTACTTTTGGCACTCCTTCCAGCGCCGAAACTAGCTATATTTTCACCCGGGGAAAACGTCGATTTTGGCGCCCCCCCCCCCCTTTCCTCTGCAAAGTAAATTTACAAAGAGAAATTTACGAAAGTTTCTAGTAGCGGACTTACTTTAAAATTTAAAATGTGTAAAAATAAAATACATAATATTGAAATATATAACCAGCTTTATCAAATATTTATTCATTAAAACCTCGGGAAAAAATCGAAAGGAAGCGGAAATAATTCCGCTTTATACAGATTTCCGTCTTAGGAGGTATAACTGTTGGTATTCTTTCTGTTGGAACCATGTAGTTTTTCATTTAAGACACGACTCCATTATAGACGGATTTCATTTTTCGAGATTTTACTGTTGTTATAGCATTACAAATTATTACAATTGGGGCACTTTAATATCATAGTGATATGAGTCACATTGTTTTAGGAACTAAAAAACCAGGATTTACTGTAGGTATAAAAATGAATTCCAGTTTTGTAAAATATCTTCCTGTACAATCTACATAACTTTTTCGGGATTATCACTTATACCACTCTTCTTATTTATAGACTTATATATTTCCTGAACTTAATGCTAATTTTCAAATTTATGTCTGACTCAAAACAACAACAAAATTATTAAGTTTTTACTTTTTATTTTGTGAATTTTCAACCGCTTGGTTTTTATTGTAACAGTCGGTCACCTGTCCTCGCCTCCTCTAAGGACAGATATGGTGATATGCAAGTAAAAAAGTAATTATAAGAAAAAGAATGGGGTTATTCATTTTCTGTCTTGTACGCGAATCTTTTTATCTATTTGACATTTTTAATGCACTGTACTAAGCTTTTCTTTTTGACCTTTTCGGGTAGAAAATATTTTTTACACAAACTTCACACGCATATATATATATTGTATAAAACGGCAAACCAAATTTTCATCTGACGTTCCCTGCGCGAGGCGCCCAGAACACATGCCCCTCTGCCCCCCCCCCCCCATAGTTTCAAACCCTGACTCCTTCTCCCATTTATTTTTATCGTACCGGACAATCATTTGACGTCGCGCCCATAGCAAGACGGGAAAAAAGAAAGCTCCAAAAAGAATAGAACTGCCTTCATGGTATCTTTTCAACAGAAAAGTAGTCACATTCAAACAAAATCTTCATTTGGCGACCTTTTCGCCTTTCGTTCTGACGCCCGGGGCACATGACTCTGCACCCTCCCCCCCCCCCCTTTCCAGGATCGGTTATCGGCGAGGGACAGTTTTACACAAAAGAGAGGAGTAGAGACTGACCTATTGGCCTTGGAAAATGTTAGCGATTTTCCTATTTGCAGTCTTCTTATTATAGATGAATCTTTTTACATTATTTGTAAATTTTAATGCATTTGGTTCAGTTTTCATTTTGGATTTTCCGGCTGCGAGACATTTTTATGCAAATTCCATATATATACATATACATTTTTGTATGTAAAGACAAAAAAAACTTCATTTGGCGCCCCCTACGCTTTCTGTTCTGGCGCCCGGGGTACAGAAGGTTGGGGGGGGCACGTGCCCCCCCGACGCTACGCCTATGTTCCCAGGAAAGAAGCCTATCGCACAGCGTTGAATATTTAACACCTTCGCGACGGGAGCCTTTTACGAAATGTTTATTACTTTGCTACCGGTTTTAAAAAATAGAAGTTTGTGCCTATTCAAATCGGGAAAATGCTCAGATTAAATAAGGTAAATTTTACAGTAAAATTTTACTGGTGAGGATAAACGAGGATCCTTAGGCCTATTTCCGGCACGTATACGTGTCGCTCGTCCCCAAGGGGTTAAAGAAGATATATATTTTAAATCTTAATTGAAGTCATTTGGTTTATTAATAGACATTGTTGGGATATTGCAATTGATTAATTGAAATTTGACAACAAATAGTGTTACACAAGCGGGTAGTTGATTACACTGTTAAAAATCGGCAGCAAAATGTTTAATCATTCGACCTTTTTTGTAAATAACGGTTACTTGATCATATTGTTCATGTATTATGACCATATTATTGACCATATTAAGGTCACGATCATAAAAATAAATACGATTAATAACTTTTATCTGTAAAAACGGTCGAATGATTGGGCAGTTTGCTGCAATTTCTTAACTGTGTACATATAGGACCAGAAAATAATGCAGGCCCTGTGCTTTTTCCATCAACATGTTAAAACAAGTGTCTAAAATATAATTCAATGAAAGGCAAAAGGCAAATAAACCAATGAAAGGCCCTACCTGTCGGCATTTCAAATAGCCCCTTATTTTTTATCCCGTATTGATAGAAGTGCCGTCGCATCTAGTTACAACGACTTCATCTAAGGAGATGTTCTTTTCAGATAGATATAAAACAACACTTCTAAAACTATCTCAACCGGTTCCAGCTGTAAGTAGTTACGATTTTAGGCTTAAGGAATCTCGGAATACTATCGTCTTCCATGATATGACCAATGTATTTTGAACCCAGTTCCTGTATTGCAGAAATGTGCTATTTTTGACAATGTTTTCCAAATTTCAAGTGCGATGAAGTGACCTAAACATATTTATCGATATTAAATCGTTTTTATGTTATTCTTCTGATTTCAAAATGTGACTTTTACGCACAATTAGAAGTAGGTCTGAATATGTTTTTAAATTTTCATCATGAAATTTCAAAAATTGCCAATTTTGGTCATAATTTCCAAAATACAAGTGCAATGCGCGACCTAAAAATATTAACCGATTTTAAATAATTTTTGCGCTATTCTTCTAATACCAAAAGGTTACATTTACGCACTATTAGAAGTATCTCTGAATATTTTTTAATTTTCATCATTAATTTCAAAAATCGTCACTTTTCATCACATTTCAAAAATTCAAGTGCAATGCCCTACCTAAAGATATTAAACGATTTCAAAAATATTTTTTGCGTTATCCTTCTAATTACAAATCGCAACTTTACCGCGCTATTAGAAATTGATCTGAAAAATTTCGCTTTTTTTTTTACCCACCCTAATGCATAACTGTATGCCTTATTATCACGTACTTTTTTTTTTTTTTTTTTTTTTTTTTGAAGACAACGTTTACAAGAGAATTTAATCTAATTTTGCTTACATACTTTGCAATTATTCTTGTACAATAAAATCATGTTAGATTCATGATTACTTCATCATATGTTTGTTTAAAGATTACACAGGCCTGCGATGAAAAAAAATACAAGGGTATTGATGGCTGAACTTTATGTATTTTTTGGTGCTAATTAAAAAACAAATAATGAAAAAAATCTATCACGTCACATTTTCTTAAAAAATATTGGGTCGATTGGAAAGTTTGTCGTGTTGGAAAAATCAATTCGTACCGGTAAATTCTGCCAGGTTAATCCAGGTTAAGACATTAGATATCGGAATCAATGTCTAATAATTAAATGTTATAATTTTCCGATACGAATTGATTTTCCCAACACGACACAACATTCCGATAGACCCAGTAGTTTAAACCGTTTAAACCAATAACAAAATAATCAATTACTGAAAAATCAATTTACCCCACCGAGAATTGATTTTTTTTTACATAGATTTACATGGATAAAATCACTGTTGCCAGATAGAACATGCAAAATTGTCCAAAATTGTCCTTTTCATTTTAGTAAAAATATCGATATCGATGTTACAAAAATTTCTGATGTGATGGGGTAAAATGGAGGTCATTTTCGAAGTCAACTCACCAAATAACATAAAAATCAGCGAAAACCTCTCTTGTATTTTTCAAAAACTTCAATTTTGCAGGCCTGTGTTATTTATAAAAAGACAATACAATCAGTCTTATAGGACCTGTGGTGTTAAATCGCATGAATATATTAATCTTACAAAAAATGAAAATGTTTAGATTTTCTTTTAAAAAGTAGCAATATATATCCATAATAATAATAATAATAATAAACTGTTGTTTATATAGTATTTAGAAACGATATATGTTATTTTACAACTTTAACTAAGGAAGTACAGCAATATTATTTCAATTATGAATATAATCTAATGATTTAATATCTAAAGACAAAAGATAATCATCTTAATCCCTTAGCAGTCGCATTAAATTACAGTTTAAAAATTCAGATTGCTTATTGCCGCCACTTTTTAAAAAAAAAATAATCATCTCATTTAAAGACAGGTAAAATTATACCCCGAATAAAGCCACTATTTTATAAAACTGGTGGGAATCAAACAATCTGAATAAAAACACAGTCCGAGAATATCACAGGAGCGAGAATTAAAGGTGGGAGACAAATTTTAAAATGTCCCTAATAACAATTGCGAAGTCGCATACAGAAGATTTTTGAAACTGAGAACGAGCTTTAGAAATGACCCTTTGTTATTCTCAGAATATAAAGCTATTTTAGATAGTTATTTAGCAGATAATATTATCGAACCTGTTGACAATACATCTGATGTAAACTCATTTTACTTACCACATAGAGCAGTAATTCGTGAAGATAAGTCCACCACTAAAGTTCGCATTGTCTTTGACGGAAGTGTCCATGCTAAGTGTGAACTGTCACTTAATGATTGTTTATATACTGGATTTAATCTCATTCCCGAATTGTTCAGCCTTTTAAAAAAATTCGGAAACTTTCCCATAGCAATTACCGCAGACATTCAACAAGCTTTTTTGCAGATCGAGATTGATGAACCAGATAGGGACTTCACACGATTTTTTGGGGACGATGAACCATGGATTGATGATCCAGGTAAGGAATTTAAAATATTCAGACTAAAGAGAGTACTCTTCGGTGTGAAATCAAGTCCCTTTCTTCTGGCTGCTACCATCAAGCATCATCTACAAAGGTATGTAGAAACATTTCCTGAATCTTTTGAAATTTTAAATTCATCGTTGTACGTTGACGATTTAATTACAAGTCAACCAAATCTTGATTACGCATTTAAAATTAGTAAGAAAGCCTATGAAATATTTCAAGAAGCTAGTATGACTTTTAGAAAATGGAAAACCATGAACTGCGTGAGAAATGGAAAGAATGTGGTTTACATATTGATGAAATTTCTGATAACTTAAATCTCACTAATCAGAATTTGATACTTTCCAAGGTTTTAGGAGTTGCTCGGGACCCAAATAGTGACATGTTTCCATTTACGACTCAAAATCTAGAAAATTTCCTTTCGAATAAACTTAGTACTAAACGTTATTTATTGCAAACTGTTGGCCAAATTTTTGACCCAATTGGATTTATAAGGCCTTATACTATTAGAATTAAATGTTTAATTCAAGAAATTTGGTGTTTAGGACTTCATTGGGATGAAAACCTACCTAAACATTTAGACAATTTATGGAATGAATGGTTTGAAGAAATAAAAGAACTAAATTGTATTAGCATTCCCAGATATTATTTGGCTGATATTGCCCTTGATGAAGTTGATTATTTTGAATTACATAGTTTTTCAGATGCTTCAAAGAAGGCATATGGTACGGTATTGTACCTTAGAGCAGTGTTAAAGAATAAGAACAGTGTTACTAGTTTTGTGGCAGCAAAAAGTCGAGTCGCCTCTTTAAAAACTGTCTCTATACCTCGTCTGGAACTTTTAGGAGCCCTTTTGTCTGCTAGACTTTGTAACAAAATTGCTAAAGAATTAGCTTTTCCTGCAACTTGCTACTTTTGGACCGACTCTACTATTACTTTCTTTTGGATTAGAGGTGGCTAGAAAGATTTAAAATGTTTGTCAGAAACCGGATAAAGGAAATCAGAAATCTTAGTTTAAATCATTAAATTGGTTCTTAATAAAATATTAAGAATCATTCTTAATCTTAATAAAATCATTAAGTTTAATCATTAAATTGGTTTCACTGTCCTGGAAAAGATAATCCTCAAAGATCAGGTACTCAGACAACTCTATCTTTATTAAGACAATTTTATTGGATACCATCTGGTCAAAGTCAAGTAAAGAAAATTATAAATAAGTGTGTGACTTGTCTTCGAACAAAACACCAAACTCTTCAACAATTGATGGGTGACTTGCCCCGTGATAGAATTGTACCATCTAGACTGTTTGAGAAAACAGGCGTTGATCTAGCAGGTCATATTATAACAAAACCTAATTTAAAACGTTCAAAGATGAACCTAAAATCATATATTCATAGCTGCCAACCTTTACGCTTTCTTCCTACCACTAAAATTTTCTTGTAAATATTGCCTTATTTAATGGTCAAAATCTCACGATTAAACAAGACGAAAATCTCTTCTAAATTTTAGTGGTAGCAAAAAAGCGTAAAGATTGGCAGCTATGTATATTGCTATATTCATTTTTTTTTCTACCAAAGCCGTTTATCTAGAAGTTGTTTCGGACTTTACCACAGAAGCATTTTTAGCCTGTTTGAGAAGATTCATTGCTCGAAGATCTAAACCCTGTGTCATATGGAGTGATAATGCTACAAATTTTAAGGGTACTTGTGCTCTTTTGAAATCCTTCTATCAAATCTGTTCTTCGGAAGAAATTCAGCGATTTAGTGCTGAAGAACGAATTCAATGGAATTTCATACCCCCTGCTTCCCCACATTTCGGCGGATTATGGGAATCAAATATAAAAACCATGAAGCGAATCCTCTTGAAGATAACTAAATCCTCTATCTTAAATTTTGAAGAGCTGTCAACACTTGTGACGCAAATTGAGGCAGTTATTAATTCACGTCCGTTGACCTTCCTTGTCTGCCGATGTTAATAATCTACAACCACTGACACCTGGTCACTTCCTCATTGGAGGTCCTCTTTTGAATGTTCCTGAAAATAATGCCATTTTAGACTCTTTACTTTTTTCTTCTAGGTGGACACTAGTTCAAAGATTAAAAATGCAATTCTGGTACCGCTGGAGCCGAGAATACTTAAATGAGTTGCAAGTCCGCAGTAAATGGAAAAAAGTCCTCGCCAAATCTTAAAGTTGGACAGCTTGTGTTATTGAAGGAAGGAAATGACAAGTTTGTAGATTGGAAACTAGCTCGAATTCTGAAAAGTTATAAAGGTGATGATGGGCATGTTCGTGTAATTGATCTCAAGACCTCTACAGGTATGTTACGTCGAAATATCACCAAAGTAGTACCTTTGCCATTTTATGATGATGTTGGACAACCGTCCAACGCCAGGCGGGATGTTCCGGCTAATTTAATTTTCTAACAGCTAATTAGCCAGCGCATGCTCTATTAGAACTGTCTACTTTTGAACTGAAACGAATTAATCTTTTTGTTGACGTTAGAATTCTTTAGATGTGATGTGTCGAATGTAACTTCATATATTTTTATGTTCCGTTTTGTAATTAAATTTTTGTTTTGTGCCTTAAAGGATGTTGATTCTTCGTAGAAATAAGTTACACTGAACCACCTTGATGCTAGATTTATTTTGAAATGAATGTTTAGATTAAGTAGAAAAGAAATCGATTATTAATCTAATAACAACGCTTCCGCATTTTAACAATAATTACATTCAGCATAAGTATGGTAATCCATTCTTCACTTTAAAAAATCATTTACGAACATAACAACTGTTGTTTTTAACACTTTCCAACAAAGTTGAAAAGTGTTTATGACTTCGGTTTGTCTGTCCGTCTGTCCGCGCTCTAACTCTCGTAAATATAGTTGGATCGTTCTGAAATTTTTGGATGTTAGTGACCTCTACCATAGCACGATCCCTATTTCAAATAAAGTTTCTAGCATGTTTAGTTAATTTACAGGGACAGTCAAAAGTTTTCCGTTACATTACGGCCTATGAGAAAAAATCGTTTAAAATGGTTTCATAATTCCGTTCATAATGGCATAGGGGAAATTGTTTGCGGTGTATTTGAAAATATTTCAGATACTATATTGCATCCACATTACTGTATATTAGTAATGATTGCTCGAAATGCATTTTAACCCCTTCGGCCCTGGCGTCCTACTATTAGAACACATCTTTACATTGCTCTAAATTATTAGTTTTTAAGAATTTTAAGTTTAAAGCCCAGTGTACTACTAATAATATATTGGAGATTAACAATTTAATCTCATTTGTGATCACACATGGCAGCACATGACTCAGTAAGCAGTAAAATGGAGGCTTCTACCAGTTTAACGCAAAACGTAAGCACACATATTTAACCTTCTCAATAAAAATACTAATAATAATTTGGTGACATTTTGTTAATTATATTTTATGAATTAAGTCCTTTTATCCCTAAATTAGCCATTTAACTTAGAAAATAAGGATAATTTAGAATAAAAGATTTGTTCTAGTTTTAGGACATGAGGCCTTAGGATTAACAAAGTGTGTGTAAAATAGTACTCGGAATTGCTATATAAAACACATAAAAAAATATTTTTTTCATCAAGATTTATTTTGCAATCTTTAAAGTATACCCTACTGAGTTCAATAGATGCTAGCACAGGTTCGATCTTCCATACTTTTTAGATAGGTAAATTGGGGTTTTGCTTTTAGCTCCTCCGAATTTTCTCTTATGGCCTCAATTGACTCAAAACATTTTCCTGGAAAGAGTAATTTTAGCTTCGTGAACAGACAAATGTCACACGAGGTCATACCAGGCGTGTTCGGTCCTTGGTTGATGACAATAGTTGCATTTTTGGCCAAAAACTCTTGCAGAACAATAAGAGAAAATTGAGCTCTTTCGAAATCAGTCGCGTGGCGATGCGTCTCAAGTGCAAAATACTGGACATATCTTTATGAACGGAACGGACTTAAAAGTTATGTGAGCTATCTTGAGCCAACTCTCTTTAAGACACATACGATGCTTTTCAAGCACCTCACTGTAAAAAGGGGGGGAAAAAAGGACTAAAATACGGAAATTTTTCCCCGTAAATTACAGAAAAATTTCCGTTTTTGGTGAATTTGCGGGAGAAATTTTCCGTTAAAATACGGAAATAGTACTGGCGTCTCGATTGCCAGTACAATTTGCAGTAACAATATTTTAGTCCGTTTTTTTCACAGTGCAGCGTCTTGATTTTATTGCTACCGGCTTTGTGGGCAGAAATAGTCTGACAAACTGTCCATTAAAAAGTGATGCCGAATTAAAAAAAAATATGGACGTGGTACTTGTGACACTTGTACCAGCAAATATGGTAAAATCGTTGTTGTAAAGTGGTATGACAATAAAGCTGTGACACTAGCATCTACATTTCTGTCAGATAATGCGAGGATATTGTTAAAAGATGGAGCAAAAAAGATTCCACTTATATTGATGTATATAGGCCAGAAGTTGTGAAGTTCTACAATAAAAGAATGGGGGAGTCGATAAACGTGGCTTGTTACCGTCATTCTATCGAACTGCTATAAAGTGTAAAAAATGGACACTTCGAGTAATATTTCATTATTTTAGTATGCCCATTATTAATTCTTGGTTAGAGTATAAAAATGATGCAAAATGTTTGGAAGTTCCTTTGCAATATCAAACGGATTTATTGAATTTCACATTTGTAAGCAGAAACTCTATCAGTCAAAGACCAGCCGGTAATCCGTAATCAAACGTGGAAGGCCGTCATCAAAAAGCTCTGTTTTGCCAAAAACAAAATGAATACTGCCTTCTAAAGATATCAGATTTAATGAAATGAACCATATGATTGAAAGGAGTGAAAAACAACAGGGATGCAAAATGGTGCAAAATGTGCATATAAAAGTACATGTTTTTGTGAAAAATGTTAAGTATTTTTATGTTTTCACACACAGAAAAATTGTTTTAAAGGATTTCATATGAAATAAACTCATTTTATTCATTCTCATGTCCTTTATATCTTACATAATTGTAAATGCGCACAGAAAATAAAATTGCTCATTTTGTGTAATTTAAGCCCTGGTGTCCTATTATTAGAACACTTCTTAATTAGTTTACTAATTGTCGAAATGATATAATACTTCATATTATAGTTATTTATGTCTACTCAAGCTTATTTAACCTACAATTTATTTTTTATCTCATTCCAAATTAAATCAGGGCCGAAGGAGTTAAATTTATATGATATGCGCTTTTTAGGGTTTCGTTCATCTGACGAAACCCTATTCGTCTCGCTCCTCTGTCTGCCTGTCTGTCTGTTTGTCCGTCTGTCCGTCTGTCACAGAGCCCGTTCTCAGAAACTATACATGTTGGAGACTTGAAATTTTGCATACTTATAGCTGAGCACCACACATCAAATGACAAACCATAAAAGTTTGAAAAAGTTGCACATTTAACGCTCTGGGCTCCCACATGTGTATTTTAAACAACTCTTTCTAAGTGAGTCCCTAATTAGGTTGGAGGCGTGAAATTTTGCATACTTATAGCTGAACACATCAAATCAAATGACAAACCATAAAATTTTGAAAAAGCCGTACGTTTAACTCTTTGAGCTCCCAAATGTGCATTTTAACCAATTCTTTCTCAGTAAGCCCCTATTTAGGTTGGAGGTGTGAAATTTTGCATACTTATAGCTGAACACCACATATCATACGACAAATCAAAAAAAAATAAAAAAAAATCGTACCTTTAACCCGTTTGGGCTCCCACATGCGTATTTTAAGCAATTCTTTTTAACCGAGCCCCTTATTAAATTGGAGATTTGAAATTTTGCATACTTATGTAGAAGTAAATTCAGTCAGAAGACGAAAAGGAACTAACTGTGTTCAAACTCGTAAATATTTAATTATACACTTCTGGGTTATCACTAAAAATACAAATACTGGTTCTAGACTATATGAAATATACAGGGATAAGATATTTAAACATTAAAGAAAGGAGATTGCAGCACGGATTTACTCAAATCCGATCAAATAAAATAAAAACGCCCTATCCGAGTGTAGCCGGCAGAGAGCACCTTTCTCTCTCCAACGCCGAAGAGCATCTCCACAGATTCCAGTGTCCAGCCTTCAGTTTTCGCTGAGCTAACCATATTCTCATGGGAATTCGACTTTGAGTTGTCAGAACATCTGGTTTGTGGTATTGTTTTGCCTCCACATCTTGGCCGTCTTGACCCTTCTGTCAAGAGGTCACCCACCATATAGGCTGGACTAGTACCGTCTGACTTTCATGGAACCTGAAAAATACTGGAAAACACACACAAAAACAAACAACATGACAAATAATTGCAATATCAAATTACGTATACAGACGAACACAGTCTTTCCATTCTTGGTATGTAATGTATAAAAAAATAATGTGCAGGTGAGTCCATCACGTGGCTGCAGTCCTGTGAACAGTTTTTAAACAGAGTTTTTTTTTCTTGTATAAAATAGTCATAAGAAAAATGTTTGGATGATAAAAAGTACACGCATAGTCACATTTGTCAAACACATAGGGTAAAAAAGGAAAAAGATGTCACGACGCAAAAAACAAAAACACCTAAAAACATCAACTTGAACTAGCACTATCTTTTTTCTTTAGGATGAAGAAGACCATGGCTTCATGTGATCAGCTGCAGTAGAGGTCACTCTTGGACCCTCTTGAAAGTCCACTTTTTCGACACCGTATCGATCATAGTTCTTAACTTTGATCACTTTATATGGACCAAGGAAATTCGGTCGTAGCTTCATACCGACCCCAAATTGGGTTCGTTGGATTACAACTAAATCACCAATTCTATAACATTTCGCTTTTTTGCGTTTACGGTTGAAGGTTTTGCGATTTTCCTCTTGAATTTTTAATATATGTTGTTTCGCGATATTTCTACTGTTCTGTCTTTTCTCGACAAATGCGTTTTCATGTTCCTCATCAAGAATTTGTTTTATTCTTAAATCTCCCCTATTTCTAATTTTTACTCCCGTTAAAAGCTCAAGGGGTGTGTATTGAGTGCTTCGGGAAATCGTACTATTCATTATTCGCTGAACAGTCGGTACATATTTATACCACTTCGACGGATCGTCGATATTTAATTTCGCAAGGATTAATATGAGAGTCTCCTGTTGTCGTTCTACCTGTCCGTTTCCTCTGGATATTCCCGTTGTAATTAGAGCATGCTCAATATTTTCATCTCCGAGATACTTCTTAAACTCATTAGAGGTGAAGGCGGCACCTCGGTCGCTAATTTTTCGCTCTGAATTTCCGAATGTAGCTTGTTGAATTTTTAATTTAGAGATTGCTTCCTTTGCAGATGTCGTCTTATCTGGATAAATCCATACAAATTTTGTAAAAGCGCCCACTACAGAGAGTATAAAATTATAGTTCTTGTTGGTCGAAGGCATTGGACCTAAGTGGTCGACGTGATAAGTTTGGAGGGGGGAATCCTGTTTAGGAATGGGATTTAGCAATCCTTCACCTTTCCCTCGCTTCCTGTTGTATAGGATGCATTCTACACAATTTCCTATAACACTTTCAATTTGTTTTCGAAGATTAGGGATATAATAATCCTGCTTTATTATCGCTTCGCTCTTGGCTACAGCGTAATGTCCTTTATTATGAATTTCGCGAATAATTTCTTTCTGCATAATTTCCGGTACCATAATTAATTCTCTACCATCTTCATATTTATACACAATATTTTTCCTGACAAAATAATCTTTACTTTCATTTTTCTCAACTAGTGTTTTGATAGTTTTAATGTAATCGTCTTCGTTTTGTGCTTTGTTTAATTTTTTTGTAATTTCATCATGCGAACGTGTTATCTTAAAATTTTTCAGACACTTCTTACTTCTGAATTTCCGACATTTCAAATGTCTTAATTGCTGCCATCTTTGAACACCCCCCCTTTTTTTTTGGCCAATATGAAGCCATCTTTGACCACTTTTCTTTCTAAGCCATATACGCAGCCATGTTTGACCACGTTGAATCATTTTTTATAAATGGGAATAATTTGTTACCATAAAGCAGAGCTGATTGCAGCGTGGGAAAAATGAAATGCTTCTCTGCCCCTTGATTTTAGGATACCTCGAATTGGGTATGAAATTTTCATAAAGCTGATATTTTAAATCAGTTTTGATATTATGAGGATTGTAATCAGTATTTTGCAGTTTTAGAATAGCATAATATATGTATATATATATTCACCTAAATATGTATTCATGTGGTATCATATATACCCTACGGCATCAAAAATATTTATTACTTTTAGTGAGAACTTCAAATTAATCTTGTCCAAAGACCTAGTATTCATTCGCTACCTCTCCCCACTGCCTTCATATACTGTTCCAAAAAATAAATAAATAAATAATCCTATTCGATGCCGTCAGATACATATTTGGATAAATATATAATTTTCTTTAGCCTAATCATGCTCTAAAAGTACAGAATATTTATAAAAATAAGTATAAGATCAAAATAAATTTAAAATATCAGCTTTATGGAAATTTCGTACCAAATTTAGGGGCCCGTAAAGTTAAAGGTCCATAGAAACAGCCCAATTTGCCCATGCTGCAATCAGCTCTGCTTTATGGTAACAAATTATTCCCATCTATAAAAAATGATTCACTCCTTCAGAAAGAATTCCATCCCTGCTTTGTAGTGCAATTTCTTCCCATTTAAATAAGATATTCCCATTGAATCAGTTTAAGCATTTGTTGCATTTTTATTTGTGTGTTAAATAAAATCTAACACTAGATTCCGCACAATTTTCAGTATATAAGATCCCAATATTTAAAAAAAAAAAAAAAAAAAAAACTGAGTATCAAACTTTTTAATTAAGGAGTAAATTCGATGGTAAGGTGTGACACTTTGTGACAAAGGGTGGGAGGGGGGGTCAAAAATATTGAAAAAAAGTGTGACATTATTTATGGACCGGCCCTAAATGAACTTTGGGGAAAACTGCAATTTTATGTGGAAATGTAGTTATACATGGAAATATACAAAATTTTAGCTTTTTTCAAATTTCCATTTTAAACTTGTTAAAACCTTTTTACTTGAGGCTGCTCTCAACTGCTCTGCTCAACAAGCACAAAACGTTTTGACACATTTACAAATTCATTTTTTAACAGAAAGATATAAAATTGGAAGACCTGACTATGGAAGCGATTTGGAATTGAACTGTGTTTTCCATTTTTTGATAAATAAAATACCTATTGAGTTATAAGAGAATTGGATCACGTGACAAAGACGTTTTTCACCCTTCCTTGAGTGGTTATTCTTCTTTCCCGCGGAAATTCGGTTCAAAACGCCCACTTGGACACTATTTTCTGAAAAACCTATTGCGTTCGCAAAAAAAAAAAAAAGAAAAAGAAATAGAAAAAACAGTTCGATGACGTAATTTCTGAACAACACCTGCTAGTTTCATCCCAACAAAAATAAATTAAAACTTATGTCATAAAGTTGCTCTTTTGTATTTGAGATAAATAAAAAAAATAAGCTTAAAAATAAAATAAGCTTAGTTTTTAATTCCTCATGTTTTGAAAATCCAAAATTTAAAATTTTGAACAAAAAATCAAAATAAGTAATTTTTTTTTTTAGGAAATGAAATTAATAAATAATTAGTAAATAATTTATCTTTTATACAATGTGCTATTAAAACATGAAAATTTCGAAAACTGATTTTACATATAATAATCACAAAATTGCAGTAATTTTTTTCTTTTAACTGTCATTTATGTAGTTTAGAGAATATACGGATGTGCAATGTAATTAAAAATTGCTTTGAAACCAAATAATATGCAGAATATATATATATTTAAGTTGACATAAAAAAGTTTTGACAACTCGGATTTCAAAACACAAATCAATTTTGCCAAAAAACAGATTTTTGGCTAAAAAGATTTTCCTTGAAAATTATACATCTGTAATTATAAAATATAAATCACAATAAATGTTTGATAATTTTCAAATTTTTATCCAATATTAAACTTTGAGTGAATTGCATATCCTTCATAGCGAACAAACAATTAAATTAAAAGTTGAAAATAAAATGTAGTTATAACTACGATAGAAAATGTTACAAGGAATTCAACATGTTCATCAAAACGCTAAATTCATTAACACACCAATTTATTTATTTATTTTATTTATTTATTATTATTTTTTTTAAAGTTCTTTTAAATCTAAACAAAGTATTTCTTCTTAAACAAAAGTTTTGACAATTTTACGCTTTTGCTTTTATTTTTTATAAATATTTTAAATGAAGCAATTTTTTACATAATATTACTGATATTTTTACATAATCAAATTAGCTTACACACACAAAAAAAATAATATATAATACTGAAATTGTCTTTTTCAAAAAATATAATGAAAAATATTGACATATTTTGGTGTGAATACATTAATAAGGAAAACTTATGTACTGAATAAATACTATGCTCTTTTTTTTTGCTTATTTATTAAAGCAATGATCAGATTCTTAGTATAAAAAAAACTTTCATTTATACACTGGGAGTTTAAAGAATTATTAAAGAATTTACATTGAAAATAATATAAATTTAGCGGTAAATCAAAAAACAATACACAAATCTCGTAACAGTAAAACATATTTATTGGATATAAAATAGTACAAATATGATAAATAAACGTTAGTCTTAGAAAAGTATTTTAAATAATTAAAAAACAACATACATAAGTATACTGTTTAAGTTGAATTTGAAAATTATATTGTTGCATAATTACGCGCTAGGAAATACATACCTTTCATACATCCTTAAAAAGTAAATCCATATCCAAAATAAATGTGCACACTATTCTTGACCTAAAATTATTTCCGTAAATTTTTTGATGAATATTGAGTAAAAATTTCATAATAGCAATATCATCCTTATTTCACCGTGATGTATAAATATGATTCATTTAAATATCATAGAAATTCATAGAATTTCATAACTTGAATTCAGATTCCATACACATGTTATTTCACAAGAACACTAATGCAGAATAAACAATTGTATTACATAGATGACAAATGCGAATGCACATGGAGCTGAAATAATCACAATAATATTTTTAATGAATTTTCACCTAAAAAAACTGCGTCGAATTCGCCCAGAAAATTATTCAAAGAACATCTACATTCGAATGTACCAACGGACGTAAAATGTCTCCTAGACAAAGGGAAAAATAGATGAAGTAAGCGTCTTTCAATTTCGAATGTTCTGAGTCAGTCTACGCTGTGGTTGTTTACAGTACATAATGAGCTCGTGTTTTATGATGACCGTTAAAACTTTTTATCAGCGGGAAATAAAACATAGTACAAGCATAAATGAGAAACATTTTATTTTCCTCATTTAGTGTTTTCCGAAATGCATTAAACTGATCAATTATCTGGATATTATTATTATTATTACAGTTTTTATACTTTCTGACAGAGTGAAAACGTAACTTATATAAAAATTTTGTCGTAACACTTGCAATTAATACATCTTATTTTGATGAAGCATAATCACCGACAGAAGAGAGGTTGAAGGCCATTGCCCCATTCTATATTTTGAAATTTAATTAGTTGAATTTTTTTTATGTATATATAAAAAAATATTCTTGTAAATGACTATATAACATAAAACGCTTAGAGAAAAGGGAACTATATATTCTTTAATAGTTAATGTTTTTAATTAATACTTAGATATTGCATTCATTATTCTGATATTTAGGTAGTCATTATTTAGATAGTTATACATTGATTTTTAAATGTAGAAGGAAGGGAGGGGTTCAGAAGAGCAAAGCACCCTAAAAGGAAAAAAAAATCAATTCTGCATTTTGAAAAATGTTCTTATTATATATATGTGTGCACATATATTATATATATTCAAAAATGAGTTTCTATTTCTTAATTAATAGACTTTTGAAATTCTTTTATGCGAAAATCCTCTTGAACGAGGCATTCCAAAAAGGTTCTTAGTTTAGCTTATTTCATGTTTAGATTCTGTGTTTTAGTTAAGCAGATTAGGCTGTGGACTCCAGGCATAGCTGTTTAACCTTTCCCCTGCATGCACTTTATTTTCCTGCCAGAACTTGTATTTCTTAGTATTTAGCAGAGCAGTCCTTCTTCCTCCCCCCTCCCTCCCCTACATACTCCCATTAGTACAAGTAATTTTTGGAAGATTTTATACATTGCGAAAATCAAGTCGTTAATTACTTTTTGCATCGAAAATAACTCTACTAAATTTTAATAAGCGGACTGTTACAGTTTTGATAGACGACTTGTAGTTTAATCAGATTGCTGGTTTTATAAAGTAATACTAAATTTATTGGAAGGGAAAGTATTTTAAACATCTGTCATCCATTTGAAAATCTTTTATGATTATGATGGCATATATATTGCAATATAATTGTGTATACAGTCATCACACATATGATATAATTGTACTACATTCAGACACTTAAGTGTCTGAATTTCTAAATGTCTTAATTTCAGACGTTTCGTCATTATTCAGACATTATTTTCAGTCCATTTATAACATGATCTTAGTAAGACACTTATGTGTCTTAAATTCAGACATCTATGACGTTTGAAATTTCATATTCAGACTCTTAAGTGTCTGAATTCCTTTTTCAGACACATATATGTCTGAATTTAAGACGTTTCTATTTGCAGTGTAATGTCAGACGATCGAGTATTTCCACGTTGACGGTTTGGGCATGAAAACGCGCTATCTGCCTCAGCCAAAGTTGGATCGGCCACACGGGCGTTTTTCTACGCTTCGTTCCCGGCAAAACAGATATAGACGATGGAAGAGATATTGACTAAGAAATTTCTTTTTATGGTGTTTAACGAAGAAGTTTCAAAAGTCATACATTAATAATATTGAATAATGAAACACCTCTAGTTGAAATTCATGCACCTTTGCTATAAACGTCATTGCGCTGTAACTGAGTAAATTTGTTGCCATATGCAAATGGTATATATTACCAGAGAAAATTAACTTTGCTGTCAGACAAAATTTTATAAAAGAAAAAAAAAGAAAAAACTGAACTGTATTTGCTTAAAAAATAGCACAGAAGCTAGCTTTCCTTTTAACGAGATTCAATAATTTCCATCTCTGCAAAATAGTTATAAAAGAATTCGAATTACTACGTTTTGCGTAAAATAGTACACTTATTTAGATTTACACTGGTCACAATTTTCAGCTCAGGTGTATAAAAAGTATCTTAAAGTTTGTCCCTGGTCTAACCCAGACAATTTATTTCGACACAGTTCACGGCCCGGCTGAAGCAAAAATGCAATCCAAATAGCCCGACACAATTTTTACAAAAATGTCGATTTTTTTTTCTTTCTTTTTTTTAGGTGCGTTCGTAATTATATAAATACGTAGCACCTATAGTCGTCGTTCAGTCCGTCCGTCTGTCCGTCCGTCTGTCTGTCCGTCTGTCCGTCTGTCCGTCCGTCTGTCCGTCTGTCCGCATGTAACAGAGCAAAAACTACCCAACCGAATAGTCTGAAATTTCAAATATGTGATTGTTGCAAAATTTTGTCGAGCCATTTCAAATTTTATGAAAATCGGATGTATAGTTTAATTACAGGGACAGTCAAAAGTTTTTCTTTACATTACGGCCAATGGGAAAAATTATTGCAAGTGGATTTTAATAATATTAGAGCCTTCCGAATGATCTGAAATTTTAAAGATATAATTGTTGCAAAATTTTGTCGAGCCATTTCAAATTTTAGGAAAATCGGACGCATAGTTTAATTACAGGGGCAGTCAAAAGTTTTTCTTTACATTACGGCCAATGGGAAAAATTATTGCAAGTGGATTTTAATGGTATTAGAGCCTTCCGAATGATCTGAAATTTTAAAGATATAATTGTTGCAAAATTTTGTCGAGCCATTTCAAATTTTAGGAAAATCGGATGTATAGTTTAATTACAGGGACAGCCAAAAGTTTTTCTTTACATTACGGCTAATGGGAAAAATTATTGCAAGTGCATTTTAATGATATTACAGCCTTCCGAATGGTCTGAAATTTTAAAGATATAATTGTTGCAAAATTTTGTTGAGCTATTTCAAATTTTAGGAAAATCGGATGTATAGTTTAATTACAGGGACAGTCAAAAGTGTTCCGAAAAAATTATTGGAAGTGCATTTTAATGATGTATCAGACTATGCACGTTATGAAGTGCAAAAAATTATACATTCAGTACAATATGGGGTGCAAAAAATAATTTTAAAACTAGTTACAGTACGAACGCACCTCATTTGCCACGTTTGACGAGCAATTTCCAACTTGTTTTTTAATTATTATTCTCCTACAATGAAAAACCTTTTAAAAGAATATTATGTACATGCTTATGCAAAAGATTCCCGACACATGGGCCGGCCAGGCCTCTCTTTCGCTGAAGGCTCGGGCCGGGCCTGGACGGGCCTTACTTTTTTCTGAAAGATCGGAACAGGTCGGACCTAACTTTTTTTTCCGTACCGAGCCGCTACTGCTTTCATTCTTAATAGGTCTGCACGGGCCAAAATTTTCAATACCGGTCTCGAACCAGTACTGAATAAAATCCTTTTCCCACTATGACCTTTGAGCCAGCCCAAAAATTTTATCAAAAATTGCATACATTTTTAAATCGCCATTATTCTACAATTAAAATTTTAAATTTATTCTTTTTAAAGAATAGCAGATTTCTAGGCAATTAAATTAAACTGCAATGAAACTTTTGAAAACGATCCTGTCTACGACAGACTACTGTCTTAAGTGGAGAAATTTGCCGATCCATGCAAAATGAATATAATAATACGTGGGAAAAGAATATAATATCTTTACACCTGCTAAGGAGGGAACTTATCTGTAACTCATTTTTTTTCTTTCGTACGCGATTCCGTCTTTTAATGTATAGCACTTTTGAGATTTTTAAGTCTCCAATACATGAAATAAGGATTAACGATATTAATCATAACAGAAATATTTACATGCAAAAAGAGATTTATTAAATATATATATATATATATTGCAGCCTAGGGGGCTTCTTTTAAAATGAAGATCATAAACATGAAAAACAAAAAGGCTAAAATATGTATTTTCCGTCAGAATTCATCCTACGAAACAATTTTTAACCATATCGACGTAAAAATCCATGTTTTTTAGAATAACACTCGGGACGGGCCGGGATTGGGCAGAGATTTTCAGAACAGGACCAATAACTTTTCTGTACTGTCCGGGCCGGGCTTGGGCTTAACTTCTAAATTTTATACCCATTCAACCGGGCCGAGCTTCTTTTTCTATGGGTTGGGCTACGCCCGGGATTGGAAATTTGGTTCCCAGTAGACCTGCTTCACGTTTATTAGATCCATTTAAAATTCCAGAGAGAGAATTCGATAATGAACCATAAAAATAAAACTCATAGTGAAATTCCAGCGTGAAACCACAGCTCGTTTGCACAGCCTCTAAGATGCAAGAGCGCACCTGCTGCCGAGCGTGCTGAGGGAAACGTCAGACCATGGCATAAAGCTTTTCATATTTTTTTTCGCAACAGATTTGTGAAGTCCTTGTGTACATCCAAGAAGATTACCACACCGTGAAAAAAGGTCGTTCATTTCTCTGTTTCCTGAAGTCTCTCGTCTGACATTTGCCTATAGCTTGTCGATTGACATCATGGCAGACTCATAGGAAATGTAATATTCCCCAATCATGTTCAAGAATGATAATATTAAGTTTAACAGCTATATAATTGTTGAGAACGAGAATACAATTTTCAAGGTACTGTTACTAGGTGCGTTCGTAATTATATAAATGCGTAGCACCTATAGTCGTCGTTTGGTCCGTCAGTCTGTCTGTCCGTCTGACCACATATAACAGCGCAAAAGCTGCCCAATCGAATGGTTTGAAATATATATAATTGTTGCAGAATTTAGTCGAGCCATTTCAAATTTTATGAAAATCGAATCAAAACTTAAAGAGATATTAATAAAAGTTTTCTTCAGTCTATAAAATCCTATATGTCAGTAATTCAATGTCATCAATTCAATCATACATCAGTAATTCAATGATATCCCATGATGGGTAATGATCCTAAGTTGCCACGGTGATGACGTCCTATTTAATATGGAGTCTTATTACTTCCGTATTACTATTTTTAATACTTAGGATCGTAATAAATTTAGCATTCAAGCATTTCTGCATAAGAGAGCAGCAGCTATTGCACTAAGATATGAATATTTATACAGCTAGTTGTAGTACGAGCACACCTCATTCGCCACGTTTAACGTACAATTTTCGACTTGTTACTATGAAACTAGATAAAGTAGTCTAACAAAGCACAATGTTATTGGGCGGTTTCAAATTTGGAAGTTCCAGAACTGTGCAATAAAACACTTTTTAAATTGTATAAAATAGAATAATCATTTCAACTGTTGTAAAATTCTAGAAACAACTAAAACATTGCGGGAATTTATAAGCTTAACAAAATTTGTTTATGAAATTTGGTGAATGAAGTTTATGTAGCTTATAACAATTGTTTCTTTTAATTACCGAAAAAATCTAAAGAAAATTTCAGAAGAAAAAAAATTAAAAATTTTTAATTATGTAGTTCAAAGCACATACGAATCTATATTATTTACAACGAAACAGAAATATTTTTTTGCCGAAAAAATTCGAAATTGAAAATATAGATCATGTTTTTGTTTATAAATATATATATTAAGTAATGTAATTTTTTAAATAAATGTAATCAAAATTCAAAATAGATGTTAGTTTTTTTTTATTTTATTAGTCATTTTATATACGTACTAGCGGGCTCTGCCCCCTGCAAGCTACGCTCGCCAACCCCCGTTCAAGACACCGCAGAATCTAAAAGCACGCTAATTTAATCTGTATTAAAAAGATTAGGGGAGATTGTATTATAATGAAAAAACCTATAGCGATGTCTCTCTAAACGGGTTTCCATTCAATTCCCTTTGATTGCGAAAGTTTAAGGCCGAATCAGTTGCTGTTAAGACATCCGATGGTTGTTTTCGTGTTTGATTAAAGAAGACCAGTTAAACATTTGAAAGGAAGCTAAAATAAAATGAATTGAGTAAACTAAGTCTTTGCCTCCCGGTATTTTTTAACAGCGTTATAAAACGATTGACATAATACTCTTTACTACAATTTACTGCTTTAACCCCTTCAAGGGCGGTGGTTCATTTTTGTACCACTTAATTTTAATTCTTAAATGCCACATTTATACAAGAATATTGGAATGAAAATTTTCATTTTATTAAGTAAGTGAACAAAAGCATTTTCGTATTTCGAAATTTGTTTGTAAATTCTTGTGCCATTCACTGATTTCAACATTTTACGAATAGAAGAACCTTGTTCCTGAAAGAGTTAAACGCATATTAATATATTTATTATTTTAATATTTACTTTCTCTTTTAATATTCACGTGTAAATGCAATTTTCAAGACATAATTTCCAATATTTTCCTGCTTTTAACACTTACTCATTTAATAGTAATTTTAAAGATTTTTTTTTCTCTTTTTAATAGTCAAGTGTAAATAAATTTTTAATCGTTAGAAAATATTATTCTTTGCGCTGTTTTTTGAATTGAAAACAATCTCTATAATAATAGCCTAAATCATGTGACTATTATCAACATTTCCGGGAGGATCCCTTCGCATTTTATATTCCAGGCGGCCATTTTGGTACTTTAATGTTAGCCAGCCACAGGCGATAAGTCGCCAAATATTATTTTATCGCCATCATTTCACTTATATTATAATAGTCCAAGTCATGTAACTGCCCCAAACAATTACAACCTTTAGCTTTTCATAAGAAAGGTTTCCATTTTGATTAAAGAATCAAAGTTATTTTTTCGAATAAAACTACATAAAAGTTGCCATGACCGCAAATAATTATTGGTACTCTTATGTTAGTCGGGTGCAAATCTCGCCAATAGCTTTTTTTTTTTAACTCGCCTATCGCCAGTTTATAAGATTAAATGCCAATAATGGCTTATCGTAAATGTCACATTCACTTGACATTAAACACATCACGCGTGTTTATTACGTCATCAAGTGTTTTTAATTCGACGTTTTATTTATATTTTTATTAGTCTTTTACTAATTTATTTGTTCTTTCGTTATTTAAAATAAAAATCACGTCAATTTGTATAATTTGGAAAGTGGTTTGGTTGGCGATTTATATAATTTGACGAAATTGGTCGACAGGATAACTAAGTAGTACCATTAAAACATTGCTTTGAATTTGAAATTAAGTGTCAGGATTTGTTGCATTATCTAATCGGGTTTGGCGAGATTTTTTTTTACGACAATTTGGCGAAAACCTCGTTTTCGAACGCCAGTTTCATATGTATTTTTAAATTATTTTTTTATTATTAAAAGGAAATAACAATAAATAAAAAAAATTAATTAATAGCTATAGAACAAAACAATTTATATCATTTTTTAAATGAAAATAAAATAAATGTAAATAAACATTTATTAATAAATAAGCAACAATACCCGGGTTACCATGTCAGGCAAAATAACGCCATTTTGGCGCCATTTAGGTATCCCGGTGCGTATATGACATCTGCGCCTAATATTTTTCTTTTCGTTTCGTTTTAAAAAAAGAAACAAGTGAAAGCCATTAATTTTAAACTTTTCAGTTTTAAATGAAAGTTTTGTATTAAATAAAATGATAATGAAATACAAAAAAAGCATTGTTCTTAGCATACATTTAAGGGAGGCCAAACTGGTCGCCAAATTTGTTTAAAATAATAACCTTTTCTGAAATATGAAAAAAAAAATATCTGTTATGATTAAAATTTGAGTTGCCATCATTAGAAAAAAGTATTTAAAATTAGAAAAAAAATTAATATTTCGAATTAAAAAAAAATATTACCAGTTTTGATATCTGCAGATCAATACCGATTTTTCGTATTAATTTCATCGCAAAGTATTCTATATTTTATGAGAAATCGCAGCGAAACATAAACAGTTGCTTAATCAGTCGTTTCATAGAATCGTTTCATAAATTCGTTACATTTCTGTCGTTTCATATATCCGTTTCATTAGGATTTTATATATATAGGGTAGATATATTTTCATTTATTGTTGCATATTTTATACGTATTTTTTTAAAAGATCTCTTTGATCGAAAAAAAATTGCACGTACTTTTAAAACAATCGCTTTTATTTTTTCTTTTGATATTCGAATAAGAAATCTCGTTATAAGCAGAAACCGTTTTCACGAGTTTCTCAGTATATATAATATATATACCACACGTTTAAGAAAAACTTGTGTCTAACCTTACTTTCAAAGCATTAGAAAAGTCGAACAAATAGAAATTCAGATTAAATGGGAAAGTTTAAGTTTGAGATGTTGCTTTAAAAAAACGCATTTTATGTTAAATTAAATCAAAATGTTGTATTGCAGTGACGAAATATTCATAAAAATGCTTTCCTCCTTTCAAACATTTTTATGAGTTATGTGGCTGAATTAGTAATTTGATTACTGACATTGAGCAAAAATTCTTAAATTAATGTCGTTTTTAAACTATTCTCAAACAACAGAGAAATATTTGAATGCCTCCAGATTCCTTTTCATGATCTGAAATTCCATCTATATAAACTTCAAAGAAAGACAAATATGGCAGAATGAATGATATATTTTCTCCCAAATTTGCAGAGAATGTAAACTACATCCGCGTGGGATTAATTGGTGTGGCTTCATTTCTCCGAACTGAATTTTAAAAATACTCGGTGCATTTTTAATGACACTTTATTGTATATCGATAAATTTTGTCTACTAGATATTCTCAACGTTGAACCATTGATAAATTTAGCTGAGAAAGGGAAAATGTAAAATTTATGAGAACGTAGTATTGAAAAGTTTTCAGATCTATGTTTTCCGAATTCATATTACAGGTAATTATTTACAAACATGCTTAAATCAATAGCGAGCAGCTTTAATACACGGACAGTTTATTTCTATTTGTATAAGAACAACAGTAACAAAAATACACTTATGGCAAGAAGAATTATCCGTTTGCCCCCGTATCTTCATAGCTTTGTTAATAATGGTCTTTCACAATTTCTCTAGCTTACATTATAAAATCACTCGTTGCATTTTTCATGACGTGCTATTATTTTGCTTTAGGCATCGTTTGTTTTGTAAGTAAAGCAAGAATATCCTTGTAGGTTTGATGGAAAAAAATATATTAATGCTGAATGTCATAAATAGGAAAGCCATACGTGCAATAAAAATAAATATAAAACTGAATATTATAAGCGTAATATAAATAGAAAATGGAAAAGGTTTTAAAACGATAAAAAAAAAGACTGCAGAATATATAATTATCTACAGCTTTAAAATTTATTAGGTATTATACTGGGTGGTTATTAATTAACGTGAGTTGTTCAGAGCCCACTAGCGAGTAAAGTATTGGACGAAACATAACCAAATTTGATGAGCATGCATAGTAGACCATGGGATTTCGAATTCTAAGAAAATCGCCACCAGGGGCAATTTTGGCGCTTTTTACCGACTAAAATGCATTAAGTTGCATAAAATCCGTTGTGTGTAGCGATCATGAGTATGAAAGGAAAGGCTGGGAGACTTCTCATCGTTCGGAGACCAACTGCTTTGCGATGGCTCTTACCTTACGGAACCGTGCTTTGTTATTCAAGCTGTGTTATCAACGGAACGAGAATTGCAATGCTACTTCGTGAATTTCGCCGATTAAAGAATTTGCGAAAATGACCGATTAGCATAACATATTTACGAAAGATGATTCAACGATTTGAAACTACAGGGACTCTAGCACGGCAATCAGGCCAAGGACGCAAAGGGACTAAAGTTGACGAAGTTGCAATTGCTATTGTCGAGCAGGATAGGAGATGGAAAATGTATAGGGTACCAGCAGCGTTCGGGCAGTATCTCGGCACACGCAGATCCCATACTCAACGGTGAGGAAGATCCTGCATCAGATGTTACCGTTTTATTCGTACAAAATCTCTTCTATTCAAGAATTGCTCCCAGGCGATCCGGCCACCCGAATGAATTTTTCATTGTTATTTTTAGCACGGATGCAAGTTGATGCTACATGACCGTGGCAGATTTTATGGAGTGATGAAGCGCACTTTCATTTGAAAGGTGGCATTAACACCCGCAACTTCCGCATTTGGGCTACGAATAATCCGCGTGCAAGAGCCTCTCCACTCGCCAAAAGTCACAGTGTGGTGTGGCTTTACAGTATCCTTTATCATCGGTCCTTACTTTTTTGAGGAAAATAGAGCAAGTGGACCAGTGACCTGTACCGTTACCGCTGCCAGGTATGCAGATATGCTACAGAACTTCACGATTGCACAACTACAGCAGCGAGGATGTCTCGATTCGACCATATTCATGCAGGATGGTGCACCATCCCACATTTTACTTAGGGAACAGCGTCTGTTGCGGTAACATTTTTCTGACAGCAGAGTCATTAGTCGTGCATTTCTACGGAATGGCCATCGAGATCGTCCGATTTCGAACCTTGTGATTTTTGGTTGTGGGGTTTCTTAAAGGTGTTGTATATCAAGGACATGTATCTGATATCGTAACGTTGAAAGATTGAATAACGTTACAAGTGAGGCAAATCAACTCTGATATGTTGCGAGCGGCAGTAGATAACTTCGTGCATCGTATGTAGTTCTTGGAATATACCAATGGTGTTTATATTAAACCTAATTTGTAAGTAAAAAACATTTGTTGTAAATAAAATTGATGTTTACTGTATTGTTTGGCATTTAATCATTCAATATTTACACTAATACACTTTTGCAGCTCCAAAATTGTCCCTAGTGGCGAATTTCGGAACTATTTTTTTAAGAATTTGAAATCTCATGGTCTGCTATGTATACTCATCAAATTTGGTTATGTTTTGTCCAATACTTTACTCGCTAGAGTGCTCTGAACACCTCACGTTAATTAATAACCACCATGTACAATAAAACCTCTCGAAATCTAAATGCGTTTAATACAACCTAAATTACGGATTATATTGTTAAATGATCAAAATAATAAAATGAATGATTTTAAATTTAATTGCATGCGTTATTCATACTTGTAGTTTGCAGAAAACGTTTAATTTATATTTCTAAGTTATATTTAAGGGGACAAGGTACTTTCGAACTCATTTGTTTATTTATTTATATAACTTTAAATACTATTCAAGGGAACTATATGAGTTACGGCATATATTTATCACACAAGAAATTAAAAAAAAAAGGTGAATAAAAATAAGTGATTTTCCTGAAATTTTTAAGCGTTATGAAGAACTTTTCAAAATGACCCATGCGCATTCCATTTCAACTAAAATCCCCAATATTTTTAATGGTAGTTTGGTTTATATATACAAATAAAACAGTGCATGGAATTTTCTGTATTTGAATATAAGGGTAAGGAAAAAGATATTTTCTAAATTTTATGAAATTTTCAGCATTTTTGCATCATATTTATGCAATTAACTACCTTTAACTTTTCCAGTTATGTTTAGTTAGAAAAAAAACTATCCAAGTTTTATTTGTATATATAAATCAAACTTTCATAAAACATATAGTGGATTTTAATTGTTATGGAATGCGGATAGGGCATTTGGAAAAATTCTCCATAAGTCTAAAAATGTTCAGGAAAATTTCTTATTTTATTCAATTTTTTTTAATTTCTTGTGTGATAAATATTAATGCGTATAGTGTGGTTATGAATATTATGTAATGTGAAATTAAAAAAATAATAATAATAATTGAGTTTCAAGTTCCCTTGTCCCCTTAACGAGTAAATAAAAATTAAAAAAATTAGTATCACTTTCATAAATTCTAAGTTGTATTTCTTTTTATAAAATACCATTTGAAAAAACAGATTATTTTATTTCAGTTATTATTGAATGTTATACAGTTACTAACTGAAATACCTGGCGTTGCCCGGGGTTTTAAATATGTTTGATTAGAAAAATCAATTTTAAAATTAAACACCGTACGGACTATGAATCTCGCGCAAATTTGCTCTGTTTTTTAATATATTGAAAGCCATGAGAAATTTTGCTTTTATACCAGTATTTAAAAAAAATTATTTCCTAAGCCTAAATAAATACAGTCTTAATTATTAAAACGAGTAAGAAAAATCATCGGTTAAGCATAGATTATGAAACACTTTCCAACACTTCCTGAATGCTTTGACAAAACTTCCTTATTTACGGAAATAAGGTATATAAGAGAACTAAGTAAACATTTTAGAAAACGCATAAAAATTTACAAAACTGATTTCAGCAGTTACTGTCCATAGCAAATATGTATTCCAATTCTTTTGAACAGCCCTGTATTTGATTTGTAGGTTGATATATATACTACATAATGTGGAAATTTAGTTTAGCAAGAAAACACATAACAGGTTGAAATTTCCCTTTCAGCAATTTATACTAATAGATGGAAACATACTTGTATACTTTTGTACAACCCTGTAGTTAACCTAGTACCTTTATGACACGCCACTATTTAGCTAAAGTTAAATTTTAAGTAAAACACTCTTAAAACTACTGGAATCACATTTTCAGAAGTTATTATATATATATATACAGCCATGTATCCATTTCTTTGCGTGACCCTGTATATCTTTTTATCTATGTCATTATCTACAAACATTTCTTAGTAAACTAAATGCAGTTCAGCGTAAGAATGCATAACTCATTTAAAAACCACCTTTAGGCAAATTGCAATCATGCCCAGTGACCATTACGAATTCTTTTGTGTAGCCCTGTATACGAATTACATCATTTATACACACTACTACAATGCATAAATATATAGTGAAACATAAAAGCACATAACATAATTAACAAGTTGGAAATTGCTCGTCAAACGTGGCAAATGAGGTGCGTTCGTACTATAACTAGTTTTATAATTATTTTTTGCACCCCATATTGTACTAAATGTATAATTTTTTGCACTTCATAAAGTGCATAGTCTGTAACATCATAAAAATGCACTTCCAATAATTTTTTCCCTATTCCCCGTAATGTAACGGAATACTTTTGACTGTCCTGTAATTAAACTATACATCCGATTTTCCTAAAATTTGAAATGGCTCAACAAAATTTTGCAACAATTATATCTTTAAAATTTCAGACCATTCGGAAGGCTGTAACATCATTAAAATGCACTTGTAATAATTTTTCCCATTGGCCGTAATGTAAAGAAAAACGTTTGATTGTCCCTGTAATTAAACTATACATCCGATTTTCATAAAATTTGAAATGGCTCGACAAAATTTTGCATCAATCATATATTAAAAATTTCAGACCATTCGGTTGGGTAGTTTTTGCTCTGTTATATGCGGACAGACAGACGGACGGACAGACGGACGGACAGACGGACGGACAGACGGATGGACAGACGGACGGACAGACGGACGGACTGAACGACGACTATAGGTGCTACGTATTTATATAATTACGAACGCACCGAAAAATGCATTTCAATCAATCATCGCTACCGTATAGTACTTCGGATACAATATAGTATTTGAAATCTTTTGTGTGTCCCTGTAAATGCTATGTACTTCGTATTATACACGAAATAACTTATAATAAACCTCAGCGACGTATATCAATTTCATTATACATGAAACAATTTAACATAATTAAAATACGCCGGAAAAAATTCTCTCCATCCCTATATCATTATGTAACGGAATTCTTTTATGTGGCCCTGTAAATGAATAATAATTATTTTTTGCACCGCATATTCTACAGAATGTATATTTTAGTGCACTTGATAAATGCATAGCAATTTTATCATGTTTGAAAGCATGTAACATCATTAAAAATCATTTTAAATGATTTTTTCCCATAGGCCGTAATGTAACGGAAAACTATTGACTGTCCCTGTAAATGAACGAAACATGCTACAAACTTCATTTGCAATAGGGTTCCTGCAAAAATTTCAGAACGATCCGAGTATATTTACGGGAGTTAGAGCGCGGACAGACGGAGAGACGGACAGACAAACCGAAGTCATAAACACTTTTCAACTTTGTTGGAAAGTGTTAAAAAGAAAATTAAAAAGAAATTTAAATTCATGAAAAGTCCTTCATAATATCACTTTCTCTTGTAAATTCATGCTTTAGACATATATCCGTTTTAAATATAAAGTTGTACGTGACTTCACCTGTGTTATTCACAACTAAAAAGAAATGGCGCATCTAGTATTTGCCGACAATTAAATAAAAATCATGCACTCGTGACATCATAATTCACTTTTGAATTTTAACAGAATAATAAGGCTACTGTAACATGTGACTCATGCTACAGCCAGTATACACACGTCAAGACACATTGCCGTTATCGTTTTTTTTTTTTTTTTTTTTTTTTTTTGACGTGAAGGTTTCGCTATGGTACTCTATTGTGAAATTTGGAAATTTTTTAAATTCAATATATTTGAAAAACAGCATAATCATTAGATATGAAATTTATATCAAGAAAAAATACAATTTTTACCCTTTCAAAAGCAGTTTTACTAACAACTTTCTGACAAATACTTTTCGAGCTGTTAATTTTTTCAGTAACTTCAAACGTTTCATTTTCCGAGATTAATCTATGGCAGCGGTTACCAAAAAGCCAATCGCCAGCAACGCACAGCTTTTTATTAAAAAGGATGTTTGCGCAAGAATCTACAACTTGATGTTTACTATGTATGTTGCGTTTTTACATTAAAAAAATATATCTACCCTATATATATAAAATGGTAATGAAACGAATTTATGAAACGATTTTATGATTAAACGACTGATTATGTTAATTTATTTCTAATTAAAAACACTTTTCTCTAAAGATGGTAACTCAAATTTTAATCAAAACATATATATTTTTTTCATTTTTGAAAAGATTATTATTTTAAACTAATTTGGCAACCCGTTTGGTTTCCCTTAAATGTATGCTAAGAAATGTATCATGTCACTTTTATTCATAACTCAATTTACTTGAACAATCTTTCGCCAAATTGGAAGATTCTAATAGAGAAATCAAGAACTCGGAATTTTTTATGTTAGCAGGACGCAGGTGATAAATCGCCATACATCTTTCCCGTCGAATTTCTTTTTTCATGAATTTCATTTAAAATATAATCCTTCCATTCATTTCATTTAAAATACAACACTTTCATTTAAAACTGAAACATTTAAAATTATTAGTTTTCTCTTCTTTCTTTTTTTAAAAGCGAAACGAAAGTAAAATATTAGGCAGAGATGTCATATACGCACCGGGGTGCCTAATTGACGCCAAAATGGCGTTATTTTGCTTGATATGGTAACCCGGCAATTGTTGTTTATTTATTTATAAATGTTTAATTACTTTTATTTTCTTTTTTAAAATTATATAAACTGTTTTGTTCTATAGTTATTAATTAATTTTGTTTTATTTATTGTTAGTTCATTTTAAAAATAATAGAAAATAATTTTAAAATACATATGTAATTGGTATTCAAAAACGAGGTTTTCGCCAAATTGTCGGAAAAAAATTCCCGCCAAACCCGGTATATGACATCTGTGCCAAATGTTAAATAATGCATCCCACAACGACATTTAATTTCAACTTCAAAGCAATGTTTTAATTTACCTCTCGAAAAAAAAAATATGCTAACTGGTGAGTTAAAAAAAGGTATTGACGAGATTTGAACATCGAATATATTTTAATTCGAAGATAACTTGATAACAGTACCAAGAATTCTTTGCGATCATAGTAACTTTCATGTAGTTTTATTCGGGAAAAAAAAAAAAAAAAAAAAAAAAAAAGAATTTGATTTTTTAACCCCTTGAAGGGCAAGCAATTACGTTTGTGAAATTCTGAATTCCCAATGGAAAATAAGAAAAATTTCATTTCAAAATAAGGAAAAGCAATTTTACTGCTTTTTTCCACCAAAGTTAGTATAGTAAAATTTAGTGAAATTTTTCTGGTGTAAAACGTCATTAATCGTAGGTGGTATATAATATATACCGGTGCCCCTCAAGGGGTTAATCAAAATGGAAACTTTTCATAAGAATAGCGGAGGGATCAACCCGTAATTGTTTATGTCGGTTACATGACTTGGATTTTTATAATATAGGTGAAATGATGGCGATAGAATAATATTTGGCGACTTATCACCTGTGTCTGGCTAACATTAAAGTACCAAAATGGCCCCTGGAATATAAAAAGCGAAGAGGTCCGGCCGGAACTATTGGTGATAGTCACATGACTTAGGCTATTATTATATATATTGTTTTCAATTGTAAAAACAGCGCAAAGAATAATATTTGCTTGCGATTAAAAATTTATTTACACGTGACTATTAAAAACGGAAAAAACTTTAAAATTACTATTAAATGAGTACGTATTAAAAGTAGGAAAATATAAAAAATTATGTGATGAAAAATGTATTTACACGTGAATATTAAAAGAGAAAGGAAACTTTAAAATAATAAATACATTAATATACGTTTAAAGCGGTAAATTGTAGTAATTACGTCACATTTAAAATGGGCAAATAATAATACTGCCAAACAATTTAAATATATCTATACGGGACATTAATTTCATATTTCGAGATGATCTTTTTAATTAATGTTCTCAATTCTAAGACACCGCGAATAATAATATTTCCTTTTAAAAACAAGTGTATTTTCATGTGAATGCTAAAAAGAGAGAGAAAACTTTAGTGAAACTTAGGTCATATTTACAACGATATATTTAAAATGTCTGTATTGTATTACGTTAATCGTTTTATAACGCTGTTAAAAAATACCGGGATGCAAAGACTCTGTTTACTTAATTCATTTTATTTTCACTTCTTTTCAAATGTTTAACTGATCTTCTTTAATGAAACACGAAAACAACCATTGGATGTCTTAACAGCAACGGATTCGGCCTGAATTTTTTTTTTAAATTTGACAGGTTTTTTCATTATAATTCAATCTTCTCTAATCTTTTTAAAAGCCGATAAAATTAGCGTGTTTTTAGATTCTGCGGTGTCTGAACGGGGGTTAACAAGCGTAGCTTGCAAGTGGCAGAGCTCCCTAGTATGAGTATAAATGTAATCTTTAAAAAATATCTATATATATATGTAGTTGCAATGGAAAATATACGAAAACTGAATGTTGAATCTATATTACCCGTACTAGAAGCATTAAGAAATACAATCTGTATGGCAATAAAATGCGAAAACGTTTTCTAAATTCTGCACAAAATGACGCAAAATGTCCATTAAAAAATTTAGAATAATGTGACAAAAGGTTTGATTTTAATGTATGATTCACAGATATAAGTTATTAAATTATTCTGTAAAAGGGCGATACAGGAAATTAAGAAACAATGCTCATTTTGTGCTCTAATTTGTTATTAATAAAATTTTCATTTAACACTTTTGATTGCTGCCAAACAATTATTATTTGATTTGAAGCAGGAATTTTTTTAAAAAGATTTAAATACATATATCGTACAAAGATAAGTTAAATACATAAGTTAAAAAGCTTTAAATAAGAATTCTGGCGTACATTCTTTTTTATGATACTTGGGTGAAATTTCCGGAGCTTCCAATGTTAAACATAATTTACAGAAAATAATTCTTAGGCCTGCTTTATAAAACTAAATTCAATCAATATGGATTTTCGTCAGTCTGATGCTATAGCGTCTAGAATAAGTAGTGAGGAAATTGGCAATCCCAGTAATACTTAAAAAGTGCTAAAATATTCAATCCCTTAAATGTCCAACGATGCTTAAATCCAAAGAGTCGATTGCAGCGACATCTGCAGTATATTTTCTAACATTGCGAGACGATTGCTAGTCGTATTGATATTCCTAAGCCGCAGATGCCACTGGGATCGACTTTTTGTATTTCAGCATCGTTGCACATTTAAGGGATTCAAATATTAAGCACTTTTTGGATACTAGATATCCACACTATCTATTCCAACGCTGTACTAAGACCATGGAACTATTAATAAAGAGGAACTGACATATTCTTAAAATAGTGAAGCTTCAACTGTAACCGCTATCGCAAGCGTTGCTTACCGCCGGTGGAAACTTCCACCAGTAGACTTATATAAAAATTTTCAACTTGTTTAAACCCCTTGTTATTGCAAAATTTCAGTTATAAATAATGGTAGAAACAGATTTTCATTTTTACTGGTAGGAGTTTATTTTGACGGTAGTTAGGTCCTGCGTTTCCGCCATATTGTGACAACCAGGGAAACAAACTGACAGTTTTACAACATACTGACACCAGTGAAAAAAAATAGAAAATTTTACGTCATTTTTGAGAAAAAATTCCATGAATAAGACGCTTAAATAAGACAAAATTTTCTATTCAATTTTACTGGCCTTTGCGGTAATCCGAAACTGAAGATACGATTAAAAAAAAAACGGCCGCCATCTTGTGACAACCTCCTCAGTTACTTCACTCGCAACTGGTAGACAGTACACTAAATGTCCCCTCCTCTTTATTCATAACTCCATTACTAAGACCAATGTCAGACGGGCGTCTTTTTTGCTATTATCCATTCACAATACTATAGCATTGTGAATGGATAATACTTAAGCAAAATACCAGCAAAAAAAGACGCCCGTCTGACACTGGTCTAATGCTTTCTGTTTTCTTCAAGCATTTTTGTGCCGTATAATATCTACCAGTCTATTAACAAAATATTAAGTCTACCAGAAAGCAAAGCGTTATAAGTAAGCGAACAAACTTAATGCTGGAATCAGGCGTGAATTAACACAGTTGCGCCACCTTGTGGACAGAGTGATAATTCACATACGCGGGCTGTTAGTGTGGCGCGTATTTTCTATATCAACAGTCACTCATGGAAATGAATTTTGTTTGCCACATTTATTGCAAAACAATTGCGTATCGACAGGGGCATCCCAAAGCGATATAAGTAAGCGTCCTATCTTAAATGGAAGAAGTAACCGCAAGATTAAAAGCGAGGTCACATCAGTCAAGGTCACGCGCCACGTAGCGGATGGAGTGTGAATTACAGGTAAATACCTAACTGTTTTTTACTCGCACCACTAAAATTATAAAGTTTCTTTCACCTTGATTAATAAATGAAGTCGATTTGACAAGGCGAAGAAAACGTGGTGGTGTCATGTGCATATGGATTCCCCTCTTGCTACGCCATTATTTTGCTATAAATGTGGCAAAACAAAATTCGTTCCCATGAGTGGCTAAAGAGTTAGAAAATATGCACCGCCCTAAAAGCCCGCGTATGTGGATTATCACTCCGTCCGCAAGATGGCGCAAGTGTGTTAATTTACGCCCGATTCCAGCATTAAGTTTGCACGCTTACTTATATCGCTTTGGGGGCATCCAGACGCACTTGACACAACGAAGTTTTCTGCGCTTTATCAGAGTCACTTCAGTTATTAATCAAGGTAAAAAAACTTTACAATTTTAGTGGTGTCAGTAAGATAACAGCGAGGCTAACGAGAAAGACAGGCTACCGCGGTGGGTCCGATTCTTCTTTTTTTACAGACCGCTGGAGTCACGTGATGCTCTTTTCGCACACCTTCATTGGTGCATTCGAGCATCACGTGTCTCCAGCGGTCTGTAAAAAAAGAAGAATCGGACCCACCGCGGTAGCCTCTCTTTCTCGTTAGCCTCGGATAACAGTTAGGTATCTACCTGTAGTCCACACTCCATCCGCTACGTGGTGCATGACCTTGATTGATGTGACCTCGCTTTTAATCTTGCGATTACTTCACCCATTTAAGATAGGACGCTTACTTATATCGCTTTGACCAGAAAGTTCTGTCCGATAATGTTATTGGCACCACTTTTTTGAAATGGTAAAATTCCCACTGTTTTCACCTTCATGTGAAATTTGAAAAAATGTGGGAATTTTACCATTTCAAAAAAGTGGTGCCATTCTGAATTGAAAAAAAAGCAGGCGTGAAATAACATTATCGGACAGAACTTTCCTGTAGGCCTAATATTTTACCTTTTCTCTGTTTCACTATCTTACTTAATACTAGAAAGACCGAGAACTTTACTCAAAGGGCATAGCCGGATAAGCATCGAAAACATGCCTTTTAATCAAATTTCCTGATTTTTTTCCTAGACGTAGCTACATATCTGACAATATATTTCCCCTATTATCACCCTATAAATATTGATATTTAATGAGATAAAAATGGTTTTTCGATTTTTCAAAAAAAACGGATTTTCTCAAAAACTGCTGCACGGAATTTCATGCTATTAATTGAGGATATATAGATACCAAAGATGTATAACTGGTAATTTTTGTATAATTTTCTGTTTATAAAAACTGTGTGAAATAGTAAAATAAATATTTAAAAATATGAAAATCATATCTTATGGTTATCCGAAAATTACCATTTTCTTGTAAAAAATTCCCCATGTATGCCCGTATATTCTATATAAATGCTGAAAGTTTGCGTTGGGTACTACATATAAATATTTAAAAAATGTATATCAAAATTATTGAAATTCATTTTAAGGCGTTATTTTGGGCGGAGCTACTCAACATCCACACCCAAGGAATTTTTGGAATAAACAGTTACAGAATTGCTGTATTTTAAATTTTAATGAACACATGAGCAACATTCTCAACACTGTCGATATCAAAATGAACATGATGTTGAAAAACATGGCTTATATGCTAATAGAATCTAAAATACACCAGTTGACATATTGTCTGCTGACTTTGTTCCAAAAATTCTCCGGATGTTGAAGAGAAGTAGCTCCGCCTCAAATAACGCCTTAAAATGAATTTCTATAATTTTGATATATTTATGTATTGATATTATGTATGTATATTTGATATATTTTTGTAAATATTTATGTGTAGTACCCAACGCAAACTTTCGGCATTTATATAGAATATACGGGCACACATGGAGAATTTTTTACAAGAAAATGGTAATTTTCGGATAACCATAAGATATGATTTTTATATTTTTAAATTTTTATTTCGCTATTTCACACAGTTTTTATAAACATAAAATTATAAAAAAAATTACCAGTTATGCATCTTTCTTATCTATATATCCTCAATTAATAGCATGAAATTCCGTGCAGCAGTTTTTGAAAAAATCTGTTTTTTAAAAAAATCGAAAAAACATTTTTATCTCATTAAATATCAATATTTATAGGGTGATAATAGGGGAAATTTATTGTCAGATACGTAGCTACGTCTAGGGAAAAAAATCAGGAAATTTGATTAAAAGGCATGTTTCCAATGCTTATCCGGCTATGCCCTTTTAGAAAAATGTTTCACATCGGAATTTTTATTTTAAATTATTAACTTATGCATTTAACTAGTTTTTCCTTTGTATCTTTTAAACTAGTTTTATAGAAAAGATTTCTTGTTCGAACCGAGATATATTCATTTGGCAGCAGCCAAAAATGACTGCTAGCGGGCTTTCTAGTGTTATTAACGTAATTTTAAAAGAAAATTGTTTATCTAATAACCTCATTTTGATTATTTAACACGCTCACGCCGGCGCGGTGGGTCACACTCGACTGTCTCAGAGCTGCCAAGTCTCCGGCTTTTTGATACCAGTATTTTAATACAGAAAATGTTGTTTTATTTAATTTGAACAATTGGGCGATCTAAAAGAACAGCATTTTCTCAAAAATTACAGTGGTGTGCAAAAAGCCGGAGACTTGACAACTCTGAGATAGTCGAGCGTGACCCACCGAGCCGGCGTGAACGTGTTAAATTGGTAGTGGAAGCTTTTTCAGTTTATTTTCAGCTATTTAACCTGTGGTCTCCACACTTTGATTCACTACACTTGCACTCAACACTAGTGCGATCTGAGATTCCGTAACTTTAACTGCATATTTTGTGGGCAATATAGTGATAGCGAAATAGAACGCATGATCTCTACACAGCATTTAATGAGGAACTAAATCGTGATATTTATTTTAATCAAAAATTGCATTTTAGTAATACAAAATGCAAATTAATGAAAACTTGTTTTAAAAAACACAGACGTTTCAAATTATTGCCGGTGCGAACATCAAGAGTTTACGGTTTAATAATTGTATACACACAGGATTCATTACTCGCTAGTGTTGCGTTCACGCAACAGTCAAAACAATTGTTTATGCTTAAGGAGGTCCGGGACAAAAATCTTCAAATTTTGCAAAAACATTTTATTTCATTAAAATTTTCTCTTTTTTTTCCTGCTTAAAATGCATTTAAATCATGTTTCTATCTGAATTAGAACAAAAAATATTATTTTTTCCGTTTTGGTTTGTTTTCAAAATCTAGCTTTCAAACAATGGCTGTCATGGAAACGACTTCTAGAAAAAATGCGATTTTCTTCATGATAGGTTTTTTCACCATTTCTGGAATTTAAATTCTTATAACTCGAGAACCGTTAAAGATTAACGGTTCAAACTTGGAACAGGTCTTTTTCAATTGTTTTACTTTAATTTTGATTCAGCTTATTTGAAAAAAATATTTACTTTTGAAAATATGATTTTTATAAAAAAAGTTGCACCACTTTTTAAAAATATTTTCATTAAATATTTTTAATTTTTGTATAAATTAATATTTTTAAAAATACTGAATCAAAATTAAAACTTATATATTTCTTTTTATTCAAATGAAAAAAAAATTGAAATTCTATAAATAGTATTTCGAGTTATAACAATTTTAAATTACCCCACTTTTTTAATAAATTTTAAATTTAAAATTCTTTAAAAAAATTATGATAAGTTTTACCATGTGATTTTGTTTACAAATGATAAGGTTAACCATCACAAAAAAAAATCAGAATTTTAACTCAATAAATAAAAATTATATTAAAATGTATCCCGGACCCCCTTAAATTATTTATATTGAACAATTATATTGAACAATGTCCGATGATTGCGGAGACGTACAAAATCGATTGTGCATCAAAGTGGCACGGAAGTACTTAAAATTCGGAAAATTTGTGCTGGTTCCTTCAAAGGGACATCATTCCTGACAAAACACAGCGTCACAACTCTAACCCCAACCATAGTACAGCCCTATCTGTCTCCGCCGGACTTTTTTTCTATTCCCTCAGTAAAAATCCAGATTAACAGGTCATGTTTTGACAATCTGGAGAACTTTCAGAAAAACATAACGCGCGTTCTGAACAGCATTCCAGTTTAAGACTTCCAGGCGGACATAAATGTGTTGCAAAGTCGTTGGCGGTGTATTAATGCAGAAGGAGGCTATTTTCAAGAATATTATGTGTCTGTATAATTATCCTTAAATAAACGAATTTTATGGAATCAATTTCATTACTTCCTGGACAAACCCTATAGTCCGTCCAAGGGTCTGTAGATATTTTGCCAAAATATAATTTTTATGTCATTATTGACTTTATTAAATTTTAACTTTTGTTTTTTATATTGATTATTTATTATTATGAACGCTGTTCCCTATTTGTTCTGTATAGCTAACGAGGATTTTAATTTTGTAAACATTAGTTTTAGTTAACATGGTTAGTAGAAATTTTTGTGTTCCTTTTTTTTTTCAGTTTTATCGGTCATACATAATAGGTCTAAATTTTAATGGACTTATAGGATTTTTCTAAGACAATAACATTTATTTGAATTTCCAGCTTTCAAACGTCCCTGCTTAATAAGCACATAATGATTAAAAGAAATAAAATGTCATTTTATGTCTTAAATACCCTAAAAATTGTCAAAAAGATGTGTTTTAGGCGTAGAGGCTGTGTTAAGACGGACAACTGGCCGAAAATTGACGACCTTCGGTTAATACGCGAAATTTGATCGGTCCGATGATTCGCGTATTAACGGGGTTCGACTGTACTTTTAATTGCATAATAAAAGACACATATTTAAAAATGTATACCGGAAAAAACACACAAGAATATTTTTTATTTTAAAATTCTCACCTATTGGTGTGGGTAAATTTTAACATTTGTAGTTAAATCAAGCTGCCTGCTGGCTCCTCCGAGAGCGTTAGACTTGTGGCTAAAACTAAAAAAAAAATGCTCAGCATTTGGCAGCGTTGCCAGATTGGGGATTTTGTCCCCATTTTGGGGGATTTTGAACTTCCAGGGGAACATTTTGGGGACAAGTAGTTCATGGGGAAATTTTTGGGGACTACCAATATTTCTGGGGGAAAACTTGGGGAATTTGTTTCACTTAAAGTTTACTTTTAGTCATCTGGCAACACTGGATCTAACTCAATTTTAATTTGAAAAACGAAAATAAAATACAGAAATCGGAGATATCAATCATTATTCTCGTGGTCGTGGTCGTCGTTTACAACATGACAGTTTACACGTATCACAGGTGCATCACGATCTGCCTTGGGCTATCCCCACCTGAATTTCCAGACCACTATATAGGTGGCAGCAGATTTCCCTAGTCATCTCGGATAAACACACAAATGCATTTCTTTCATTAATATAGATGTAAATAAAAACATTTTTATAACTTCTTTTTTTGTAAAATGTATCTCTCATTCTTTTAGTTTAGCTGCGAATATGCATGCAAAATTCTGCCGAATTAAATGTTTATTTTTTGTAAATGGGGGATTTTTTCTAAAAAAAGGCTTGATTTGGGGAAAAAAATTGAGTTTAAATTAGTTAAACATTTTTTATAGTGGTAAATTGAAAATTGAAAATTTACTTTTTTGAGTAGAAACTGAATTGGGGATTTTTTAGCTAAAAAACACTCATTTGGGGAAATTTTCGGAAATTTTGGGGAAATTGACTTTCGGCTATCTGGCAACACTGGCATTTGGCGTTAGGCGGTGTCCAGCCCTGTATCTGATTAACTTCTTATCTACTACTTTAAATTCTTCTATTTTTAGAAACCATTGATTGTTTTTTCTTATGACAAGTTAAATATCTTGTTCTCGCTGTTTAAATGTTTCTACAAGCAAATACATTAAATAATTCAGAACAGTTATACAATTCTACTTGTTCCTTTAAGCTTTTGATTACGGACCAGGGGCTGTTACTACCAGTTCTGGTTCAGTGGATTTCTTTATTAACTAACACTATCTTAATTTAAATAAACTGGTACTTACTCAAATAATTCCAAAAGGGATATCATTTATTCTCTTCCTTTTTATTGAAGATATATTTGCATCTATATTATACTATGCTACATTTATTTACAGTAAAAAGCGAAACATGTTCTTAAAAATCATTCTATCAACACACCTACTCATACAGAGAGAGAGATGAGACCAGGAGGTGTGCAACCCCTCGTAAACAATAAAGCCACCGCCATCCATTTACCGCTCAATTGGCGTTAAAACATAATTCTCCACACACACCCCACCTGGACTCATGCGAGTACATAATTGATAAATCAACATAAACACATTCTCATAATAAACATGATTCTAAATTACAACTCAAATGATCAAACAGAAAAATTTTCAATCTACTGGTTATGAAGTATAAAGGATTAAACCTAAAATAATAAAGTTATGATCAATCTAAACAACAAAAAAAAGACAATCTTATAACATATAGCTACATGCACATATATGGCCAGATATTTTACTCTGAATAAGATTAACTGAATATATATATATATACATAATATAAACAAATTAAATACCATTATTAATTTAATAACCCTTTCAAGTTGAAATAAGTTACAATTATGCATAAAATGAAACATTTTTACTAAATGAATAGACAAAAAAATCGAAAAACACAAAAAAATATTTCCAACTATAAATTTATAAAACAAACGCATTTGATAATCAAACATTACTAGAAAAAAAAGTAAATTTCAAATCAAATACTGAAATCATCTATCATTCAACAATTTAGTTCAAAAGGATACAAAAGTTGTACTGGTTTTCTCAGCAGCCCCTTAGTAGTTTTTATTATGCAAGCACGGATAAGTTTATCTCTGCCAAGAATGGCTTCCTTAACTATATTTCTAAGTCCCGCAACAATTTAGTTTTGGCTGTACCATCGACTAAGACAACATCTCCAATTTTTAGATTCTTGTGTCTCTCAGGAGTTTTAAATTGATGAATTGAACTTAAATTCAATAAGTATTGGTCCTTCCATTTAATCCACAGCTGTTTCAACAACTTGCTTCGACCGGTTTCTCCTTAACAACGTTTCTTTGGTAGAAATTTCGTTTTCTAATTAGGCAAAATGCAGAGGTAAACTAATGTTTTCTCTTCCTAATTGAAGAAAGTGAAGCCGGCGTAAGTGGCTCTGGCTCACCGAAATCACTTGTTGCGTAGGTTAGTGGTCTCATATTTATAATGGCTTCTATTTCTGTCAAGATTGTTGCCAATTCTTCAAATGTGATGAGAGCTCTTCCCAAAATTTTTCCTTAGGGTTTTTTTACGAGACTTTCGTAGAACCCTCCCCACCATGGTTCACGCTCTATGATAAATTACAATGTCAAACCTTTATTTGATATCAAATCCTGAAGTTCTTGGTCTTGAAGGATTTTTCACATTGTTGTAGTTCTTTATCAGCAGCCTTAAAACTCAATGCATTATTATCAGAAAAATATTTTACAGTTTATGCGTCTTGAAATAAATCAACAAAAACACAAAATAAAAGATTTGGCACAGGTGAACCGTGCAATATATGACTTTGACGTGTCTTTATTCTCTTTTTTATGATTATCGGGCAAAATTATTGATTCAATCATGATTAATAAAATCCAATCCCATAACGGTAAACGCAGGAGATTCTGAGATTTTTTCCTTCGGAAGTTGGCCGGTTAGTTGGTCAGATGCTTTTGCATTATATTTTTTACAAATTATACATTTTCTGATTAATTGTCTTCTTTATGTAATCCCAATTTTTTCTTGATTTGTGCAAGCGCCAAAGAAACTCCACTATGCAACAATTGTTCTTGCATAATTACCAACTCGGTAAATTTTTCATTCTTTAGCAATATTACTGGATTGGTTGCATTTGAACTAAAGGAGCCTTCATTAAGTCTGCTTCTTATTCATAAAATGTATTTTCATCCAATTATGGACATAGGGAATAAATTTGTGAGGTTTTCTTCTCAGGATTTCCTCTTTCTAATCAATTTCTTCCATATAATTTTTCATTTGTACTTCTTTGATTAATAATTCTTCAGCTTCTTTCAATTCTTCAGCATATGGTGCACCTTTACGTTTAATTGGACTGAAAACAAATTGAAAACAGATTGAAAACAAATCTTTTAATTCTTGCCACTGTTCTCATTACGTTCAAGAAAGAACTAAAACGCTCAATCTCTATAAGTGGTTTCCGGTGCTCTGATGGACAAAGGTTTTGAAAAATTGCTTTTCCTTTAGCTTCTAGTTGTTTCAAGTCTTCATCTACTTCTCTGTCTTCCTTGGGCCATAAATTTGAATCTTTAATTAACCATAGAGGCACTGACCACCATAGATCATCGATCTCGAGGTGGAGAAGTTAGAGTCCTCTTGTAAGTCTGTCAGCTCTCCCCCCGGGATTGCACTTATACTCTAAAGCGAAAGCTGGGTTCCCGGGGCGGTCATCCCTGTCATCCCTGTAAGTCTGTCAGCAGGATTTGAACTACCGGGACAATGTCGCCTGTTCATCGGATTTGCTAAAGTTTGTATTTCTGTTACTCTATTGCTTACAAATGGCTTACAAATACTAGATGAACTGTTTATCTAGTGAAATACGATTTTCGAGTCAGTCAAATAGTGTAATTTGTTTTCACATATCTTGATAACGGACATTATCCGCTTTCCAAGTATAGCTCCAATCATAGCACCCGTCAATTCCAAACGTGGTAAATTTAACCTTTTTATGGGTGCTAATCTGCTTTTTGATGTAAGAAAACTTGCCTTTATACTATTATTGTTGTTATATCTGAGATAAATAACACTTCCATAGGCATTAATACTTGTATTACGAAAACGGTGAACTTCTATATTGTCATAACTTTTTAAGTCCTGAAAATATTATTTTGGAATTTTTATTCTACTAAGGTATGGAATTAAGGTAATGCTCTGCCAACTGAGCTATCCTGGAGGAATCTGGAGGATCTAATTCACACAGCATCTGTTATGATGCATGAATTAGTTCAACAGAATAAATCGCAGGTAAAGGAATTCCAGTAAACGCTTGATACGTAATTACACGAGATTAATCTGGATAGCTCAGTTAGCAGAACATTGGTAACTTCAGCCAAGAGATCATGATTAAAACCCTGGTCCGGACATTTTTACACCAGTTGGAAAATTACATCTTACATATTATTTAATTTATATGTAAAAATAATGAATATTAAAAGTCACAGACATTTTTAAAGGAATGATTGCTACTTTTGAAAAAAATGACAGATGTTCATTGAAATGATCTATGACACACACACAAATATTTTATATATAAAATCATGATCTGAGGAGAAAATAATCTACATAATGGTAAAATAAAAATCCCATATCTTTATCGCAAAAAGCATACTATATTTCAGTATGATGTAAAAATTCAGAATATCGTATTCGTTTGCGAACTTATATGGAATAAAAGGGCGGAAAATATTTACATTTAAGGAAATAGATTCCATTAAGACATCGTAAGAACATCGTTAGCAGTTGCATTTTCCCATTTGAGCTACAAGGGGAAAAAAAGAATACCATTTCGGATACAGACAAAAAAAGACAGTTTAAAAAATATTTAACAAAAATAGTTTCTTTTGAATGAATAAAAAAGTAGGTGTCTTTAAATTCTCATTAACCAGAGAACAGTGTTTTGTTTTCAGTGTATGTTGTTTATTTCTTTGTCTGTGGATAGAGATAAAAAACAATAGTTAGAAGGTGCATGAAGTCACTAAAGGTAAAAAAAGAAATAGTGTTGACAAAAAAATTATACTTATGCTGTATATATATATATATATTAGGAGGTTCAGCCTCCTGCGAGCTACGCCCGCCAACCCCCGTTCAGATTTCTCAGCCTCTGAAAATATGGTACCCTGTTTAAAAAATAACAGGTTACGGAAGATTTAATGATATTATCACCATAGCGGCGGCTATCTTCTGCAATCGGGTTGCCATGCCTCTCGGTTTGAATTGGGCATTTTTCTGTTACCATGGCTTCATACATCATTGTCGTAACAACTTATGACTATGGGGTTGATAAGTAAGATCAATTACACATTTGAAAATCAGCTTGTATAAAATGGTACATTAAAATTGTCGCTATCTTTCTGACTTTTATAAAGACGCTATGGACAATATTCTTCCTTTTGGTTCAAAGTTAAAAAAAAAACTCCGTCTGCTTGGGAATAGCTTTCAATGGTATTGAAAACCATTGTCTTTGTGCTTATATTATGTGATTTGATCGAGTTTTGGATATTTTCAGGAACAGTTTTAGCTTATTCATGAATTCTTTTCCCTATTTTGATACACCACCATGCGGATTTTTATGTTGTTTTTTTTACATTGCATATTGTTTATATTAATTAATAAGAATATCCGAATTTTCTAATATGTATTTATCGAATTTTAATTTAAAGTATTTTGCGAATACATTTACCTGTATTTATGCTGCATCACGTGATGTAATATAAGGAAAGGGCAAGTTTACAAACAAACACTTCCGTCAACCAATCTACCACTACATTTTTGTCATAGCGATGATTACAGGAATCGTCTTGGAGACGTAGGCCAATCGTATCATAGACCTGTTAAACGTAGACCAATCAAATTTCTCGAGCTCATGTGCACAGTAGGAGTCATAAGGAACGGACATGTTTTTCTTGCTGAACCACAGTAATTCGACCAACAGTGACGTCAGCTGCCATTTTCATAAGTTTGCTAGCCTCATTACTTTTATTATACCATGTGACGTCACATTAAAATTCTATGGAATGAAAATCGTTTTAAAAGTAGCATTTTAAAATAGGACGTAATTTCCACTATTAAATGCATTCGTCATGCAATAATTTAGTTATTTTTAAGTTTTATTTTTCTTTTAAGATTCACGGGTACATAACATTATTTAATTTAAAAGTGTATAGACTCTATGAACTTGTAAAAATTCGTTATTATTTTTATCGAAATTTAATTCATCTTATTGTTATGGGAACACACACACACACACACACAAAAAAAAGCAATATCTTTGGAATTGAAGTCTCACATATATATATTTTTAATTGTTAACTGTTCGTCAATATTACCATTTTTCTATTTTAAATACGAGGTAATAGCTCCCATTTGCTGCTTTTAACGAATATAATTGAATTTATCTTTTTAAAGTTTTCTGTCACTTTTTGATATTTATATGAAAATAGTTTTGTTGCCATTTTAAATACGACGTAATTTCCGGCATTTACTACTTGTAATGCCTATTAATGAATTTATTATTTTAAAGTTTTCTTTCTCTGTTAATAGTCACAGTAAATACAATTATTATGACACTATTTTCAATATTTTCCTGTTTTTAACATGTAATCATTTAATTCTAATGTTTTTCTGTTTTAAATAGTCACGTGTAAATAAATTTTTAATCGTAATTAAATATTATTCTTTGCACTTTTTCTAAGATTGGCAACAATTTGAAAATATAACCTTTCTAAAATATGCAAAAAATATCTCTTGAAATGATGAAAATTTAATTAAACTAAATAAGAAATTATTATTTATTTAATATTAATATTATTATTAATATTTAATGAATTATTTTTTCAAATTTTCCTGAAAAACATAATTTAATCGCAATATCCTCTTCACGACTGATTGAAATAAAAGATAATTTCGATTTTAATTTGAAAATGGCGGAAAAGAAATCTAATAATCCCTATCGTTAACCGTTTTCTCCCTTTTTTCATATTTTAGGAGAAATAGCCGTGAAACATAATCAGTCATTTCATAAAATCGTTTCATTAGGATTTTATATATATAGGGTAGCTGTATAAAGAAATATCTAAATAAAGACATTGGAACTTTATTTTATATGAAAATCGTCATATGTGTTGTAAATCGTGTGGAAGAGCTGTATTTCTAAGAAAAATAGCTTTCTAGGAAAAGCAGAAAGAAACCGTGGGAGTTAAAAGATCCTGTTCCTTATATAAACTTAAATTATGCAAGTACAAAAAAGAAACAAATGCATATAGTATTTTACTCTACTCTTGGTATTAAAAAAATTTCTCAAATAAATACCAGAAAAAAATTGGTAAAAAATATTTAATTAAATATTAAAGAATAATTTATGTGTAAGCACTTGCACAATCAAGTCAATTCAAAAAGTCTAACTGTGCCTTTGAGGTGGTTAGAGAAATTGGAATTTAGACCATAAAATTTATTTTCTGACGTTAGGCAACAATTAGTGTTAAATTGTACATAAAAATGCTATCTTAAGTAACACCTTTGCAATTACGAAATTAAAATGAGAGTCCCTCGTGTGGATGCCAAAAGACACTCTTTTCATAATTTCTTTGAATAACCTAATATTAGCTTAGATCATTGTCCTGAACTTTTTTTGAACAATGGCAACCTAAGTATCACAAATATTGCATGATGCCAATTGCAACATAAAATTCTTACTTTTTAAAACATGGATATTTATTTCCGTAGAATAAGCCCAAAAGAGCATTAACCTCTTCGCAGCGAGCGTCATTTATATGTGGTATGTTATGGTGTTAAGAGACTGGCGGAAGAAAAATTGTTGAATATTTTTAATAGAATTGTGCTAACTCTAAATTGAAAATAGATTTGTAATATTAACACATCGCCGACGGGCAATTTTTATCAAATCCGAATTTTAAAACTGTAGAAGCTACTCCCTGTTCTGAAAGTCTTTTGTAAATTGGTGTTCTAGATAGGTTTCCCAAGTTTATGCATCGGTAAATATCTTTCAATATACGAATTTAATGTAAAATATCTTACAATCTAAAATAATATGCACATGATATAAATGCATTTTCTGTAAGGTATTACTGGAAGGAAGCCACGTCCTTAGTCAATAATGTTTTTTAAAATGAAAACGAGAAAGCTCGTTTCCGGTCGTGAATGTGTTAAAAAATGTAAATTATTAACAAGGTAGAAAATTTTATTATTTTTCAAAAGCAGCATTTTAACCCTTAAATGCCTATGGTATCACTCATGATACCATCATGATACCATCAGTGATTATAAATGAATGTATATCATAATGGCACTAATTCTGATAGAAGTATTTATATGCACAGTACTTTAATTGTACAAATGCTAATTTTGTGCATGTTTTTTGAGAAATAACACATAAAATGCAAAAGTGCCGCTGGTGGAAGGAATTATATTTAGAGAGAGCAACATTCATGTTTATAATATCATAAAAAATTTAAATATTTTCACTACAATCTCCTTTCATAGAATTAGCAACATACTCTCTTTAGACATAAAACTACTTTTTATCAGCTTAACCCTTTATCTACTGACGGTACTTATAAGTACCACTCACTTTAAACTTTTATACCATAGTGAATATTACTAATATTATAATGGTACGTTGCAAAAAACGCTCTTTTAACTCCACTTTATCCGAATACATGGCAGCAGTAGTTCTACGTTTGTTATTTTAGAGAGGAATGAGGCTATCTTTGAAGCAGTCGATGTGTTTTGTGCCGACTTTTTGTACAGATTGCCACGCTCGTCTTTTCATTGCTGCAAACACAGTAAACGATATAAGATAAGTGTTGGATTTTTTTATGTGTTCATTATGGTCTTAGAATACAATTTGATCCGATATTTTAGGTGAACGGTGTATGTATTTGATTTAACAGTTGAATTACTTGGTGGTACTTATAAGTACCGTCAGTACACTGGGTGGTGAGTATTTTTTTCATGTTTATCCTTTAATTGTCATTGTAGTAACTGAAAAAAAAAATATTACATGAAAAAAATTGCAGTAGATCATAATGCCGTAGATAAAGGGATAAAGTGTATATGAATTTACTATCATATTCATGTAAGATTTCTGTTCTTTAATTATTTTATAAAACTATTTTAAGTACTAGTGTTTGATATGTTGAAATAAATAAGTCATTGAATGGAAAACTTGTTAAGAATTCAACGAGAAAGAAAAAAATCATTCGTCAAGCATAGATTATGAAACACTTTCCAACACATTCAGAAAAATACAACAAAGCTGCACAGTTTAATAAGTTGAAATATGATCTAATTCAACTTTATAGACACGCATAACACATTTGAAAACCCAATTTCAGAAACACCCATCTACAATCGGAAAATTATTCGAATTCTTTGAGCATACCTGGATATGATATAGATTTGTATCTATTAACTATTTGCATGCAAATATTTATTTCAGTTAGAAAACACAAAGTTCAATTAACACGTTCACGCCGGCGCGGTGGGTCACGCTCGACTGTCTCAGAGTTGTCAAGTCTCTGGCTTTTTGCACACCACTGTAATTTTAGAGAAAATGTTGTTCCTTTAAATCGCCCAATTGTTCTAATTACATAAAACAACATTTTCTGTATTAAAATACTGGTATCCAAAAAGCCGGAGACTTGGCAGCTCTGAGACAGTCGAGTATGACCCACCGCGCCGGCGTGAATGTGTTAAATGCTATGACAAATGCTATGAATGCGCTATTCTATAGCAATCATCTTGTAGTGAAATTCAGTGATTTATATCAATTTCAATATATTTGAAATAGTGTAATGTCATTCAAATACTCTGCAGACGATTTTTTCCCATTGACCCTATTGTAACGGATTTCTTTTGAGTTATCCTGTAAATGAACTATTAATGCTATACACTTCATATACAATAGCGATCATGCCATGGTAAGCATCATTAACATGCATCAATTGCCTGAAAATCCGAGTCTATTTACGGAAGTTAAGACGGGCAGATAAACAGAATTCATAAACATTTTTCAACTTTGTTGGAAAGTACTCAAAAATAGCCGATTTTTAATTAACTTGCTTCTCTTACTATGTGCCTTGATAGATTCGAATAATCTTTAGGATACGGCAAAAGTTAAGCTATATTTATATTATGTACTAGGGGGCTCTGCCCCCTGCAAGCTACGCTCGCCAACCCCAGTTCAGACAACGCAGAATCTAAAAACCAGCTAATCTGAAGGGTTTTATAAATATTAGAGAAGACTGAATTATACTGAAAAAAGCTGTGCAGATCTCCCTGTAAACGGGTCTCCCTTCAATTCCCTTTGATTGCAAAAATTTAAGGCCGAATCAGCTGCTCTTAAGACATCTAATGGTTATTTTCGTTTTCGATTAAAGAGGATCAGTTAAACATTTGAAAAGAAGATAAAGTAAAATGAATTAAGTATACAGAGTCTTTGTCTAGATGCCATTTTGGTACTTTAATGTTAGCCATGCACAGGTGATAAGTCGCCAAATATTATTCTATCGTCATTATCTCATCTATATTATAATAGTTCAAGTCATCAACTGCCATGAACAAATACGGTCTGATCCCTTTGCCTATCATATGAAAATTTGACACATATGTCATATACGTATATTGGCGTGATTTTTTCCCGACGCCAACTTGGGGAAAGCTTCAACAGCATAAACAGCAACATCCGGCTTGCCATATCAAGCAAAATAACGATACTTTGGCGCCAATTAAGTACCCGTTGCGTATATGACATTGGCGTCAGAAAATAAATCGCGCCAATATGGGGTCGTATATGACATCTGTGCCGAAAGTTTTCCATTTTGATTAAAAAATCAATTTTTTTTCGAATACAACTACATAAAAGTTGTCATGGTCGCAAAAAATTCTTGGTACTGTTACTCTAGCCGGGTGCCAATCTCGCCAATAGCTTTTTTTTCAACTCGCCAGTTAGCATTCATTTTATTTTTCGAGTGGTAAATTAAAACATTGATTTGAAGTTCAAATTAAATGTCATGGTTTGTTATTTGCATTAGTTAATACAGTGGTGGTCAAAATTATAAGGACAAGGCAAAAATCGCCAAATCTTGGCTACATTTGTCCGGAAACTTATGCAAATTTAACGGCTGGGAAACCAACGAAAAATGAAGAACATTTTATTAAGTTTTTATGGAAATATGTTGAAAATACATATTCATAAAATGTATTATGGATTTATACAGCCATCTGATATGGACAAAATTATAAGAACAACTGTATTTGTGTGTTCTAAAAAGTAAAATTTTCATGTTTTTTGCTCTCCACACGGAACTCCCGGACGATATAAATGCGTAGTAAGCGTTTGGGATCGTCATATTCTTTTTTTCAGTCATGCCGCTAGGTACAAAGCTTTCGGAGTTTGAGAAAGGGAAAGTGGATGCATTTAATAGTTCAGGACTTTCTGTACGCCAAATTGCGACAAAGCTTAATAGATCAAGAACGGTTATTTACAATTATCTTGAAAATCCCGGTAAATATGGACGGCAAAGGTATACAGGTAGGCCATCTTCTGTTTTTGTACGGGAGAAAAGAATGATAATAAGGCGAGGTTGTTCCAAAAAACAAACGTCAGCAGAAGTAAAACGTGAATTGAACTTAGAATGCAGTGCTCGAACTGTTCGACGTGTTTTACAAAAAGAAAAAAAAGGTTCTCTATGGTAAACATATGTCACGACCGCCTATACAAAAGTTCATAAGAGACTGAGGATGGAGTTTGCCAAAAAATGCATTACTATGTGGAAAAAGTGGGATGATGTTGTCTTTTCCGATGTGAAAAAGTTTAATTTGGATGGACCAGATGGTTTTCGCTACTTCAGGTTTGATTTCCGTAGAGAAAAGGAAATTTTCTCAAAGCGTTCATTTGGAGGGGGCTCAGTAATGGTCTAGGCAGGTTTCGCAACTGGTGGAACTACTCCAATAGTTTTTGTGCAGGATAGAATGAATTCTGAGGTTTATGTTGATGTATTGGGTAATAATCTTTTACCGAAAGCACCGTTAATAACGAGTGGAGACTATTTTTTCCAGCAAGACAATGCCTCAGTACATGTTTCCCAAACTTCAAAATCGTGGTTTGATGCTAATTTCGTGAAACTATTTGATTGGTCGGCCAGAAGCCCTGATCTGAATCCAATGGAAAATCTGTGGGGTATTCTGGCACACGAAGTATACAAAAATGGTATACAATATGAAAACAAGCAAGAGCTCATGTCCTCCATCGAAAAAGCCTGTTCAAAATTTTCCAAGAACGTTTTTAAGGAACTGTCAAACTCCAGGACGTCAAGACTGATAAAAGTGATTGAGAAGAAGGGGGAGATTATTAATTATTAGTGTGTTTCAGACAAAAAAAAATCATTCTCCTTATAATTTTGTCCATTTTTTACATTGACATATTTTGTTAATTATGGCAAAACTTTCATATTTTGCATTTTCCAAGGTTTTGCATTCTACAATGATTTCTAGCATAAAGAAGCATTTTATGCATAAATTTCACTTTATTTAGTTCAGAAATAAATTTTTTCTGCTCAATTTTCAATTGTTCTTATAATTCTGACGACCACTGTATTTGGCCAGATGTCATATACCCACCGCATGTTTGGCGTGATTTTTTTTTTTAATGAAAATTTGGCGAAAACCTCGTTTTCGAATACCAGTTACATATGTATTTTTGGTACTACTTAGTTATCTCGTCGACCAAAAATCTATCGCCAAATTATAAGATTAAATGCCGATAATGGTTGATCGTAAATGTCACATTCACTTCACTTTAAGCAAGTTACACGTGTTTACGTCATCAAGTGATTTTTATTTCGACGTTTGTCACAGATGTCATATACGCCCCATATTGGCGCGATTTTTTTCCGACGTCAATTTGGCGAAAACATCAACAACATAAACAATAACATCCGTGTTAGCATATCAAGCAAAATAACGACGCTTTGGCGCCAGGTAAGTACCCGTTACGTATATGACATTGGTGTCAGAAAAAAATCACGCCAATATGGGCCATATTGGTATATGACATCTGTGCCCGACGTTTTATTTGTTATACTAATGTTGTACTAATTTATTTGTTCTTTCGTTATTTAAAATAAAAATGATGTCAATTTGTATAATTTGGCGAAATTGGTCGACGGAATAACTAAGTAGTACCGTATTTTTTACTGACTTTCTATTATTTTCAAAAGGAAATAAGAAAAAAATTAATTGATAACTATGCAACAAAATAATTTATATAATTAATAAAAAAGAAATTAAAGTAAATAAACATTTATTAATAAATAAACAACAATAGCCGGGTTACCATGTCAATTAAAATAATGCCATTTTTGGCAATTACATTATGGCGATTATTGCACATTTGTCGATTTATCACCTGCGTCTCGCTAAGATAAAAATACCGAGTTCTTGATTTCTATATCAGAATCTTTCGATTTGCCGAAAGATTGTTAAAGTAAATTGAATTATGAATAAAAGTAACATTATACGTTTCTTAGCATACGTTTAAAAGAGGCCAAACTGGTCGCCAAATTATTTAAATTAATAGTAACCTTTTCTGAAATATGGAAACAAATATCTGTTATGATTAAAAATTAAGTTGCCATCATTAGAGAAAAGTGTTAATTAGAAAAAAATTAATATTTTGAAAACTAATTCGATTTTTAAAATTCTAATACCAGTTTTGAGATCTGTGGATGAATACGGATTTTTGGTGTTAATTTCATCGCAAAGTATTCCATATGTTAGGAGAAATCACCATGAAACATAATCAGTTGTTTAATCAGTCGTTTCATAGAATCGTTACATAAATTCGTTTCATAATATCCGTTTCATTAGGATTTTATATATATAGGGTAGATAATACATCTATGAATTTTCTGTTAAAATCTCCCTTCCCGTGTCATACACATGAACAATTTTTATGTGCTTGTCTGCGGTATTTTCAAAAAAGTTTACAGTTGGGGTTATATTTGCTCTATGGTACGTTCTGTATACACCATTTTAACTCATCTTAACCTTTCAGAGGCAACTAACTATGTTTGTGTGATGCTGAATTGACACCGAAATTTTCTTAAATTTTCTTTTGAAAATAGGGAAAAGAAATTTTACCACCTTTTTTGCCACCAAACTTATAAAAGTAAAACGTAATTAAAAGTTTCTGGTTAAAATCTTGATTAAAATTAGATGGGATATAATATATCCCGCTGCCCTTCAAGGGGTAAAGGTATGTTATTGTAAAGCTCCTAACGTGCTAAAAATAAATTGGCGTGTTAATCGATTTTGTTTCAGGTTAAAAATTTATTTTTAATGAATGGAAGATAATATCTTGAAATATTTCTTTTGGTATAAACATTTAATTATCTTTGAAATTAAATTTTAAATTGTAGTTGCAAATAAATAAGCAAGTAAACGCGTATATATATATTTTTTACTCTCATATTTTTATTAATTTTAGTGAGTCGTAAGTAAAATATTAAATATTGAAGAAGATATTGTAGAGTGTATAACAGAATTTTGTTATCAATGACGATTGAATTGAGCCAGAGATTAAAGAAAACTAGTATGTTGTGGCCATCACAAAACTTTCTTCTATCTCATACATGTCAATACTTCAAAATTCACTATCTCAGTGCCAAATTAAATGGCAATCTGTGTTCATCATAAGAATTCTAAAAATATAAAATTCCGTGCATTAGTTCTCGAGGTATGACTGTCACTGAAATCGTGTAAATCCAGCAAAATGCAGCATAGAAGGGCCAAATATTGGGTTATTTACACCAGAACCTAATTATAACCAACTTATGTCAACGTTTAACTGAATATGAAGTTTGAGGAAAATACGTGCATTAGTTCTTGAGATAGAGGTATTGCGCAAATTATGACAAATGCAGCATAGAAGCGCCACCTGTTGAGCGATTTGCAACAACACATAATCAGCAGCAATATTAATCAAGTTATCCTTAAATCTGAAGTTTGATGAAAATTCGTGCATTAGTTCTTGAGATAGAGCTATTGAGGAAATAGATCAAAATGCAGCACAGCAGCGCCACCTATTGGGCGATTTACACCAACACGTAGTCAGCATAATTTCATATGAAGGACTAACTAAATCCGAAGTTTGATGAAAATGTGTGCATTAGTTCTTGAGATAGAGCTACTGCGAAAATAGTGTAAATCCTGCAAAATGCAGCATAGCAGCGCCACCTGTTGGGCGATTTACACCAAAACATAAACAGCATGACTAACGGAATCTGAAGTTTTATAAAAATCCGTGCATTACTTCTTGAGATAGAACTTTTGCGGAAATCCTGCAAAATGCTACATAGCAGCGCCATCCGCAAGGCGATTTACACCAAAAACTAATCAGCACTAATCTATATCAGGGACTACCTGAATATAAATTTTTATTAAATTCCGTGCATTAGTTCTTGAGATAGAGCGCCCACAAAATTTGTACCACATATAGACAGACGGACAGATAGACAGACAGGCAGACAGGCAGACAAACAGGCAGACAGACTCACAGACAGACATTTTGTAAAAACATGTTTTTTTGAATCTCTGACCCATAAAACGTGTAAATCAGTCGAAAACTGGATTTCGAAAATTTTTATGAAACCAATACTTTCTTCTTGTAAAGATAGAAGAAAGTAAAAATACTTAGTTAACAAAAGAACGGGGAGGGGGAGAAATATCTGTGCACTTTCTTTTATTCCAGTATATAACATTAATTTGAAAATAATGAAACATACCTAAATATACTCTCTATATTTTCTATTATTTGACTCTACGGACATATATAAAGATATTAAAAATAATATATGTATATATTCAGATAAATATGCTTAATTAAAGTTCAAAACGAAACACTGAATAATTCTGCTTCTAAGCACTAAGCTTTTTTACTTTCGTTTGTCTTTACAAGAAGAAAGTCTTGGATTCGTGAAAATTTCCGACTTTCGGTTTTCGACGAGTTTTAGAGATCAGAGATTCCGAAAAACAGGTTTTTACAAAATGTCTGTCTGTCTGTCTGTCTGTATGTATGTGGCACAAAATTTGTGGGCGTTCTATCTCAAGAACTAATGAACGAATTTTATAAATTGATGCTGATTAGTTTTTGGTCTAAATCTCTCAACAGGTGGCGCTGCTATGCAGCCTTTTTCACGATTTCCGCAATGGCTCAATCTCCAGAACTAATGCTCGAATTTTCATCAAACTACAGATTCAGTTAGTCCTTGACATGAATTGACGACTCATACATTTTGGTTTAATCGCTCAACAAGTGGCGCTGCTATGCAGCATTTTTTGCGATCTCCGCAATAGCTAAATCTCCAGAACTAATGCTTGGATCTTCAACAAATTTCAGATTCAGGTGTACCTTGAGATGAATTAGTGCTGTTAATGTTTTGGTGCAAATCGCTCAACAGGTGGCGCTGCTATGTTGTTTTCCAAATTTCCACTATAGCTCTATCTCAAGAACTAATGCACGAATTTTCATCAAACTTCAGATTCAGGTATACCTTGATATCGATTAGTGCTGTTTAAGTGATTTATATAGATGAAAGTTTTGTGATGGCCACAGCATACTAGTTTCATAAGGTAGAGCGATTATCTTTACGTTGAAATTATATTCCTACATATTTTCACTGTCTTTCTTTCACGACATCGTCTGTGGGTAGCGTATAATGTTTCTCCACACTCATTATATATATTTTCGTTTCTGTAGTAACTTCTTTATCTGTACAGTAAATGTCAATTTTACCTACTTTACTTGCCGTTCCTTATGAATATTTTAACCCTTTATGTACCGAATTATAAATAAAAAAATAGCTCCTCTTAAATAATTATCTTCGCTAATGTCTGAAGACACCCAAAACAACTTATATAATATCAATTTCATTTTTAGATAGACTTTTAAATAAAACTGATTGAATAAATCGGTAACTACAGTTTATTTATTTATTTATTTATTTATTTATTTATTTACTGTAAAATATTTACATGAAAAATTAGATTAAGTAACAAAAAATACTGTTAAGGAAACTTCACAATTCTTACAAAATCAATGTAAATACAGTTAAACTTGGACAATTAGAAGTTGAAAGGACCAGAGAAAAGTTAAAAATATCCAAAAATTCAAATTACATATATTCTCTCAAAAAGAAGGGATGAATAAAAAAAGATTAACTCCACGATGAAAGATTTAACACATGGGCTTTATCTGAGAATACTGCTACATTTTTTTTCATTAAATTAAGCATTTTTTTTTAACTATTTCAATTATTCATCACTTTTAAGAAAAAAGACACATATTTTGTATTGCTCCTTTGAATGCAGTTATTTAGTCATAGAATATGATTCCAACCTATCAATTGATACAAAAACAGAATCTTCTACATTAGTCTGACCGTCAAAAAAGCGTCGAAGGTATGGTATTAAGCTATGGACTAGGTAGGGGCTTCTCTTGTATTTCCTAGTTCTCTTCAACCCCAGATATACGTCCTCAGCTTGGTTGTTCTTCGCTAGTTGAGCAATAACGTCCGCATCTGTTGCGCATTCATCTCGCCACACACAGATACATCTTTGTCCACGTTGACATAGTCCTCATTTGATTGGGTCAGAAAATCCCTTAGAAATCCCAATATACTGATATTACAAACCATTGCCTTTCTTTCCCTTAGAAAGACCTTTAAATATTTTGAACCTTAGTTGAAAAAAGTCTCAGGAACATTTTTTACTGCAAAATTATAAGGACAATCGAAAAATTCGAATTATCCAAAATAAAATTTGAAATATCCACTATTTCTTTACAATATTTTAATACAGAATTCTAGGGACCGTGCAAGAAACTCGAATTATCCAGAAATTCGAATTAAACAAGTTCGAATTATCCAAGTTTCACTGTAAATGTGTTGTGATCCTATCTGTAACTGAGAAGTGTTTCGTGGTTGCAAATTTTTCGTAAAATATTTTTTAATAGGAGAAAATCTAAATCCATGTAAATGGTTGAGAAAATAACCGCATTAAAAAATATTTGGCTTCGACTGTTTCGCTGTGCTTACTGAATGTGATCTCATCAAAGTATTTTGCATGAAAAGTATCATCTATTTTTACTAGCAGATAAATTAAATAAATTTTATATTGCATTTTCTTTAACGTTTCTTAAAAATCCCGTTGCAGCATAAAAGGTTAAGGAAAACCTATGTTTAAAAGTTACTTTATTTAGAGAGGAAAAAACACCATTTGAACATGTCACAGTCTTTTAAAAGACTTGTTTCCGTAATTTACAACTTCATTTATAGTAAAAAATCTTTCTTTCGTGAAAAAAAGAATACTGTGAGAGAGTTACTGTCACAGAAAATAAGACTAACTATGGTGAATGATAGTTTTTTGTTCTATTTTCCAAGGCTTTCTTTTGAAATCTGTAATCATACAATTACAGAGCCCATTGATTTAACGTTCCATTTAATGTTCGTGAATTACTAACGAAGATAGATTCTGTTAAAAGGTCTTAAAGTGTCAAAAAGTTAACATAGTTGAAAACTTCCACTAGCAGCAATTGACATAATTACTTTCTTTTATAAATGAATGTAAGCTCAAAATACTTTCTTAATGGCCAAAATCTTTCGTCTATAATGAAAACAAGAAAGAAAAATCATGCGTTAAGCATAGATTATGAAACACTTTCCAACACTTTCTAAATGCTTTTAAAAAACTTCGTTATTTAGGGATATAAGGTAAATAAGATAACTAAGTAAACATTTTGAAAAACACACAAAACATTTGAAAAACTGATTTCAGCAGTTACTGTCCATAACTAAATATGTATTCCAGTTCTTTTGAACTGCCCTGTATTTGATCTGTACGTTGATATACTATATACCATATAATGTAAAAATTTAGTTTAGGAAGAAAACACATAAAAGGTTGAAATTTCTCTTGCAGAAATTTATACTAATATCATGGAAGCATACTTAAATACTTTTGTACAACCCTTATTACACGCCACTATTTAGCTAAAATTTAATTCAAACTAAAACACACTTAAAACTACTGCAGTCACATTTCCAGAAATTATTATTTATAGACGGCCATGAATTTAGTTCTTTGCGTGACCCTGTATATCATTTTATCTATATTCTACAAACATTTCTTAGTGAACTAAATGCAGTTCCGCGTAAAAATGCATAACTCATTATAAAACCACCTTTAAGCAATTTCCGCTCATACCCAATAGCCCTTACGAATTCTTTTCTGAAACCCTGTATATGAATTATATCAATTATAGAAACCTTATAGTATGCATAAATATAGTGAAACATAAAAATGCTAGATTAGTAGCTATCCGTTTTGTTGGATTTAAGTTGCATATTTGGGGGGTGGGGGGTAGGGGGGATGTAGTTTTATTAAATATTTAAAGTTTCTATACGTAACAATGCAAATGAATGGTAATTTAGAACGGTTTTCGTTCATTTCATCTTTTTAAATTTTGTATTTTTTAGAAGCCATTCTTAGCCATTTTACCATTTACATCTTAAAAGTATCCCGTTCAAAAAATTCAACCCGATAAAAAGTTTTTAGGTCAGCAGTGGCACAGAAAAGAAAAAACGAAAGTTTTTCGTTCCTGCATCATTTTACATAGCGATATTTTTAGAAATTGTTCTATTGCGAGTATTTACGTCTTAAAAGCAACATTCATGCAAATTTTAATCTTTATATTCCTAATAATTCCATGTAGTTTGTTATTTAGATCACCTTTTGAACTTTGTCCGCTTTATTTAGTCTTCTTAATTTCGATTTTTTTAGAATTCGTTCTAATGCATGCATTGTAGTTTGAATACTTTCTATAACGAGCATTATATCTTATAAGTTACTACCATGCCAAATTTTAAGTTTCTAGACCCAACACTATCACAGAAATCGCAGATTAGATTTTTTTTTTATGGTGCACCCTTTTAATTTTTTTTTTTAACTGACCGGCATTTACGACTTAAAAATAATAGCCATGTGAAATTTCAAAATTTCTTTCTCTAACAATTCCAAATAAATCGTGATTTAGAAACTTTCTAGAACGTTTTACGTTTATTTCTAACTTTAAAATTTCGATCCTTGTAGAAAGCGTTCGTAACGAGTAATTACATCTTAAAAGTAACCACCGCAGGAAATTTCAAATTTTTAGCCCAAACACTATCTCAGAATTCGCAATTTTAGAACTTTCTGCCCCTGCACCCATAGAGGTTGTTGTACCGATATAAAATACAGTCTTTGTTGAAGCAGAGATGGTCACCAGCATTTTCAAACCATAATTTATTAAATCAGCTAGGTAGTTTCAGAGATTACATTCCACAAACACACAAACGTTACTACTTTATAATATTAGCATACACGTAGATAAAGGAGTCGTTTAAATTTTATTAGATAAAAACATAAATAATTTATTTAATATGGGTTAGCAGATGTATTTATTAAAATAAATGCATAAACAAGTTTAATACTTCTTCAATTTTATTTTCATAGTCGTTTATATCATTTGGCAATTATTTGATTTATTTTGTTTATTTGATGCATAGCTGCATTTTCTTCAATTCAAAGAAATTTAAATCACAACTAACCGCCCTTGTCGACCAGTTCGGTCTTTCTTAAAATTTATGTTTGGGAAAACATGCTAAGTATTGTATCATGTTACTTTTTTTCATAATTTACTTAGACTCCCTTAAATATAATTAATAGAATCCCTTAAGCTAATATTAATTTTTCTTGCATTAAAATATCATAATTGGTTTATTTTCTGTAACTCTATTGGTTTACAATGGAAGTCTATGGGAATTTGTCGAAGCATAAGAGATGTCACCAAGCTGTTGTCACTTTTGGCAATATATCGCCAAGTTGGTGACAAACTTGGCAGCATTTCGAGACAGGACATGGTCTCTCTATGCTAATCCCCCTTATAGGTATGGCGATGTATTAAATGGTGTTCAATAACCAATGAGGTGCGTTTCATCAAGGCACTCGGGAGTTGCCATTAAACAATTAACAAATAATTACGATTTTTGTGCCACGTACGATAGCCTAATATATATATAGATTTAATTTACCAACACTATGCTGAAAAAAGGTCATGCATGATTGTTGCTGTCTGACTTAGGAGCATGTGTGCTTTTCCACCTACCGAACTGATCATGATTTTAGCAAATTCAGATTTTTATGATCCTATTTAGAACAAATCCTATTTATTTGAATTTTTTCTAAGAGTTATTCTCTAAAAATGTCTGGCTTTTTAAAGTTGTCATGAAGTTTTTTTGGTACTACTTAGTTATCCCGCCGACCAATTTCGTCAAATTATATAAATCGCCAAACCATTCACCAAATTACACAAATTGACTTAATTTTTCCTTTTAAATAACGAAAGAACAAATAAATTAGCATAACATTAATAAAAATGCAAATAAAACGTTGAAATAAAAATCACTTGATGACGTAAACACGTGTAACTTGCTTAATGTCAGGTGAATGTGATACTTATGATCAACCATTATTGGCATTTAATCTTATAGTTTGGCAATAGATTTTTGGCCGACGGGATAACCAAGTAGTATCGTTTTTTAAATATATTATTATCAAGTTGTTTGCCATCAAGATTTGACGGGTTCCATCTAGTTTCATTTAAAATACTAAAAAAAGGAGAAAAAAAAGGAAGAAGAAATGATTCGATAATCAAAAATGTTTATTTTATCCTCAAAAAACTGTTTCTAATTTGCACACGCGAAGTATAAAAGACGCTATTGGTAATTGAAACATTATGCTAGAGATTATCGCAAAATACCAAATACTAAGATATTTTGGGTTTTTTTTCTTTTAAATAGAAAAAAAATTCATGTTTATTTCCTGTTTAAATAGGTTTTATTATACTGTAATATTAGTGCTTGCATATTTTCTTTGCTCCATGTGCTGTAACCCGATTTTCTACGAAAACATTCAGCCAGTGAAAATGACGTACACTAAATTTCCGTGACGCATGTACATAAATTGTGCTTTTTAGGGTTCCGTACTTAAAAAGTGAGATCACTCTTGTGTCTGTCTGTCACAGCCATTTTACTCGTAAACTATGGAACGTGGAAAGTGTAAATTGGGGAAAGTCATAAAGACTATTGACCCACCTATTTACAGATTATTAAACATTCACAAATATATTTAGGGAAAATATAGGGGGCCTAATTAAGTAACTTGAAAAAAAAAATTATTTGTATATCGTTAAAGCCTTCGTAACGCCGAAGTCAAAAATACATTTCTTTTAGTTTTAGGTATTATATTTTCAGAGCTATCGTCGAAAATGTAGTGCAAAAATATGTTCCCCCCCCCATCTATTTCCGAATCTACTGAAACTAAAATTATAAAAAAATTAGAGGTAGTAGACGTTACTTTAAACCTTGCAGGAAAATTATAGCGATGACCCTACGTCATATAGTTTTTGAGAAAAGCACATTTTTTCGTTACCCACAAATCTCGATTTGCGGGCATTCAGCAAAGTTGTTTAGGAGCGCTGAAGATACCTGTCGTAGCAGAAGTAGTATTGTTGATAATGATTTTCGAAAAAAATCGTCGTTAATTAACCAAGATATTAACCCTTAAAGATACGGACGGTTTGGACATACATAATGACAAGACCAGCGTATTCTATGTACCATCGGCTTTTAAACCTTAGATAATAATTTTTAATGATATATTTGTGTAATGCAATGCCTAGTAGCAGTATAAAAACAATAAACGTCGATTGTTAAAAACGTACTAATTTAATTAGAATTAATCACATAAATACTATGGGATTAATGACTATTTTGCATTGAGTGAGCCTCTCAATACGCCTCCGGTGTCTTTAAAAGTTAATTCAAAACCTATCAGGAAAAACACGGCACGGTCCAAGGATGCGTTGCAACTTTGCGACCTCCTTTCGAAGCGCGCTTAGCACAATGCCAAGTTTAAACTTTGAACAAAAGTTTTGTGCTAGCTACACTGTAAAAAGAAAAGATTATTACTACGCTGAATTTAGTTTTATGAAACGCTAAATGAAGTTTAAATATGCACTACTTTTATTGTCAGTGCCGAATTAAGTTCATCATAAACAGATTAGGATGAGATTAAAAAAAGAGTTATACAGAATAGCAATATTTGATATTATTTAGGCTTCCTATCTCTGAACTTTTATGGTGTACCCATTCATACTTTTCTAATATATACACTGACCTCCAAAAGTTAAGGTACACGGACTAAATGAGTTCGATTGCACACGTTTTGTCGAATATCTACAAAACTTTTTGGCGAATTGTTCTTGAACTTCTGGGATGAAAAGAACATGTTTCATTTCATATTTCTAGGTGAAGATTTAGTCGGGGGTAATTAGGGGGCTAATAATAAATTTAATAATCAAATAATATTTGCGATCACCTATGTAACAGGAAAGACTGGAAATGGTTTGTCACTGCGGTAAATGATTATTTGAGTCCTGTTCAACGTTTGTATGCATTTGTGTAAGCATAGCTCTCATATTCGTGAAGATGTTAACGTTTTTGTGAAAAACTCAAACTTTTTTTTTAATAGCATACAGAGTTTTCAACCAAATTTAACACAACTTTCCAAAAAACAAAGTACAGTAGAAACAGTATACTGCAATTAAAATATGAATATATTGAATATTTGATGAGATATGGACATTTTTATGAGATAATTTTTAACGGCGCATGCGCGGCAGATTTCAAAATTTTTATTTCAGAATTTGGTAGTCAGCTATTTAGGGCAACTTATATAAAAAGTCTAGTCAAATATCGCGAAAATTCACAAAGATGGGGTCGATATAGTGAGTTGCTTCCTAAAAATAGCTTTATTATAAGGGATTTTACACAACTTTTCAATCAGCTCACTACATCTTCCTAAGTTTTCACAACATTTGACTGGACTTTTTATAGAAGTTGCCCCAAAATACTAAGTACCAAATTATGAAATAAAAACTTTGAAATCTTCCGCGCATGCGCAGTTAAAAATTATCTCATAAAAATGCCCATATCTTATCAAATATTCAATATATTCATGTTTTAATTGCAGTATACAGTATACTGCAAGTTCTACTGTTCTTTGTCAGGTTTTTGGAAAGTTGTGTTAAATTTGGTTAAAAATTCTGTATGCTAAAAAAAAAAAAAAAAAAAAAAAAAAAAATGTTTGAGTTTTTCACAAAAACGTTAACATCTTCACGAATATGAGTGCTATGCTTACACAAATGCATACAAACGTTGAATAGGACCCAAATAGTAATTTACCACAGTGACAAACCATTTTCAGCCTTTCCTGTTACATATGTGATCGCAAATATTATTTTATTATTAAATTTATTATTAGCCCCCTAATTGTACCCCCGACTAAATATTCACCGAGAAATAGGAAATGAAACATGTTCTTTTCATCCCAGAAGTTCAAGAACAATTCGCCAATAAGTTTTGTAGATATTCGACGAAACGTGTGCAATCGAACGCATTTAGTCCGTGTACCTTAACTTTTGGAGGCCAGTGTATATAGCTATATACCCAACAACTACGTTGTATCGTTTTTACAAAGTCTTATTATTCTTTTATCAGTGATTTATTTTTAAATAATACACTTAATATTTTATATATTTACTGTACGTGATTCTCTGAGCACGAGTTTCACTCGCACTTGACCGTTTTATTTATCAGTATTTTTAATATAATTTTTAAACAGTTTAGAACTTATTTTTGAAAGTCGGTGCATTCAGTAGGTTACCCTCATAGGTACCTTCTGGTGCAATCAGAAACTAAATCCGACTAATACATTTTTTTGTTATGCTTGACGAAAAGTTTTTATTAGGCATTCTTTTAGTAGACCATGGCGTTAATATCGATCCTAATTGTATGTGACCAGAAAGTAATATTGCGCTGCGTATTAGCCTTCGCTTCGCTCAGACAATTAATTTAAAAAAAGTGATTTTCCAAATTTTTGCAAAAAACAATCAACTGTTTATATTTTTACATTTAAATTACGTTACATTTTAACATTCATTTAGCCCCTTAACAATAAAAGAAAATTAACTTTGCGTAATTCCTTTTTCACATTTTGTTCTGAAAAGTATGTTTTACATTATTTAATCTCCGAAATTCTACGATGATAAGACAATGTTTTCTGTTCAGGAATACGGGTGCTAAATTCAAAGATTTTTCATCCCCTATTCTGCACTTATACGTGTCGTTCGAATCGTTAGTTAAAAAGTGTTAGAATGTTATTCCATATGGAAGGCATGAATACGAAATTCCTCAATAGGTAAACAATAAAAAAGGTAAAAGTTTTACCTTTATGTTTTGATGTGTTTCAATGGAAATATACTCTTCTTTGGATGAACAAAAAACATTTATTAGAAGATTGAATACACTAGAATAATATATATGCTGGTCACAGTACAGATCACACTTCACAATAAAAACAAAACAGATGTATAAGACTATTTACAAACACAAAGAAATACTTTGAACTATGGCTTGTTGCAGTTTTTTTTTTTTTATCATATTATATTCCTTTGGAATATTATTGAATTTTTTTAATCAAGCAGCATTTTGCTGCCAACTGCTATAAGGGAAGAAGCAACACTCACTGAACTGAGTGTCTGTCACAGTAGATCAAATAAAAAATGATTGTCTGATGCTGCCATCTGGTGGATGTTCTTGAAAACAAAAGAGCATTTTCTAACATCTCTCCCGTTTTGTGATAGAATCTGACACCAGGTGGATAAGGTTTCTACAAAGTTCAAATTTGGCTTTTGGCAGTGGCTTCGTCATTATATCTGCTATCATTTCATTTGTTGATAGATATTTGACATCTATAACATTTTTAGTTTTTAAATCTCGTATGTAATGATACTTTGTATCAATGTGCTTAGTGCGGGATTTAAATTTTTCACTTTCAACCAATTTAATTGTAGATTGGTTATCCTCAAAAATTCTAATAGGAAAATGTTGTTGTAAATTGAGATCTTTACATAATTTTAAGATCCATAGCACCTCTTGAGTTCCTTGTGACAGTGCCACATATTCAGCTTCTGCTGACGATAACGTCACACATGTTTGTTTTCGCGAGAACCAAGAAATGCAGCTATTGCCTAAGAAGATTACATTTCCTGAGGTGGATTTTCTGTCTGTAGCATCTTGTCCCCAGTCTGCATCCGAGTATGCAACTATATTAGGATATTCTTTTGAAGAAATGTGGAGATCAAGGTCTTTCGTTGTTTTTAAGTATCTTATTACCCTCTTAACAGCATTCCAGTCCTTTTGTCTTGGATTATTGCATCTTCGGCTTAGTATGTGTGTAGGAGCGGTAATATCAGGTCTTGTGCATGAGGAAATATATAAAAGACTTCCTATAGCTTGTCTATAATTATCATTTGATGATAAAAGATTTTCTTCTTTATCTAAACTATAATAGTTAGTTTCCATTGGGGTATAAGTTGGTTTGGCTTCTTCAAGCTGAAAATCCTTAACTAATTGAGTTATTTTACTTCTTTGTGAAAGTAAATAACTTCCATCTTCTTTTCTGTAAATTTCTATACCTAAGAAGTATTTTGCTTCTCCTAGTGATGTTATGGGATAAGATTTCTTTAAGTAATTTATTACTTCATTAACTTCATTTTCATCTTCTGAGCTCATCAGCATATCATCTACATACAGTATGAGATGAATTGTCTTCTTTGATTTTTCTTTTATGAACAAACATGGATCAGCTTCACTTTGTTTAAATCCATATGCCTTTAGAGTATTCTCTATTTCTTCATTCCAGCACTTGGCGGCTTGTTTAAGACCATATATAGCCTTTTTTAATTTATAGACTTTGTCTTTATTTTCTTCATCATGAAAGCCTTCTGGTTGATGCATGTATAATTCTTCATTATCTAGCTTACCATGTAGAAAGGCTGTTTTAACATCTACTTGAAATACTCTGGCTTTATGATAAGCTGCCCAGGTCAGAAAAGCTCTAATAGTTGTATGTTTGACGACAGGAGAGAAGGTTTCATCATAATCAGTGCCTAATTTTTGAGCGAAACCTTTGGCAACTAATCGTGCTTTGCATTTTATTGCTTCTCCATTTTCATTATGTTTTGTTTTGTAAACCCATTTACAGCCAATGGCGTGCTTGCCTTTGGGTAAAGTAACAAGCTCAAACACTTCATTTTCCTTTAAAGAGTTAAATTCTTCCTTCATAGCTTGAAACCATTTCTGTTGATCTTTTACTGGTAATTGTAAAACATCTTTAAAAGTTTCAGGATCTTGATTTTTGGAACAACTGTCTTCAGTTTTGTAAGAATATCTTTCTGGTGGAATTCCTTTAGTCTCTCTGTTAGATATTCTTCTCTGGAAATTATCTTCACTTTCTTCAGTTGTTGGGCTATCTACTGATTTTTCATCCGTATTTATTTCTTCTGCAGTATTTTCTATTTGGATAGCATCACTATCATTTTCAAGATTTTCTTCTGAAAAATTTAAATGCATTAAATCTGAGATTCGCTCTTCAGGATTTTCTTGAAAGACATTTTCACAGTTCATATTTTCAAAAAACTTCACTGTTCTGCTTATCACTATTTTTCTACCGCCTATATAAATTCGATATCCTTTGCTTCTTAAATCGTAACCAACAAAGACTCCTTCAGTGGCCTTTTCGTCAAATTTTTGTCTCTTCTGTTTATGAACATACACATATGCTTTGCATCCAAATACTTTAAGGTGACTCAAATTTGGCTTATGCCCATTCCACAGTTCATATGGTGTCTTTTCAGTTGGTTTTGTAGGTAATCTATTTTGTAAGTAGGCTGCTGTAGCTATGGCTTCTGCCCAGAATGTTTTTGGCAATTTAGCATTTATAAGCATGGCTTTACTCATTTCAATAAGCGAGCGATTCTTTCTTTCTGCAACTCCATTTTGGGACGGTGAATATGGCGTCGTTGTTTCATGATTTATTCCTAAGTTTTTAAGGTAGTCTTTGACAGATTCGTTGCAATATTCTGTTCCATTGTCACTACGCAAAGATTTAATCTTCAATCTAAATTTGTTTGTTGTTGATGCAACATACTCTTTTAATTTATCAAATACTTCATCTTTAGAAGAAATAAAATATACTTGTGTATAACGAGAGTAATCATCAATAAATGTAACGAAATATCTTTTTGATCCCATACTTTTTGTTTCTGCAGGACCGCATACGTCGCTGTATATCAAATCAAGTGGTTTTTTACTTCTGTATTGCGTTTCTTTTGGAAATGATTTTTCTGTTAACTTAGCTTTTATGCAACTTGAACATTCAGTATTATGAGAACAATTATTCACAGTAATACCTAAAGCTAAATCATCCTTTTGAATTTTCTTGATGGATTCCAAATTTCTATGGCCCAGCCTTTGGTGCCATTTTAGAATGCAGTTAACATTAGAACAAATGGGTAATATTTCTGAAGCACTATATACCTTTTCATTTGTAGGTATTATTTTTAATCTGTATAACCCCTCATCAGCTTTTGCATCTGCAACTAAGATGTTGCCCTTTTTAATTAAACATATATCATCTTTAAATGTTACAACAAAACCTTTCTCAGTACAAGACTGGACAGATAATAAATTACTATCCAACTCGGGAACATAAAGCACATGATCCAATGTAACTCTATTTGTTTGACCATTAAGTGTTTCAATATTAAAAGTACATTTACCCTTTCCCTTTGCAGTTAATTTAGTTCCATTAGCAATTGTAATTGTATCTTTATTCGAACTTTTTAATTCTGAGAACAGTTCCAAGGAATTAGCTAAATGAACAGACGCACCTGAATCAATAACAAAAGACAAATTTTTGTTTTTATTTCCATTTTGTTGAGATTTCATAACAAAATTCAAAGAATTTGATTCTTCCATTAATTCATGATAGTTTTGAGAATCTGATAGATTTTCATTTTGACTAGCAGTAGAGGCAGAGAAATTGTGTGGTTTTTTAAACTGTTGACGTGATCTATCTTGGGTGAAATTTGGTTTTGTTTTGTTAGTATTATTACCCTTTAAGTGAAAACAATCTTCACGGTTGTGATTATTCTTTTTGCAATGAGAACAAAATTTTTGCTTATTCAAATGCTTTGGTTTATCCCTATTACCCTTCAAAGCAATAGATTCAAATTTTGTTGAAATTTGTTTAGTTTCAACTCTTCTAAGATACTCATCAATTAATTTGTTTTGAACATATTTTAATGATAAATCTGTTTCATATTTACTTTCAATAGCAGTTATAAAGGTACTATAAGAATTTGGTAAGGAACAGAGCAAAATAGCTATTAAATTATCATCTTGTATTACTTCACCTATACTTCTTAATTTTTCTGCTAATTCTAAGACAGAATTAATATGATCCTGCATTTTAATGCTTTCATTATATTTAGTGGAATACAGCTTCCTAAGAAGATAAAGTTTATTTGTTAAATTTACTCTTTCATGAACAGATTTCAATTGATCATATGTCTCTTTAGCACTTTTAGCATGTCTGACATGAACAATTTGTGAATCTGAGATATTTAAACAAATTAATGCCCTAGCATTTCTATCATTTTTTACCCAATTATCATCATTTTCCTTTTTAGGTTCAAATACAACATCATACAGACCTTCTTTGATTAACAATTGTTCTATTTTGAATTTCCAAACTGAATAGTTGTCATCAGTTAATTTATCAACATAATGAGATTCTTTAATACTAGACATTATGATAGAATAATATTTGCTTATTTCACAGAAAATAAAACTTTTTCTCTTATTAATACATCAAAACAACAATTATAAACTCAAATATAATGCTAATGATGAAATAAGAACAAAATAAAATTCTTGAGAACAATTTTTGAAGTTACTTTTGATTTCAGAAAAACTGTTCTTAAATGTTAAATTCTTTGTTTAAAACATAAATTTACATTTGCAACTTATATAATAAAATTTCAATAAGAAACTGGCAAAATCAAAATCAAAATAATTTCTTTTCTTATCAATACACAATACTTTTGGTTTCAAAATAAGAACAATTCTTTGAATTTTCTTTTATATCATTCACTTGTGAAAAATACAAACATTCAGAAAATAATTATTTCTTTGAATTTAATTATATTATATTTTCTTCTTTTATATTACTATATTTAAAATTGAGATAAGTTCAGTCTCATAATCGACTGTTAGAATGTTATTCCATATGGAAGGCATGAATACGAAATTCCTCAATAGGTAAACAATAAAAAAGGTAAAAGTTTTACCTTTATGTTTTGATGTGTTTCAATGGAAATATACTCTTCTTTGGATGAACAAAAAACATTTATTAGAAGATTGAATACACTAGAATAATATATATGCTGGTCACAGTACAGATCACACTTCACAATAAAAACAAAACAGATGTATAAGACTATTTACAAACACAAAGAAATACTTTGAACTATGGCTTGTTGCAGTTTTTTTTTTTATCATATTATATTCCTTTGGAATATTATTGAATTTTTTTAATCAAGCAGCATTTTGCTGCCAACTGCTATAAGGGAAGAAGCAACACTCACTGAACTGAGTGTCTGTCACAGTAGATCAAATAAAAAATGATTGTCTGATGCTGCCATCTGGTGGATGTTCTTGAAAACAAAAGAGCATTTTCTAACAAAAAGGATGAAAAATAACGTTTATTATGCTAGAATTAAATGAAAAAGTATAAAGTGACTATACACTTAAGGAATTCTGAAAAAGGTTTTTAAACGAAATGTTAAAAAAAAAAAAAACTAAATCTCTTAGAAAATTTCATTTTTTTTTTTTTTTTTTTTTATTTATCAAAAATTTTCTTAGCGTAAAAACATGGGGAACTATCTTCATAAATTAATATGTCCATACAAATTTTTTTGTATTCTTGCTGTTGTGTGCAGATTATCATTTATATTTTAATGATACTTTTCATTATCTTTACAAACCTAATAACTTAAGAAACAATTATTTTATCATCTAGTGACAGAAATGAATCATAATCATACCGAAAGCAAAAATTATCTATAAATTTCTTAGAGATGTAGTAAATTACAGAAATCGACAAAATGGAATTTCTCTTTCATGCAAGCGCTGTTTTTGTGAAATTACTTTGTGTAGCTTATTTTACTGTCGATTAGGGAAAAACTTTTGTGTACTAATGGATTTAGGATTACACTTTGATTTTCTTTTCGCTTACAAAAAAAAATATTATAAACTATTCACTTAGTCATAATGTAAAAAAGTTAGTATTATGTATTTTTCGTTATTTATAAAAGCAAGTCTAACTAGGGAACAACACCAAGTGTCAGTTCTTGATTTTGAAAAGGGTGGCATCGTTCGAAAACTCTTATCATGAGGTTCAATAAAGGCATAGGAACTTTGTGAGATATTGACCCTTTTCTGTTTAGGAAGAAGAGAAATAAAGAAGGCAAAAACAGCACAAGATTCCTTCAAAAGCTATCGAATGCAGGAACTTTGCCTTATACTTAACCATTATAATATTTTTCTATGTAAAATACAAGTTTTCTCGACACCACGCTGTAAAAAAATGTATGTAAAACTGCTCCATAAAATCGGTGGCAACATGCTGCCTCAGATTTTATGGAGTAATTTAACTTATATAATGGTGTAATTTAAGAGGTCCCGAGGCTAAAAATTTTCAAAAAAATGCATTTTTTTTTTTAATTGCCTTACAAAATATATTGAGTTTTTAGCGTTAAATACCTCAAACCGCATGCTTTTATCTTCATTAGATCCAGAGATATAACACCTTTTGCCTTGAGAAGCGATGCATCAGCTCCTCGCTGTCAAGAACTTTAGCTCCATTTATCTCAGAATGAATTTTTTTACGATTTGTCAACTTTAAAAGAATATATCTAAAGTTCCTTGCAAGATATATGTATGAAATTTTCAACAGAGATTTTTATGCTATATTTACAACAAATTGTCTTTAGGATTTTTAATTTTGAGTGATAACTGTGAAAATATGCTAATGAATGCAAAACTCACTTTAAAAACTTCCTTTTTTTACTTAAAATTTTTTTTATAAAATTCCTAATCAATAAAAACATGTATAATAATCACTTATAAACAAATTAAGTTAAATAATGCTATAAAAAGTGATAGAAATATCTTTATTAAGACTTACGATCGTTTCATCGCACAATCGGCGACATTTTCAAAATCAATCATAATAGAAATATTTTCTTATCAAACTCTTCAAACATATTCATTCCAGCATCGAAGAAATGTTATAAAAACATGTATAATAATCACTTATAAACAAATTAAATTAAATAATGCTATAAAAAGTGATAGAAATATCTTTATTAAGACTTACGATCGTTTCATCGCACAATCGGCGACATTTTCAAAATCAATCATAATAGAAATATTTTCTTATCAAACTCTTCAAACATATTCATTCCAGCATCGAAGAAATGTTATAAAAACATGTATAATAATCACTTATAAACAAATTAAGTTAAATAATGCTATAAAAAGTGATAGAAATATCTTTATTAAGACTTACGATCGTTTCATCGCACAATCGGCGACATTTTCAAAATCAATCATAATAGAAATATTTTCTTATCAAACTCTTCAAACATATTCATTCCAGCATCGAAGAAATGTTATAAAAACATGTATAATAATCACTTATAAACAAATTAAGTTAAATAATGCTATAAAAAGTGATAGAAATATCTTTATTAAGACTTACGATCGTTTCATCGCACAATCGGCGACATTTTCAAAATCAATCATAATAGAAATATTTTCTTATCAAACTCTTCAAACATATTCATTCCAGCATCGAAGAAATGTTATAAAAACATGTATAATAATCACTTATAAACAAATTAAGTTAAATAATGCTATAAAAAGTGATAGAAATATCTTTATTAAGACTTACGATCGTTTCATCGCACAATCGGCGACATTTTCAAAATCAATCATAATAGAAATATTTTCTTATCAAACTCTTCAAACATATTCATTCCAGCATCGAAGAAATGTTATAAAAACATGTATAATAATCACTTATAAACAAATTAAGTTAAATAATGCTATAAAAAGTGATAGAAAGTGATAGAGTTTGATAAGAAAATATTTCTATTATGATTGATTTTGAAAATGTCGCCGATTGTGCGATGAAACGATCGTAAGTCTTAATAAAGATATTTCTATCACTTTTTATAGCATTATTTAACTTAATTTGTTTATAAGTGATTATTATACATGTTTTTATAACATTTCTTCGATGCTGGAATGAATATGTTTGAAGAGTTTGATAAGAAAATATTTCTATTATGATTGATTTTGAAAATGTCGCCGATTGTGCGATGAAACGATCGTAAGTCTTAATAAAGATATTTCTATCACTTTTTATAGCATTATTTAACTTAATTCCTAATCAATAGTTTAAGAAATCCTGACGACAAATTAAAATGACACATTTTCTGTACACAAAAGTGTAAAAATTTTGTAAATCGAGTAAGTACTTCCAGAGTTATATCAAAAATTAAATATGTTTAAAATTTTACAATTTAATTTTTTTTTAAATATTTAAAGTTTTTCAGATTTTTTTTACATGCAATGTACTTATTATATTAAAAGATATTTCACAAAAAAATTTCATAAGAAAATCTCTATAAATAGAAAAAATATATAGAATTTTGAGCCCGGATCCCCTTCAACTGACATAAGTGGTGTAATATTACACATTAGTGTAACTTAACACCAGCTATATCGGTTAAATTACTCAATAAAATAGAGGCTGCAAGGCTGCCACCAATTTTATGAGGTAACATTACATAAATTTTTTACAGTACACGCACAAACGATGAAGAGCATTGCTCCTTGACAGTCAACGCAGTTGTGTTTATTAACACGTTCGCTGCCATCTACGAGAATACTCGTTGTTAGCAAACTGGATTTCCTTGCCAACTACGAGATAACTCGTTATTAACCCTTACCGGCGCGGAGTAATTCTGTTTATAAACGGATGAAATAATGCACTGACACCGCAATTTATAAACGAATTTATTAGAAAATTCGAACTTGCTTATTTTCATGTACATTATAATAGGAAAATTTTAGTTAAATATTCTTGGTGCCGTTTGTCAGTTTTGGAATTAAAATTAGGTGTCCTTTTTCAAGGACACCGCGCCGGTAAGGGTTAAGCATCTTATCTAAATCCCGATTACGAGCATACAGCCTTAGAATGTACCTGTAATGTTTCATTTGCCAACAAAGAACATACTCTTGTGAATTTATTTGTTACGAAAAGTAATGCATCATATATATATATTTAAATAATGAGACAGAAAATAATTTAAAACCCCTAAATTGCAGATATGATCTTGGCGTGTATTAACAGATGCCCCATCTCAGCTTTGGCAGCGAACGTGTTAAGAGTGAAACATACATGTTTTACTGATACTCACACACTGCATTGAAAGTTGGTGAAGAGAACTGGTTGCAGGCCAAATGATATATTTTTGGTATGCTTTCTATACAGGACTGCTACTGGCAACTGATTTTATATTCTTTTCACACCACAATTTTGAATAAATAAACTATGATATAGATTTATTTTTACAGTGCCGAAGTATAAGAAAAAGATTTCTGTTTTAATAAAGTGATACGAAACGAATAAAAAAAATAGTCACCAGTCACAGTCCTATTAAAGTAATATTTTATGCAAATACTTCGATGCAGGGTTACTAGTTTGGCCTTCAGTTATACTCAGAAATTTCCGGTCCATACCAGAAATAATGAATAGTAATTTATACTTTATTTAATGAGAGAAATTTAGCAACCCTTTCTCCGCCTTTTTCCTATGCCAGTATAATAGAGAAAGCATTGTTCATTTAAATCGCAGTGTTTTCCAATTAAATAAAATAACATTTTCTTTAAGATTAAACTGGTGTGCAGAAAAGCGGAGAAATCTCACCCCTTTAATAATACTCTTAGTAATTTTAAAAGTTCTTCCGGCGTTGTTTTATAAGTTTGTATTAAAAGTAAGATTTAAAAAAAAAATCAACATCAATAATTAAAAATCTTACGATACTAATCAGCGTACATGTAAATAAAACTATATTAAAAATACATTACAAATAATTCCCAACGTTTCGTGCTCATTCTAACGAGCACATCATCAGGGGAGAGAGTCCTTGACCTCCTCGGAGCGAAGTCTCCAACATCACATTCACGACATCACAACTGAAAACATTACGGTAACTGATCATTAGAACAACCAAAATCAGTACTGCGCCTGATATGGCGCCATCTGTTGGCAGGTTAACACACTACGATAAGAAAATTGGAAAACTCGAAATAAACTTTACGAATGTACTTCTGAATGTACCCCCTGATGATGTGCTCGTTAGAATGAGCACGAAACGTTGGGAATTATTTGTAATGTATTTTTAATATAGTTTTTATTTACATGTACGCTGATTAGTATCGTAAGATTTTTAATTATTAAATTTTGACAGCGTAAGTCCAAGTTTTTCTTATCAACATCAATGTTTTTAATAGCCCATTACAAATTTATGAAAGATCAAAATGTGTTTTTCATACATTTTCGAGATAAAGCATTCATGAGAAGGCTAAAATGCGGTTTTTATTTTTGAAAGATCATCCCATATCTGCACTTTGGCTGTAAATGTCTCCAGTATAACAAACTCATTAATTTATTGACGAATGGAGAAAGAAGAAGAATACATCTGTTCATAAAAAAAAGCTTATGTCTAAATAAAATTTGGGACAATGCTCAGTTAATCTGATTAGTGCAATATGCCTTTTGTTAAATCTGAATGTAGCACCCTAAATAAAACATTTATCTTCTTTAAATGAACGCCAATGACATGACTTGAATTTTTGTGTAAAGTGTAAAGCCTTTAACCTCTTCAAGGACGATTTTTTTTTTTTATGATGAGAAAAAAAGACTTAATTTTGTTGATTTATTAATTTTATATTAATAGAAATTAAAAAATCCCTGCCGGCTCGGGCCTACAGGCGGAGGTAGATTTCGAAGTTAAGTACTAAATTAACCAACAAAATTTAAATCAAGATTAGAGATAAACCCAGTTCCTCCACTAAGAATGAGCTCTAGGGAGCTAAACATTTTGTGAAAATTCTAATATACACGAATACACACACGCATGCATATGGAATAGGTTTAAAAAATAGCTAAAGCAAATTCAGAGAACCTCAAAGTGATAAATAAGTTAATATTTCCATAGTCGGGTTTTTATCATGTTTTAATACGTTTCTTCAAACTCACATGACGTTACATATTTACCTGCTGAGGTCCATTTTATTTCCAATATGATGCAATATTTTGTTGTTGTTTTATAATCCGTCAAACTATTTATTTCATTTTGAGTTTTCATGCGGAAATCTTGCTCTAGGAAACTTATGACGTAATATTCAATTTGTTTTCAATTCGTCAAACTATTTATTTTATTTAATTTTTCATGTGAAATTCTCGCAAAAGAAAAGCAATTGTTCGGGTGAGAATTTTATTGCTTTTTTTTTAATTGTTGGCAACTGCAATAACGAAAAATATTTACTTTTTTCTGTCATTGTTGTGTAAGAGCTGATTTTATTGGAATCATGTTAAGATGGTATTCAAATTTTTGAACCCTCCCCATTTCCATTCCCTTGGTCCGATTTTACCCATTTTCAATCCCCGCCGAGATATTAGCCATCTCAAAGTTCTTGGCGATTTTGAAGACGATCCGTGCATAATTGCGACTTTTATCGTGCGGACAAAATTTAGTACATACATACATACATATATATATAAACTTTTTAGGTGGGGGTGGTTTTGGGTTCCTGGGGTCCTATAATGAAAAGTTATGAAGAAATTTTTCAAAAGTCGCACCATGGTAACGACTGCAATAGGTAGTATTTCTTACGAAATCTACCTAAAAGGAAAAAAAAAAAAAAAAAAAAAAAAAAAAAAGGAAAAACAAAACAAAAAGTAAATAAATAAATAAATAAATAACGTCCACATTTGTGGCTGCTGAGCGTTAATGGTAATTTTGAGTGAAATGATTTCTTATAAAATAAAAAATACTAACAGTAAATTTCTTTCTTACATTTCTACAGTTTATTAAAATTTAATTTAATTTATATATCCGATATTATTTTTATCAAATATTAACGATTTGTTCAAATAATTCAACAACACTGACTGCCGAAAACTAACTTCATGCTTTTTTTTATATCTCTAACTGTACATCAGAAATAACATTATCGCTGCAACCAAACCACAGAATTTTTGCTTTCGTTGTTGAGGGATTCTGTAGTGAATAAGGTATTATCAAATTTTTGTTCTTTTTATTATTGACTGTGATTATAATTATAAAAAACTAAACGTTCACATATGTGGCCAAGGGCGTGAAGAGGTTAATTTTAGAACATTCTAACACTTTTGCCACTATTAAGTTTACTTGTCACGAAGAACACATAAACGATCCACTGAAGATAGAACTGTGTATCCATTAACTTTAATGGTTTCTATTGAGCGAAGCAAGATGTACTTTCTCTATTTTAGTTAGTCGAGGGTTTTTTTTTTTCTCTTTGAGGTGATGAAATAAATCATGGAAAAGGTAAGTGTTTGTCGTTTAAGAAGTGATGATTCATGAGATATCTTAACTGTGCGCTAGAAATGTTTCCATTTCAGATTCTTTTGCAATTAGTTAAAGCCTGTTTTTCGTACTTAGGAACATAATTTCTCTTTGAGAAGAAATAATAACCAGCATTAGAATTATGTTCCCCTGTAATTTTACTCTTAATCTAAAGAAATCTTATTTATTTAAATCACATTTTTAACTTGTAGGAAAATGTAAGTATTAAATCATTTCATGATTAAAGTTGGCCTGAACTTTAAAAATAAAAAAGTAAGTTTCTACACTCCGTAACTAATAATAGGGAAATTCCATGTCACGCGTGTGACAGTTTTTCTACATAATACTGATTTTTTAAAAATGCTATTATGTCCTCAAATTAAAACTATGCGAATATGCAAATAGAGGGTTTTTTGCTATTTGTAATGTATATTTTTATTTTAATAGTAATAAAACTGCCCAGTTAAACTGATGTCACTCAGCTCACAGGCTATTCACACTAATTGTAATATATACTCTTATATAAAAAAAAAGTAATGCTCATCGAAAAATAAATTAAGGGCGGATTAGGCGCCTCCCATTTCCAACCTTTATACTTAACCAATGAACCTCCAAATCTAATCAGGGAAGCACCTTATCAGAATAAACCGATATACCAAATTTGAAGCAAATCGGATAATTCTGCACGAAAAACTCATTTATCTAAATTTACGGGGGGTGTTCCCACCGTTCCCCCCTCTTTATACTTAACCATTGAACCCAAAAACTAATCAGGGAAACGCCTTATCAGAATGAACATAGGAAATCTTTTTGAAACAAACCAGATATTTCTATCAAGAGTTGTCACGTTACGTACATATATACATACATAAAGAACCTGCGGGCGCATTAGCTCTCAGGCTTTGGTAGCCTGTGAACTAAAAACTTACAAGTTTAGTAGTTATAGGTATTTAGGTAAATGTCTTGCACAGGACATTTTTTTTCGTTTTTCAACGAATGGTACTGAATGGGCAGGTTTCTTCGGTCTGTAGTTTAAAATGTGGAGATTTTTAAACATATTAAAAGATTATTCCGCATCACATGTGATAGCTTTATTACATATTACTGCTGTTTTAACAATGCTATTGTATACCTAAATTAAAACAACTATGCTAATAAAGAAATCTAGCCTTTTTGTTATTTTTAATGTCTAGTTTATATTTTAACAACTTTTAAGCTAATACATATAGATATTTATGTATCACTATTTATCAGATATTTATGTAAATATCAGGACATTTTGTCCGTTTTTCATTATCTTCTTAAAAAAGTAGTATCATATATGGTTGTTTTGCAGGGACATGTCAAAACGTTTAATATAGGATCGTTTATTGAAATCCAAAATGAATGATAATGCCAAAAATGGTGTATAAATGTATGTATTTGTAAATGATTGGAAATTTATAAAGCAGCTGAACAGTTATACAGTGAAGTTTACCACGTTCATAAATCACTGCCAAAATTTGGATTTTATTCTTTAATTCAATGTTCAGTTTTTATAAAGTCGTTTTGAATTTTGTACTTGTTTGTGTAGTCGCATAGAAATATCAATGAAAGTGGTATTTGGGAACAATTTAAATAGTTTTTCAATAATTTCAATTATCATTTTCACTGTGTACGTATGAAATACACACACATGCAATTAAACGAAAACAAATCATGCAGATTGTCTCTTGAAATGATTTATATTTAAAAAAATTAATTGAAGATTAAAGTTTCAACTGAATAATGAACCTAATTTTATGTACTTTGAAATTGTTTAATGAATGTTCCATTTTACTCGATCCGAGAATTATATTCATAAAACAATGTACGCATAAAAAAGTTAAAATACTTTTATATTGCGGATAAAATAACGTATTGCCAAGGATTTTAATATGAAAATGTGTACTCTGACTTGCGCAAAACATATTCACATTTTCATCTATTAAATATGAATTGCCAAGATACCTCTTGCTTTATATACTAGCAAAAGAAATATTGTAAAATATATTAATTTTAAAAAAAAAAAACTTCAAACTCTAGCGTTATCAGAAAAAGCAAAATGTAGTTATGGATTAATTCTTCCTTGATAGATTTATTTATAAAAAAGTTTCATTTTTTCAATCTTCTATATTTCTGTTTAATAATTTATAGATAAGGCAAACTACAAAATTTTTGAAAGCAGCGTTATCTATTACCAAAGTATTTTGCATTGGCAAAAGAAAAAAAAAATGTCTGTATAAAAAATACCTTGAATATTTGAATATATACATTTTTGATTAATGAGGAAATATTCGATTTTAAAATGTAATCGAACATGAATAAAATTTGTCTATGATTTAAATATATGAATAAAATTGTTGACTTTTTTTTAAAGAAAATTAAAATATGATACAAGATCAAAAACATTTTAAATTTTAAGGCACTTTTAAAATGTATAACTCTTTATTTAAGGTATAGACACTTTCGGAGGTGATTTTTTGAAATTTTCTCCTTATACCAATTTTTTTATACAGACATTTAAGTTAAAACTTTAAAAAATATTTAAATGTTTTAGCAATTACCGTAATTTCCGGCGTACAATCCGCGGATCAAACAAACATTTCTCGACCCAGAAAATTTTGTAAATAAAATGTAACTTTTTAAATCGCGGTAAATATTTGACTTCAATAACTAAATAAAATTTCTGGGTCAAAACAGAACTGTTTGATCCGCGGATTGTGCACAGAAAATTACTGTACACAGAAATAATTTTTTTAAGTGAAAAATAGTCAAAATTATGTGAAAAATTGACGTTTTCGCAAAACATGATAACTCAAAAACAGACCAACGTATTGGCATTTTGTAAATTGCATAATAAAGAGAAAAACTTTCTATAGAACTAGGACATAGACTATTCGCATTATAATAGCATCTATATTTTAGATGCCGTGGCACTTGTAGTACTGATATAATGAATTTCTAAAATACTTTGAAAAATTGTTGCTTATCTACCTTATATATATAAAATCCTAATGAAACGGATATTATGAAACGAATTTATGTAACGATTCTATGAAACGACTGATTAAACAACTGATTATGTTTCACGGCGATTTCTCCTAAAATACGGAATACTTTGTGATGAAATTAACACCAAAAATCCGTATTGATCTGCAGTTTTCAAAACTGGTATTAGAATTTTAAAATTCGAATTAGTTTTCGAAATATTAATTTTTTTCTAATTTTATATACTTTTCTCTAATGATGGCAACTCAAATTTTAATCATAACAGATATTTTTTTTCATATTTTAGAAAAGGTTACTATTTTATACTAATTTTGCGACCAGTTTGGCCTCCCTTAAATGTATGCTAAGAAATGTATCATGTTACTTTTATTCATAATTCAATTTGTATTTCATTATCATTTTATTTAATACAAAGTGAAACATTTAAAATAAATGGCTTTCACTTCTTTCTTTATTTTAAAACGAGACGAAAAGAAAAAATATTGGGCACACATGTCATATACGAACCGGGGTACCTAATTGGCGCCAAAATGGCATTATTTTGGTTGACATGGTAAGCCGGCTATTGTTGCTTATTTAATAATAAAAGTTTATTTACTTTATTTTCTTTTTTTATATTACATAAATTGTTTTGTTCTATAGTTAATTATTTTTTTTTTGTTATTTTCTTTTTTAAATAAAATAAAATAATTAAAAAATACGGTACTACTTAGTTATTCCGCCGACCCATTTCGCCAAATTATACAGATTGACATAAATTTTATTTTAAATAACGAAAGAATAAATAAAACAGGATAACATTAATAAATATACAAATTAAACGTCGAAATAAAAATCACTCGATGACGTAAAGACGTGTAACTTGCTTAAAGTCAAGTGAATGTGACATTTACGATTAACCATTATTGGCATTTAATCTTATAGTTTGGTGATAGATTTTTGGTCGACGGGATAACTAAGTAGTACCAAAAATACATATGTAACTGGTATTCGAAAACGAGATTTTCGCCAAATTTTCGTAAAAAAAAAAAAAAAAAAAAAAAAAAAAATCACGCCAAACCATATAACCGTATATGACATCTGGCCAAATGTTAAATGATGTAACAAACCATGACATTTAATTTCAACTTCAAAGCAATGTTTTAATTTACCACTCGAAAAATAAAAAAAAAAATGCTAACTGGCGTGTTGAAAACAGCTATTGGCGAGATTTGCACCCGGCTAGCGTAATAGTACCAAGAATTCTTTGCGGCCATGGCAACTTTTATGCAGTTTTATTCGAAAAAGAAATTTGATTTTTTAATAAAAATGGAAAACTTTCGGCACAGATGTCATATACGGATCCATATTGACGCGATCTTTTTCTGACGCCAATGTCATATACACAACGGGTACTTAACTGCGCCATAGTATCGTTATTTTCCTTGATTTGGTAAGCCGGATGTTGTTGTTTATGCTGTTGATGTTTTCACCAAATTAGCGTAGGAAAAAAATTGCGCCAATATGGGGCCGTATATGGTATCTGGGCGAAACTTTCATATGAAAAGCGAAGGGATCAGAGCGTATTTATTTATGGTAGTTACATGGCTTGGACTATTATAATATAGATGAAATGATGGCGGTAGAATAATATTTGACATACCTATCACCTGCGCCTGGCTAACATTAAAGTACCAAAATGGCACCTGGAATATAAAAAGCGAAGTGATCCGCCAAGAGCTGTTGATGATAGTCATATGACTTAGGCTATTGTTATAGAAATTGTTTTAAAATACCGGGAGACAAAGACTCTGTACACTTAAATCATTTTATTTTAGCTTCTTTTCAAATGTTTAACTGATCCTCTTTAATCAAACACGGAAACAACCATCGGATGTCTTAACCCCTTCGGGACGGGAGCCTTTTACGAAATTTTTAATCTTTTGCCACCGTTTTTTAAAGACAGAAATATGTGTCTTCTTGAATCGAGAAAATGCGCTGATTAAATAAGGCAAATTTTACAGTAAAATTTTAGTGGTGAGGAAAAACACGGATTCTGGGCGCTTCATGCAGCACGTGTATGTGTCGCTCGTCCCCAAGGGTTAACAGCAACTGATTCGGACTTAAATTTTTGCAATCAAAGGGAATTGAATGGAAAACCGTTTACAGGGAGATCTGCACAGCTTTTTTCAGTATAATCCAATCTTCTCTAATATTTTAAAACCGATCAGATTAGCGTGTTTTTAGTTTCTGCGGTGTCTGAACGGGGGGTGAGCGTAGCTTGCAGGGGGCAGAGCCCCCTAGTACCACTATAAATATAAAACTAATTCATATATTATCATGAGTGTAGTCTATTCGCTCAATATACATTTGTAAAAGAAGTACACAAAATTTCTATGCATTTTATGCTTGACTTTTTGCTGTAGGATGTGTTGTGTATGGTAAGAATTTGAAAAACTTCATTTTGAAAAAAAAAAAAGCTTAAAAAAACTTTAAAACACAATTCAAAAGCAATAGCTGTAACTTTAAACGGCAAAACTTTGGTTCTAATTAAGGTACAGACACAATTTAAACCTAATCCGACAGTTAAAAGATTCAATTTTAATATTATTGAAAATATAACTAGTATGTTGTGGCTATCACAAAACTTTCTTCTATCTCATACATGTCAATACTTCAAAATTCCCTATCTCAGTGCCAAATTAAATGGCAATCTGTGTTCACCATGAGAATTCTAAAAATATGAAATTCCGTGCATGAGTTCTCGAGGTATGACTGTCACTGAAATCGTGTAAATCCAGCAAAATGCAGCATAGCAGCGCCACCTATTGGGTTATTTACACCAGAACCTAATTATCACCAACTTATGTCAACGTCTAACTGAATATGAAGTTTGAGGAAAATACGTGCATTAGTTCTTGAGATAGAGGTATTGCGCAAATCATGCAAATGCAGCATAGAAGCACCACCGGTTGAGCGATTTGCAACAACACATAATCAGCAGCAATATTAATCAAGTTGTACTTAAATCTGAAGTTTGATGAAAATTCGTGCATTAGTTCTTGAGATAGAGCTATTGAGGAAATAGTTCAAAATGAAGCACAGCAGCGCCACCTATAATGCGATTTACACCAACACGTAGTCAGCATCATTTCATATGAAGGACTAACTAAATCCGAAGTTTCATGAAAATGTGTACATTAGTTCTTGAGGTAGATCTACTGCGAAAATAGTGTAAATCCTGCAAAATACAGCATAGCAGCGCCACCTGTCCGGCGATTTACACCAAAACGGAAACAGCATCCATTCATGTCAAGGACTAACGGAATCTGAAGTTTTATAAAAATCCGTGCATTAGTTCTTGAGACAGAGCTTTTGCGGAAATCCTGCAAAATGCTACATAGCAGCGCCACCTGCAGGGCGATTTACACTAAAAACTAATGAGCGCCAATCTATATCAGGGACTACCTGAATATAATTTTTTATTAAATTCCATGCATTAGTTCTCGAGATAGAGCGCCCACAAAATTTGTGTCACATACAGACAGACAAACAGACGGACAGACAGACAGACTCACAGACAGACATTTTGTAAAAAACATGTTTTTTGGAATCTCTGACCCATAAAACGTGTAAATCCGTCGAAAACTGAAATTCGAAAATTTTCATGAAACCAATACTTTCTTCTTGTAAAGATAGAAGAAAGTAAAAATCGATATTCTGACGAAAATGATTTTCACGTTTTAAAGCTGTGCGGATATCTTAAAAAATATATCTTTACGAAATTAACTTTCGAAATAAAAAATATATAAATTGCAGCCTATGAAACTTTTTATAGAGATCTATCTGAAGAAGCTTCAAATATGCGAATCCAAAATTACAGTTCATTCCGCCAAATAATTTTGTGTGTTACTATTTAACCCTTTGCACTCGAGAGGCAGTGTTGCCAGATTGGGAACTTTTCTGTCCCCAGATTGTTGATTGTCACCACTTTGTTTAAATAGAAATATTCGCCCTATTTAAAAATAGATTAAAAATTGTGAGAAATAAGCGAATTATACTATTTTTATAAAATGGTGACAGTCAAATAATCTGAATTAAAAAAGTCCCCAATCTGGCAACACTGCCGAGAGGTGATTCTCACTCACCACTAGTGTTTCCAGCTGTCCCACGCAAATCGTTTCGCCAAATACTCTGGACACCAGTATTTTAAAGCAATTTTCCTCGAATTATCTAATGGTAGAATTATCTACGATTAAAAATGGCGAAATAAACTGTAAAAAGTTAGTGGTGTCCAGAGCATTTGGACCCCTGAATTATGCGGGACACGTTGCACCACTAATGGTGAGTGAGAATCACCTCTGGAGTGCAAATGGTTAAAAAACTACGCGCAACGCAGTCTGCGTTGCAACGATTAAAAAGGATTTTAACATTCGAAGTTCTAAATTCCAAACTACTTCACCGAACGACTTCCCACTTGGTATCCCAAGGTAAAATTTAGCTTAAAGTCGAAATATGAGGTCGTATTTAAGCGTTAACGCGGGAAAATTTCAAAGTTTAATGTAATTTCACTATGAAGACTATTCCGTAAGCAACAATTAAATATGCAATTAATTCGTAGAATTTATTTTACCAGTCATATTTTCAAACTTTATACGATGATTTGCGACTCCACCGAACGATTTTCCGCTTGATGTCCTAAGGTAAAATTTAGCGAAAAATCCAAATATGATGTCGAATTTAAGTGTTAACACGGGAAAATGATAAATTTAATGTAATTTCAGTATGAAGAGTATTCCCTAAGCAACACTTAAATATGCAATTAATTCGTAGACGCTTATTTTGAATCAATGAATACCACTATTTTCAACTTTTATACAATGATTTGCTAATAGTACAGTGCATTTTGTCCCAGAATTATCTTTCAGTGTATAGTTTAAACATAAATAATGGGTCAGATGCGAGATTTACTCACGCTCAAAATTTTTACGCACAACAAAGTTTAAATATGGCATTGCGTCATGCACACTTCGAAAGGTGATTTGTTGAAACGCCGCATTGGTCCGTGCCGCTGATTTATAGAGAGGTTTTTAATTATTACTTTGGCTAATTATCGACAGTTTTTCGATAATCATTATCAACAATCGTTGGATGATTCCGCGTCGATGAGTAGTGGAAAAAAAAGTAAACACCTCTGCTAACTCTGCAACTACTTGTCGTATAAGAAAGTTACAGGTACCAAACGATTGGAAATAAAGTCTACTTTTAAATGATGTATATAAAATTTGCTTAGGGGATCATATACATATAAAAACAAACCCAAACTCTGTCTTTTTAAATAGCAATACCCAAGTTTGACACCATAAATTGATTCGATACCCTTCAATTAGCCTAAATCCAAATTTGCATGAAATTCGTGTGTTTAGTTTCCTAGAAATTAATTATTTTAAAATTAGTATTCTTTAGAGGCTATATCCAAAATAAAGTTTGGTATTCTATTGTTGAAATTCTACAAAATGACTATGTCACTTCTATAAATGTATTATTTCTTGCCTATATGAACATCTCACTGGCTTAATATGTTTCGACTATTGCCAGTTGCCAATGTCGCGAATTGCCGAAGCTATTTGTACTGTAACTAGTACGAAATATTCACTATAACTAGTACGAAATATTCACTGTAACTAGTACGTAATATCCACTATAACTAGTTTTAGAAATATCCAGATCTTGGTGCAATAGCTGTTGCACTCTTATGGAATGCATGAATACAAAATTTATTACGATTCTACATATTAAATTCAGTCATACGGAAATAATAGGACCCCACCTTAAATAGGACGCAATCACCATGGCAACCTAGAATCATGACCTATCATGAGATATCATAGAATTAATTTCGTAAGATAGGATTTAATAGGATGAGGAAAACTTTTATTGATATCTTTTTCAGATTTGATTCGATTTTCATAAAATTTGTAATCACTCGACAAAATTCTACAACCATTCTATAAATTAAATTTCAAACCATTCGGTTGCGTAGTTTTTGCTCTGTTATATGCGGACAGACAGACGGACGGACGAGACGGCGACTATAGGTGCTACGTATTTATATAATTACAAACACAACTAAAAACGGATCACATTAAAATAAGATCTTTTACCTGTATTTTCTGCTGAAAAACGACAAAAAAATACGCACCGGAAAAACAATACGAAAAGGAATACAGAATGAATATAGAAAATACTTTTAAACATTGTGGCATCTTAGAAATTTTGCGTAAACGTGGTAACATTTATAGGACTAAGTCATAATCCAGGTACCTGATCCTTCTTTTGAGATGATCGGAGGATATTAAATATAATGGTCCTCTCATGCGCGGAATACAGTGGTTTGTGTGACCTGCTGAATGTGTACATCAAACATGCGGGCATTTTTCCAGTTTCTGCCGGAGAGAGAAAAATCATATGTATATTTATAAAGAGGAACTGCCATATAATTAAAATAGAGAAACTTCAACTGTAACCGCGTTCTCTGGAGTTGATTACCGCTGTGCAAACTTCCACCAATAAATTTAAATAGAAATTTTCTCCTTATTTAACTGCCTTATTGATGCAAAATTTCAGTCATAAATATTGCCAAATACAGGTATTCACTTTTACTGGTGGAAATTTACCTCTGCGGTAGTCAGGACCTGCGTTTCCGCCCTATTGTGACAACGAGACAACCACCTCTCGGAGTCAGTGAAAAAGATTATAATACCTTGTCAAACTGCCACCAGTAAAAACAAATGGAAAATTTAACCATTCTTATGACAGTATTTTTTCATAAAACAGCCGCTTAAATGAGGCAAAATTTTCTATTTAAAATTTACTGCTGGAAATTTGCCCCCGCGGTAGTCTGAAACTGTTGATTGATGTAAAAAATCAGCCGCCATCTTGTGACAATCTTCTCAGTTACTCCACCCTACTACTTACAAGGAAGGTCTCCTTACTGGGCATACTCAGAAAATTTTGAAAAAAATACCAATTAAACTACTTATGTATGTAATAAAGGACCAGTCAAATTTAGCGGCGGAATTACAGTAGAAAGTCTGTAAAAAATAAAATACTTTCAAGTATTTGGCGCGGAAACACGAAAGCGTCATGCGATTTGGCGAGCAGCACTTTTCCTCGCCAAAAGCAAACGATTTTAATGCGCCTGAAAATTACATGTTAATTGATTTTTAGAATGCGTGTAAAAAGTATTTAATGAATTTAAACATAAGCAATGAGAGCGTTTAATAAATACATTTTTTCGTATTACATATTTATGTTGCTTGTTATTTAATTTTATTACTGTAAAAAAAGAATTCATACATAAAAAATAATTTCATATATTTAAGCGTATTCCAAAATAAAGTCAAGATTCATTTACCAGTTATCATTTCAATATCAAAGAATTCGTGATTTCCATAGCAACAAAATTGAATCTACTCGACAGTGCTGAATTGGACTTAATTTTGAGATATTGAAACAATTTTAATTTAATTTTGTTTTAATTCATAAAATTTGATATTTAACTTTCATTTTAAATATATATATATATATATATATGACAAACCTATAGTTAAATCAAACTAAAACTGACAGAACCAAAGTTATTTACATTAAATTTATTTAAACAAGTTCAATATGTTTTATCTTAAAGAGTATTCGACATAAAAAAGAACATTTTTCGAAATTTCATTTAATCGCCAACCGATGATAAATCGCCAAATAAACGAAATTTTCATTATTTTTTACGAACGTTCTATCAAGGTTCCGCCAGAAAATGTTTTATAAACATGTATATCCACATGAGAAGAACACTCTGTAATTTTTTCGGATTTTTTTTAATATGCCCGTATGGAGACCTTCCTTGTTAGACAGTACGCTATATGTCTCCTCCTCTTTATTCATAACTCCATTATTTATATGAGGGTTGCCAGTTTGGCCTCCAATTTTAATTCGAAATTTCCAATTTATACCATAAATTTCGAAAGAAACAAATTTACTTTAAGTGATTTCTAATCTATTATTAAATAAAATACAAAACACTATTCTTTTTTTCTGGTATGAACTCGAAATTACGGAATAAAAGTGGAGGACAAACTGGCAACCGTGATTTTTATAATCTAGTTTTATAATTTATACAATTTTAATAGAAAATTTGAAATACAAGTATAATTTTTTAATTAATTTTTAACAGTGAAATTACGCTCGAAATTTATGAATATTAAATATGTGAAAAATTTTCACTTTGCTAACTAAGAACAAACCAACAGAGAGAAAAATGTCCAAGCCGGGAATCGAAGAAGGATCTCTGGAATAGCGATTCAATGCTCTACCATTTAGCTACGAGGACGATATCTAGCTTGGCATCTTTCACTTGTAAATAACTTATATGTGTTCACCTATGCTGGGCTTTATTTTTTTAAATCGGAGGTTTGGGTGCTCATGAAGACTGTTCTATCTTGTGCTGCGGTTTCAGCCTTAGCGACATTTAAGAGTGAGAGATGCCAAGCTGGGTATCGTCCTGGTAGCTTAATGGTAGAGCATTAAATGCAAAAGGTTTGAAAAAACGTTAAGTCTACCCGATTTTACTTATATTAGTTTTTGTTTTACCATTTCAGGGGTGGTGGTATGTTTATAAAACCACTTAATTTTAATTCCCAAACGCCACCTTGGCACCAGCATTTAGGTAAAATATTTTCCATTTAGTGCGAAAGTGAAATATATCCCTTTTCTTATTTCTAATTAAATTTGTTGGTAAATTCCGGTGCCACTGATTTATTCAACACTTTAGCATTGAAAATGCTTTGCCCCTGGAAAGGTGAAAGGAATCTTAAATGTGGTAAATTCATGTTAAATTGTTTGCAAATCAGCAATGTTCACTTCATTTTTCCTTGCAGCTAGATCTCTGGGAGTTTTTTTCATTATTTATTTTCTAAAAAGTGTGTTAATAGGATTGTTTAAATAATAGCAATAATCTGAATATTTTTGTAAAAAACATTTCTGAAACAAAAATATGTCAATGTCATTCCGTTTCAAATTTTACTTAAATATTTCAAGATTTATCATAAAAAATTGTATGACGCATAAATTGAATTGTCTGCATTTTTTTTCAATTTACATAACAATGTATCAAACCTAACATTCTAGTATATCAATGCTCCCCAGTAATTGGGAGATTTGATACAGTAGTAGCCATTCAACATAATTGGGATACATTTTTTGAATGACTATTTTTTAAATTCACAATATCTTTAATAAATGAATAAAAGGTCACTTTATAAGAAAACACGAAAAATTTGTTTAAAAATAGCTTTCTAAGGGTTGTAAAAAATTAGTAAAAAAAAAAAAGTATATCATACCTCCCCTACCTCCCCTACCCTAAATTACTTTTATTATACGTTATATTTAAACATGTCTGTTTTAATACAGAAATACAAAAAGTATTAAATAAACTACTCAGTACAAAAAAGAATCTCAGAAAAAAAGAAGTGAGAGAATAAACACATTTTCTCGGGTATAAAACAATATAGGAAAATGACTGACTGTATTCTTCGAAATAAACGTTTTGCATTTACTAATTGCCTTTTCGTCAACCATGAAATAAAATTTCTTCAAGATATTTATTTCCATTTGAAATAAATAATCGCAGATTTCGAATATAACAGTATAGTTTTATGTTTGAGAAATGATTATATTACATACTTATACTTTTTTTATATGCACCAATTCTTTACCCTTCACTTGAGAATATTAAGATTCAAAAGCTGAAAAATCAGTCAAGGGAGAGAATATTTGACACGAAGAATCCTCTGAAGGTTCTAACGTCGTGCCTTTTATGAGATAAACTCACGAAAAAGAAATTAAGAAATAAAGTAGGAGAATAGAAACTATGGGGATTAAAACAAATTGACAGCTCAAAAGGGTTGGGAAAATATCACGCTTTTCAAATAATAATTATTATCAATGAGTATGTTTAACGTTGAAAACTGTATTGCTTTAAAAAACTTGACTTTTAAACTTTGCAATTTCTTAGTTTTTAGCTCACAGGTTATCAATGCCTAAGAGAAAATGTGCCCGTAGCAGTGATGGTGCAGAAAACTACAAAAATTTTACTGGTGGTAATCGCTCAATTGCTGCGCCACTGTTCCATCACTGGCCCGAAGGTTCTGTATGTAATTACGTATGAATGTACGTAACGCGGTAACTGTTGATAGAATTATCCGATTTGCTTCAAATTTTGTATATAGGTTCGTTCTGATAAGGCGCTTCCCTGATTAGATTCGGAGGTTCATTGGTTAAGGATAAAGGGAAAGGGAACGGGGGAAATCTGCCTCTTAATTTAGATAAATGTGTTTTTCATGCAGAGATATACGATTTGCTTCAAATTTGGTATACCTGTTTATTCTGATAAGGCGCTTTCCTGATTAGATTTAGAGGTTCATTGGTTAAGTATAAAGGGGGAAATGGGGGAGACAATCCCCCTTAATTTATTTTTCGAGGGGCATTATTCTTTGAAATAAGAACATAATATACAATTAGTGTGAACAGCCTGTGAGCTCAATGCCATTAGTTTAACTGGGCACTTTTCTTTTTACTTATAAATGGAATGTACAGTACGTAGTACTTGGTTTTAACTTAAACACTATTCCTACAGGTGCCAAATGACACCTTTTTAAAGTCTTGATTTATGTTTATTTTCCTCGTAGTTTTTTAATGTAATAAGCAGAAAAAAGTCTTCAGTGTATTAAAAATGATTAGTAATTATTTCAATCTAAAACTTACAAATGAAAAACCTTAAATAGATCCTGTTTGTTGCAAATTTTGTCTACTTTCTGATTTTCTAGATACTTTTCCCCTAAAACAATCAAAACAATCTGTATTACATTCAGAAAATAGCATTTGATCATGGTTTTCCAGCAAAATATATAGATAAGATAATTCAGAAGTACAACGCTCCCCCTCCTTCAGGTCAACGACAAGATAATAATCAACTTATGGTCAACAGAAAATTTCACTACATTCCCACTATATTGAAAAAGCTAAAAAAGATCATAAGTAATATAAAGTTGGTCGCTATTCCACCTCCTTACCTCATTGATATCGTCAGTAATAAGATCGATAGGATCCCAATGGATCAATAATCTGGTATATATGAAATCCCTATTGCTTTATCTAATAACGTTGAAAATGTCTACATCGGCATGACAAAACGTAAATTATTAGTAAGGATTATGGAGATCGCAGAGACATTAAACATCGTAAACAAAATACAGCTCTTTCTAGGTTCTACTTAGCTAATGTAGTCTGTCATATTAACTTTGATGAAGCAAACATTATAGTTCCGTGCAATAACCCCTTTGAAAGTAAAATTAGAGAATCAGTTGAAATCACTGCACGTGAAGATAAACCTTGTAACGATAATTTATCCTATAATATCGCAAAAATCTGGCATAATATCATAAAGTCATAATTCTACATCTAATTACAGTATTTCAGCTTAAACTTGTATTATGGTGCTAAACTTGAATGGGAACTCAGTTGAACGTGGTTTTGTCCCTCATGTGTAGATGGCGGCACTCGTGGTTTCTTAAATCGACCTTTTTGATTCATTTGATCTCAGTTCATTAATAGTTATTTATTTTCACTAGATGGCTACACTACAATTTTGTATTCAAATCATTGGTCAAGTTTCGACTAATTATCTTGCACAGGAAGCTTTCGTCTCTGAACTTTGAGCCTTTTTACCATAATATTTTCCTGAAGACGGCTGTAGAAACAGCTTGAAACGTAGAAGTTAACTTTTAGCTTATTAAAGTTCGCGTTTTGTGTACTATTAAGCAAGATTGTGTCTTTATTTACAAAATTAATTAATTAAAATCTAATTAATGAATTAATATTTGAAAAAAACTGTATTAACATCAATTGTCATCCAGTACAAGTTTAAAAAAATTTATTTCAACTTGATAGAATGAATAATAAGTATTTTATTAACGATTGAAAATTTGAACAAGATATATAAATAAATAAATAAATAAATATAGGGAGAATGTGAACTAATAGTAGAAATTGAAATAGCCGGGCTTCGCCCGTAGAGTCTTCGTTGTGCTCAAAATTCCGGCAAAAATCGTCAAGAAACGGTAGGAAGCTTTCACTGAAAAAACTTTGCTATAAATTAAAATTACTGCATTAAAACAATTAAAATTTTTTATCAGAAGGTTAAAAAAATATATAAAAATAGCATAAGAAAATAATAATAAGGCGCTATAATTTGCAGTACAGACAATAATCATATAAATGAAACTCGAAAAAATACAAGGAGAAATTAATAAAAATATCTTATCAAAATTTCTTAAAATAAGAAAAAAATTATTATTGTTCTTAGCTTTTATCTTCTACATTTCTTCTGTTTTCCATGGTAGTCAGGAAAGCATTTCTCTTGAAGTCTTTTCTCACATTAAAATAAGAAAAAAATATTATTGTCCTTAGCTTTTATCTTCTACATTTCTTCTGTTTTCCATGGTAGTCAGGAAAACATTTCTCTTGAAGTCTTTTCTCACATTAAAATAAGAAAAAAATTATTATTGTCCTTAGCTTTTATCTTCTACATTTCTTCTGTTTTCCATGGTAGTCAGGAAAGCATTTCTCTTGAAGTCTTTTCTCACATTAAAATAAGAAAAAAAATTATTATTGTCCTTAGCTTTTATCTTCTACATTTCTTCTGTTTTCCATGGTAGTCAGGAAAACATTTCTCTTGAAGTCTTTTCTCACATTAAAAACATTTTTTTAGTATTCTTCTGGCATACAGCACATCGTCCTTATGTTGTTTGCAAAACATAATGTGCATCTGATTGTCACAAAAACTCAGAGCAATGTGCATGAGGTTTAGGAAAAGAGGGAATTTTTGGTTTCACTTGAAGCATATTCATTCATTCTCATAGCATATGGTTAGCCACCGCTAGAACTCAATATTGATATTTATAGTCAATATGATATATTAAGTCGAATTGGTTTGCTCCGTATAAACATTTTAACCGAATTATGACCGTAATAGGGTACCATACATTCATCTATTCTCAATTTTGAATGAAAGATACCAGTCTGCTGAAAGTTTTTTCCAATTTGCATAAAAGGGATATATTTTTCCCAATTTATCTCCTAATTTAAAGGTGATATTTTCTATGAAATGATTTTTTTTAGCTTTCTAAATTTATTTCAAGGTATTACTGTAAAAACAATTGGGACCGATAGATATTCTTAAGTGCACCAATATCCACCCTTCTCCGGGTACTTGGTGACATCCACTAAACAACTATAATCCAAAATATTGACATATATCATTTTCATCTACAGCTGGAACTTTTTCTATAAGAAATTGATAAAATGCTGTTATATTTGCTAAATGCAGTAGATATTCTATTAAAAAGAACTCGTGAAATATTTCAATTGGAGATACTGACTGAACTGACTGAGGAAACATTTCAGAAATATTTGCAATGCTATTAGTTTTCAGACATTTTTTAAGATATGCATTTTTTTTTTTTTTTTTAATTTTTTTTTTTTTTTTTTTTGCAACGTTGGATAGTTTTCTCTTTCGACATTAGTTTTTGTTTCTAATTCATTCTTCCCTTTGATGTTGAAGGTACTTCAGGATGAAATCCATCTTTTTTAGAAATTTTATTGTCATCAACTTTTGTACCTATTTCAATTTTACCACAAAAATCTGCTGGCAGAATAGGTTAAAAAATGTCCTCATTTATATTTTCCTCATCTATTCAACATCCATTTTCTTCTTGATGTAGTTGACAAATATCAATGCATTCTTCTTCAGAATCATCCGATAATTCACAAAAGCATTCAAGTGCATCTTCTACTGTACGAAATGGTTTTGAATGAGACATCTGTGGGACGTATCCTGAGTTACTGGAAAAAATCACAGAAGGAAGTAAACGAATAAGAATTCCTTATTTTTGAATATCAACTCTCCAAATCTATATTGGCACTCAAATTTGAGTCATAAACAATGTCTAATTATCAACAAACACACGTGTTTTTCAGTGGCAGCTATGAGCAATCCACTTCATATCGGAACACGAGTGTGAAAGGAGGGGGAGCAGGGGGTCGGGGTTTTCAAGGGAATAAAGTAGATCAAAGTAGTAAACACATCTTTTCTCGACACTTACTAAAATGTCTCGTATGCGGAAACATTTTGTCAATACTTATTTGCACTGTGATCTAAGAACATTATCACGTAAAAAAATAAACCTTTACACGCCAATGTTCCATTTCTGCAACATGCAAATTTGTTAGCTAAAAGAAACAATAAAAATTAATCTTTTTTTGTAATAACTTATGTTCTACGAATAAAATGATATTTTTTAATTACCCTCACTTACTTATAAAAACATTTGTTGAATTTTGAATTTTATATGAATTGTTGAATTTTGTCTGACGAAAAATCTAAACAAGTAAGAAAAATTATGCGTTAAGCATAGATTATGAAACCCTTTCCAACACTTCCTGAACGTTTTAACAAAACTTCGTTATTTAGGGAAATAAGGTACATAAGAGAACTAAGTAAACATTTTAGAAAACACATAAAACATTTGAAAAACTGATTTCAGCAGTTACCATCCATAGCAAATATGTATTCTAATTTTTTTGAACAGCCCTGTATTGGATCTGCAGGATGACATATATACTATATAATGGGGAAATTTAGTTTAGCAAGAAAACACATAATAGGTTGAAATTTCACTTTCAGCAATTTATACTAATAGATGGAAACATACTTCTATACTTTTGTATAACCCTGTAGTTAACCTAGTACCTTTATTACTCGACACTATTTAGCTAAAGTTTAATTCAAAGTAAGACGCTCTTAAAACTACTGGAATCACATTTCCAGAATTATCATTTATAGACGGCCATTTATCCATTTCTTTGCGTGACCATGTATATCATTTTATCTATGTTCTACAAACATTTCTTAGTAAAGTAAATGCAGTTCAGCGTAAAAATGCATAACTCATTTAAAAACCATCTTTAAGCAATTTGCAATCATACCCAGTAACCATTTCGAATTCTTTTGTGTAGCCCTGTATATGGATTACAGCATTTATACACACCATATACAATGCACAAATATAGTAAAACATAAAAGCACCTAGCATAATTAAAAATGCATTTCCAGCAATCATCGCTACTGTACAGTACGTCGGATACAATATAGTATCTGAAATCTTTTGTGTGTCCCTATAAATGCTATGCACTTCTTAATATACATGAAATAAGTTATAGTAAACCTCATCGACGTATATCAATTTGATTATACATGAAATAATCTAACATAATTAAAATACGCCGGAAAAAATTCCCTCCACCCTATATCATTATGTAACGGAATTCTCTTGTGTGGCCCTGTAAATGAATTTGCACCACATATTCTATAGAATGCATATTTTAGTGCACTTGATGAATGCATATAATTTTATTATGTTTGGAAGCATGTAACATCATTAAAAACCATTTTAAACGATTTTTCCCGTAGGCCGTAATGTAACGGAAAACTTTTGACTGTGCCTGTAAATGAACTAAGCATACTACAAACTTCATTTGAAATAGAGTTCGTGCTATGGTAGAGGTTACTAACATCCAAAAATTTCAGAGCGATCCGAGTATATTTACGGGAGTTAGAGCGCGGCCAGACGGCCAGACAAACCGAAGTCATAAACACTTTTCAACTTAGTTGGAAAGTGTTAAATAAACAAATTAAAAAAATCAAAAACCCGACTGCGTAAAAAGCAAACTAATTAATCATTTCTGATCAATGTGAAACTATTTTTTTTTCAATTCCTACTATTAGCTCACACTCTCGCTATATATATCTTGTTCAAATTTTCAATCGTTAATAAAGTACTTATTATTCATCCAATCAAGTTCAAATAAATTTGTTTAAACTTGTAGTGGATGACACTTGATATTAATCCAGTTTTTTTCAAATATTAATTATTTCATTAATTAAATTAAATTAATTAATTTTCAATAATCGAGAGAGCCCTCTTCTTGATCAAGGCATTTTAAGCGCCACTCAAGAAGAAAGAAGAATACGAAAAAAAAAATTCTCTTATTGACCTAAGTAGGAATTGACTTAAAATATTTTTTTATTACTTGTTTATATTACTTACCTATTTTTTTTTATTAACTTGTATTGATGACTTTTAAGTTGTGTTTAATTTTTAGTTCCTATCTGTAAACATTGTTTTGATGAGGTCTGTAGATGTCTATGATGGTTAGAGTTGCAATAAAGCTAGAGATCCTACCTACACAACTTCCATGTTGTATAATATTTTAACGGAGCTTCTGACTGTATAATAGTCAATGAAACATCTTCTTCATTTTGAAAGACCTATCCAATGATATGCCACTCAATAGGGTGCGTAAAAAGATTTTTTCGTCTCTACCGCCCTTTTGTATTTTACGACCGCCATTTTGAATTTATAAAAACAAAACCTAGCTTATAACCATCGGGTCGTTAAGGCGAATTGATAGAGACCTCATTCCTTAAAATCAATCCAGCCGTTGGGATGTTTCGAGGGTACAAAGAAATCCACATACACAGATACGCGTGAAACACATAACCTTTCTTTTCAGTCGGGTAAAAAGACCGAAATTCGATTTTTTATCCTAGTCACTATTTATTTTATTAAAGTTATATCAACGCCAAAAAATCACTCAATACATTCTTTTTAAATGATAATTTTTATAGAGCAATACGAATAAAATTGTATTTTTCGGAGAATTTTGAAGTTGATGTTCCATTTATGGAATATTGGCGTGTAAAAGTTTCAGTGAAATAGCGCTACTTATTCCACGCAGCCCCGCGGCGCATGTCCGAGGGAGGTCAACCCCTCCCCATTCATCCTACGTCATAATGTCATATATCTTATTTGTCGCAAATTTTGTCTACTTTCTGAATACTTTTTCATTAAAACAATTAAAAAATGATTATTTTAATAAAAACCCTTTTTTGGGGGGGGGGGGATTTTACCAAAATTTTGGGGTGGGGGTTTCCGGGGGAAATTTTAGTGGGAAGTTAAAAATTCGGAGTCAGAGACCCAAAAAACACATAGTAAGCCTTTTCCTAGAACTACCATGAATTTTGCTAGGAAGAGCCCCTATGCGGTCTCTATTGCCTGGAATGTAAGAAGAAAGTTGATTTTCATTAAAAGTATTCAGTGAATTATTAAAAACAAATAATTTTAATTTTTTTTTTTGGTATTAATTCTGAATTTTGTAATAAAATATCTGTCAAATTTGTCAACATTGTTAGTTTAGGGAGTGATATAATGTAATTGCATGTCGTGAGTTACATGAGTAATTGCACTGCCCGTTAATCATGTAACGCCTTCATATAAGTTGCGACTTACGTACTTACTGAAATGTCGAAAATGCCGGATCTAGAATATGTTCTCGAAACCGTTTGTATTCCAAACAATATTGAATCTGTTACAAGCAATTTAACTGATAGTTATGAAGCTGACAAAACGGCTGATAAAAAACTTTGCTTATTTTTCTCAAAAGAGCATTTCGTTCTCACGCTTAAATTGTTCAAAATAGCGTTTTTCTATGTTTGAAATTTTTCACTAGGCCTTTTCCTGTTGTAGGACAAAGGTCAAAGGGAGAGAAAAAAAATTGGGAGAAGGCACGGAACTAAGAAGTTATGTTCTTGTAAAATTCTGTTGGAGAAGGAGCTAATTTAGGTAACAGATTAAGATCTACGTGAAATAAATAATATATCTCGCAATATCTAGTATTATTTTTACTTTCTTCTATCTTCAATAGAAGAAAGTATTGTATTCGAAATTTTTTGAGACTTCCGGATTTCGAGGGATTTATACATTTTAGGGGTCAGAGATCCCAAAAAACATGTTTATACAAAATATCTGTCTATCAGGGACTGTGTCCGTCTGTCCGTGTGGCAGAGTATCGCCATTGTACCATCGAAAAATGTATGAAGTTCTGCGTAGAATTGAACCAAATTTTTTGTGTATGTTTTTCGCTATGGCAAGCAGGTTCTCGTTCAATTTAGAAAAATTCCACCGGAAGTAATAGCGCTTTTTGTGCCATTTTGAATATTGTACCATCGAAAAGTGTATGAAGTTATGCATAGAATTGAACCAAATTTTTTGTACATGCTTTTGGCTATGACTAGCAGGTCCGCCTTGAATTTAGAAATATTCTGCTGGAAAGGGGCGCTGTGATAGCGATTTTTGTATAATGTTCTGTATTTTTCGTAGCTCAATGTCCATTAGGCGGCTCGTGCCGCGACAGGAACTCGTGTCCTGCTAAGACGGCTAGTATTGAACTAATAATAGTGAAATATTAACATGTGTAACTACTTTTTGAAATATTAATATGCATAAGATAGAAGAAAATTTTGGGATTGGCAGATCTAACTAGTTTTAGTTTAGCTATAATGAATAATTCTTAGTTTTAAAATATAGATCGATAATATAATCAGGCTTTTTAATCTGCCCAGTTATCGATTTCTAGAAACAGATATTCTTTATTAACAGAAAAGGAAAAACTGTACGTTGTCTTATTTGGGAAACAAGGGCACTAATTAAAAAAAAAATAAATCCGAAAAATATTAATGTTTTGAATAAATCTTTATCTTGTCTATCAAAGTTAAATATATTTTACGCAATTAGAAAAAAATATTTCTGCAACCAAATGCAATAAGAATTATTCTATTTAAGTAAGCTATTCTAAGCTATTTTATTATTTATTCCAAATAAAACATTTCCTTGATTTTAAACTGCATTATTTTGTAGATGAATCTTTTATAACGTAGAGGAAAAGGTGTAAATATGGAAACCCTCTTTTGTTTTTGACTTAAAGTTACTTTAATTAAAAAAAAATTAAGATTTAAGACCTTCATCAAAAACTATAACAAGCTTACTAAATGCGAGGATGCAAAACAATGATTAGTATCAATTGTTTCAATTCAAAAACGAAAATTTACAAAAAGCCCGAGAAAAAATGGGGTGCAAATATGGGTCCTCTCCAAAAAAGGTCACAAAAGCTAGTTTTAAACATTTTAAAACAGGACAAAACAATACAAAATGGTAGAGAATTTATTTATTACAGAGAAAAATTATTTTCAGAAATCGAAAACATAACGGGCTTTTTCAGCCGGCCACAATCTATGTGTACCTACATTTGGCACATAGCACATTTAATCCACACTTCTCTGCGAGTATCTTCACAGAACATTCCATCACAAAAGATGCAAGTTTACTGGATACCCGATACTTACATACTCGATACCCGATACTTACATACTCGAGACAACTTTAGTCCCATCGTTGATATCCAGGTCCACATCATCACAGTCCACAAGGGGAAGGTCAGTGATGAGTCCGAGGATAAATCGAATCGTTTCGTGGGCCGAATTTTATACCTTTGGTCTTCCCACCCCTTTCCCCTGACCGGTCTCTTACTATGGGAAAACTCAATGAGGTCTTCTTGAGACCTTTTTTCAGGCGACTTTTCCACTGATCATTGAATGGTAATCCAGTCATGATGCTGAACCTTGCTGCTTTGCCTCTACGAGTAGGGGTTCTTTTCTTCATGTTGGGGACAGAAGATATGTCGACCAAAGAAACTACATTTAAAGTTCCCGGGGAACATTGCGGTGTTTCAGCAACCTCAGGTTCAGCAGCATGTTTCAGCATAGCTAGAGTTTAATGTTCTTGCATATAGAGATAATTCGAAAAAGACGAGTCCCATATTTACACCAAGAAAGTGTGCCCATATTTACACCAGCCCCAACTAAGAAATATGGCCACTTTCACATGTAACCTAAAGAACTGCATGACTAAAGGCGTGCTTCTAAAATTAGCTTAGGATCTTCGCTTTCCCGATTTCACTCTGAAATTATTTTAAACTAACTATAAGGACATGAAAAGAAAACGATTTCAGATATCTGACAAAAGTTTGCAGTCCCGAACAAACATCAATTCGCACAATAACTCAAGCTGCATTCATACTATTAAAAAAAATGATTCCAGCTGCTCAATATTATCTTATATCAACAAGTGACATCATGTGCAAGCCTTGCTGCCAGTCTTCAGCACCTCCAATGGCCACTTTGGAAGGGGTGCCCATATTTACGCCTGTGCCCATTTTTACACCTTTTCCTCTACTATATAAAATTTTCTACGTGTTTTTAGGGTTTCTGTTACAAAAGCAGAAAATGAAGAGGAAGGAAAAGAGTGGTTCTTCTAAAAGAAAAGCAGCAAAAGTGACTCACGAAAAAATTAGCAAATTACCTAAAATAGATAATTATTGCATATCCAAAATTGCTGCAACAAAAAAGTCTGAAACTGAGGAAGAACTAAAAACTCCCACTGCAACAGAAACAACTGAATCAGAAACAATTGAAACATAAACAGCCAAAACTGAAACAACTGAATAAGAAACAACTGAAACAGAAACAGCCGAAACTGAAACAACTGAATCAGAAACAATTGAAACAGAAACAGCCGAAACTGAAACAACTGAATCAGAAACAACTGAAACAGAAACAGCCGAAACTGAAACAACTGAAACAGAAACAGCCGAAACTGAAACAGAAAACAGCCAAAACTAAAATAAGTGAATCAGAAACAACTGAAACAGAAACAGCCGAAACTGAAACAACTGAATCAGATACAACTGAAACAGAAACAGCCGAAACTGAAACAACTGAATCAGAAACAACTGAAACAGAAACAGCCGAAACTGAAACAGAAAACAGCCAAAACTAAATTAACTGAATAAGAAACAACTGAAACAGAAACAGCCGAAACTGAAACAACTGAATCAGAAACAACTGAAACAGAAACAGCCGAAACTGAAACAGAAAACAGCCAAAACTAAAATAACTGAATTAGAAACGTCTGAAACGAAACAGCCGAAACTGATACAACTTTAAACAGAAACAACTGAAACAGAAACAGCCGAAACTGAAACAACTGAATCAGAAACACCGAAACAGAAACAGACGGAACTGAAACAGAATCGAAAGTTAAAATTAACACGTGTGACATTAGATATTAATGTATTAAAAATTTAAACAAAATATTATATTTTCAACAAAGAGTTATATTATATATAAGGAGAGTAGAATCTTGTTAGAACGAATGTTTCATTTTAAAGAATATTAAATGGATTCTAAAAAAAAATCATATTATCCTATTTCATTATAAAAATATTCACTTTAACGAATTTTTCACCGTAGATCAGTGCTCTCCAGAGATTCGTTGCAACGAGATTTTACTGTATACAGAGTGTTTCATGCAAGATGGGCAAAACTTTAATAGATGATAGTGCACATACAAACAAACAACTTCGATCAAAGAATGCATGGTTGAAATAAAACGCAAAGGTATTGCCACGGGATACTTTTTTTAAATTCAGATTTATTGATCGGTATTTTTTTTTATATAGCGATATTTGCCTTATTTAATGGCAGATTAAATAAAGTGAAAACAAGATGGATTATCAATTTAAAAAAACTGGTGGCAATCAAAAAATTTGAATTAAAAAAAAAGTAGTTCACTCGCAACACTGACTTGGTCCATGCAAACACTAAAGCTCCATTCCTATTTGGAGTTATCGGGAGAAGAATGACAATAATAGCAAGCAAATGTGATAGGGGAAGAAGAACACGTATGCAAAATTTCGCCTCGATTAATATATAAAAGCTGCTGATCCGAGTGTGCAACTGTCAATCGCAGTAGGAATGTAACGAAAGATGTTGTCCTTCACTAATAGGGAAAAGGCTGATATGCATTTTATCTACGGAACTGCAAATGAAAATGGTTCAGAGACTCAACGATTGTACGGAGAGGGGTATCCCACTTTGCTTTTGTCACTTATTCGTTCTTTGCTTGTTTTTGCCTCGCATAACAACATATCTAGTGTTGCCAGTGGGCTACTATTTTTAAATTTAGATTTCTTGATTAGCACCACTTTTTTCAAATTATAGAATTTGCCTTATTTAATGGCATATTAATTAAGACTGAAACAAGGGGAATTTTACCATTTCAAAAAAGTGGTGCCAATCAATAAATCTGAATTTTAAAAAAGTAGTCCATTGGCAACAGTGAATATGACATTTGGCTCCCTCTAGCACCTGTGCGTTTTAATTCCGACCAAACATTATTTGATGAAAATTGTTTGTTTCGATGTTTACTATTACCTCTAAAAGTTTTGTCCATCTTTAATAAAACACCCTGTATATGGAGAGAAACGCTCAATTTAAAACCCACTTATGTTAACATCGAAATGTATTTTCCTTATAAATATCACCTTTCAAAAGACCCAAAAATGAAGTTCGTTGCTTAGTTATTCGCTTATCTATTTCAATGGAATAAAAAAACTAATAAGAAATGGCTGAAATGCATTTAAGGAAATGTTGTTAGAAATCGATTTTCTGAGAGAAGTTATAGTTGATTATCATAATTGACTTTCTTATTATATTCTATCAATAGTATCAATTTGAAATTGGTATGTTTAACATGAGTTATTAATCTATAAAATTTAAACAAGCATTATTAACAATAACGCAAAATTGCTTCAAAGCAGATAATAAGGTTGAATGAAATAAAAGCTCAAAATTTTGCTATGACAAAAAGTTATATTGTTTTTTAATATCAATAATGTATATTATATAAAAAGCTCTTACTCTTATATTTTAAAATATATTTTGATTTATTCATGCTACCAGGGATGAGAGCGCTCCGATCCAAATGGCTGATTTTCACCACTAAATTTTAATAGTATTCTTTATTTTATATAATATCAGAAGTTCTATCATTAAATACGGCAAGAAATACTTATAAAATTTAGTGGTAGCAATTGCTCATGTGGGTCGGAGCGCTCTCATCCCTGTACTACGCAAAGAGGAGGCGATACAAGCAAAAAAAAGTAAATGTTTCACATATTTACTTTTAAAATATACTGAAACAATTTCAAAAATATGAATAAGAACTTATTAACGTATTTTAACAATATTTTTTATAAACAATGCCAGATTAAAAGTGTTTTGAATGTTCGTCTACGTATACGTTCATTAAAATCTTTGTAATTGTAATTAAATTAAATTTTAAGAATATTATGTAATGCCTTAAAAGTTATGACACTTTCCTTATTGAGAAAAGAAATGTTTTATTATTTTATTACGCACATAAATTAATCTCTTCGTTCAAAAATTGGAATCTTAAGTCGAAAAATGCAATTCAAAAGATTTTAAATAATGCAACAAAATTTATAATATAACATGTTTATGCATGTAGTTCAGGAATAAGTTATTCTCTTCCGTTATTTAGATTAATATATTTATTAATACGGAATTCTAAAACAGGCTTTAAATTTTACAGAAGTTGTAAATAATTGCTTTAATTAATTAGAATCGTATTCTTGCATGAATTAAAGTATATATTACTCTGTTATTCATGGCATTAAGTTAAAAATTTAAGTAAAGGTCACATTAATACAGATTAAAATGAAAAGCTTAAGAATGAAAATATATAAACTTGAAAGACTACAATGACGTTAAACATACATGTACTGAATTTAATTTATTTAATTAATTAAAGTTAACTTCCTTTTCAGGTTGAATTCTAAGGATTTAGAGCATTTACTATGTATAAATTACGGTTTATATATACTTGTAATATATGTAAAATAATTTCAAAAGATTTAAATTTAATAAATGAATGTCATAGTTACTATGTTGGATAAATAAAAAAAGTTCTTTAATTACATTGTTTAAAATAACTTTTTGTTATTAAAAAAAAAATGAACTGAATCATAACTGTAATCATACATTATGATTAAAGTATATGCATAAGTTCCAATATGTATAAGTTTCAAGTGATATTAAAGTTTATCCACCCTACACCCTTTTCAAAAGTGGTATAAAAATAAATAAATAAATAAAAATACGAAAATAAAATCTTGGATTAATGCGGCACTAATTTATTTGTGACTGCGATAATAATTAGTTGCACAGGTAGGGGACATTGTTGCCAATGAATCTCCACGAAAAGTTAAATTTCCTTCTCTTAGTTAAATGCAGTAAAAATTTTTAAAAAGAGAAAATTAAAAATGATAGTAACTATTACAGCTCATATTCAAAATATTACAATAATAGAGAAAAAGTAATAAGAAAAAAATATTTTTCATTTATTTATTTTTGATACTAAGTAAATGCAATTAAATTTCTTATAAATTAAATCTAAAATGCTTAGATAACATTTTAACATTTACAAAATATAAAATACAGTACAATAAATTAGGTATACAGCTTTCTGAAACACATCAAAATATTAGAACAAAATTTAGATTGGTTCAAAATATTAGAATATTTTAATTTACACAACAATTATTACCTTATGTATATGAAGAAAATGGTAGTTAATATTTTGTAGCATCCCCTTTAGCTTCATAACAGCATTCAATCGATCTTGAATACTATATACAAGGTGTTAACAAACATTTCTATCTATATTAGCCCAAATAGACTTTATACGCGCCACTAACGCAGTTTTACTTGAAGGAGGATTTTCTTGGAGTTTTTTCTTCATTATACACCATAAGTTTTCGATAGATTAAGGTCTGGTGAGTTTGTTGGCCAAGGAGGTACCTTAATGTTGCGTTGGCGAAACCAATTCTTAGTTGACACCGAGGTATGCGGTGACGCTAAATCTTGTTGAAAGATGAAATCATCTTCAAATAAACCTTCTGATGATGGAATCATGCAATATTCCAAAATTCCTTGATACATCTAAGAGTTAACCTTTTCGTAGACGATGCAAAACTTTTCAAGTCGTTCTGCACTCATGCGACCCGAAAACCTTGACACTAACAGCAAATTTTACGGAACTTTTAATGCATTCTTTATCAAATGCTTCTTGCTTCATTCTCCAAACTCGAATACCTTAATTTCCATATGAACCACAAAACATATTTTCATCACTAAATAATATATTTTTCCAATCTTCTTCGCTCCATAAACGTCTTTATTTACACCAATTCAATCTTATACGCTTTTGTTTTGCAGTCATGAGAGGTTTTGTTTACACGAGATTCAAACTTAAATTTATGGAGATGCCTTAATGTTGTCGATGTAGAAACTTCAACTAATTCTTCTTTCCATTTTCGGTGCAGGAATCGCACACATTTAACTGGTTTTTCTTAACTATACGCTTCAGTTTCCTGTCATCTCTAATTTTTTTGGTTTTCGGCCGCCATTTCGGCAATTGTTTTGAAATTTTCCGTTTTTTTAATATTGTGTTAGTATTTTACTAACGCTTGATTGCAACCAATGTAAATAATTCGCTATATAACATTGATTTTTAAAGTACCGATACAAATCAAGCATACGGAGTTTAATAGATTCATGAATATCTCACACTACCCATTTTAAGACGAAAAAGCAAACAGACTGCAAAAAGAATACTGATTTAAAATAAAATCGTCTGAATTTAATCAATGATGCCACCAGTTATGAATTGCTGATAATTAAAAGAGAATTAATATATATAAATGAGAAATATTCTAATGTTTTGAAACACTTGAATAAATATTCTAATATTTTGACTTTTCAAATTTTCAATTTTTTTCCGTTAATCTTTTCAAAAATGATATTAATTTTAACATATTAAATAAGTTTAATCAACAATATCTTTTTAACAAAAATATCGTTTGCATATTTGCACTAAGGCTTATGTCAGACGAACGTCTTTTTGCACGCTTTTTTCCCTACATATCATCCCTACACAATGCTAGCGGCATTGTGTAGGGATGATATGTAGGGGGAATAAAGCGTGCAATAAGACGTTCGTCTGACATTAGCCTAAAAGATATTAAATTACCAAACGAAATTTTCAATTTGTAAAAAAAAAAAGTAATTATTCTAATAATTTGAATATGAGCTGTAGATTACGTTTTTAAAAATCCCAAGGGGTCGGTATGTTTCAATCAATTTAATGCAAAAAGAATTTTCTTTATCCCTTAACGGACGGTAGCTTTAAATACAATATTTTATTTTTATATTCTATTCGCCCCACTATATTTTAAAGTAAATATTTTAGTAATTTTTTCTTGCCCATTTCGTTAGCCGTTAAAGTGTTTTTTTTTTTTTTTTAACTGTCGTGTCAGCGAATAAAATTGGTTAAGGGTACCAATGCGGCTTATGTGGCCGTGGTCCATTAAGGGTTAAATAAGTTTTACATCTCGTCTAACACGAATCAAGTACATGGGATGATCTAGTCATGATACATTTGAACTTAAAAAAGAAAGGGAAGATTTAAATGTTTATTTTAGAGAAAATTTGTTTAATCAACGTCAGTAACATGCATAGGTAGACATTCCTCCATGTAAGTTTGACATAAGAGTTTTTGGCGTATTTGAAGTTAATCATATGAGAAAATATAAACTTTCCTGGTAAAATATTAGTATTTTATACATTTTGTGGAGTATTATTCAAACAAATTCTGACATATTCCTCTTAAGTATTTTTTTACATATAATATTATTATTATAAAATTTAATAAAAACATTATTACTATGCATTAACTATAATATTTTTAATTTATCGTTTTTACGGTAAGATAGTTTTAAAAACATTCTATACGGTTTAATATCCACGGCTTCACTGATTATGTCACGTAAATACATATGCCCGTAAAATTGACGTAATTGTTTTTGACAGACGTTTCGAGAACATGTTAAAATTGCCCGGAATAAATTGGAGTTTAATACTTATCAGGAAGCACTAAACCAAAAAATACGATACTTTACTCTAAAAAGTGAAATTTTCTCTACTTTTTTTAATTTGTAGAAGAGAATATGCAACGAGGATTACTTGCAATTGAATATTTCACATAGACTTTGTAAAGCTTCTGTTACCGACCAAAACATGGTGCGTGTTGGAGCGAAAAATCTCCGGATTTTAGTTTTACAAACCGCTCTTGACAGATTGATGACACGGTTTGATGACACTTTTGGTATTTTGTACGGGTTCCTGCTATGGATAATTTTTTTCTTTCTTAATATTTCGTCTAAAAAACAGTTTTAAAATATCCAATCTTGTGAAAATGCCTTTTTTAAACTGTCATTGTATAATTGTGAAAGTATTCAAATATTTTAAAAAAAGAACTTATCTAATTGTTTAAAGTTTGGTGAAAGGTAAAGAAATTATATATATATTTTTTCTCTAGTACAATATGTAATTTAGCAATACCTTTACCTCTCAACATGCCATGTATGTAAGAAAAAAATGTACAATTTTTTGCATAGGAATGTGGCTGAATTGTTTGTCTACGGCTCACATTACTAGCATTTTAAAAAATTGGAAATATTTCAGACAAAAATTAGTATAACAGCATGCCAGAAAGATGTTTTGGACTTTAAAGCGTCTAATTTAAAAAAAAAAAAAATAAAGTAAAACTTCAAATGATTTCTTTTTATCAATATTTGATAAGGTAAAATAACGTATTTTAATTAATTGAACATAAAAATAAAATGAAGCTTTGAAATAAATCACTATTATATTAACATAAAGTACGTAATTAAAAAAATACACTAAAAAAACTAAACAAAAAACTCTTATAAAAATATATGTTTTATTATTTTTTTTAAATTCTTATACCATGCGTCAACATTACGTTGAATTACATGGTGATGTATATTATTTTAAGCTTTAATAGCCATTCCAAAGTATTCTAAAACACAAAAAAATATATTCAAAAATATTTTTAGATTGTTTTATACATTATCTGAAGCTTATTCAGAAACATTATGGGTTGGGTTGGGTTGGGTTGATTTTTGACGGTCAATTATCTACACGAGGGATATAGGCCCGGGGGGAGTGCCCTCCGTGGGGGTCTTTCTAAGGGAACCTAATCCGTATTAACGCATGGAAGATCCACGGCTCGAAGAAAACCACGAAAACTCCGAACGATTAGGCCGACGGGCGCAATTGGGATCGAACCCAGCACCTCCCGTCTACCAGCTTCGAGAGCGGAACCTCTCGGCCACTGGTGGGGCCAGAAACATTATGAGCAGGGCCGCAAAATCTCCATTTGGCATCTGGTGCAAAAATCCTTGTTCATTTGTTTAATCATTTTCTGTACATTAACAGGGGTACGTTTCGGCGCCTTTTGAGATTTACGGTGTCGGGTACAAGGGCGCAAACACAAGTTTTTAATCAGAACCATCAAGAAATAAAATATTAGTAAAGTGATAGATACACAAAAACCATAGAACATTCATTTTAAGATGTTAACTTTGAGGTTTTCATTGAATTTATATCATGTCCTAAGTTTAATAGAGTAATTCTTAAAAAACTGGTAATTTCATGTCGCAGGGGGTCTTGTGGGTGTATTTTTAAAATTACGAAAACAAAAAAGGATTTAAACTATTGATATCAATGAGTTATATATATAAACTGTGATTAGTTGCTTATAGAAACTGAAATATGATGTGAAAAATATTTTTTTAATGCAAATAGGATTACCTCACTCTGTCCCCACTCTCACATACAGGGTGCGTCAGGTATTTGAGAACACATGCTATAGGTGACCCTGTATATCTGTTAAAAATCTATTTATGTTATATGTAAACACGTCAGAACCTAAACTAACTGAATATATGAAGAGGCATGGTGTCATTGGCTCATTGGCTCTAGAACAGTTCGATTAGAGATTGCCACATTCTTGAACTCGCCCGGTCATTCATCTTTAATGTTCTCTCTGAAGGTTGCCAGGTTTCATGTGGCAAAAGTTTCATGTAGGAAAGGACATTGTCAGCTATATGAAAACATCAAGACATCGGAATTCGTAAATCAAGTCCATGGAAATCCTACGAAGGCGGTGAGGGCACTCGCGAGGGAAATGCATGTTGATGAGGCCACAATCTGATGTATGATTCATAAGGACATTCGTTAGAGGTAGTACGTCATGAGGAGTGTACAGTTCTTGCACGAGAGAACAAGGGATAACCGCATGGCTAGAGACAAGCGCCTAATTAACAAGCTTAAACATCAAGAGGATTTAGCCGTGCTCTTGTTCTTTTCAAAAGAGAAAAACTTTGCCTAAGCCAACAAATGGAACCGCAAAAAGATCGGTGATGGTGTAAAATCACCTAAGAGATTCTGAGGGACAAGTAAAGAAAATTTCTTACCTCACTGACAATTCTGGAGGTTCCTGAGAAGCAAGGACGATCTGATGCCACCACATTGCATTCTTCAAGGTTGCCAGAGTCAACGCCGTTGCTTATACCGAGCTGTTAAAGCACTAAATTACTTCTCTAACAGGTGAGATCCCGTCCGACTTTTAACAAGACTCTGCTCTATCCCATACAGCCCATACAAACCAAAAATGGATGACCAAAGCATTTATGACGATGTCATCCTCAATTTGTTGCCCGCTGCCCCCTCCCCCCCCCCAGCATCCCAGATATTAACCGAATGGGCTATTAGGTATGTGGCGTAGTTTAGAGCGACTCCAATAGTCATCCACACAACAATATTGTGGATCCCAAGGCAGCCGTTGTGTTTTCACAGGCAAATGTTCCCAACAATCATCTGATCATTATCTGCAGTAAGTCTTAACAGCCTGTAGAGGCGGTTATTTCGGCTGGCAGTGGTTTCAATGAATGGTGTCATCCAGTGTGTATGTGGTCATTAGTACAAAAAGTTAAAATTAAAAAATTGCTCTATGTCTAGTGTATATTCCTGTTTGAAAGCAGTCGTTGGTTTGTTCTGAAATACCTGACATGCCCTGTATAGGAAATAAATTTATTTTTCTGAAATTATAGCATGTAGGTTTATAAAATTTTATATACCATATATTAAATACAAGTAAATATTTATCCCCTTTATCCAGTTTATTCTGTTTATATTCTATGCAATGAAAGAAATTAGGCACTTTTTATTTTTGTTTCTAGAAATTTACATGATTCCCTCAAGTTACAATAAATCCGCGTCTATTTACTCAGTAAAAGGCAGCACGTGCATTATATAGCTCTACATTGATATACATACCCTTGCTTCAAAAGTGTCACAACTCAAAAATTGGGTTTTTTGAGTTATGGCTACCATTCTACTTGATTTTTTCGCTTCTACCAATCACCTAAAGTATGAGATAATGCACTGAAAGTCCATCCACCTGGTAGCAGTTGTGTTTGCGAGATGGTCGCTAACCCTACAGCAGGCGGAAACAGTTTTTCGCATTTCCTGAAAAGCGGAGTTTTTTGAGTTATGATATTGAAGCAAGTGTAAATAAATATATTTTAATTGGGTGCGACACTAAATTCTGAAAAATCAGAATTCCTGTTTTCTAGATAGTTTATTTTATGTATGCTTTGATTTTACTTCTGCGTATAAGAGTTTATACCTTGTGTCCCAAAAATGAGCGATGATTTTAAAATTCAATAACTTGCAAACGGTGACAGATATTAAAAAAATTCTTGCAGGAGGGTTATGTATGATGTCGGGAGTTTTTTTCTTTTACTGTGATTTTTTATTTTAGTTAGAATTTCAAAAAATAGATGGCGCTGAGAGCAATAGGTGCTCAGTCCAGACCCGATTTTTGGTACTTCGGGATTCATTCAATATATTTTAATCTCCTTTTTTCGCATGGAAGAAGAGAGCGGCCGCAAATATCGAGCCTGGATTTAGAGGTTATTGATTGCAGCGCCATCTATCGATGCTATGTGTAACTGAAACTCAGAATCGCAGCATACAAACTCCTGACATCATACATAACACTCCTGCAAGAATTTTTTAAATATCTGTCGCCGTTTGCATGTTATTGAATTTTAAAATGATCGGTCATTTTTGGGACACCCGTTAACTTGCAAGAATAACAAAGTAGTGTTCTTTATGCTGTTAATTTAGGATTTTTTGTCAGCTGAACATTGCTTGTTGAACATTGAAAAGCAAATTCGTAACTGTTACTTCAGAAAAACAGATATTTCGCATTGATATTTCAAAAAACTAATTAATACATAGTGAAAAAGCTAATTTGCAAGTTTTCTAAAGTTACTGGCAACGAAAGAGACTTTTATTTCAGAATTTTTTTTTAAACTCAAAAGTCTATAGGTTTTATAAGGTAAGCGAATGCTTTTGAGAATCTTGGTAATTAGTAATGTATTACATTTTCACCAAACTTATTGCTAAATCAAGAAATATTTCTCTTTCATAACAGTGTAAATTAAATTAAATCTCCCATATCAAAATATTTCTGTACTTTTTCAGCAATAAAATGCAGAGGAAAATATCTTTGTTCATTAATCTTTAAAAACATTGTCTTGCAATTCACCATACTTTTGTCCTTAAGCCTTCTCGGATTAAAAGAATAAAAAACAAAATAGAGTATAAATTAAAAGAATTATTAAAGCTTATGAATATTATTTGGGAATTTATTCCTTATTAACTAAAATGGAAAAGATTGTTTGTTTTGTCTTAAATTACTGGAATGTGAATGTTTATATCTGTTGATACATTTTTATTATAGTATTTTTTTCATTATGTTTGACTCAACGTATTGTTACCAAGAATTCGAGGCGACTGTTATGCCATTATTTTAATTTTTCAATCGCTTTTGAGTTTTGAATTGGTGATTTCTTTTTAATTGTAAATAGAAAAAAAAGTTTGCACATTTTATATAAACTTCAGCTGTAGGGGGTGGGGTATAGTAATTGCGTGACAATATTTTCAGTTACGCAGAAATCGGTTTACCTTAACCCTTTCAGGGGCAAGGCACTTTTATTCGTAAAATGCTGAAATGAGTGAACAGCACCAGAATTTACAAACAAATTTATTTCAAACTAAGCATAAGCTTTTGTTCACGTGCCTCATAAAAGCAAATTTTTCAATCCAAAACTCTGGTACCAGTGTGGCATTTAAGAATTAAAATTAAGTGGTTGAAAAATGATCCACCGCCCTTGAAGAAATTAAAAGAAAATATTGAAAAAAAAATCCAGAAACATTTCTGGAAAATAAATTAACATAAAACTATTTTTTTTTTTTTTTTTTTTTTTTTTTTTTTTTTTTTTTTTTATTTAGCTCAATGATAGTAACAAGCAATTTCGATGCGATTTATGTTTTATTTTCTTTTTGAAGAAATTGCTGGTTTCAATCGAAATATTTTCATTTGATACTAGCCAAATTTCCACTTGTGGGTATATTAACTCATTAAAGCCGGTTGGTAAGAAAACTTACCATGCCAGGCGAGCAAAATTTTTAAATTTCAATACCAGTATTTTAGTTTGGAAATTTTCACATTATCTAATCTCAGATTTTGAGCGGTTAAATAATTCAAAATTACAAAGTCGCAAAAACTGGTGTCGAAGAATTAAAAGAAGTGTAAAGGAGGCTCATCGTTAATGAGTTAAGTGTTAGGAGAGAAATCAGAGTTTTCAGAGAATTGTTTTTGGGCAACCACCTGCCCATTATTTCTTAACAACCTTTCAGATTTTTATATTGCAATAGTCCTTTTACACGAGGCCTCAAACTTGCATCTATTTTCTGACTCACAGTATTATGCGACAGCTTATTTTCGACACCATATGGATTCATAGATTCAAGTTCTAAATGAAACTATGGGGAAACGGAAAAAGAAATATAAATTTAGGCTAGCTTAGTTTATCTTAATTCAATTAGCTGTTTTCAAAAGGACTGAAGAAATAAAAATGCAATTTAATGAACAACAGTATTATGTTTCCAGTATTGGTTCAAATGTTTTCAGATTAAGGGAGGATTATGGAGGCCTATGGAAACGTAAAAATTATAAGCAAATATGCTAATGGTAAAATTATGTAACTTTGAATTCAATTACAGACATGAAAAACTGTTTAAAGAAGCTAGTGCATGCCTTTTTTGGAATTTTTTTTGGTGAATCATTATTTTCTAATAAAAACTTTTTGTCCGATAACTTGGATTCATCTTGCGTTCTCTTTAACCCTTTCAAGGGCGGTGTTCTTAAAAATGGACACCTAATTATAATTCCAAAACTGCCAAACGGCACCAAGAATATTTAATGAAATTTTTACTATTATAATGTACGTGAAAATAAGCAAGTTCCTATTTTCTAATAAATTCGTTTATAAATTCCGGTGTTAGTCCATTATTTCATCAGTTTATAAACAGAATTACTCCGCCCCGGTAAGGGTTAAAACAACTATATACAAAGCTGATATAAATTATTTTGCTCAAACAACAACATGTATAGTATTTTCTAAATTGCTTTCTAAGGTATAACATCAAATCTTACCCCTATTTTTTTATCTTTTTGATTCATTCTTATTTGATCTATTACATTTTTTAGTTATTGGGATGACATGATCATTGATCATGTAAGGTTAGTTGGGGTAACTGGACCCATGAGGTAACTGGGCCATAGGCTATTTTATAAAGAACAATGCACCTTATATCTACTTCCTAAAACAACGTGTGTCAACTTTAATCACAACTCTCACTTTGCTGTGATAGGTTGTCAAAAATTTACGTTTCTTTTTCTTAAAACAACGTCAATATGGTTGAACTTCCTTGGCTTTTTATTAAAATACTATAAGTACTTTTATTAGACAAACTTTTTTTTAATATTAGGCATATAACTACATTAATACTATTAGGTATTTATACATATTTACTTCTTGTTTCAAATGTAAACCCTGTGTCCTAGGTACCCCATAAATGTTTCAAGAATGGGGTAACTGGGACGCGTATCCGGGGTAACTGGATCCAGCATGGTCCAGTTACCCCAATAATTATAAATAATTTTTTTGAGTTTCTCTTATTATGGGAAATAAATTTCTCCATTGTTTTTGCTCACACTAAAGAAAATTATAAAATACCTTATTAAAATTACATAATAAAATTAAAAAAAAAAAAAAAAACATATTGGGTGGTATCAGTCCAAATTTCTTGACCCCTTGAGAGGCGGTGATGCCGTTATGGCATCACATAATTTTAATCCATAATTGCCCCATTGGCACCGGAATTTTATAATAAAAATTTCAGATTTATTAAGTACGCGAAAAACTCTTACTTGTTTTCAAATAGATTCTCTTGTAAATGCTGGTGTCATTAAATTATTTCAACATTTTACGATTTGCAAGTGCCTTGCCCCTGAAAGGGAAATAGCCAAACCTTGAAATTGTACGATACAACAGATAAAGTACTTAAGTACTTACGTAGCAGTTTGTTCATAGATTTACCTTGTTAATTTTTTTCCTTAAAATAACCATGTGACTTTTACACTTATTATCTATACTAAAGTACATAAGTACGTACTTAATTTTTATGTTTTTGGTATAAATAAATCAATTATTTTCACTTTTATTGCTTTTTTGAGACACATTGACAGCAAAGGTTTCCCTTACAACGCTCTTTAGTTGATATATAATTTACATGATCTGCCTGGTTTAAATTTTTTTAAGTTGCTTACAATTTTTCAAACAGGACCTGATATCCCATAAAATAAATAAATAAATAAATAAATAAATAAATAAATAAACGCGTGTGGAACATAGGCCCTCCTGGTCCACTTACCCCATTTTTATGGGGCAACTGGACGCATGAGGAAAGAAAAAGGAAATATGCATATTTTTTATATTTTTATGTATTAAAATTTAATTTTGAGCATTTCTGCCTGATAGAGGGAACCTAACTAAACACATTTACAGAAGTTCAGATTTTAATTCAAATGAACATTAGCTTTTTGAAGCTGAATTGTCAGAAACTCCAGCGTCAGATTGTAAAATCATGGCCCAGTTGCCCAACTAACCTTAATTTAGTTTTTGGAAAATTTTGGCACTCGGATATGAAAAAGTTCGAAGACTGTTCTATGGCTTCAAAGAGAAATGGCTGGAAAGATGTAACTAATAGTCAATAAATGCTCGGAAAACCGTATAACCTCTTACTCATTATTTTGTACAGATTCCTTGTTTCGTTTTACTCTGCAAGTCAATTACGGAATATTTTTGTCCAAAACGTGAAATTTAAATGCGTATTTTGCAATTAACTTGTACGAATCCCTCACGTTAAAACATTTTTCATATGCCTATTACAACCGCAATACTTGAAATTGTTCTTTGAAAAAGTTCTTGTTAAACTGTGTATTTCTGCATGTCATTTATACTACCAAACTATTTAAATTCAGATTCTAAATGAAAAATAAAAATAATAAAAATAATAAAAAATCATTAGCATTTAAAATTATTTCACAATTACAGGATGTTTCAGAACATTCCAGTGCATAAAATGTAATGTTTTCATAAGAGGTGGTGCCATTACTTTTACAATATAAATATAATAAGGGATTTTGGTAGTATTTTGAAAAACTGTTGTAACAGTTATAATCAGGGTTCGCAAAGCTGGACCCAGTTTTTTGGTGTTTTTTCAGACTGGACCCACTTGAAAAAGCCCACTGAAAAACCCACAATGTGGTTTTTTTTTTTTTTTTTTTTTTTGATTTTTAGCAATATTTAAAATTTTAAACATACATTTAATGAATGTAAGTCTTTTCAGTTAATTTTGAAAAAAAAAATTAATATATAAAAGACATTATATAAACACCTGAAGTAAAGAAAAAAATGTATTTTAAACACATTGAAATATTTTACTAACGTAGAATATAGTAGGCAACATACATAGTAGACAGGGGCATCGGAAAAGGGGGGCGGCCAAGCAATCCTTCCTCTCACTGGATTTTCTTTTCCCTTTGGATTATATTGTCTCATTTAAAGTAAACTTTAAATGATAAACATTGAAAAAAATGACTTTCTTTTGTAATGAATTTGCTACTTTTTTTTAATCTGTCTTATTGTCACAGTTTTTCATGTGCAAGGCAAGTAACATACCTGATCACTTTCAGAATTTTTGGAATGTTACCAGAAATTTAGAACAGATTAGTAAGGGGAATTTGTAGTGTGAGCCAGTACAAGAGATTTTGAAGTTCCTACAGAGAATGTTCTGTCTCTGCTCGCATTCCATTTACTGTGATTAATCGAACATTCTTGATGCATTGAAAAGTTCAACAAAAACGATTTTTCTTAGAAAATCTGTAGCATTGGAATTGGTAGATATTTTTGCTGTTCGAAGGTAAGGGGGATGAGGAGGGAGCCCGAAATGCCCCAGAGCAATACATTTTTTTTTTTCATACTCTCCTGTCATATTTCACAAAATTACAAAATTTAATTTATTCCTTAATGTTTATTTTGAAATAATGCACATGCACATTTTTAATTATGGATAAAATTAATTGTTAATTAATCTACATAATTACTTATTAATGAGACCCTTTATCATTGATTGATTTTTTTTTTTCAGTTATTTTGATCATACTGAGTTCGAAACTATTTGAGCCCCCTCCCTCTCCATAATTTTTAAATTGCCATGTTACTGATAGTACATAATTATAGGTAAAGGCATATAATAGGAACGTCTTTATATAAAAAATTCAAATCAATTATATTCCTGAAAAAAAAAAACTTCTAAGTAGATCAAAATTTTACTTTTTATGCAACTTAACAATTTACATTTTATTTTATGTTAAAAAATAATTTGTGAGAATACTGACAATTTAAATTAATATAATTTGTACAATTTATAATTTGTAAATTAATATTACAATTATATTGTGCATAAGGGAACAATATACATATTTTGCTGTATTGTATATATAATATATAAATAATATAATATACAATAATGTAATATCACATATATTATACTTTTGAAAAAACCCGATTTTCCCCTGGGAAAATTGGGTTTTTCATGATAAAAACCGAAAAAACTCACGTGGGTTGGGCTTTTTAAAAAAAAAATAACCCTTTTTTGCGAACTCTGGTTATAATCAACATCTATCTTTTACTGTTTTAAAGAGTTAAATTTGTGCTTATCTGCAACTAACATATCATTATATTCAATTAATAACGCTAGAATATACAATTTACATAAATTCTTTACGTGCCTGTGATATCATTCATCTTATTAATAATTATGTTTGTAGAATTTAAAAAAAAAAAAATCTGACGCATGAACAATTTCGTATGAGAGAATCCTTAAAAGGTTTCTTTTATTGGTAAAATGCTGAATCTAAAAAATTAAATTCTGTCCATTTAATATTTGTATTTAAAAAATATGTAGGCGACCAATATAGACCGGGAGGCGACAGCACATAGAATCATCTCATCGAGTTCACGGCTGAAATTCCAAAATTAGTTAAAATTCGATTCGCATATTAAAGCGCAATTGGTCTGCCAAGTTTTATCTTGGTGGAAAACACCTGAAAACCTGATTGTAGCTGTTGACTCGTACGTTTACCGTTGTGTTTTCCTGCTCCCAGTCCTCCATGTTTTCATGCCTTTGGGTGCAGGAAAACGTAACGGTAAACCTACGAGTCAACCGCTAAAATCGGGTTTTCAGGTGTTTTCGACCAAGATAGGACTTTGCAGACCGATTGCGTTTTAATATGCGAATCGAGTTTTAACTAATTTTGGAATTTCAGCCATGAACTCGACGAGGTGATTGTCTGTGCTGTCGGCTCCTGGTCGAATACACTCGGTATAAACAAAGTAATCCAGAAAAACTTCTTAATATTTGGTTGATTTTACTGCTTAAGATCTTAATTTGGGGGTTTGAGCACATTTCAACAAAAACCATATGTAGGGGATATTACAGCTTCAATCCATTTCCTGAATTAAAAAAAACACAGGGAAACTAAACCACATGAAATCATACCACGACAAATCCACAAGTTTAACAAACATGAAAATATTTGAACTCCATTGTCATCAGATAAGCCTTGTCTTACGAGTATGTGAAATACGATAATTTTACATCTTGGTGGTTTACAGTGTTGGATGAGCACGATGATTCCATAATCCGCATTATGTGCAATGTGAAATGTATTCCAAAACTTGAGGATTCGAGTGGAACACCCAGTATTTACTTTTGACGAAATGGATTGAAGCTGTAATAGCCCTTACAGATGTTTTTTGTTGAAATGTGTAAAAACTCCCAAATTAATATATTAAGCAAATATTAAGCAGTTTTCCTAAATTACAGTACAGCCCCGATTATCAACGGGATTGGGTGGCAAGGGCTCCGCGGATAACAACAAGTTGGAAATTGCTCGTCAAACGTGGCAAATGAGGTGCGTTCGTACTATAACTAGTTTTATAATTATTTTTTGCACCCCATATTGTACTGAATGTGTATTTATTTGCAATTCGTAAGTGCATAGTCTGTAACATCATTAAAATGCACTTGCAATAATTTTTTCACATTCCCCTTAATGTAACGGAAAACTTTTGACTGTCCCTGTAATTAAGCTATGCATCCGATTTTCATGAAATTTGAAATGGCTCGACAAAATTTTGCAGCAATTATATATTTAAAATTTCAGCCCATTCGGAAAGCTGTAACATCATTAAAATGCACTTGCAATAATTTTTCCCATTGGCTTTAATGTAAAGAAAAACTTTTGACTGTCCCTGTAATTAAACTATACATCCGATTTTCATAAAATTTGAAATGGCTCGACAAAATGTCGCAATAATTATATGTTTAAAATTTGAGACCATTCGGAAAGCTTTAACATCATTAAAATGCACGTGCAATAATTTTTCCCATTGGCCGTAATGTAAAGAAAAACTTTTGACTGTCCCTGTAATTTAACTATACATCCGATTTTCATAAAATTTGAAATGGCTCGACAAAATTTTACAACAATCATATATTTAAAATTTCAGACCATTCGGTTGGGTAGTTTTTGCTCTATTATATGCGGACGGACGGACAGACAGACGGACAGACGGACAGACAGACGGACTGAACGACGACAACAGGTGCTACGTATTTATATAATTACGAACGCACCTAAAAATCGCGGATAACCCGAAAAAGACTGAAAATGGAGTGCAAACACGAAAAAAAAAAAAAAAAAAAAACGAAAATTCAACATAAAAACTATGTTTTAGTGTACAAAAAACATGATAAAACGTTTAAAATACAAACATATGCACAATAAGTCAGAAACCTTTGCTTTACGTCTAAATCACTAAAATAAAGAACAGTAAACAAGAAACAATGCCGTACATACTGTACAAAAAGAGGTGAGTTACATCTTTTTTTAAAAATCAGTCACTTGTTTTTGCTTCTTGTTTTGGAAACACATTTTCTTTATTCTAAATTGTAAACTATTATTTTTCTTTTAGTATGGAATAATTTTTATCTCAAAAATGAAGTTATTCTTGATATGCTCTCCTGGAATTTATCATAATAGACTTGTTTAATTGTAAAATATTTTAATTGCTGTTCTTACGTTTGGTTAATAAAATCAAGAAAGGACATCAAGACTTTACATCTGATATTTCAAACATGGCAACCGAATCTAGAAATATTCTTCTGTGACTTTCGAATACATTGATTTTTCTGTTTACATTTAATAGTAGGGCTTATTGTATTTTGCTTGCTGTTGACTTGATTTAAAAAAAAAAAAAAAAAAAAAATTGCTTCGCGGATAATCCGCTCATGGATAATCGGGGCTTTACTGTACTTTGTTTATACCCAGCGTACTGGTATACCGGTTTATTCTGATAAGGTAATTCCCCGATTACATTTGGAAGTTCATTGGTTAAGTATAAAGGGGGGATGAGGGAGCTAATCCCCCTTAATTTAGCTAAATGATTTTTTTTTGTCGACTTCTTTATATTTCGAGGACATTATTCTTTGAAATAAGAGTATAATATGCAATTAATGTGAATAGCCTGTTAGCTCAATGCCATAAGTTTAACTGGTCACTTTTCTTTTTATTTTATGTGTATTTACACAACTGAAACAAAGCTGTTAAACAAAAAGAATTTTCGTGTCCATTAACATTCATTAATATATAGCTTGTAACACAAGAATTCCATTAATCAGGTAGTCATTTAATATTTATTTATTTGACAGCAATACATCAGGATCAGGATTTCTGCATGCATTCTGATGATGAGCAGGATTAGCGTACTTAAAGTTAATTTTATTAATACAATAAACTGTACCTTGCTTACAGATGTTCGTTATATTAGGAAATGATAATTTGCCTTATAATGCAACACAATGCACACAATTTATGGTATAATTTAACTAGGGAAAGAATATAAAAATAAAAAAAATAAGCAGGAAGCAGTAACTCTGCTTTTTCAGATATAAGTGTCCCCCCGATGAGTAAATAAATAAATATATATATATTATAACCAGAATTGTGACGAAAGAAAATGTTTAAGAAGAAGTCTTTCCTTAATTCATAGCAAACCTAACAAAATCGGCTATCTAATGATACATATGCCTTCATTTGTTTGTAACATTAAGATGGATACTTAAAATTAAATATAGTTTATAATAGCTTCACGTTTTGTTAGAAATCATTCATTTATATATTTTTTAAAATAGCACGCATTTTAATTACATTTTTTTTTTCAGTTGTTATGACCAAATGGCAACAAAAATATATAGCATTCAACTATTTTCCTTTTTCTTTCTACAGAAATAGAACACTTCAGTTGCCACCATTACAGAAATGGCATTAAAAACTACAAAAAAATTAATATCTCGAAAATAAATTGGGATGCAGTTTTCAAATAAATTGCATTTAAGAGTACTTATTTCTCCGATACGGTGGTGTAAAAATTGAAAACGGGCGATGCTTAGAAGATAAAAAAAAATTACAGTAGAGGTTATCAGTATTTAACTGTACAATGATACATGGTCTTCGTTTTACTGCTGGCTTCTGTAACAGAACGTTATTTTTTAGGGATGACACATTAATTGCTGACTGAAAGATATACCATGTCGTGGGTTAAAAATTATCTTTGATGTCTAGAAAAGATATGTTTATATCTGAGACACCATTTCGTACTAAAAAGAGAACGCACTAGCAACTATTTCTATTTTCTAACCATTATTGTTACATTTTTAATACATTTTTCAGTATATATCTATTCTTTACAAACTGTTGAAAAATTTGTGTTTAATTGACACTTATTACTTTAATCACAGATGCCAACATCTGTTAATTATTCCGGTGTTTTGTCCGGAGTTGCAAAGCTTGTAAATTAATATGGATCGCTTCGTAATATCCGTAAATAAGAAGAAAAAATGAAGAAAACCAAGTAATACGCTTTTGGAGTTTTATTTAATAAATTAAGTTATTAGCATAAGATAAAAAACACATCTTTATTGAATGGTTTCAAGCATCTAACTTAAACTTTTCCTCTAAAGTTTTATTATAAGTTAAAGCTGTAAGTACAATGCTATCGATAACGACAAGCTCAATTGCATTTTCTCATTATAACACATACAATTTGGGGTAAAATTAGTGTTTACTTGACATCTATTATGACATTTAGAAAAGGTAATTTTGTGATGCTCATTGATTTTATCAAGTGCATCATATTTTAATTATTTTTATGTAGTTTCATTCTCTGAAATGTACTTCATGCAAATATGTATATTTAATTTAGTTCACATATTTAAGCTATTTTAGGTAATTAATAACTAAATTTGATGAAACATTTAAAATTATTGATTTTTAAAGTAGTAATGTTGGCTGACAGAATTTCATTGCCCTATTTCGAAAAGCGTATATTTTAGGACCTATCCTCATTTCTGTCATATTTTCACCAATTCTGAAAAATATTTATCAACGATCTTAGGCTTATATATCTAAAATATAAATAATAGGACATTACCGAATTAAGATTGCTTAATATTTAGATTATGCTGTATACACACCAATTCGTTCTCAACTGAAAACATTCCTTTTTAAGTTATCAGTACTCCATAGTAATCAGATTTAAATTTCTTGAGAAAAAACGTTTTTCATAAAGATAGAGATAATTCATAGATTAATGCTTTCACAAGATGTTTTGCATTTTTGTCTCGCGTTTAGTGGGATGAAATCAATTGCTTCATTTGGAAACGCGAAATTTTTCATTTAATATCAGTTGAAGAGTTTGTCGGCATATTTATTTCTGTTAAAAGTCTACTTTCTAAAATTTTCAAGAAGTATTTATTTAGAAATAAAAATTTTAACATTTTCAAATAGTAACTTGAAATAGTTAACTTCTGTAAAGAAGAGCGTAAAAAAGTTATTTTAAAATGTCATTAATTTTATTTTCGAGAAATGCGGTTATTATAAATGAAAATATTTTTCAGTCTTTTTCTTCATTTATAAAAGTTTTAAAGAAATATTGCATTAGATACTGTCTCTAAATATACCAAGAATTTTTTTTGTTCCAGTATATGATAATAGGACATGTTTTAAGTGTTTTAATGAAAAACAATAAAAGGGGCACATTTTTAAGAATTACACGAAGCAACATTTTAACTGAAATGTGAATTAGAATTGTAAAAATCATGCTCTGTATGAGACTCAGAGGTGCAGTTTATTTTAAATAATTACAACTCATTCAAAGAAAGATTTTCTAATTAGAATTTATATGTTTACCGTGATTTTTTTGTTATTTTGATAATCTTAAAAATTAATGTCCCGTGAAATCTACCAACCAAAAAAAAAAGATTTTATTGTTATTCAGATATATAATATAGACCTATGTGTATTCGTAAGCTGAAAGTTTAAATTTGTGAAAGCCCTTAGACCGGAAGTAATATTTTAAAAACAGTCTCACCAGAATCTATATATATATATATATATTACGCTATCGTACGTGGCACAGAAATCGCGATTATTTTTAAATTGTTTAATGGCAATGCCGGAATGAAACGCATCTCACTGACTATTGAACAGCATTTAATGCATCGCGATACCTATAAGGGGGTTAACAAGGGAGAGGTTTGTTCTTTCGCCAAATACCGCCAAGTTTGTCGCCAAAAGTGACACAACTTAGCGATATCTCTAATATTTCGTCAAATTCCCATAGACTTCCATTGTAAACCAATAGGGTTTACTTGCTTACAAAAAATCAACAAATTGAGATATTTTAGCATGCTTTCCCAAACATAGATTTTAATGGACACCAAACTGGTCGCCCAGTGCGGCTAGTTACAATATAATACAATTGCATTTAACACACAGACTTCCCAGAGGTTAATTTTTAAATTTGTTTTTCAAAGAGGTTCAAATGATTTTTTCAGATCTAAATTTTTTCACATACCACAACAACTGGAAAAGAAATCTACCACAAAATAACCTCTTTAACATGTTCGTTCCGATGTGTACCGCAGGTGGTACGAATGTATAAGCTGCACAAAAACTTTCAATTTGAACATCACTTATTTCATAATCAAGGAAATTTTTCAACTTGATAAAACAGGCTTGGAGTAGCATAGTTGGTTTATTCTAACAGAGCGAAATATGTACAGACCAGGACTCGAACCTGGATCATTTGCTTACAGAGCCAATGCTCTTCCTACTGAACTATCTGGACGATATCATGGCTCGCATAATTCACTTTTATTTTGATGGGCAAGGCTACGAACTACAGTGCTAGTTTTATTAATCCGAACTATTGTCCGGGTAGCTCAGTAGGAAGAGCATTGTCACGGCTAACCAATGTACCAGTATTGCCCTGGCCTGGACGTTCTTCGATCTGTTGGACAAAATCCTCAACTATGCTATTCACACCTTAAATATGATTTATATAGTTTAAAAAAAAAAATCCTTCTCTTATGGCCTAATTACATAGCATATAGGCGTTTTCGTGCCATCACACAATTTAATCACGTAAACGCTTTAGTTGTAGCTCAAGAGAATGAAACTTGCGCTGCAGTTCACAGCCATGCCGAACAAATAAGATTGAATTATACAACCAGGTTTCGTCAAACTAAGGTACACCGGTTCAAAGTCTGGCCTTGGCATTTTTCGCTCTTTTGGAGTAAACGTCGACAATGCTACCCATACCTGAAGACCATTTATTCATTTCAGAAGTGTTTGCCCTAACTATTTTAATTTTAACCTATTAAATATATCGAAAAATTATCTACAGAACGCCGGTGAAAAACATTTACAAAAATGTAAAAGTCACTAGTTGAGAAGGGTGCTATTGACGCCACGAATGTGTTAAAATAGTGATACGACTGGAATAAAAAATATTTGGACTGTGGAAACCCTGTTCACAGAATTCAGTAGGAAATATGGTTAAAATTTTAAGAGATGATAAAAGGCAACAAAACAAAAAAGTTATTGGAAAACATAATCACAAGCTACTTATCAGAAGCTACACAAACTACTAAAGTAAGTTGTCACACTCGAAACCAATCTCGTATTTTCCTTTATACCGTTATGAAGATAGAGTAGTAATAAGTTTTTAACATATTTTATTTTAAGTGTTGTCAAGTATAACATCTTGTCATGTAATATGCCCATCAACTATAATCTAACTAATCTCAGTTAGACGATTTCAATGATGATATCATCAGATTTCACACAAATCAAGCATTGTTAAAAGCTCTGAAATTTTTTTTCATTATTGTTATTATTTTTCAGCTTGAAATTCAACTGCTCTAATTTTGAATGGATAAGCGGATTGTAACTCTGCTTACCTGTATCTATATTTTTTATCTTGACATGTGCTAAAATAAAATACAGATTTTTTTTTTTTTTTTTTTTTTTTTTTTTTTTTTTTTTTTTTAATAGACTGCAGAAGGCGATACTGCATTTTTCTAATCCGCTAAGTATTCTCGGACAAGGACTCTCGATACGATAGTTATCTCTTGGCAATATACCAAAAGTCTTTGAAGATACATATCCATACTTATAACAACCGTCAAATAGCACGAAAACACGGTAGCAACAAACCAATGTTGTGCATTTACGATCAAAGACAGTTCTCAAACAACATATCTTATAATGTCGAAATGAACTGGGACAAAATTTTAATATGAATGTTGTCATTGACAATTCCTCATATTTAGCAGTGTATCTTTCACACACGTTTTCTGGTATCGATTACGGATTAAAGTTAAAGCTGTGATATATATATATATATATAACGAGAACCTAGGAATATTATTTAGTATTCATGAGAATTCATGCAATTACTGTACAACGTGAAATAAGGTGAAGATAAACTCAGCTTCGTTTTAAATGTGATCATGTGCAATAAATCTTTTCGGCTTCTAAATATTTTTCTTTTTAAAAGATTAAGATAGTAATATTTTATGTTCATTCAATGTAGTTATTGTCGGCGATGAGAGCAAACCCGGATTTAAAATTTTTTGGCAATCAAATCAATCTGTTTCAAATGTAAAACATCGGCCTTTTTATCAAGATGGCTACCTTACACAAGAACATTAGAAAGCCTTGCGCACGCCATACTCTTCTCATTATCCTAAATCGAAAGAAATGATATAATCATTAAACATTTCGGCTCGGGTGTCTCTTACGCACATTTTATTCGGTTGACAGCACTTTTTTAAAAGAAATTTCCTTCACGTACACAATTTCAAAATTGCCCTAATTAAATAAAGCAAATTTTATTTTCCTTTATTACTGGTGCAAAAAAAAAAAAAAAAAAGGCAAAGAAAGATGATGCCCAATCAGACTGAAGATACGAGTGCAAAGGGTTAAGAATTAATTAATTCACCTGGTAAAGATAAAAAAAATGTTACACTATATTAAAACCTTTACAAATGTCTTTTGTTAAAATAATATTCGATTTTTAAATTGTTACCAGAAAAAATGAATAGGAAAGATAGTAAATACTATCTATTAACTTTGCATACGTGGTTCCAAGCTCCTGAAGCTCTCCGTCACGCAAAGCTGTTGGTAACGACAGTGTGAAAAATTAATCAAAAGATTTTGAGCAACTTTATCGTCTCGAGCCATTACAGAAATCCGCTCACCAACTCTAAAAACAGCTTCAATATAGGTTTAAACCTAACTATGTTAAATATCTATATCCTAGTGGAGAAACGTTTCTATGCGTAACGCCGACGTCATTTTACGAATGGCAATACTTGACGATGACATGTTGGTTTTGCAATTTTTGCTACTGCATTTTTTTTATTTCCAAATATCGTGCATTTAAAATGTTTACACAGTCATAATGGGAAAAAACGAGGATATCAAAAGTAATCTTATAATTTTAAAATTGAATAGTTTTCGAGATATTATTTTTTTTCGCAATTTTTAATGACAATTCTGTAATGATGGCAACTAAATTGCTCCATTTTTGTGGATAAAGGGGAAAATGATAGCGATTATTAGATTTCTTTGTTTGACATATTTTTCAAATTTAATTTTACATCTATTTGAATAGATAGCGAAAATAATATTGTTATTTAAATGTATTTTTCTAGAAAATATCAAGAAATACAAACTTATTTTCACATGTTCAAGCTTCAGGAATCAGTTTATTTTAGAAAGGAAAAAATCTTCTGTCGACGGGAACTTAGAGATAAGTTCCATTGACGTATAAAGAAAAAAAAATCCGTTGTAGCTTTTGTAATTTAATTTAAAGTAGAAAAACTGTTTTTCAACTATTTACTTAGGATGGTGATTAAAACTTTTCGCAAGAACGTTAAAAACAAAATGTTTTAGCGAGAAAAATTGAAAAATTATATTTCTGTAAGTATTTATTTGAATTCATAAATATAAAATGCTTTTGCATATATTTTCCAAAACAAAGTGATTTTTAATAAGTTCACCCAAATGACATCACTTCTTCCAGCTCCAAAATTCGAAGCTAAATCGTGGACGAGCGAAAACCTGTTGACAAATAAAGTCATAGAATATGAGCATTTTATTGTGATAGCTTTTGCTTAAATTGTAAATATAATTTATTATTTTTAAATATTCTATTTAATAAAATAATTATTTTTGTTGTTTTCCAAATTTTCAATAAATTTAGATTTCTTTTCCCCGAAAAGAATCGAATTATATCATACAATTTAAAAGCAGCACAACGAGTTGCCTCGCAACTAGTCAAAATTAATGTCCTATTTCGAATCCATTTAACATAATTATTTTAAAATGATAAAAAGATCTGATTCTTGTTAAATATGATTAAACCGATACTAGAATTAATAAAAGAAGGGTTATAAAACGACTTCTCTGCTCGATAAATATTACATACTAGTTTTATTAAAATAATTTATTAACAAAAATGTGTACTATATTACAGTAAACTTCCGATTATCCCTCACTCACGGAACCGATGGTTTGACGGATAATCGAAATAGACGAATGATCGAAAGACAATACAAGACCGTTACTAAAATTACATCTCTATATGTTACATTTCTATATAAATAAGAATAATTAAAAGATTTTTTTTTATTGTTGCGTGATTCAGTTTATAAAAAGCATAACTGATAATAAGAAATCTATTTATAAGACAAATTTAGAATTTTACTGAATAAATATGTAGTACCTGTTTTCTTAGAAATACCTTGTACTTTTATGTTTGTGTTTTGTTTGTGCTTTTACTACAACAAGATTACGAATTCATAGCTGCCAACCTTTCACTAATCTTCCGTAATGTCTGGTTTAATTTGACCCACGTTAATCACATTTCGAACCAGAGAATTTATTTCATGAATGATTATTTACGTATATAATTCCACGTTTCTACGTGGAGCATATTTAATTTCATTTCTTAAAAAAAATTCTGGTTCGAAACGTATTAAACCAGGGTCAAATTAACGCAAGTATTACAGAAGATTAGTTTGAGATTGGCACCTATGCGAATTCTACGTAATAAAAGTACTTGTATTGTATGTGCTTCATGTTGCATCTGAACTGGCTCCTGAATGATCATTCCCAGATTCATAATATTCATTCGCTTCAGGTTTTCTCTTATTTCAAAATATGTTGAATGATTTCGTTACCCGTTAATTCTTCATAAACAATATCGTGCTTGTGATTTCATCCAAAAAAAAAAAAAAAAAAAAAAAAAAAAAAATTCTAGCTGCTGTTTCTCACGTCCTTTTACTCAAAATGGCACCGCTCACTCGAGTTTATGCACATTTGAATTTTTGTTGTCCTTTTCTGATTTAAAAAAAGGAAGAAATTTGGGTGGCGGTTAATCGGGAGTTTACAGTGTTTATGTTCGTGCGTTATAGCTCTCCCAGCTAGCCTTGAAAACAACTGTTAAAAAAAGGAGAACGCATTAGCAGGACTGCTAGTTTGGACTTTTTTAATTGAGAAATTTCTAATTTATACCAGAAATGCTGAGTAGCAATATTTGCTTCATTTAATTTCCGACATTTCGTGATTATCTAATGTAACACTTCTTCTTTTGGAATTTCGTGAATGAGTTCGTAACTTCTAAATTTAAAAAAAAAATGACAGTTTTAGAACACTGTAGTATTTTTTACACAAAAGGGTTATTTCGAGCACTATAAATTTCTTCCATTCAATCTCCCAGGCTTAATCCCTTGAGGGGCGGTGGTATATATTATATCCTACCTAATTTTAACCCATTAACATACAACAACCTGTGAGACACGTTGTCTTGTATTCGGGCCAAACCTTATTATCACGGGCCTAGCCCGTAGTACAATATCGAGCCAAATGTTCTTCTTCATACCACTAAAATTTTATAGTAAATATTGTCTTATTTAATCGTCGAAATCTCATGATTAAACAAGGCGCAAATATCGATTAAACTTTAGTGGTAGCAAAAAAGCGTAAAAGTTCGCAGCTATGGATTTGCTGAACCGTGTTTTAGACCCAGGGTGTTGAAACGTGAATCGTAGGTTAAGGGGTTAACTATGATTTGCACCAGAAACATTTAGTTATGTTTTACTTTTATATCTTTGGTGAAAAAGATCTGAAAAATGGCTTTTTCTTATTTCAAATTAAAAAATTTCTAAATTTCTGGGGGGAAATCAACATTACATAAACACAATTGCTTGCCCCTCAAAGGGATAATATGTAAGGGTTTTGATTGTTATCTATGAATGTTTTAACAGAAATCGATAATTAGAAGCTTCAAATATGCGAATCCAAAATTACAGCTCTTTCCGCCCAGCTGTAGTTTAGTTATGCTTAGAAAACAATCCGCATTGCATTGTATTGTTTTGTGCAACAATTGAAATAGAATTTAACATTAGGAGGTACGAAATTCTAACCCATTATAATTTCTAAATTACTTGAATGTATCATCTGGGCTGCCACAGGCGACTATTTTTATTTTCTGTTCGCACCACTATTTGAAAAAAATATATTTTGCCGTATATTTTTCTTGCAAATGTTGTCAAAGCGTATGTAAAAGATTTTTGTTTTGAATAGGTGGTGCGAAATAGAATTAAAAAATAGTCGTCTGTGGCAGCCCTGTATCATTCACCTTTTGGTATTCGAAGATAAAAGTAATTAAAGAAATTATATATTGTCTAAATTAAATGTTAGTATTGATAATTTTGGAGTTTTGTACAAGTTTTATATGCAGACGACCCCTAAGAAAAATTTAACTATGTCAATCAAAAATAAACATGGACCTGTCTCATTTTTATACTGCAACGTACGGCAAGGTTAGCTTGTACACCTTTTACCCACCAGTATATATAAAATATGCTCTCGAACTTTTCCTTATAACAGAATTATGATGATGAATTAAACTTTCTTTCTAACGTTAATTTTCTTCATATTTCCTAGTTTTATAAATGTTCGGTAAGTTCACAAACTAAGAATAATAAGTTTGGCGCACAGTAAATCTTCAAAAAGTAGTATTTCGTTTGAAACTTCGTTTACTTTCTCTGTGTACCCGCTGTCTAGCGTTTCCAGGTGTCCCCCGTAAATCATTGTTAAAAATGTTCTGGACACCACTAATTTCATACAGTTTATTTCGCCAGGGTCAATCCCTTTAAACTCACCAAGCTGGTGTCGCTCGACATCTTTAATTTTCCTAATCTTTTAACCAAGTTTTCTGAGTTTAAAAACATGGTTTTTATTATTATTATTATTTTTATCATGTAGTCTTCTGGCGGTGGCCATTTAAAAAAAAAAAAAAAAAAAAAAAAAAAAAAAAAAAAAAAAAACAAGCTAATACAGCCATTTTTGGGCGAAAAGCTTGTTTTACGGAATTTGCTGTAATTACTTTACTTTTATACCTGTCAAGATGAATGGAAAATCAAAATGTTCAGCATAAAATTGTCTACATTTTATCTAAGTATAAAACTTTCATTTGACAAAACATGCTTAAAAACCGGAGAAATCAAAAGTCAAATATCACATTTAGCTGCCATTATTTTTTATGAAGGAGATCAGACTCACTTTAAATATTTTTTTTCTGACAAAGATCTCTTATAGGACAACTTTTTTTTTTTTACAAAGTTCAATCCTGAAAACTCTTTTTTTTTTTTTTTTTTTTTTTTTTCACAGCTCATCAAAAACTGCTTTAAATCTGATTTTGGCAATATTCACTAATTAGCATCTCAAAAGGGACTAGATAAAAAAATTCTGAAAATTTAGGATAATAAACATCTTTGTAATGTACAGTTAAATTGTAAATTATGATTGAGACTTAACTGGTTTTTAAATAACAGTTCACTAAATATGTACCAAAAACTCCTCCCCCTTTCTAAAACTATGAAAAAAACTTGGTTAAAAGATTAGAAAAATTAAAAATTTCGAGCGACACCACCTTGGGGATTTGAAATGGATTGACCCGCCATCTTTAATCGGAGATAAGTCTGCCATTAGATAAGACGATGAAAATTACTTTAAAATACTGGTGTCCACAGTATTTGGAGCACCGGTTTACGCAGGTCACCAGGCAACACTACTCCTGTCTCATAAAAAATCATCAGCATTTAATTGACAACACAAAGTAAAACTTTTATTATGAAGTTTGTTTCTGACTTAGTTTTGACAAACTCTCAAGCAAATTCAATTCTCATAACAGTTATTTTCTTATACTTATGATAAATGAAACATAAAAGCTCTGGTATCTGAATATAAGCACTTATTTCTTTAACATTTAAAAAAAGTATCATGCATCGCTGTAATAAGAATTATGTTTAATAAAATAACTACAGTAGAAGCCCACTAATCTGAAATTCAGTTTAATCCGAACCGATTTGATTTTCAAAAATTATAAGAGATTAACTGAAAATATTGAATTATTGTACTAAATACAAAGGAGTACTTTTTACACTTTTTACTACGAAACTTTCTTAATTACAAGATGAATGGTTGGAAAAAACGTGCGGAAGTTAGAATTAAACAAAAAATGACAGTAAAGCATGTTTTTTTATTCTTTAAATAGCTTGAATAGAAAAAAAAAATCAATAATGTAAAAGAACATGAATATAAAATCAAAACATGCTCTGTAGGCCTACTTGTAGAAGCCATCTTAAAAAATTCTCGATATCAATTTGTTTGCCAGTCACTACAAAATTATTTTTTTTAATCCAAAAAGCATTTAATTCAGATGATGAAAATTTATTTTTCTTTTCAACAGCTTGATTTCGCAAATTACCTGCAGAAATGGTTTTTTACCCCCCCCCCCCCCTTCGTTGACATAGTGACTCAGCTAATTATAGATTCGCGATTTTGTACCTTTTGTAATGAGCTGTTACGTAATTTCTTATTATGAAGTTCCATTAGATTATTATAAGCATAAAGAGTGATTAAACAAGCAATACTTTTTAATTGAACGTCGTGCCGGATTATTCAGCATGCCGGACCTTATGATACCGGTTTAGAGGATGTTTACTGTACTACTGAGTATTTATAGCTTATAATTTTTTTTTTTAGCAAACACCTTTTCTTTTCTATTTTTATCAGAATTCCGGGTAATCCGATTTTTTTTTAAATCCGAACAGGCACCGGTCCCAATTAGTTCGTATTAGCGGGATTCTTTGTATTTTAAAAATAGTAAAAATCACTCTAATTTATCTAAACTAAATAATTACTTTTGAGGGAGTCCGGGACACAAAAATCTCCAAATTTTCTAAAAAAAACTTTTATTGCACTAAAAATTTCTCTGTGTTTATCTGCTTAAAATAACCTTTAAATCGTGTTTCTATCTTAATTAGAAGAGAAAATATTCAATTTTTCGTTTTGGTTTGTTTTCAAAATCTAGCTTTCAAGCAATGGTTGTCATGAAAACAATTTCTTGTGAAAATGCGTTTTTCTTCATGATGGCTTTTTTCACCATTTCTCATATTGAAATCATTATAAGTCAAGAACCGTTAAAAATAAATGGTTCAAACTGGGAACATGTCTTTTTCAATTGTTTTTCTTTAATTTTTACTCATCAAATTAGAAAAAAAATATTTACTTTTGAAAATATGATTTTTTTTAAGCTACACCGCTTTTTTTTTTTTTTTTTTTTTTAACCTTAAATATTTTTACTTTTTTTTTAAAAATAATATTTTTAAAAATGCCGAATCTAAATTAAAACTTATATATTTCTGCTTATTTAAATGGTAAAAAATTGAAATTCTAACACTAATATTTCGAGTTATAACGATTTTAAATTACCCCGCTTTTTTAAAGACTTTAAAATTAAAATTTAAAAAAAATATATATATGAGAAGTTTTATCACGATTTTGTTTAAAAATAACATGGTCACCATCACAAAAAATTTCAAAATTTTAACTCAATAAATAAATATTATTTTAAATTGTGTCCCCCCCGCCCCCTAAAAAATGACATTGCCAGTAACAACTAGACGTTTACATTTTTATGTTTGACAAAGAGCAATGTTGCTCTTTTGAATATTGGCAAAAAGAAACTTGTAAAGACAGTTAAAATTTTTCAAAACTATTATATAGAAAACTACTTATTTTATTGGAATATTGCAAATAATGAACATGTAGTGATAGATTGCGCTTGATATTGTTTATAGATTACGTTTCGAATTCAGAAATCGTCTGCAATGCGATAAATAGCGATTTAATCTTTAGGAAATCGTGAGCGATTTCATTCTGACTGTGTAATGCTACATTAATATTTAGCCTGTTTTTCTAAATGTACAAAACAAACAATTGCATATCTCGATCACAGACTCTCAGGCAACCTCGTAGAATTAAAAAATAATAATAATAATTTAATATATTATTTTGCCATTTTACCTGCATTGTTACTTAACCCCTTGGGGACGAGCGACAGGTATACATGCCGCGTAAGGTGCTCTGAATCCACGATTATTCTCACCAGTAAATTTCTATTCTAAATTTTGCCTTATTTAATCCAAGCATTTTCCCGATTCAATTAGGCAAAAATTGCAGTTTTGAAAAACCGGTGACAAAATATTAAAAATTCTGCAAAAGGCGCTCGTCCCGAAGAGGTTAAGCAATATTTTTTTAAAGTAACATAATCGATCAAATTTATATTATTAACATATATCATTCAGATTTTTAAGTAAGTTTTTATTTTTGACCTGCAATTTCTTCGAAAAATTGCACCATATAAAATTTTTTTTGCCACAATAGATTTTGCATCTTTTTGTATATTTTCTAAATTTCTGTAATAAAGTTTTTTTTAGTTCTTTCTTTCATAACCCCTTAATTCTCGCTCCCGTCATATTCACGAGCTGTGTCTTTTCCTCAGATTGTTTGATTCCAACGAGTTTTATAAAATAGCGAAATTGTCTATATTTTAGTATCGTTTTACCTGTCATTAAATAAGGTCAATATTTCTTTTTCATAAAAGTGGTGCCATTAAGCAATTTAAATTTTTAAACCGTAATTTAATTCCACCGTTAAGGGGTTAAAGTTCTGTAATAAAGTTTCTCTATAAATAAAGTTTTTCTTAAAAATACGTGATTTATTTTTGCTTATACACTACATAAAAATTTACAGACACAAATTTATTGCATAAAAATTAATATCCACTCTTATATTTCGTTATAGTAAGTGAGTGTACCAATAAAATATTTTGAATGTCGATAAGCAAAAATACATCGCATTTTGATTTTTTTCATATTCTGAGGTATGTATTAGTAACTTTCGTTAAGGGGAGTCAGTATCTCTGAACATTCAAAATATCGATATTTCATAAATATTTAAAAAATATATATTTAGAGTGTTAGAAACATTTTAAAACAAACCGCATCAAAATCGGACAAAAATTACGCCTACAGCAATAAAAAACGTAAGTGTAAACACTGACTTGCCATTTAAATGTCTCTATATTTAAACTAGATTTTTTTCAGTTTCTGATTATCATACTTTCTTACAAGATAAGAAAAAGACTTACGACGGCGAAGTTATAATATTTCAACTGTATGTTCTACTTATGAATCGTAATTCTGTGAACCTCAATTACGTTAGTGGGGTCAGTACTTTTTAAATTGTAGCATGATAAATGCTTAAAAGTTTTTAAAAAATTAAAAATTTAAAAATTTTTAATTAAAAAAAATATAGAACATTTGATAAGTCCAATGTTTTAGGTTTACAGAATAAAGGTGATATTTAGCTTCAGTTTTATACAAAAATTTAGTTTATCTTGTGAGTTTATAAAAAAAAAGCATAAAAGTAATATATTAAGAAAGAGAGCTAGTACATATTTTTCTTTTACTTTCGTGTACACATTATATATCGTTCAAAAAATATGTATTATTTAAATTGCAAATGTTCGGGCAATGTTTGAGATCTAGGGTATTATTCTTGAAACTTTAAATATTTCACTCAAAAATATGCAAAACTTATTTATTTATCTATAGCAAATAACACCTTGTAATAATATTAGGTCTCCAAGAAAATTAGGTCGCTTTATAGTTCTTTCACGGCTATTTTTTAAAAATTCTGATTTCTTCATTAGCACCACTTTTTTGAAATGGTATCATTCCGACAGTTTTCACATTTGACATTAAGGTGAAAACAAACGGAATTTCACCATTTCAAAAAAGTGGTGCCAATGAAGAAATCAACATTTTAAAAAAGTAGGTGTGAAAGAACATAAAAACGACAGAATTCTCTTGGCGACCTAATACCTAAAAGGTGTAAATTAAAACTTTAAAACCAGTAAAAATACGTTTATTTCGACTGTTGACATGTTTCGACTCACCCCGAGTCACTTTCGAAAACAAATTTCGGAGGTCCCATCTCCGAAATTGGAGAATATCATTTCCGCTAAAATTGAACCAATTAGTTTTGAGAATTACTCAGGGGTGTATGAAATACTATTTATCAGAGCAGACGGATCAAAGAATTACTACATTGATATGGCTAGCAGAAAATTTAAGTATAGAAAATAGGAGCATATAGCTGTTATTAAATATAATAGAAAAAGCACAGCCCTAGCAAGATTTTATCAAGAAGAAATCATCCAAGTAAATTTCAATAAAAGTAAAATAAATTTCCCATCCAGTCTATACTATCCAATCCATTATAACAGAAACCATAGAGATTGTAATGCGTAAACACTCAATATGTAAGGATGCAGCATCATTTTACTTACCAAAAATATGGCTCGAGCTACTCAATGAGTATGAAAATAAAATAAAATAAACATCCATATCAAATAAAAATGTAACATGCTTAATATGAGAAAATACTAGGAAAACGGAATGATGACGCGTCATAGACCGTGCAAATTTAGAATAGGTTTATTTATTTGTTTTTGAAAATGACTCAGGGTGATTGGAAACATGTCAACAGTCGAAATAAACGTATTTTTACTGGTTTTAAAGTTTTAATTTACACCTTTTAGGATTTGAAATTAATATGTTATTTATTTATGTTCAATTAAAAAACGTGTCTTCTTATGGGTGTGTTATTAATTGGGCACTGAAAGGTACTAACTCCCCTTAAAATAAATAAACGTTCAAGATTAAAATTAATTACGTTTAACTTAATATAAATTCATTCATATATTTTGTTCATGTCTAAGTACGCAGCTATAGTAAAATATCGAACAAAAGAAGATAAACAATAAAGTAATTTATTTTTCTTTTGTAAGATAATTAACATAAATAAATGTAACTCATGTTTTCAAGCAAAAAAGTTTTGTTTTTGTTATTTAGTAACGTTCTTAAGTTAGATAAATAATCAAACGCTTTGAATTAATTTATTTACGTATATGGGCTTTTATTTTTAACTTACATTTCAAACTGAATTAAAACGAAATAGAATTAGCGGTCAAAATAAAAACAATACAAAACTTTCTCTAACTCACAGGCTGTCAGGTCAAAATAATTCAAACACAAAATCACCAATTTCTCCGATAAAGTCTCTGAAAGTGAAGACTTGTACGTCAGAGTACGTCTCTAAGTTTGACATTCTACGTCTCTAAGTTTTCTTAAAATGCATGAAAACCAGCTGCATTTGAAATGAGATGTTTGTTTTAAATTTTGAAGAATCTCTCATTCGGAAGATTTGAAAATTTTCAGCGTTGATGGTTATGAGAGACTTTCAAATAAAGATTGACATACTGTCTAAATGATTACAATATTGTTTTGATATAAACAATAGGACTACGTCTTGACATATTCGTAATTACAAAATATAATCAAGATTACAGGCAATGCACTACAATTACATTAAATGATAAAAATACTAAAAATAATTAAAAGCACGCTACGGATTGCATAAAAGTCCACAATATCTCAACATCCCTCAACATTTCTCATACATCTCTACCAAAGGAAAACTCAGTGTCAGTTTAGTTACAATTTTCAACTTAACCCTTTCAGGGGCAGGGTACTTCTATTCGCAAAATGCTGAAATGAGTAAGTGACACCAGAATTAACAAGCAAATTTATTTCAAAATAAGCAAAAGCTTTTTTTTCACGTAAGGGGAATTTTTTCGTTCCAATATTCTGGTGCCAATGTGGAATTTAGGGATTAAAATTAGGTGGTCCAAAAATGAACCACCGCCCTTGAAGGGGTTAAGAACTTGATAAAATGTTTCCTGTAAGTTGAATTTTAACAACTTTTTATGAATTTTACGTTAAGATTTTGCTGATAAATGATTTTGATGGAATCCGAAACGTCCTTGTAATTGTTTTTAGTATTTTTAACATTTAAAGTAATTGAAATGAATTGTCTATAATCTCTATGATATTGTGTAATGATACAGTATTATTAACCCACTTGTAAATCAACTCAGCACATTAAAGCCATTTGACGTGTAGTACGTGTATAAATGAATGCAGTATGATTTTTTTATCATTTTATTTTTTTTTATATTCAACATAAATGATTACTGATTTTAATCGTACATAACGTGTCATGTCTTCTATCTAGGTCCCTACGTTTCTATGGATTTTCCAGGTAAAATACCGAAGTTAAACGTCGTAATTTAGCCTTATTGAAGCAGAGATTTTCAATAAGAAAATACTGATACCGAAGAATTTCCTGGTCTGGAATTTCCCTGACTCGTACAAACCCCGTTTATGACAAAAAAAAAAAAAAAAAAAAAAAAAAAAAAGAAATTTGTTTGATCTGTGTTGTATCGTCTAGGAAAATCTACATCCAAAACATTTTTTTTTTTTTTTTTTTTTTTTTTTTTTTAAGCGCACTTTTTGCAGTAAAATAATAATAGGTTTATTGCGTTTCAGTTGAAACAGGATTATATAAATTTCCTAATGAGTGATTACTATTTTCATTAATTGAAAAAAGAATCGTTATATTCATGATAAATATTAAAAGCTGGTATATATACAGTTATTTGCTTCCGGTACGGTATGCTATTTCTTTCTCCCAGCTTATTTTGTGTATTCCAAAAAATTACGTTACCTTACAGAAGCCAGCCATAAAACAAAAGCAGTACGATTAAATACTCTATAGCATTTTTCAAAACTTCTAAGCATCGCACATTTTCGATTTTTATACTGTCGTATTGGAAAAAAAAGTTCTCTTAAATGCATTTTATTTGAAAACTGTATCTCCATTTATTTTTGAAATATTAATTTTTTTTGTAGTTTTTAGAGCCATTTGCTTAATATTGGCAACGGAAGTACTCCATTTCTGTAGAAAGTAAAGGAAAAATAGTTCTAAAATAGTAATTATATATTTTTGTTGCCGTTTTCTCGTAACAACCGAAAGAAAATGTAATTAAAATACGTGGTATTTTGAAAAAATATATATAAACGAATGATTTCTGTTAAAACGATAGAGCTATTATAAACTATATTTAATATTAAGTGCCTATGAATCATTAGATAGCCGTTTTTTTGTCGATTTTCTTGAATGACGGCAACTTTTTGCTACATTTGTGCATTATTTCGCGATAGTGATGTGCTATGCATGCTTTACTGTAGATGTTTAAGAGTAGATCGTAATTGTGGAATTCTTAAGCGGATGTGAATGACGTCATTTTACATAAAATAAAACGTGTGCTTTAAGTCTTAAAATTGAAATATGTTTTGTACTGCAATAGAGTCCTGTTTTTAACCGATTTATTTTCTTCTGATGGACTGGTGGCTTCTATTATTATGAAACAGCCATTATAAATGAAGCGTTAGGTGAAGATGAAAGAACAACCGTAAAAAGTTAGAACTCTGATTTTCTGGTCAGAATGGGGGGAAAATAGCCCTAATTTAAAAAAAAAATAGGGCCATTTCCCCCCCATTCTAACTTCCCCGGTCTAACTTTTTACGGCTGCTCTTTCATCTTCACCTAACACTTCATTTATAACAGCTGTTTGCAAAAAAAAAAAAAAAAAAAAAAAAAAAAAAAAAAAAAAAAAAAAAATAGGGCTATTTTCCCCCCCCATTCTGACCAGAAAATCAGAGTTCTAACTTTTTACGGCTGTTCTTTCCTCGTCACCTAACGCTTCATTTATAATAGCTGTTTCATAATAATAGAAGCCATCAGTCTATCAGAAGAAAATGAAGTAATGGAAATGCCGGGGTCGACACTAAATTCTGAAAAAGCGGAATTCCTGTTCTCTAGTTTTCTTTATTTCTTTTTTTGCAAAATAAATGTCTAATATATTTATATATTTAATTTAATTGTTTATGACCACGTGAATTTTTTCCATTTTTTAGGTGCGTTCGTAATTATATAAATACGTAGCACCTATAGTCGTCGTTCAGTCCGTCCGTCCGTCTGTCCGTCCGTCCGTCTGTCCGCATGTAACAGAGCAAAAACTACCCAACCGAATGGTCTGAAATTTCAAATATATGATTGTTGCAAAATTTTGTCGAGCCATTTCAAATTTTATGAAAAACGGATGTATAGTTTAATTACAGGGACAGTCAAAAGTTTTTCTTTACATTACGGCCAATGGGAAAAATTATTGAAAGTGCATTTTAATGATATTAGAGCCTTCCGGATGATCTGAAATTTTAAAGATATAACTGTTGCAAAATTTTGTCGAGCCATTTCAAATTTTAGGAAAATCGGATGCATAGTTTAATTACAGGGACAGTCAAAAGTTTTTCTTTACATTACGGCCAATGGGAAAAATTATTGCAAGTGCATTTTAATGATGTTACAGCCTTCCGAATGATCTGAAATTTTAAAGATATAACTGTTGCAAAATTTTGTCGAGCCATTTCAAATTTTAGGAAAATCGGATGCATAGTTTAATTACAGGGACAGTCAAAAGTTTTTCTTTACATTACGGCCAGTGGGAAAAATTACTGCAAGTGCATTTTAATGATATTACAGCCTTCCGAATGGTCTGAAATTTTAAAGATATAATTGTTGCAAAGTTTTGTTGAGCTATTTCAAATTTTAGGAAAATCGGATGTATAGTTTAATTACAGGGACAGTCGAAAGTGTTCCGTTACATTACGGGGAATGGGAAAAATTATTGCAAGTGCATTTTAATGATATTACAGCCTTCCGAATGGTCTGAAATTTTAAAGATATAATTGTTGCAAAGTTTTGTTGAGCTATTTCAAATTTTAGGAAAATCGGATGTATAGTTTAATTACAGGGACAGTCAAAAGTGTTCCGTTACATTACGGGGAATGGGAAAAAATTATTGGAAGTGCATTTTAATGATGTATCAGAAAATGCGCTTTATGAAGTGCAAAAAAGTATACATTCAGTACAATATGGGGTGCAAAAAATAATTATAAAACTAGTTATAGTACGAACGCACCTCATTTGCCACGTTTGACGAGCAATTTCCAACTTGTTCTTTCTGAAATCTGAGCTAAACGATTTTTACTGCGTATTATTATCTCTCTATTCTAAAAAAAAAGCAATTAACGCTGTCACCGCCGCTGTAAGTGATTTTTTTGTGACCGGAGTTCTTTCTTCGTTAATATTATGAAAACTACACCATACAAAAATATGAAAATAGCTAGTATTTTTTATAAACAAGTTGAAACAGACAGTTTTTAAATCAAATAATTATTTAAAGAGATATTTAATGTTAAATTTAGTCGAAATCGTTGCATTAAAAAAGTTTTTTAGGAGCAAAAAACTATACATAGGAATATAATCATTTTTTCTAAGGATAATATATTAGAAGCTCCAGTGTGCAGACTGCATTTTTTTTATTTGACTAATTTTTTGAGGGTTTATTTCCATTTTAAATTCATATTTTCAGCATTTTGAGGGATAATTTTTACATATTTTAGAAAAGGTTAAAAGCAGGAAAATATTCAAACTTACGTCATAAAACACTATATCTACAGGTGAATATTAAACGCGAAAGAAAATTTTAAAATAATAAATACTTTAATATGCATTAAAAGCCGTAAATGGAGGAAATTACCTCCTATTTAAAATGGCCAAATAATAATATTGCCAAATAGTTTAAATTAAAGAATATACAGTCGAACCTTATATTAGTCGAACACGCTTAACGCGAACTGTTTCCAGTTGTCCCGTCAAATTGTATAGGCATTTACTGTGAATTTAGTCCTTTTAACACAAATACTTTTAACGCGAAATATTATTTATCACGAACTGAAAAGGATCGGTCGTTAAAGTATTTCCTACTTATAGCACGAACGAAGCAAGTTTTCCAAACTTTTGATTGTAATTGTACAGAGTTCTATTTTTCGAACTTTCAAATTTTTGAAAGAATGTTAATCTCGCTAAGAAAATATCTTTAGCTTTGATAGCCGCAGACTAGCGATAGTAAAATTGCCAGGCGATTGCTCATTCTAACCACTCAAAAGACAAAATTCTATTGTAAGAGTTGCACTGAGGGATGAAAAAAGTATGTAACGCTAATTAAAGTTTTTTTACAAAGCTGTTTACGTGCACTAATTAAACTGTGAGATCGCTGAAGCGTGATCACTTAGCTTCAAATCGAAAAAAATAAATCAAGTTGGCTGTCCGGAGATTTGCGGTCCGGTGGATTTCTTCGGATGAACGTAAATACCGATTAGCTCTCCTTGAAAAGACTTCCACCGAGAGATGTTCCACGTGTAGATCTATAGTCTTGACGGACCGATCTTAGGAAACAAAATCAATACCAGAAACACAGTAGATTTTGAAGATACGAGTATACATTTATTCTTGTGACATGGAATATACTGGGTGAGCGAAAAGTTCGTTAAAATTTTTAAAAAATCCTAAAAAAGGAAGAAATTATGATAAAGAAGTTCAGTTTGAAAGAAAGGGCTCACAAGGTAGTCTGATTTTTTTTAGAAGCAAAGAAATGTTTAGTTAAAAAAAGCCACCTGTGGAGGGCGCTGATGACCGGAAACACAATGAACTGGACGACAGGACAACCATTCATTTATTCTTGGAATAACAAATGTTCAACATGACCTCCAGAACATTCTACGCCACAACTAAGGCGGCTCACAACGCCCATTACAGCTTAATGAAACATGTCGGGATGAATTGCCTCATGACAGATGAAATCTTTGAGTTCGGCAATGCTGAAGGGAACGAACGGTACACAAGAGATTTCAAATAGCCCCACAACCAGAAGCTGACCGGAGTGAGGTTGGGAAATCGTGGAGGCCATACGATCTTGCAATTTCGACTGATCAGTCTCTCTTCACCAAAGGTACTCAATAGGAATCGTTTCACTGGATTGGAATAGTGTGGCGGTGCGCTACCCTGCTTAAATCTTATTATAGATACACACCTCTTTTATTTAATGCGGGCAAGACTTTGTCTTGCAAAAGAGTGAGGTAACGTTCAGAGGTTACTGTGCACGCTTTTCAGCCCTATATGGGACACGGTTCTTCAAAGAAGAATGGTTCTACAATTAAATATGAGCTCAAGCCACACTAAGCTGTCAACTTGGCTGGATGCAGTGACTTCGTCGTGTATTCACAAGGACTAAACGTCCCCCATATACGAGTATTATGGATGTCGACATTCCCGTATAGTGTGAAGTGCACCTCATCCGTCCAGAAAACATTATAGAACCACTGAGTGTCGATTTCAATTCTTGCCATAGCCCACTCACGAAGTGATTCCCTCATAGTTGTGTCTCCGGTTGCAACTTCTGCAGTGACTACAATTTGTAGGGATAGAGTTGCAATATCCCGTGTACGATACGTCTATTCGATGAGTGGGGTACATAAAATATCCTTCCAGCTTTGCGAGCAGTGCTATTCCCCATGGACGATTCCGCCGCTAAATTATGCATTGGGATTTTCACTGTAGTAATTCGGCCCTCCGTCAAAGAGGCTAACCTTCCACTTCGTGTCCGATCCTCCAAAGAGCCAGTTTCATCGAACCATTTGACAAGCTTCACTATTCCAGGTCACAATATGGGGCCATTCTTCGTCTTCAGTCCTTTCGCCATGCAAAAGCTTTGCAACGCAACAGTTGCTGACTCTCCATTCAAATAGAACAATTTCATCAATAACGCTCGATGGGGTTATGATAACATTTTGAAAGCGAATGAAAAATTTTCGTGTATCACGGTCTTTTATTGCATGATTAATTTGCATAATTCTGCGCAATCTACAAGTGACTTTTTTAAATGAAAAGTTTTTTGCTGCTAAAAAAAAATCCGACTACCTTATGAGCAAACTGCACTTCTCTATAATAATTTCTTCTTTTTTTAAGATTTTTTTAAGTTTTACTGAACTTTTGGCTCACCCGGTATAATATTTTTAAATTATGGATAACGGGACTACTTTTAACACGAAAACTTTTAACACAGTCCCCGCGAGTGTTCGTGTTAAGGAGGTTCGATTGTATTTACACAACACATTTGTTCGACATTTCTAGATGATCTTTTAAGCTATTGTTGCCAATTCTAATGCAGCGCAATTAAAAATATTTCCTTCCCTGCTATAAAAGTATTTACACGTGAATTGTATAAGTAATAGAAAAATTTAAAATAATAAATACATTAATATGCGTTAAAAGGCGTAAATGGTGGAATTACGCCATATTTAAAATGACCAAATAATAATATTGCCAAACAATTTAAATTAAAAAAATATATTTACACGACACATTTATTTGACATTTCTAGATGATCTTTTAAACTACTGTTGCCAATTCTAAGGCAGCGCAAATAAAATTATTTGCTTTCTAGGACAAAAGTATTTTCACGTGAATATCAAAAAGAGACAGAAAACTTTAAAACAATAAATTTAATATTCTTTAACAGCAATAAATAGGAGAAATTACGTCATATTTAAAATGGCCCAATAGTAATATTCTAAAACAGATTAAATTAAAAAATATATTTAGATGACACATTTATTCATTTTTTTGAGACGATCTTTTTAACTAGTTGGGAGTTCTAAGACTGCGCAAATAATATTTCCTTTCTAACAATAAAAGTATTTTTACGTAAATATTAAAAAGAGAAAGAAAATTTTGGTGAAAATACATCAGCTTTAAAACAATACATTTAAAATGTCTTTAATTAAAACAACTTTCTTATAGCGTTGTTAAAAAGTACCAGGAGACAAAGACTCTGTTTACTTAATCCATTTTATATTAGCTTATTTTAAAATGTTTAACTGATCTTTTTTAATAAAAGACGGAAGCAGCCATTGGACCTCTTAACAGAAGCGTATTCGGCCTTAAAATGCGCAGATGGAAATTAGTGGAAACCCGTTTACAGGGACATGGCCACTGGTTTTTAAATTATAATTCAATCTTCCCTTAATCTTCTTAAAGCCGATCAAATTAGCTTCTTTTTAGAGTCTTAGTGCCTGAACAGAGGTTGACGAGTGTAACTCCTAGGAAGCACAGCCCCCTAGCATTAAAAAAAACACAATAATTTATATGAAAAGTCTAGTTTTACTTATGTATTTTTAATTACATATGAATTCTAATACTAATTTTCCAAAACTAATGCAGACTATATCGAAAAAGATTTCTATATTATAATTAAATAAATGCCTTTCACTAACACCTTTCTAATTATAACGAAAGTTTTCTTTTCAATAAAAAGTGAATCGAAGTGCAATTGTAAATCCATTGGCCCACAAAAGTGTTTTTTAATCAATAGAAAGACGGGCTGCAAGGAGTTTGTTCATGCAAATAACGTTTGAACGAAAAACCATTCCATTCTGTAGATTTCTATAATCGACTACGTTGGAAGTAGTTTTATCCTTTTCACTTCCAGCATCATAATAATCTATTTTTGTCGCTAAATGCTACAAATAATGGTTTTTAATGGTTTTTAATGGTTTTTGCAGAAATGCTAAAAATTTCATAAAAATATAGATGGAAATCTTCACGAAATAGTAATACACTCATGTTCAAAAATTAAGGGAAAGCGACCGTGCGCTTTTGATTTTACACGTTTTGTCGAATGCCTACTGGAATTTTTGACGCATTGTTCTTGAATTTCTAGGATGTAAAGAACATGTCTCACTTCATATTTCTCACTGAAGATTTAGTCGGTAGGACAATTAGGGAGCTAATAGTAAATTTAATCTATTTATATAAAATCCAAGTCTCTGTGTGTCCTTCACAATCCCGGTAAGACCGTCTCATTGTAATGAGTAATTGTTGAAAATTACTAATGCAGGGTTACCACAAAATCGCCAGATGTTGACCGCCTTGGCGAAATATCGCGAAATTTGACGAAATATTGCCAAATTCGGCGACAAGAATAAACTGTCATATATGAAGCCAACTTGGCGATAGCTAACTAACCTATTTATATATAATCCAAGTCTCTGTGTGTCCTTCACAATTCCGGTAGGACCGCCTCATTGTAATAAGTAATTGTTGAAAATTACTAATTCAGGGTTACCACAGAAGCGTCAGATGTTGACCAACTTGGTGAAATATCGCCAAATTTGGCAACAAAAATAAGCTGACATATATGAAGCCAACTTGGCGATACCTAACTGATTTGGCGAAATTCCCATTTAAAACCATTAATATTTCATAATCGAGGTCACCGCAATTTAATTTAAATTCCGCGCTTTTAAGGGGGTTTTCCAAAATCCGTAGGTGAGTATTTAAAGTGTAATATACAAAAATGTACGTCTTTACATCTTCATCTCGATAATAACATAACAGCCAGTGATGGAACAGTGTAGCAGCAGAGAATCAATTGACACCGCAAAATTTTATTAGTATTCTTCATTTAACTTCAAGACAGAATTTCTGAGATTTTTGAAGGTGAAGAATACTATAAAAATTTAGTGGTGACAATCCGCCAATTGCTGTTCCACTGTTCCATCACTGATAACAGCCAATAGACGGTGCTGTACTGTCTGAGCTTCTAACTGCCAGATTTCAATGTGCTTTAGGTACTTTTCCAGTATAGGGACCTTGGCGAGATAGATAAAATGAAATTTGGCAACATATTTTCTAGCAACTGATTCACTGTTTCATATACACAAGTAATTTTTCAATATTTATACAACTTATTTAATATAAGAAGCCATTTAACTATTTTTTATACAAACAGAAATAAATTGTATAAAAAAAAAACAACATTAATATAGATATAAATAAAATGTTTATCGATTATATAAATAAACTTAAAAGCTCATTAATTTTGTTTTCATAGCTGTTTATATCATTTGGCAAAAAATCTCACTGCTGAAGCCCAAATTATGACAAATTTCGCCAAGGCCCCTATACTGGAAAAGTGCCGCGCTTTATATAGTCGGACGCAAAAGTTAAATTCTCGGTACTTTTCCACTTTAGCAGCCTTGGCGAAAGAGGAAAATTGGCAACATATTTTCTGGCAAACTATTCGCTGTTTCATCTATTCTATTATCTATATTATAAAGGACAAACATATCTGTGCGTAACGCATACGTCATTCTGCGAATGGCAACACTTTGAAATTTGAAGTGAAATTTCGCTTTTGCAATTTTAGCTACTGAAAATTTTTAAACTTTTAAACATCCCACATTTTAAATGTTTAGACCGTCGTATGCAGAAAAAAAAATGCACTTTTAAATGCAATTTGTTTGAAAGCTGTATCTCAATTTATTTCTGAGATATTAATTTTTTTATAGTTTTTAATACCAGTTTTCTAATCGTGGCAACTGAAGTACTTCATTTCTATTAAAAGTGGATTAGTTATTTTTATTGATTATATTCTTACTGATGCCATTTTCTCATTGCAATTAAAAATATCATTTTTAAAAATATGAACAGAAAATGACGTTACACTTTTAAAAATATACAACTTCTCTGATGATGCTGTTATATTTCACTATTTTTCATTTCGCTGATATTGAGTTTGAGACAATAGGCAAAATATTTCAGCGACTGTAAATGACGTCATATTTAAAATAAAACGATGTTTTTATTTGATAAAACGAGATATTTCCCTTTGAATACGTCTAAAAGTTATAAATTTCTGGAATTTTTACAGGCAGGTGCAGAGATTATACTAAGACCTCAAATCACGAGTGGGAATTTTAACATGGGAAGTTGTAATAGTTGACAAACGTGACTTCAAGCTTGAAAATATATTTATTAATAACCTATTGCGGGTTAAAATGTTTTTAAATTGTTAATATGGATGAGAAACGTGGAAAACAACTTGATTCGGTTTAGATTTAAAGGGGGGGGGGGGGGGATTCTATGATTATGTCATGGTGAAATCATTTTTGCTGATTTTTCATTCCGTAATATCAAGCATCAATTGATAACTTAATCAAAATTACTTATCTTAAATATATGTTACTGATTAGGTATATGAATGAAGTTTAATTTTTCAATAATTTTAAGAGTTGAAGTTTATGAAAAAAGTATCTTAGGTTAAAATATGTCTTTGGAGAGTTAAACTAACAAGTGTAAGATGGATTTTTTAATGTAATTAATGTTGTCGATGTATTATAAATTTGATGCAACAGTTCCTTTGTAAACATTTTCTTCCGTCGAAATTCGACGGGTTCCACCTCGTATATATAAAATCCAAACGGAAATTTCGTTCCGAACGCCAAGATTTCGAGTTCTACCGCATGGATTTTTACGGAACTTATACCGTTAGATAGGTATCGTTCCAGAGAAGGTTTTAAGCTATAACACATCCTTCTACCTAGATTAGTTATAGAATTATTACGGAAAATTCTATTATTTTGGACTTTGTTACTTCATATTTCCTTAAATATCTGGGCTCCTATTGGTCGTAGAGCTTAGATCTCGCGCCAAAAGTAGCTCCGGGGCACCCAAGAAAACTTTTCCCCGCGATTATTTTGCCGTCTTCCGATTTCCTCTAACTCTATTAGGGACCCGCGTAGAGCCCCTTTAAAATATTTTTCGTAGTAATTTCAGCAATTATCTTAAATTATTGGTTAAGACCGCCACCCTCCCGATTCATGTATCTACGGAAAGGTTGCATGAAGGAGTTTCGTTCAGATACGCTTTCGTTAAGAATAGAGTGCGCTCCCTGGTGGTGGAATGTGGAACTAACATAACGCGATATTGTTAAAATTAGGAAATCTAACAATGCGATCTGTTTTAAACTTTGAGATAGTTCATAACACATAATCTATTATCTATTCTATTATATATATATATAAAATCTATTATATATTCTATTATCTATTATATATATAAAATCCAGACGGAAATTTCGTTCCGAACACTTAGATTTCGAGTTCTACTGCATGGATATTTACGGAACCTATACCGTTAGATAGGTATTGTTTCAGGGAAGGTTTTAATCTATAACACATTATTCTACCTATATTAGTTTTAGAATTATGACGGAAAATTCTGTTATTTTGGGCGATAAGGTTACCATTTTATTTCTTGGCGAAATTCATCGTTGATAAAAAAAATTGAAACGGCTATTAAACCTCGAAAAATAAAAGAAAAACTGTTACTAATTTTATTTAAATGAAAAAAAAAAAAAAGAAAAAAAGAAGAAGAAAATCCGTTTTAATGAGTGATAATATTAAAAAACGGAAACATTTAATAAAAACCTGAAAGAAATATTTGTAATGCTTAAAAATTAATTTAATAAGAAATATTACACTTGATACGCAATATTTGGCTGTTTATCGCTTGCGTTAGATACGGAAACGAATCTGAAAATTTGATTAGATGAAATTTTAACGACATTTTCTTTCTGTTCTGTTCTTTTCTTTTTTTTATATATACTAGGGGATCGTACCCGGGCTTCCCGGGTTAAAGATTATAGGTGAAAACCTTTTTTTTTTATTGAAAACTAATAATTTTTTTATATGCAATAATTTTTTTAGATTGCTCACTTACATTAAAAAAGCATTTTTCATATGGAAAATACGAATTATACAATCAAATAAATTTTTGAAATTTATCAAAAGCTATATTTTCTTATTAGTCGCATGCTAAGAGTTATTTGACCAAGATTTTGCTACTTATGGCATCCTTTTATATTCTGATAATTTCAGAGCTTATACATGTCTGTTAAATTTGTGCTTTATTTATATTATTTTATTTATTTATTCATAGGGAAGTTTTTTTTTTTTTGAATGGATATTAGCCGTAAGAAAATGATGAACTCTTTATTCTGTTTTAAGGGCAAACGGATTAATCTTTCGTAATTGAGCTTCGCGCGATATAGATAAATTAAAAAATATTTCATGCTTTAAAATTGTTTCTAAAACCATAGACAATCAGTAAACTGAGATGAACTTTGCAAACAAATTCCATTTTAAAAAAAAATCCTATTTGGTGATCTAAAAATTTAAATTGTACGATTACAAATATGTTAGATTTGTGTTTGTTCTTTTATTTGTTTATAAAAGAAGTATTAATTTCGTTAATTTGTCTTTCACAAATACATTAGATTGGTGGTTTTTTTTTTTTTTTAATATTATTCTTTTATTTATTTATAAAGGAAGTATTAATTTCGTTATGCAAAAATAGTCAGAAACAAATGCTGAAAAATGTTTGTTGCTTTATGCGTAAAATGTTTATTATTATTATGTATTGAAACCGGTACGTGATAAAATAAACTAAAAAATACCATGCTTAAAAATTATTTTAGAAAATATAATACATCAGTCATTTAAGATACAGTTTTTAAACAAATTGCATTTGAAAGTAAATTTTTTCCCTATGTGACGAAAATTGAAAATGTACGATGGTCAGAAGATTAAAAAATTGCAGTAGCGAAAATTTCAAGATCGAAATTTGATCGTGAAGTGCTGCCATTCGCAAAATGACGTCAGTGTTACGCACAGATACGTTTGTTCTTTATAATATAGATACTTAATCAGCAAAATATAATAAAGATCTGTTATTAGGATATGGTTATCAACTGAGGCTCTTATGCTTGGTATTCCGGAATGAAAAACAGCAATTTTCAACTTCTCAAAATTTGCATACGCACTTCTCCTATCCATATTCATCATTTTTTTAAAAATTGTATTTTGTTTGATCATTTAAAAATAATTTTAACTCAAAACTTGAAGTCAAGATTGTCAGCAACATCTTTTATGTGAACAGACACACCCTTTACTTGAGATTCTAATCTCAATTCCGGAGAGTAAAAATTTCCGTAATTTATGTTTTTTAGACGCAGTTGTGCTAAAATGTTTAGTTTTATCTAAGAAAATGATGGTTTTCTTTTAAATATGACTTCATTTTCACTTAAATAAGCATTTCGCCTAGTGTATGAAACTTAATGTCAGTACACATGCAGAAGGAAAAACAATATAGAAAATTTATGAGGAAAAATGCGTGTTTTTAAAAGCAGTATGTCATTTTCCGTCGTTATGTCCCTAATATAATATTCTGCTCCTAAAGGGATTTTGCGACACTAAACCGTATACAACAATTTTTATCAACAATTTTGAATTTTTATCAGAAAATAGCATGAATAAAGATAAAAATACCCCATTATTTCTCTCTTGTCTGCAATAATGAAAGCTATCTAATTTTCACCATTTTGAAGAAATTTCATAAAATGCTTTTAAAATTAAATTATAAAACTGGTACAATTAAAAAAAAAACAGATAGTGCGATCACATCTACAAATGAAGAGCTTTCACTTAAAAAAAAAAAATAGTGAAATTGGTTTAGCAGAAATATCAGGGCAGATAACTAAAAAACACACTTGTGTTTTAAATATATAGATTATATAAATTAGGAAAAATTAAATTAAGCACATTATGTTATTTTGATAAAATTATAGTAGAATGTCCTAAAGAATAACATTGAAATTTCCTTATTCGAGAGAATTTTGGACAAAAACTTCAGGAACATATTATTTTAAACCACGAATCATTTGTTTGTTTGTCTAACTCGGCGAAGCAAATCCATTCAGGCGAGAATAATCAATTTCTGTAATATAAATCGCTATTATTTGTATGTCACCTCTCTTCTATAAAGACACTTTAATTTTTTGTAAAACATTGCCCTTTATCAGTGTGTGATTTCGATTAAATTATTTTCAAAAGTGAAGCATTTTCACCTGTGAAGAATTTCAAAGCAGCTGGGCTGTGAAAATGACGCACTTCTAACAAAACATAATTCAGGTTTAAGAATTAAAATACATGCTTTTTTATAAAACGACGTCATTTGCATCCGATAAAGCAAACCACTTTTCAATCCAGACTTAAACTTCGTCTATAGAAAACTATGCATATGACGTCATTATCACAGAATAACAGACAATATTCTTAACATAGCCCATATTTTAATTTCAACTTTTTTTTCAGTTTTTATGAAAAAATGGCTATAAAAAGATACAGTATCTCCTATTTTCAACTATTTTCCGTTTACTTTCAATGACTTTCAATAGAAATGGGGTACTTTTGTTGCCACAATAAGAAAAATGGTATTAAAAACTACAAAAAAATTAATATCTCAAAAATAATTTGAGATACAACTTTCAAACAAATTGCATTTAAAAGTACATTTTTTCCCTTATACGACGGTGTAAAATTTTAAAATGTGCGATGTTTAGAAGTTTAAAAATTTGCAGTAGCGAAAATTGCAAAACCAAAATTTTATTTCAAATTTCAAAGTGTTGCCATTCGCAAAATGACGTATGCGTTACGCACAGATATGTTTGTCCTTTATAATATAGATAATTGTCCCATCACGTGAGTTATAGAAGAAACAAGCAGATGTAATTGTGAGTCACATGTGTAATTACTATTTGTTTCTTTACAATTTTTTATTTTTCTTTTGTCGCCAAACAATGTGATTTTAAGCCAAAAATGCATAAGCGTGACATTAGCATGAGAATGTTCTCACAAATGGTGTTTTTTTAGGTGAAAGAGATCATTTTTTGAGTACATTTTCATATTCAATTGTAACTTATATAGATATCAGTTAATATTTTAAAAATGGAATCGAATACTTAAATTTCAGCGTGAATTTCTGCCACACATACATATTGTAAAATAATTTCATACTTTTTAAAATGTTTTTTGCGGTAATTCCGAAAGCATGTGATATTTATAAACTCGAACTCAGATCAACGAATATTACCCATTTTATTTAAGCAAATATTATCTATTTTCTCAAGTCATATCGCCAATTTCATTTATAGGAAAATTCACAGATTCGAAATCTAGGAAATAAAGATAATTTTTAAGGAAATTTATGTTTTAATACGTTATTACTATGGAAAAATTCAACATTTTGAAAAAAAAAAATTACAAGTCTTTTGTAATTCGTCATTTCTTCTTCGTCTTTCTTCGTACTTTCTCCTCTGTTATGTAATATTTCAAATGATATTGGACTAATTTTCGATCATCGATTCACCGCAAAATCGCATATCTAATATAGTATATAAAATAAAGTCTGGATTAGGGGACTAATTAACGCACAGCGCAATCTACTGAACTTAAAATCTTGAAAATCGTGGTAAAAATACTTCTTATGACATAAACTTCTGCTAAGAAAGGATTTTCTAAAGTGTCACCCCTAATGGTTTTTGCACGGGCAGGGGAAAAAAATCGAATATCAAAATTATGCGTCAAATGATAGCATATTTTAATGTAGTTTTGTATGTTGAATCGAATGCTACCAAATAAATTTTTATAAGTCCAACAGTTCATGACACATTTCATATTTTTCTAATTTGGCGGTGTCTTTGGCATCTAAACCTCAAAATATCTATCATTACATCCGTTACTCTAGCAACGGAAAAAATTCAAATCAACCCTTTTGGCTAAAAAAAAAAAAAACGGCTCTATGAGTTTGAAATAAAAATGCAAGCATCTTAATTTTTTTAAAAAAATAGTGATTTTATGTAAAATAAAAGGGATAAAATTACTGAGAATTTAGCGTTATAAAACAAAAATGGAAAAGGTACTACTTAGATATTCCGTCGACCAAAAATCTATCGTCAAACTATAAGATTAAATGCCAATAATGGTTGATCGTAAATATCAAATTCACTTGAATTTAAACAAACTACACGTGTTTACGTCATCAAGTGATTTTAATTTCGACGTTTTATTTGTATTTTAGGTAGATTTCGTAAGAAATACTACCTATTGCAGTCGTTACCATGGTGCGACTTTTGAAAAATTCCTTCATAACTTTTCATTATAGGACCCCAGGAACCCAAAACCACCCCCACCTAAAAAGTTTATATATATATATATATATATGTATGTATGTATGTATGTACTAAATTTTGTCCGCACGATAAAAGTCGCAATTATGCATGGATTGTCCTCAAACTCACCAACAACTTTGATATGGCTAATATCTCGGCGGGGATTGAAAATGGGCGAAATCGGCCCAAGAGGGTGGAAATGGGGAGGGTTCAAAATTTTGAATACTGTCTTAACATGAATCTGATAAAACCAGCTCTTACACAACAATGGCAGGAAAAATAATAAAAGTTTTTCGTTATAGGAGTTGCCAACAATTAAAAAAAAAAAACAATCAAATTCTCACCACAACAATTACTCTTCTTTTGCAAAATTTTCACGTGTAAAATTAAATAGTTTGACAAATTGAAAACAAATTGAATATTACGTCATTTCTAGAACAAGATTTCACCATGAAAACTCAAAATAAAATAAATAGTTTGACGAATTATAAAAATATGTATATTGCGTCATATTGGAAATATAATGGACCTCAGCAGGTGAATATGTAACGCCATGTAAGTTTGAAGAAAGGTATTAAAACATGATAAAAACCCGACTATGGAAATATTAACACATTTTAACACTTCAAGGTTCTCTGAATTTTTTGTAGCCATTTTTTAAACCTATTCCATATACATGTGTGTGTGTATTCGTGTATATTATAATTTTCACAAAAAGTTTAGCTCCCTACAGCTCACTCTTTGTGAAGAAACTGGGTTTTATCTCTAATCTTGATTTAAGTTTTGTTGGAGAATTTAGTACTTAACATCGAAATCTACCTCCGCCTGTAGGCCCGAGCCGGCAGGGATTTTTTTATTAATGTTATACTAATTTATTTGGTATTTCGTTATTTAAAATAAAGATTATGTCAATTTATATAATTTGGCGAATGGTTTGGCGATTTATATAATTTGGCGAAATTGGTCGACGGGATAACAAGTAGTACCAATGAAAATATTTAAGTATGAAAGCAATGTTTGTAACGACTTAAAAATTATTTTCATATATATAAACTCGGTTTATGGCGTCAGATGCCGTCATCCAAAGAATCTACAAGAGTCTTTTTCCATTTTTTCCGGTCATAGGTTCCTCAATGAAAGAAATTGGAATTGGAATAATATTATGCGATTTATAAATTGCTCCTCAATAAGAAGAAAAAATGGGTACATTTATAACAACCGTGCGCACATCTCGCTGATAGCATTTTTAAAATTCCCAGTAGCAGTAGTTACATTTTGCGTATGTAAATTAAAAATATTTTTTTGCTTTTAATTATGGCATTATTTCCTGTTATTGTTTATCTTTTCAGTTTTTTAAATGAAATTAGTATAAGGCATGCATTTTAAATTAAATGAGTGAAAGGTTTGTGTTTTAAATGAGAATAATAAAATAAGGATATGCTATGAAAACAATCTTTATTGATTTATTACCTGCGCCCGGCTGACATAAAAGTATCACAAAAGCCACATATTCACTTTTCTTTGAGTAGTTGCTCATGAGAATTCAAGTTAACCTTCCGTAATCGGATACTTCACATATTGGTGTATTAGCTTTAATGTTGAAAGCATCGTTTTTGTTTGAAGCGAAAACTTTACTATGAATTCTATTACACAAAATCGCATCATCATCATCTACTATATATTTACAACGGAAATTTGTATTTCATTCCGATTGTTTATAATACTTTCGTAGGATATACCACAATTAGTTAGGTAATAATTTTGGAAAGGTTTTAGTGTATACATATTGTTCAAGGGTACTTAGTTATAGAGCAACAGTAAAAGTTCAAAAATTAAGTGAACCTGATTATGAAAGTTTAGCCTTTTTAAAAAAAACTACAGAACATATTTTGTTACAAGTGGCCCTGTTGCATGACTTTTAAGAATGGTATTAGTATATACGATTTCATTATATGTTGATTAGTTACAGAGGTATTAATTCCTGTTGTCATAACGGTCTCATTACCCGACCATAAGTGCGCTGTTTATAATCAACTAAAACAATTACTTCTTAATTGCTAAATTTTGTCCAACGCTTAAGATAACATTATATCGCAATGGCGTTCGCATCGTTTTCCGTAATGTGCAAGGTCAAGCTGAAGATCCATATTGTTTAAAATACAAGTTCAAATTCACCATTTAGTTTAATCCAAGGTTCATTTGGAAATATTGACCAGCGCAGCGGGCATAGCCTGCTAGTTTTATATACACACGCATTTTTCGGTTTAAAATCTGTTATTTTCATCTATCACTGCGGAACAAGCGAGAAAAACTCATATTCTTGCACATGTGTTGCATATATCTTTATATCTCATAGTCCGTCATTTTTGAAAGGCTGTCTTGCTAGTAATAAAATAATATTTGGGCTCACCCATGTAACAGAAAATGCTCAATATGGTCTGTCACTGTGATAAATGTCTATGTGGGTATTGTCAACGTTTGTGTGCTTTTGTGTCGGCAAAGAACACACATTTGTGAAGATATTAACGTGTCTGCGAAAAATGCAAAACTTTTTTGTTTATAGAATACGGTTTTCAACCAAATTTAATACAACTTTCCGAAAACCGGACAAAGAACAGTAGAAACAGTATACTGCAATTAAAACATTAATATATTGAATACTGGACAAGATATGGGCATTTTTATGAAATAAACTGCGCATGCGTGAAAGATTCGAAAAATTTTATTTCATAATTTAATAGTCAGCTATTTGGAGCAACTTATGTAAAAAGTCCAGTCAAATATCGCAAAAATTCAGAAATATGGGTGCTATTGATCTGCTTTCTAAAAATAGCTTTATTATAAGGGATTTTCCGCAATTTTTCAGTCAGCTCACTCTGTCTTTCTGAGTTTTCACAACATTTGACTGGACTTTGTATAGAAGAAGCACCAATTATGAAATAAAAATTTTGTAATACTCCACGCATGTGCAGTTAAAAATTGTTTCAAACAAATGCCCATGTCTCATCAAATATTCAATATATTCATATTTTAACAATGGAGTTATGTATAAAGAGGAGGAGAGATATAACATATTATGGGGGCGAGACTCCATACTTAACTCACAACTCACTTTTAGGACGAGCACTGACATTTATTGGGACGAATACACAACAAAAAATACAGATATAAACACTCTTCTCGTTCTTTAATTAGCTTAAAGTCTATAATTTAGGACGTCGTTGAATATATTTCTGAGGTTTCCTTACGTCGTGTAAATATTCAATCTTATTTCATCGAAATATGTTCTGTTCTTTTATTAAAAAAAAAAACCTTCCGTAGTCGAACTCATTTCGTTCTCTTTACTTCTTCTGCATTTTCACTTCACACAGCTTCGTAAAGGCTCATTTCCTTTTTAATCTCGAAGCGGAAAATACGGAGACACTCAGCCTAATGCAGGTGTTGCTTGCGAAATCTCCACAAGCGGCCGTCCTGACATCTGGAGCTGCCGCAGCGACATGTGGTAAAATAGAATCTGAAAAAACAAAAAACAAAAACCAGTAACTGTTCTTAGGGTAAAAGAAAAAAAATTAATCTGCACATCATAGTTGAAGTAGCGTAACATCATATGGGTTGACTTATAAAATTGTTACTAACACATAAGAAGAAAAGATTAAAAAAAAATGTTTTTGAAGTTTCAGTTATCGTCAGGCCAAGGTTTCATGTATTCAGCACAGGAGCTAGTATTTATCGGTCCTTCAGTTGATGAGATTTTCGTTACGTCGTAGGTGTCATTAGACTTCACTTTGATTACTTTATACGGACCTAAGAATTTAGATTTCAACTTTAAACCTGGTCCTTGCTGGGTTCTCTTAATTGCTACAAGGTCACCAAGCTTGTACTTACGGGGTTTCTTACGTCGTAAATTATAGTGCTTGCGATTTTCTTGTTGAATTTCGAGAATATTCTTCTTGGCTTCTTTACGGAGCTCTTCTCTGTCTTTCATGAATTGTTCTTCGACTGCACTGTTTAAGAGGTCAATAATTTGTACATCTTCTTTCTGTTTCATTTTTGTACCAAATAATATTTCAAACGGTGTTCTCTTAATGCTTCTTTGGTAAGTTGAATTAATGACTTGTTGAACTTTAGGAACATGTTTAAACCATTTGGTCGGTTCGTCTTAGGACATTTTAGAGATTACAGAAATTATGGTGGAATTAAGTCGCTCTACTTGACCATTGGCACGGGGAAGGCCAGTTGTAACTGTCTCGTGCTTTATATTTTCATCTTGACAATAATCAGCAAATTCTTTGCTTGTAAATGCAGGACCTTTATCGCTAATGATAATGGAAGGATTGCCAAAAGTATGACTTTGTTGTCGTAGTTTTGATATAACTTCGGTAGCAGAAGTACTTTTACATGGATACAACCAGACGAATTTAGTAAATGCGTCTATTAAAGACAAAATATGTTTATAATTTTTGTTGGTTGTTTCAAGAGGGCCTAAATGATCAATGTGGTAGGTTTGGAGAGGAGTCTCTTCTTTAGGTAAGGGATGTAATTCACCTTCTTGTTTGCCACGTTTGCGATTATACAAAAGGCATGTTACACAATTTGCTATAATTTTATCAATTTTATTTGACATATTAGGGATGAGAAATTCTTCGTTAAGGAGTTCTTCACAGCGTTTACGGCCAAAATGTCCTTTGTCATGAACGTGTTTAATGACATTTAGCTGCATTTCATCCGGCACAACTATCAGATCGATACCTTTATGATTTTTATAGAGAACGTTATTTTTAAGGAAATAGTTGTCATATGGCTTTGTTTTCAAAATTTCTTTGATGGCCTGTACATGTTCGTCAGTGTTCTGTGATTGTATGATTTTGGTAGTAAAACTATCTTGAATGACCATACATATTGGATTTCTACTTAAAGCGTCGACATGGCGCATGCGTGTACCTTGTCTGTGTTCGATTGTATAGTTATAGTCAGCTAACATTAAAGCCCATCGAGCAATCTTGGTGCAAAGATCTTTTTTATTCATAGTAAGGGCGAATGCGTTGCAATCTGTGACTATCTTGAAAGGAATACCTAGAATGTAAACGCGGAATTTTTTAAGGGCTTCTATGACAGCTAAAACTTCTAATTCATAACTCGAATATTTACGTTCGGCATCTGTGGTTTTTTTGCTCATAAAATAGACAGGGTGAAATTGATTGTCAATAGAAGACTTTTGAAGGAGGACTGCTCCGTAACCGTCAATAGATGCATCACAGTGAACTTCTGTTTCGTTACTAGGGTTATAAATGCTTAAAACAGGACCTGAAGAAAGGATGTGTTTCAGCTGATTAAATGCATTTCGTTGCTGGTCGCCAAAGTGAAATTTAGTGTCCTTTCTAAGAAGATCTGTTAAAGGCTTAGCTATTAAAGAGTAATCTTGAATGAATTTACGAAAATATGAAGTTAATCCGACAAATGAATGTACATCTTTTATACTTTTAGGTTCTGGGAAATTAAGGACAGCTTTAGTTTTTAAGGGGGATGGGTGCAGTTGACCATTTTTAATGTGGTAACCCAAAAAATCAATTTCTCGTTGTAGAAAGTGGCATTTTTTGAGATTCAGTTCTAAACCATATTCGGATGCAGTTGTAAGGACGCGTTGTAATTTCTGGAGTCCTTCGACTTCGTTTTCAGCTGGTATTATGAAGTCATCCATATAGACAATAAGTACTTTTTCATTAATGAGGTCTCGAAAAACGTTATAAATATATCTTTGAAACACTAACGGTGCATCGCTAAGGCCATAATTCATATATAAGAATTCAAATTGACCAGAATGTGTTACGAAAGAAGTATATTTTCTACTATTTTCTTCTACTTCGACATGAAAAAAAGCATTTTTAAGGTCAAGAGTAGTAAATACTTTTGCAGAATGCAACTGATCAATAATGTCATCAATTACTGGGAGGGGAAAACGTTGTTTATGTGTTTTAGAATTTAACTTCCTATAGTCAACACACAATCTATATGAACCATCTTTCTTTTTTACTAGGACAATAGGTGATGAAAAATTACTAGTGCTTTTACGAATAATTCCTTTTTCGAGCCACTCAGAAATTTGTTTTTCGACGAAGTTTTTCTCTATTTGCGCCAAGCGCCTGGGAGGACAAGTAACAGGTTCTTCGTTTTCCAGATGAATTGATAATTTAACATCAGTTGTCTTTATTTTTTTAGGAGAATAATTTTGAATAAGTTCTGAAATTTTTGAACGTATTGTTTCGTCGGTAATATGAGATAAATCAAGATTAAGATCGTCTAACACATGAGCAATATTAATCAAAAAATTATTGGACGTGTCGTCATTTTTCTCGATTTTTTGCATCGAAATATTATTTCCAGAAATTGTTAAAATACTTTGTTGAATGATATCTGTACCAATAATAAGATCAAAAGATATGGAATAATCTGGGACTACATAAACATTAGTTGTATAATTAAAATCTTCTATCATAATGTTCGTAGAGAAAAAACCTAGGGGTTTGATTATAGTATTTCCTAATCCAATTAATGTGATAGTTGAATGTTCAAGGTTCGAAATTGTAGGGAGTTTGCGATAAATACTTTCCTTTAGTAAACTTCTTTCACTACCTGTGTCTACCAATGATGTAACATTTACAGACGAAATAATGACTTGTTTGGTCATGAAAGTATTCGACGTGACAGTGGAAACATTGGAGGGTTCTGACTTAACTCTAGGCCTCCTTGGTTGATCACATTGAGCCGATTTATGGCCAAAATTCGAACAATTAAAACAACGAGGGCCTTTATCTTTATGTCTGCATTGGCTACTTTTATGATTCGACAAACCACAATTAAAGCAAAAAAGATCAGATTTTGGTCGAAAGGATTTCTCTTTCATTGGCATTTCAGGTTTGACTTTACGAAATTTAGTGTTCTCAAAGTCATGTCGAATTTTGTCATAAATTTTGAGCTTTTGCTTGAATTCTACAATGGATTGGCATCCATATAACATTGATTTTCTGAAAACGGGGTCGGGTATGCCGTTTATGATGTATTGCATTAATGCGGAATCCTCGATTTTACCACGCGAGCATATTTGTTTCATGATAAGAAAATATTCTTCTATTGATTCATTTTCTTGCAATTTTCGTTTATTTAATATATCGTGTTACTCGGCAGAATTATAAGTGGTGCTAAATTCTGATATTAAGAGTTGTTTAAGTTTGTCATATGAATTAATATGAAATTCTGTTTGTGCCAATAACTGGGCTTTTCCTCGTAATGATCTTTTACAAAATATGAATTTATGAAAGTCAGATAAATTAAACATATTAGTAACATCCTCAAAATTATTAAACCATACCTGTATATCACTAAAAGAACTACCATCGAAAGGAGGTATTACACTTTCAATATCAGTAAAATTAATAGACGATTGCATAAAACTTTGAACTGGAAATTGCTGTTGTTTGTCAAAATTTGATAATTGAGTGTTATTACTTGAAGTCATATTATTTGAAGGCAGTTCGGGTTCCGAGTCGGTGTCACTTTCATTTTGTATAATATTATTTTGTAGTAAGGTCAAGTCTGAAAGGTATGTCACTAATCGGGTTGCGAGATCGTTTAAAGATCCCTCATTATCAATACAAAGTAGATTGCACACTGTAATCAGATCATTTAATGAAAAATCAGTTTGAACTTTAGTTATTTTATTTTTGAATTCGGTGCTGTCGGTTTGAAAACCGAAACCAGTAAAATCACGTATTCTCTTTCTATTAGAGCGATCACCGGCAGCATCAAATAGGAATTTATGCAGCAATTTAATTTTATGCGTTCGTTCGTTTTTAAACGCAACTTCCAGTTCTGGTATTTTAACTAACTTCATAATAAAATAATAGCAATGAACTCACCGTTAGAAGAATATCCGGCTTGAATATGTAGGATGAATAACTCTAATTAATCATATTGGTGGGTTAACTGTCACTTCTGACGCCAATTTATGGGGGCGAGACTCCATACTTAACTCACAACTCACTTTTAGGACGAGCACTGACATTTATTGGGACGAATACACAACAAAAAATACAGATATAAACACTCTTCTCGTTCTTTAATTAGCTTAAAGTCTATAATTTAGGACGTCGTTGAATATATTTCTGAGGTTTCCTTACGTCGTGTAAATATTCAATCTTATTTCATCGAAATATGTTCTATTCTTTTATAAAAAAAAACCTTCCGTCGTCGAACTCATTTCGTTCTCTTTACTTCTTCTGCATTTTCACTTCACACAGCTTCGTAAAGGCTCATTTCCTTTTTAATCTCGAAGCGGAAAATACGGAGACACTCAGTCTAATGCAGGTGTTGCTTGCGAAATCTCCACAATATTGTCTACGAGTTGCGAGTGAAGTAACTGGGGAAGTTGTCACAAGATGGCGGCTGATTTTTTACATCGGATCAACAGCTACTGATTACAGCCGGCGCAAACTTCCACCAGTAAATTTTGAATAGAATATTTTACTTTAAATAAGTGGCTATTTTATGAAAAATTTCTCCCATAAGTATAGTTAAATTTTCTATTTGTTTTTACTGGTGGCAGTTTGATCAGGTATTATAATCTTTTTCACTGACACTGAGAGGTGGTTGTCTACATTGTCACAATATGGCGGAAACGCAGCTCTTGACTACCACAAAAGTAAAGTTCCACCAGTAAAAACGAATATATGTATTTGCCATTATTTATGTCTGAAATTTTAAATTAATAAAGCGTTTAAATAAGGAGACAATTTCTATTTAAATTTACAGGTGGAAGTTTTCCCCGGCCGGTAATCGACTCCAGAGAAAGCGGTCACATTTGAAGCTTCACTATTTTAACGATATGTCAGTTCCTCTTTATCAATGGTTCCATGATTTTAACACATTCACGCCGGCGAGCATCACCGGTGGGTCTCGCTCGACTGTCCAATCAGTCTGCGTGCATCACCGGTGTGTCACCTTTGACTTCAATTCGACTATGCTATAGACTGCGTGCACTACAGGTGGCTCATACATTAATATTCGAAAATTCAGTAGTAAAAACAGTTCATTATTTTAAACTTAATACATTGACGACGGGAAACGAGAATTCTCGTTTTCATTCAAAAAATTTCATTGACTAAGGGCGTGGCTTCTATCTTACAGAAATGCATTTATATCATGTTATCCAAATTTCTTTAGATTGCAAGACATTTTATATTAAATTCGTACATATGTAGTCAATAAAATCATGTCTATAAGTAGTTTGCTTACTCCTTACTAACTTTCAGACATTCACAATAAACTCTGCTTGTTATATTCAAGTTCAATTTAATAAATATGAGAGGGGCGGGGCATTACATACAGTGTCTGAATAAGCGACAGTACCGCGCCGCCAGATAAAGCGAAATATGAATTCGAGCGCCGTCTCACAGCAAAAAACATGAATATCGTCACCCGCGTGAACGTGTCAACCCCTTGGGGATGAGCGACCGGTATTCCGTGCACCTTAAGGTGCTCAGAATCAGTGATTATTCTCACCAGTAAATTTTTATTGTAAATTTTGCCTTATTTAATCCGAGCATTTTCCCGATTCAATGAGGCAAATATTTCTGTTTTAAAAAAGCGGTGACAAAAGATTCAAAATTCTGTAAAAAACGCTCGTCCTGAAGGGGCTAATAGCAGTATACTGTTTCTACTGTTCTTTTTCATATTTTCGGAAAATAGTGTTATTTTGGCTGAAAACGCAGTGTGCTATAAACAGCAATATTATGAATTCTTCACAGTTTCACGAATATGCGTGATATGCTTACACAAGTACACACAAACTTTGAACAGGGCTCAGATAGTCATTTAATACAATGACAGATCATTTTGATCATTTTCTGTTACATGGGTGATCGCGAATATTATTTTATTATTAAATTTATTATTAGCTCCATGACTGTTCTCTCGATTAAATCTGCACTCAGAAATATGAAGACAAACATGGTCTTTATATCCTAAAAGTTCAAGAACAATTCCTCAAAAACTGCAGTACGTATTCGACAAAATGTGTAAAATCGAAAGTGTCAGGCTATTTTTCGACATCAGTGTATTTTACCATAGCTGCCAACATCTTACGCTTTTTCAGACCACAAAAATTTTATAGAAAATTTTATCTTTTTAAATCGCCGTAATCTGCCGATTAAATAAGGCAAAAATTTCTATTAAAATTTTGCGGTCTGAAAAAGCGGAAGAGTTGGCAGCTATGATTTTACGTACAACAAACAATTTAATATTATCTACCCTATATATATAAAATCCTAATGAAACAAATTTATGAAACGGATATATGAAACGACTGAAATGTAACGAATTTATGAAACGATTCTATGAAACGACTGATTCAACAACTGATTATATTTCAGGGCGAATTCTCCTAAAATACGGAATATTTTGCGATGAAATTAACACCAAAAATCCGTATTGATCCGAAGATCTCAAAACTGGTATTAGAATTTTTAAATTCGAATTAGTTTTCGAAATATTTTTTTTTCTAATTTTATGTACTTTTCTCTAATGATGGCAACTCAAATTATAATCATAGCAGATTTTTTTTCATATTTTAGAAAAGGTTATTATTTTAAACTAATTTGGCGACCAGTTTGGCCTCCCTTAAATGTATGCTAAGAAATGTATCATGTTACTTTTATTCATAATTCAATTTGTATTTCATTATCATTTTATTTAATACAAAACTTTCATTTAAAACAAACATTTAATATAAAAGGCTTTACTTCTTTCTTTTTTTTAAACGAAACAAAAAGAAAAATATTAAGCACAGATGTCATATACGCAACGCTGTACCTAATTGGTGCCAAAATGGCGTTATTTTACCTGACATGATAACCCAGCAATTGCTGCTTATTAATTAATAAATATTTATTTGAATTTATTTTCTATTTATTTACAAAAAATGTTCTAAATTATTTTGTTCTATAGTTATTAATTAAACTTTTCTTTATTTACTGTTATTTCATTTTAAAAATAACAGAAAATAATTTAAAAATACATATGTAACTGGTATTCGAATACGAGGCTTTTGCCAAATTATCGTAAAAAAATTGCACACCAAACCCGTTGCGTATATGACAATACAACAAATCATGACATTTAATTTCAACTTCAAAGCTATGTTTTAATGGCACTACTTCTCCCGTCGACCAATTTCGCCAAATTATACAAATTGACATAATTTTTTATTTTAAATAACGAAACAACAAATAAATTAGTATAACATTAATAAAAATACAAATAAAACGTCTAAATAAAAATCACTTGATGGCGTAAACACGTCTAACTTCCTTAAAGTCAAGTGAATGTGACATTTACGATCAACGATTATTGGCATTTAATCTTATAGTTTGGCGACAGATTTTAGATATAACAAGCAACAGATTGAGAATCAAACAGGAAAACAACCATTGTATATTTTAACAGCAACTGATTCTGCCTTAAATTTTTGCAATCAAAGGGAATTGAATGAAAACCCGTTTACAGGTAGATCTCTATAGGTTTTTTCAGTATAATTCAATCTTCTCTAATCTTTTTTAAAGCGATCAGATTAGCGTGCTTTTAGATTCTGCAGTGTTTGAATAGGGTTGGCGAGTGTAGCTTGCAGGGGGCAGAGCCCCTAGTTTAAATATATTATTTTTAATATGGTTTCTTATGTACGCTAGATTTAAATTTACTATCCTTATTAATATTATAAATGTCAATGTGTGTCCGAATGTTTGAATGAAGTCAGCGTCTAAACGGATGAATTAATGCTGTTGTATTTTTTTAATATAGATGGATTACAACCCGGAAATGAACATAGGCTATGTTTAATTTATTTTATTCAAATATTTTGCTTAATAATTCAAAATTTCATTCATTTTCATACAGAATCAATTGACATTTTCCCGATAAATTTAACCATATTTCTTTCCCGTTGCCAAGAAAATCAAAGTCTGGTATAAAAATTTCTCCTCGGCAATTAATTTTTAACAGAACAATTTCTGCGTAAAAAATGAGAATAAAAAGAAAATAAATATGACGTCATATTTGAAACGAAGAAAAAAATGAAGTATTTTTTATTATATATAAAACATGAATATCGGTTAATTTAATAAGGGTTTTTCTGTCAAAAATGGCGATACAATTAGAAGGAAAAAGAATGAAAAAGAATTATATTATTGATAAAATATTTAACTTGCAAAAATATGACGTCATACTTGAAATAAAACAGGTATTTTCAAGTATTCGTTAATAATACAAGGAGCATGAATATCATAAACTAATGAAAATAGATAAAAAATGACGTCATATTTAAAATGAATGAGAAATATTTTTTACTAATACTGATTAATAAGTTTGAATATAAGTTAGATACAAATGAGAGTTTGCATTCAAAATTCATTTTATGATTATCAGTAGAAGACATTATTTGTGGAAAAAAAGGGAAATAAAATTGATTAATATATTTTTTTACGCTATTTTCTCTTTAAAATTAAAAAGAATTTAATTTCAATTTGTATAGATGGTACAAAAACATGATTAAAGTAAATTTTCCTAAAACTAAAAACATATTTTCACACATTGAAGCTTTATGAATGAATTTATTCCACAGAAGCAAAAATCGTTTGAGCATATTGGCATTTAAACCAAGGATGTAAATTAAACTTCAGTACATTTAAGTGGATTGTTATTGCCCCTACGAATTGAATTTTAAAAAATCGTATGCTATTTTAATTAATTAATTTTAACAAATGGCAATTAAAACTTATCACAAAGGCGTATTTATTAAAAGGTTTTTTCGGATAAAAATGATGTAATATTTTTTCAATTAAAGTATTAATTTTAATTAGAAAACTTTTGTATATATTTATTTTAATTTCGTCTAATTGATGTCATTTTCATTTCACAAGCTTCGAAATTAAAAATGAAACCATTACATAACAATATACATTTCAAAAATAATGTTTTGTATCAAAAGTCGCATTATTTCGAAATGTAACCTTAGCTTACATTTTAAATAGGGTAACTTGACGTGAGACGCCGTGTTGTACAAGATGCCGAATAATGTAGTTTTCATATGCGCAGGCGCTGTAGGGAAACGCCGCTCAATTGTAAGGAAGATGGTTCCCTATTGATATTTTAATTTCTGTTTGCGCTCTTTTAAAAAATTAAGTGGTACTTTTTTATTGCTATTCGTCAAAACACTTCTGGTAAGTGTCAAAAATCATTTACGTGACTTCTATATTTGCCTATATAAGTCTTAGTTTAAACACCAGAAAAATAAATCTCATGTTTTTAGAAAGTACTGATACCTGGCCTTTCTACAAAGCATAAATGGTGGCCAGTTCCCGCTTCTTCACGTCAGTGGGGTACGCCGGAGTCTTACCCAATACTCTGGGTAAGTCTACGAAAATTTTTGGGGGTAAGGTGCCGGTTATTTTCCGTTGCAGTCAAATGCCTGGTTGTGTCTTCATTGTATGAATTACTCTTGTATATTAACTAATTTGTCAACAATTTTAATCAGATACTTTAAATCAATGATTAAATCGTGATTTTAATCAACTGATTAAAAAAAGCATTAGTTAAAATTATAAATTTTGTAAATGTTTAAAATGACATAAATAAATATTAAAATCTAAGGTGAATATAAGTTGAAAGATTTCTATATGTATTCTGAGTTATAAATAAATTTTATTGGCCTTATAAATAATTATTTCATAATTTTTAATTTTAATCATTGATAAAACTTTGATGTTAAATGCAGTTATAAATAATTTTAATAAATATAAATATCGGTAGTATATAATATAGTTTTAGATAACTAGGGTCTGCTGCCCCCTACGAGCTACGCTCGCCAACCTCATTCCAAACACCGCAGACTCTAAAAACACGTTAATTTGATCTGCTTTGAAAAGATAACGGATTAAATTTTCCACCAACATTCAGAAGATGAGGATTTTTTTTAAAGTGAGTGAGAATCAGTGTTAAGAGTGTATAGCAAAGTGCAACAAAACCTCTGAAAAATGTGATTGGATCAAATGCATTCAGTGAAACTGTTGGTTATATACAAGTTCCTCAAAGTGCCTAAACAAATGTGCAGTCTGTGTCACATCTGAGTTATAGCTTAAAAGAACAAAGGGCCATATGAAAAACACCAACAAAAAATCTGCACTCTAAAGCACTTACTCACAGTGGCTTTATCGTATTTAAACTTATTATAATATTTAAAAATAGGCATACTTAAGAGCCATAATTATTTTAGATGTTAAATAGAACATAACTTTTTTTTTCAAATTTTATTCATATTATTAATATAATTCACATCATTAATATTCATTAGTTTGTCCTTTTATTAAATTTCCAACGTTTGTTACATTCATATTTTTGTAATTTTTTAATAGTAAGTAAGTTAACAACTTTAGTATGTCTAAAATATTAAAAATACTTTTATTCCTCCGATTATGTTTTATACTGCTTCACAAAAAATATTGTTTAAATTGAAACTCCACAAGACATCTTACCCCTAGATAGTTGGCCATCTTACTCATAGGTATGGGTAAGATGCCGAAATGCAAGTGCTTACAAAAACAAAATTTTTTATGCTTTATATAATATCTATAAAATGAAATAAGGTTTTAAATGATACATAAGGGTGCAAACTTCTAAAAGCAACAATGAATAACAAATAAAAACAACAGGTGATTTTTAAAACAATAAAGTCACTAACTACTGCATCTTCACCCAATTTATCCTACATTTTCTTACCTGAAATTTAAAATTTATTAAAAATTAATTTCAATATTTTTTCTAAATGTACATGTACAATAATATAGGACTTCATTAAGCGATTAAATGTTTTAATTAAGTGAAATGGCATAGTTTTACATGATTTATGAAGTGTAAGAATATATATATTATCTCGACAAGTATTATTCCGTACGAAAAACTAACCAAGTGACGTCATCATATTTTATATCATTGACCAGTTTTCTTTCAGAAAATATTAGCATTTTTATATCACTTATACCAAATGGTTTGTTTTCCACAGACTTTCCAGATAATACATGATTAACATCCTTTTACCTTAAAATCTCCCAGAAATTTCATGTAAGAAAGCTTAGCAATATTGGAGCATATTCCTACAAATAGCCAAGCCTCCATAATCCAAAATTACAACACAACAATCGGTATGAAAACATTTAGCCGTAACTGGACTGCTTTTCCCATAAATAGATTTCTTACGTGATTGAAAGCAATAAGCAGCTCTATTGCTTAAATAATAAGCATTTAGGCATGAGGCATTCGGAGCGTGATAAACATTTTGATATTATTGGTAGATCTACAGCTGTTAAAAATGTGATACCATGAAATAAAAATGTAATAAATATTTGAAAGTTAACGAAATTTCTCATACTTTTATTATTTATTTTTTACTTTTGATGCTTCACCACGTCTGATTTCTTGAATACCATTTATCCTTTTTTCTTTCCAAGATGTAATTTTTTGGAATAGAAACATAATGTTATATGCTGATTTTTCGATTATTCTAATCAATTCAAAGACGCGTCTGAAGTGATCTGTTAATAATCACTATTTACTAATGTATTTCTTTAAATAATATTCTTTGTCACAAAAACATAAATCAATATCCATGAACGGAATAAGTATAAAATAGAATAAATATAAATAATAAAATAGAATAGCAAATATGTAAGTTTATTCTTCACTTAATCTTAGAAAACGAGTATGAAATTTGAAGCCACCGAAAGAAATTTAAATGATCCTATATAAATAAAGAAAAATAAGCAAATTGGGGTCATTAGAAGCTTTTGTACTATAAAATATGATAAAAGGTTAATTACATATGCTTTTAATTATCGAAAGTTTTTGCTTAATTGATGAATTTATTCTTCTTTAAATCTTAAGTGAACGAAGTCACGGGAAACAGCTAGTAGTTAAAAAAAGGATCCTTTCTTCTACAAATTCAGGCTTGAAGATCTTATATTTTATATTTTATGTGAAAGTTATGCCCGTATGTTTCTATAAGCAATATACATTCAGATTTTTGTACTGATTATTCTTTAACAAAAATCTGTTATGTTTTACTTACGTGTTTGTGTTAATTACGCGCGTTTGTTAATTTCTTACTCATGTGCTGTTACATACATTCCTATTGGTTTTTCCAGTTTGCAAGAAACAAAAAGTTGTTAAAAAAATAAAAAAAACAGGTCTGAAATGTTTAAATATAATTCAACAAAAGTGTCGTATTATTTTCAACCAATCATTTCAATTGTAACATTAACCCATTAACCGCCAAAATTATAAGGTTGAAATTGTCAACTTTTTAGCTGAACGTTGTTTGTCACCACAAATTCTGAAAGATAATTTTCACTTTATATGATTTTAAAATTTTATGTCTTTAAGTAAGGCCAATTTTTTAATTAAAAAATAGTGGTTGGTGTTTAAATAACTTAAATATGTGCATTTATTTTGACCGTTGCGTGAGCGCAACACAGCGGATAATGTTTTAATATCGACAGTGTAATAATTTGGAATTATTCAATTTTGCAGCTGTTTATATATATATATAAGGGTGGGCATTTTACAACATTAGCTTCGTACAATACGTATGCTGAACGGGCTAAAAGAACTTGTGCCGGAAATATTTTTATCTCATTTTCCAACTGTTGTTTTCAACAGTTTTACACGAATAGGATTAAATTGCGGTTAGTATATGCGTCCTTCAAGTGAAACTGAAAACTAATATATAACACCTTTTCTACTTATTTTTTCTGGTATCAATTTTGAAAACTAATCTTAATTAACCCTTTATATATATATGTTATGGCCAAAGCCCAAAATCGACAAGTTCGCGAAGTGGCCAATTCGGGAACTGGCCAACCAGTTCGCACAATGGCCAGAGTTTGTCGTCTAATTCGCGAAGTAAGACAGTAAGCCAGATCACGAAATGGCGGCCGGTCAGTCGGCAAAATGGCTTGGAGCGACTAAGCAGTTTGCAAAAAGGCTAGGTGCATGTGGTTAAAGAAATAAAATGTCATGAGCTGATTTTGAGGGTCTGTATAGTTTCTACCTAATCAATCTTGTTTATTTATTTTATGAAATTTCCTTATTTGCTTATGAGCCTGCACTATATTTTTTTCTTTTTTTTTCTTTTTCTTTTTACATAAATGTTTTTAATGAAATTTCTTCAAAATGGTGGCAATTAAATTTCTTCTTCTTTTCCGAATTAAAAAAAAATTAATTGGGATTATTATATTTTATAGATGCTATATTTTTATTGCAATATTTTTTTTTCCATTTGAAGAAGAAATGGTGTTTAAGATGATCAATGGTCATGTTTCCGGAAAGTAAATGAACAACCTTTACCAAATAAACCTCGATTAACTTAGTAACAATGTACGGACGTGAAGGACACAGAACCCCGGTATAATAAATACAAAAAAGCATACTATAGGAAGATTATGCGACACTAAAAGACTGGTGTAAGTAACAGAATAAACAAAGTAAATTTAACTTTCAGATGCTTCAAAGTTTCACCGGGGAACTTTCTTTAATAATAATAATAATAATAATAATAATAATAATAATAATAATAATAAAGGACAGTGAAAAAGTAGCTAGATTAATGCATAAGATTTAAATTAATGTGAATGTGCTTTTTTTATGATCCGGACAGATTTAAATGCGATCCATTTTTCCCCTTCTTTTAAATGTGGAATATAAACATGAAATAAATTTAACTGATTTTTTTTTTTTTTTTTTTTTTTTTTTTTTTTTTTTTTATCAGACCCTCACGTGAAAAACAATTTTTAAGTATATCATCATAAAAATAATATATAAATACAACAATACATATTAAAAATCTAAAAACGCATATTAAAAATGGCGAAATGAACAGTTTATTATTTTTCTTCGTTTGCAGGGTTCGTTCGGGTCCTTGAATTTCCAGACTAAGAAATTCTTCGGTACGAGTATTTTCTTACGGAAAATCTCTTCTCTTCTTAAATAAAGCGAAATTTCATCCGTTTAAACTAGATTTATTTTTCTATCAAAAAATACTGATATTTGGCCTTGAAAATAACGGTACCCGTACGAACTCTGATTTGGGTTAGAGGGGTGGGGGATCAGAACTCTAAAACCCATTTTTAAATAATTCTTAAACGCATGAATATAAAATTAAAAAAAAATAAAAATAAGAATTGTCGTCGACGAAGATAGAAGGTTGGGAGGCGGGGGCAGGATCAGAGGAGCTTAATTAACGAAAATTCTTAATTCCTATTCCTTTTGTGTTTCATTATCTTAAATATTTTGAGAAGAGTAAATTTTATCAAAATTTTAGAGATTTCAAGCTAAGAAAATTTCAGAAAATTTTAAAGTAGATTTTGGACAAGGGATATTTTCTTATATGAAACGCAAATAGATTTTTTTTAACTGGACTTTTGTCTACGAGTCTCACCCGCCAACGTTCATACTTGAAAGTTTTGAAAACATGCTTAGTGCACTGATTTTAAAAAAAAATAAACGCTTAAGTATTATTGAATGATACTATCATGACCAATGGCGATCTTCTGTAATTATATTGCAACTCATTTCTCTTTAACTGCGGGGGGGGGGGGGGTATTTCATTGTCTGAGGCCGCATCCCTACTGCCGCGATAGCTGATAACCGATTTTCGGATTGAGTAAGATCTTTTACACATTTGTAAATTTCCTTGAAGTAAAAAATGTCGCACCTCCCGGACTTTTTTAACGTCTACAAGAAAAGTTTTCTTTTAGAAACTATAAACAAATCCCTTTAAATATGCTGTTTGAAAAAGACGTAATATTCACCATTAAATGCTTTTTTATATACCGGGTGATCCAAAAGTCAGGACGAACTTTAAAAATGAATAATTCGAAAACGAATAAAGATACAAAGATACGGTTTTAACCAAACGGATGGAAAAGAAACCGGGTTTTGTGTGGCAAAGAAAAAAAAATAGTTCTGTTGGCGACCAACAGATAGCGCTATAGTGTTTTATTGCACCAAAAGATGATTTACAAATGAAAAAATGTTGACAATTTACAAGTCAGCTTAATTACAGTTAACTAGTACCACAGTAAATGTTCAATGTGCTGTCCATCATTCAGAAATCCAGCTGTGAGACACCGCTCACACCATTTAGTAGCATTTTCTGTGTTATGACAGACACATTTTGGCGGATGGCATCTTTCAATGCTGCTAGTGATGCAGATTGGTCGTGGTACACTTTTATCTTCAAGAATCCCCACAGCCAAAAGTCACAGGGTGTCAGATCGGAAGATCTTGGAGGCCATGCGTGATTAAAGTAGCGATTGATAATGCGACCCTCCCCAAATGTTGAGCGTAGCAGGCTTTGCACATACAGAGCAACATGAGGTGGTGCTCCTTCTTGCATAAAGGTGGCTGTTTGGAGTGCCTGTAGCGCTTACAGTTTAGGAATAATGCTGTTCTGTAACAGTGCTACATATCGCTGACCAGTGACAGAAACTGTTTGAAACCCGTCTGTGTGACTTCCTCGAAAAAAAAATGGACCAATTATGAAATCAGTAGTCAAGCCACATCAGACTGCCACTTTAGGCTTTTGCAAGGGTACCTCAACAAATGCATGTGGATTTTCTGTGGTCTCCACTCGACAATTGTGGGTGTTAACAGCGCCAGAGAGTGTGAAATGCGCTTTATCTGTCCAAAGCACAGTGTGAAGCCAGTCGTGCTGCTCTTTCATCTTATTGAATACCAAATTCGCAAAATCTCGGCGAGAGGAAGTCAGGAGGTTTCAGTTCTTGGTTATGTTGCAACTTGTAGGGATACCGTTGCAATGTTATTCGCAGTCCTCTCCAGACACTTCCGTACAACACTCCTGTCTGCCACGAAACTTCTCGAGCACTGCACTCCCCATGTGCAGCAACCACCGACATGGATTGCACCGTCTATTCCACTGTCGTGGCAACAGCAGCGGATGTTGAGGGACGTCCACTTCTTTGACGTGACGCCAAATAACCTGTAGCTTCAAATTTCTTCATCATTTTGTTCAATGCAGAAGACGTTATGGATCGTTTGCTATCTCGCATCTTTTTTATGTAGCGATATGTTCGCAATGCCGCAGTGGCACTTTTTGAATTCTTATAATACAGTTTAACTAAGAGGGCTTTCTCAACTATGGACAGCATTTGGATGCATACAAGCCTCGACTACCATTACCTGCTGCAGTTGCTGCTTTTTATATAGTTTGTTGCTTCGCATAATCCTACATCAGAAATCCGACATCGCCATCTGTTGGTCGCTAACAGAACTATTTTTTTTCTTTTTGCCACACAAAACCCGATTTCTTTTCCATCCGTTTGGTACAAACCGTATCTTTGTATCTTGATTCGTTTTCGAATTATTCATTTTTAAAGTTCGTCCTGACATTTGGATCACCCTGTAATTTAATTTAATCATGTTAAAGTTTTCTTTCTTTTTAAAGTCCACGTATATATATATTTTTTTCAACTGAAAAGTATTTGGATTTATTAACTGGGCTTTTTTAAAATCTGACAACATGAGATAAAAACGTTTATTCAAAACTATAAATGAAATCGATATTCAGATAATAAAATTTCACAAAAAAGGAAAAACCTTAAAAAAGTTAGGCAAATTTAATAAATAATTGGACATTGCACTGCACAATATAATGAAATGTATGCTTGGAAAAATGTTAAATTGCTTTAGTTTTTTATTCCATAAAATTTATTACACTGAACTATCTTGACCGATACCAATATTAAATAAAACTTTTAAAAACTTTTCTATTTAAAAAATCTCTGCTGTGCAACGTGTTTATCATATATTGATCTATAAAACTCTCAGTTTTCATATTAAGCTCGAATCCCCAAGGGTCGTGATCGATACAAATATTAAATAAAACGTTTAAAAACTTTTCTATTTAAAAAATCTCTACTGCAACGTGTTTATCATATATTGATCCGTAAAACTCTCAGTTTTCCTACTAAGCTCGAATCTCCAAGGGTTGTCCGATAGCTCCAGAGTCCCGAACTCATCCCTTCCCGTTTAAATATGTCCGGTATCATTTCTTTTCTTTTCAATTTGGCTAGAGCTAGAGTCTCAGCACTTGGGACGTGGGTCGGGACCTTTCTTCCTGGCTTCCTCTAGAGAGTCGGAATAAGAGAAGTAAAAGAGAAGCGACCGCGGAAGGTACGTGCGACCCCAACTCGAATACTTAAGGGTCGTCCGATAGCTCCAGAGTATCCTGCGATATTTTTTACAGGATAGCCCGAGGAAGTAAAATATTACAATAAATTCAATTACTATAGCAGAATGTTTAGTTACATTTCTAAAAATAAAAGAAAGTATAGAATAGTTGTATTCAACTTTCATATAAAATACTATACAAATATGAAGAATACAACACTCTCGATGAATACACTGTCACAAAATAAGTCACGGAGGCGAAAAATTCTCCCGGCGATGAGAATATTATTGCCAAAACATGGGATGTTCCCTCCCACCAAGTGCATGTGAGTGGCACCTACTGTACAGTCTTGCATCATCACTTCGGATATTGGCCAGGGATACACTGAAAAAAAAAAAAAAAAAAAAAAAAAAAAAAAAAAAAAAATCTGTAGTTCTACAGATCTAAAGTTATATGCTTACTAAACTTTCATCTGTAACTGTACAAAAAAAGCTGCAAATCTACAAAACTAGTTTTTGTAAAGCTACAGAAATCTGTAACTTTACAAATGAATCTACTAAAATTACAGTAATCTTACAAAAATTTTATCTGTAACCCTGGTTGCAGTTACATGAAAATTTCTAGGCATCCCAGTTTCTTAAAACATTCTTAGCAACCTTACATATTTTTTGATTTTCGGCGCAAAAGTGTGCCTGTTACATGATTTTTTGTTGTTGCCGTTACATAAAATGTTCTAGGAATCCCAGTTTCCTAGAAAAACTTTAATAACTTTACAGATTTTTTTTTTACAGTGTACCCGGTCACTTCGGGAGAATTGGTCGGCCAGAGACCGTGATACACTGTTTGTCGGACTTTGGCCAGGATTCTTGGCCACTTCACGAACTGGCCTGACTTCGGGCTTTGGCCGCAACATATATATAATCCTAATGAAATGGCTTTAAGAAATTATGTTTCACAGCAATTTCTCCTAAACTATGGAACGTTTGGCGGTGAAATTAGAACCAATTGTCCGTATTGATCCGCGTATGTCAAAAGTTCTATTAGAATTTTGAAATTTGAATTAGTTTTCTAGATGTTAATTTTTTTTTCTAATTTTAATGACATTTTTGCAATGATGGCAATTAAATTACTCCATTTTTGTGGGAGAAAGGGAGAAAACGGAATATTATATTTCTTTTTTTGTCATTGTCAAAATGAAATTGAAATTATCTTTTATTTCAATCACTAATGAAGACAATATTGTGGTTAAATTATGTTTTTTCAGAATATTTGAAGAAATAAAAACTTATTTTCACATATTCGATCTTCAGTAATAAGTTTATTTTAGAAAACCAAAAATCGTCTGTCATTTTCATCATTGATATAAATTCCACTGACTTAAAAAAAATCATAATAATACCATCGTAGCTTTTCTCGGTTTTTTAAGTTCACATAGGCGTTTAAAGACGAAATGGCTTAGAGAGAAAAATATAATTTTCGAAGCATTTATTTTAATTCATAAACTGGAAATATTTTAAATAAATACGTTGAAGGACATTATTTATTATAACGCTTAAGAAAGCAGAAAAATAAATTAATACAGATTATTATTTATTGATATGATTTTGTCATTTTTTAAAAATCTTAATGAAACGAATTTATAAAAAAGCTAATAAGGATATGTGAAGCAAATGTATGAAGTAATAATTGTTCAACTGAATGCAAGGACGATAAAATTTCTTGCTTCGTTTTCTTTTCAATTTTAAAGAAAAAATGAAAATCAATAATGAGAAAATGGCATCATTTAAAATTTTCTCTGTCTGTCATCTGCGGCAATAAAAAAAATTTTGTTACATCTATTGGAGAAATACTATCAAAATTTAAAACAAATTAATATTTAAATAATACCGTAAACTCCCGACTATCCGGCCTAGTAAATTAAAAAAGGAATATTGCAAGCGTCCAAAGCAGGCAGGTTCCCGTCCAGGTGGGTGGCAAAAGCATGGGAATAAATTCCAAACATAGTAATTGCATGGTCTTGGAACATTCTCTTGGATTAAAAAGGTGGACATAAACCCGTGTGGGAAACTAAATGGGAGGTGAGAACGATAAGCTTCTATCGTTGCTGAAAAATATACCGGGCTCTGACGATGTCAATGCAGAAGACGTTACAGAATGGATGGCAAACGACGAAGTTAATGAATTAATTGAAAACGATATTATAGAACTATTGACATAGGGAGAAATATCAGAAACAAAAGATTAAAAGGATTGCAGGAAAAATCTCATCCCACATTCTTCAAGGTTTAAGACAATTGAGGCACATTAGATTGCAGTACATTAGTCAGTCGGAATTGGCGCCACCTGATATCATCTACTTGCATAAATAGACGGACATTACGTCGCGGAAGAGGGCTAACAGGGAAAAGTAGTCCTCTATTAAGGACTTTTTCAAAAACTAAAAACTGTATGTTTTGACTGTTATCTTATGCATAACTTTCCATATTTGTGCAATCATTTATTAATAAACAGTAAAATAAGATTTACTCATTTTTTTAAGAATTGGGATTACGTTTTATGTTAATGTTTTGCTTATTTATAAACTGTATGTATTGTATATATAAAATTTATCTTAATATGTGTAACGCGTGTTTTTAATATCATGGCAGGGGAGGAAGGCACAAAGTTAGTAAATATTTGTAGAACTCCGGCCTATCCGGATATTTTGTTATCTGGCCTACCCTTCCGCCATATTAGACCGGATACTCGGGAGTTTACTGTATTACTTTTTTAATGTTTTACGTTTAGAAAATTTAAGATTTGTTATGAGACCTTTGGAGCCATTCGGATGCCTGAAACGAATATATGAAATAATTATTACCCAACTGAATGGAAAGAGAATAACAGGGTTTGTACGCATCAAGAAATTTGGGGAATTTCAAGTGTTTCAGTATCAGAAATTTCGTAAAGTGCTGGTCGCTATATCTGAATATAGAATTTTTTTTTTTTTTCATTAAATATAGCAAAGATTTCTTTACGAAAATTCTGGTAAAAGGTCTTTGAAGCGTACGAACCCTGGAATAAAATTTCTCCACTTGGTTTTCTTTTCAATTTTAATGCGAAAATGACATCATCTACTCCCTTTTTCTCTTTCATTTGCAGCAATAAGAAAAAAAAATGTTTCCGTTATTAGAGAAATGCCATTAAAATTTAAAACACATAAAGTTTTAAGGCAAACTATTATTTCAAAAGCATTACAGTCATTCAGGGTAACTTTGATCCGCATTTTCTCTATTTTTATATGCCACACTCTTATTTTAAAAATATTGTTGCAATTAGGGACATAAAAGAGAAGAAATGATCCTAATTATTGTATGACTATCAAAAATTGAGGAATAATAATGATAAAAGCTATAAAAAATGAATTTTTAAACTGGTTCAAAGTTGCTCAGCCATTTAGGGTAACTTTGCACCGTTTGATAAATATTATCTAAAATAATTCATTATTAAAAAAGTATTATAGTTAGGACAACTTTCAACCCCAAAAAATGTTTTCAGATATGTAAAGACTCTGAATTTATATTTCCCAACATCACAAGATTTGTATAATTTATGATATTACAACAAATATCAGGAGTTATCAAAAGTGGAAGAAGAGAACCATGAACATTTAGAAAAAAAAAACCCTGTTTACTGTTCATATAAAACATGAAAATGCAGGGCATAGATGCCGTATCTTCCCTCAGCCGTTGTTGTTTTGAATTGTTTGGCGATTTTTTGTTGGCGTTTTGGCGGTGTTTACGGATATGACAAACTCGATATGGAAATCCCGTGTGACGTGTCGTGTTCTGGCAACCCCTGAGAAGCTTAGAATTTTGTGCATGTATTTTGATATCGTGTATCGTGTTCTATCGTTGTCTTTTTATTTTTATGTTAAATTTATTAGATGTATTTCATTGACTATAGTTTCTGTAGTCCGTTTAAACGCTCTTGCTGAAGTAATTAAGAAATATGAGGAAATTTTGACAAGAAAGGGAGGTTTGTTTATAGCGTGTCAGTGCGTATTAACCCTGTTTTGAAAAATGACGGCGGTGTTATGAGAGATATTTTGTGCTGGAGGCTTCAAGAAAGCAGATGTCTGTTAAGGTATGTTGATAATTTTATGTATATTTTGTTGCTTTAAGAGTTTTTTACATTTTGAGATTGCTACAAAACGAGAACTGTTGAATTTTGAGAATGCTATACCGCAAAAAATGCTGAATTCGGCGATGTTTTTTTTTTTTTTTTTTTTTTTTTTGGTAAATGTGCGCGAAGCGCTCATACAACTATTGCTGATTGCCACTTTAGGGAGTTTCGTTTTTTATGTATATTTTGCTGCTTTAACCCCTTCGGGACGGGAGCCTTTTACGAAATTTTTTATCTTTTCTCACCGTTTTTTAAAAACAGAAATTTGTGTCTTCTAGAATCGAGAAAATGTGCTGATTAAAAAAGGCAAATTTTACAGTAAAATTTTACTGGTGAGGAAAAACAAGGATTTTGAGCGCTTCATGCGGCACGTATACGTGTCGCTCGTCCCCAACGGGTTAAGAGGTTTTTTTTTTGCGTTTTGAGATTGCTACAAAACGAGAACTGCTGAATTTTGAGAATGCTGTCCCGCGAGAAATGCTGAATTCGGCGGTGTTTTTTTTAGGTAAATGTGCGCGAAGCACTCATACAAGGATTACTGATTGCCAGTTTAGCGAATTTTGTTTATTATTTACATTTTATTTTCGTTAACCCGAAACATGGGTATAAACCGGTGCTTGGCGACATTTACTACTTGGCGGAAAAGGGGTTTTCACACCAAGAAGAATTCCAACATGGCCGGGAGGAACTTATGACATCTGTTCCAAATGCAGTGGAAAACAATTTTCAATGTTTTATCTCAATAATATATCCATAGCTACAGTAATACATGCAAACGCTAGTATTATTCAAACAAGATTGAAAAATGTCGAATGTATGAAATGTCAAATTTGAGTAGCTCCGCCCCGAATAACGCCTTTAAATGAACATTATGTATTTTACACATATTTATGAAAATAATTAAATGTTATATCTAATGTTCATTTTCGGCATTTATATAAAATATACGTACAAATATGAGAAAATTTTGACAGAAGCACCTATAATCAGTAAATTATAGACATGAGTATAACTTTGAGCCGGCTCAAAGTTACCCTGAAAATATGGTAAAATGTTAGTGCCTTCTTATTTTACATTTTATTAACTATTAATAAATAAATAATCACAAAATATTATCACATTTACAACATTTAGATAATAATATGTCTGATAAATGAGTATATTGTTACTTACTATGAAAATTTAATTGGATTACAACAACAAGTAGGGTACCTACTAATTCGCATCTTTCCACTCTCAAAAAAGCTGTTAAGAATTCTGTTATTTTAAATGACAATACTAAATATAGTGTTATTCCTTCTTCAGCCATTTGTGCTCGTTTTTATGCTTTGCCTAAAGTTCATAAAACCAATGTCCCCTTAAGACCTATCGTCTCTAATATTGGTACTGTTACTTATCCTCTTGCCAAATTTTTAACATCCATTTTTTCTCCGTTATGCATTTCTAATACTCATACGATAAAAAATTCTTATGATTTTGTTAGTAAATTAAAAAATATTAACCCATCCAATTGTTCTATGCTTTCTTTTGATGTCAAATCTTTATTTACGAATGTTCCAATTGAAGGTGCTCTTTCTTGCTTGGAAAAAAGGTTACGTGAATTTCATTTCACTGATATTGAAGTCCAAGATTTTGTTAATTTAACCAAAATTTGCATCACTCAAACTACTTTTGAATTTGATAATAAATTTTTCAAACAATCAGATGGCTTAAGTATGGGTAATCCTTTATCTCCAATTCTTTGTGATATTTATATGCATTATTTTGAGGAAAAATTATTAAATCTGGTTAATTTTAAATGTTGGATGCGTTATGTCGACGATACTTTTGTTTTAGTTGATAATCCTTTTGATATATCTACCATTCTTCATACTGTCAATTCTATCGACCCACATATTCAGTTTACTTTTGAATTAGAAAATTGTAATAAACTTCCTTTCCTTGATGTTTTAGTTACCAAATGCGATTCTTCTTTCAAAACTTGTGTTTATAGAAAACCTTTTTTCAGTTTCTAACCCACCTCATGCTCTCTCAAATCATCCTGTCAACCAAAAAATCGGTGTTTTTTACACGTACGTAAATCGTGCTCTCAAAATTTGTTCCGATTCTGCTTCCCTTAAGGAAGAGCTTAATTACTTAAAAACCGTTGCTGTCAAAAGAGGTTTTAATTCTTCTGTTATCAATAATGCTGTGAAGAAATTCAATAGACCATCTAATAGTTCTACTCTTTCCAAATCTATCAAAAGCAAACCTGATAATTTGGTTGTCCTCCCCTTTTATCCTCCTTTATGTTTCAAGTTAGCTAAAGTTTTACGGCGTTTCAATTTTAACATTATCTTTAAACCTGTCAATAAATTCAAATTCCCCTCCACTAAATCTCCTGTTCCTGATCTTCGTAAATGGGGAATTTATAAAGTTCCTTGTAATGGTTGTGATTTATCTTATATTGGTCAAACTAAAAGGAATCTCGAAATCCGCTTAAAAGAACACTCGCGTTATGTAATCAATCAAGAATTTTCTAAATCTTCTATTGCCAAGCACTCTTGGGATTCCGGCCATAGTTTTAATTTTCAAAATGCTAAAATTATCTCTAATGCCAATAGTATCTCTGAATTGGACTTTTTTGAAAATTTAGCTATTTATCTTAATCGTGATGTTATTGTTAATGATAAATCTGATTCCACGATGCTCTCTGCAGCTTGGAAAAACCTTTTCAGTACTACCATTTAATTTATTTTTGTATTATTATTAGTCTGTTTTTTAATATATATTATTCATTTATTTATTCATTTTTAATTTCATGTGTTCCCATATTGGATTATATGTATTTTTCCCCCTCCCATTTTTTTCCCCTCCTACTTTGTGTTCTTTTGTTTTGATTATTCTCTTCTGTGCTAGGCTGTTGTCTTTTACTTTCCTATTGGCTGTTGATTTCTAACTTCCTATTGGCTGTTTCTTCAGCTTGTTTCCTTTCCCTTGTCTCTCATTTCAGTCTTGCCTCTGCTTTCATAGTAGAAGGACGTCTTTTTTTGCGCCTGACGAAGAAAGACTCAGATCTTTCGAAAGGCCTAGCGCATTTACAAATTTTTGATGGTGTTTCAAGAAGATTGTTTGTTCTTAGTCATTCACACCAGTTTTAACTTATTTTCTTTAATTTGCTTTGTCCACAAATTACATGAAATCGTATGGAGACTACATAATATTCTTTAAAATTTCGCATAATTTCACTTTGTATTCTTGTTTTTTTTTCGTAAAAAAAAAAATAAAATAAATAAAATAATGGGATCAAACAAGTGCGAAAATCACGCGAGCTAATATGGCACAATTCTAGATTTGAAACACCACTAAAAAAAAAAAAAAAAAACAAGAATGAAAAAATAATGCTTCAAGCATAGATTATGAAACACTTTCCAACACATTCTGAGTAATGTAACGAAACTGCTCCGTTTAATAAGTTAAAATATTATGTGTAATTCAACCATATGGAAACGAATAACACACTTGAAAACCAAATTTCATCTATTCCCAGCTAAATCGGAAAATTATCCTATTTCTTTGAGCATTCCTGTATATAGATTTGTATCTTTAACTACATGTATGCCAAAATTTAGTTCAGTTAAGACATACACATATACATTAGTTGAAATTTCCGCTTCAGCAATTTCCGCTAATAAGGAGAATGGCACGTGAATTCTTTTGTGTAGCCCTGTATATGAGCTAATAAATTTATATACAACTAGTACCCCCCCCCCCCCCCACCGAAAAAATTAAATTTAAAAGCGCATGCCGAAATTGAAAACGCACTTCCAGCCATTATTACTCAAAGACAGTACTGTAATAGATTTCTTTTGTGTATCCCTGTAAATGAACGACAAATGCTATGAACACCCTATCATTTTGTAGTGAAATATTCAGTAATTTATATTAGTTTCAATACATTTGAAAGAGCCTAATATCATAAAAATACTCTGCAAACGATTTTACCCCCATATACCATAATATAATGGAATTGTTTTGGGTACCCCTGTAAATAAACTACTAATCCCACATAACTTCATATACATTACCAAATATGCTTAGGTGACCCTAAATAACGTTTATCAATTTCATGAAAATCTGAGTCTACAAATGTAAATAAGTGCGAGTAGTAAGTCAAAATTACGTCCATTTCTAATCATATCATAATATTAAAATATTTATTTGCTTAAAAGACGTTATAAAAACACATTAAAAGTAAATTAAAAAAGTCTTTATTTACATGTTTCAACTCATTTTCTGAGTCGTCGTCAGAATGTATAATAGAAAATTACAAATGCATAATGAAAAATGGGAAAAATCATAGAAAAATAAACAAGTAATCATGTAACGCGCCCTATATTTTTGAGATTGCTCGTGTTCCCTCTATGTCACGATGCCGTAATTTATCCAACCATTCAACTCATAAATTCGGGATACGAAAAGATAATGTATCGTTACAAACTCCTGAATCTCTTAAATAAATTTCAATGGACTCTTATGAATAATTGTAAATAAAAATTAGACCTGTAGATGATTTTATTCTCGTTAAAAAGTATGTTAATGTTCTCGGTTTGATTTAGTCGGGATAAAGCAGTATTACCTCTATTGTATTTTATGTCCGCTATATGTTCTTTACATCTGATATTGAATTTTCCTTGGGTTATACCTATATAATGATTTTTGATTCCACCCTCCCTAATAAATGGAATCATATAAACTTCTGAGAGGTCATCTCTATTAATCGGATCAATTTTAGTATTTAAAAGCATCTTTAATTTCGGAGGCGGTTTCGCGATCAAACATAAGCCAAAATTTCTTAAATGATTTTTTATATGTTCAAAGAAAGTTCCTTTTTAATTTACTTTTAATGTGTTTTTATAACGTCTTTTAAGCAAATAAATATTTTAATATTATGATATAATCTGAGTCTATTTACGGTAGTTAGAGTGTGGACAGACAGACAGACAAACCGAAGTCATAAGCACTTTTCAACTTTGTTGGAAAGTGTTTAAAAAACACCCATTTAAAACGTCTTGATTAAGCAAAACGCTTTTCTTAATGTGTCTTATATTAAGCAGCATGTGTTGTTCACTGTCTAGAAGTAGCTATATTATTCAGTGATATGTTAGATGTTTTATTAAGTCAACAGTTTTTTCCGCACTTGTAGATTTTTCCGAATGCTTGTTTTTTTTGTTTTTTTTTCCTCTGTATTTCTTATCAGAACTTATCAGAATACTTTTGTTTACTTGGCTTGACCGAATCATTATCAGGAAGCCTCACCAAGAAGCCTCATAAGTGGACAACAGACTTAGTTCTTAAAAAAAAAAAATACAGACGGAGTTACTCTAAATTCTTTGGTTAATTGGATGGTTGCAAAATGCTGTAACAGCGGAAAAGTTATACTTTTGTACAAATCCTGATCTCAATATTATCTGACGAATGACAAAAAAATAAGCTACAGATATTTTGCTAATTCTTGTAACATGCTTTACAGCATGATTATTTTAAAAAAAGAAGAAAGTTTTTTTTTTAATTTTCCAGTTATAGAACAGCGTAGCACCAGAAAATGAGTTGACATCGCTAAATTGTATTAGTATTCTTCGTCTTATTTTAGGATAGAGTTTGTAATATTTTTCAAGCCAAAAAAAAAATTTTTAATTTTGTGGTAACAAACGCCCAACTGCTGCGCCACTGTTCCATCACTACTTTTTTAATACCCTAGATTGATACAAATGAGAAAAGTAACCCTTTATCTACGGCATTATGATCTACTGCAATTCTTTTCAGTTACTACAATGAAAATTAAACGATAAATATAAAAAAATACACTGAGAAATTTAATTATTTAGAGGTAATTAATTAAAGTGGTACTTTAAAGTACGGTCAGTACACTATGACTAAATATCATAACAGAAAACCCACAAGGTATTTCACCTGCGCCAGAAAATATTTTCGATTTAACAAGTATATAGAATATAGGCTTTTTTCTTATTTAAAAATAAATTGTTTGGCAAATTCCGGTGCCAATCATTTATTTCAACTCTTTAGAATTGAAAATGTTTTGCTCCTGAAAGGGTTAAAAAAAACTATTTTTCTTTAAGTTTCTATCTTGTTAGCAGTCGTTTAGTTATGCGACGTCTATATTCCAGAGCCAACACGTTCTCTCGCATCTCCACATATGCATTTACATATGCCATTTCTAGCATAGCAAAAACGAGCCGGTGTCACAACTTTTACGATTTCCTGTAAAAAATGACAATGAAACAGAAAAGAAATACCAGGGAAATCATTACTACACTACATTTTAGTAATTACATTTTTAAGCAGATGAAAATGATGGATAACTACACAGACGAAAAGTAAACAAGAAGTTTTTCCCCAACACGCAGTGTACTGACGGTACTTATAATGCTACCGAGTAATTCAACTGTTAAATCAAATACATAAGCCATTCATCTAAAATAGCTTATCAAATTGTATTCTAAGGTCATAATGAACACATAAAAGAAATCCAACACTTATCTTGTATCCTTTACTGTGTTTGCAAGAATGAAAAGACGAGAGTGGCAATCTGTAGAAAATGTCGCAGAAAATACATCGACTGCTTCAAAGATAGCCTCATTCGTCTCTAAAATAATAAATCTAGAACTACTGCTGCCATGTATTCAGATAAAGTGGAGTTAAAAGAGCGTTTTTTGCAAAGTACCATTAGAATATTAGTAATATTCACTATGGTATAAAAGTTTAAAGTGAGTGGTACTTATAAGTACCGTCAGTAGATAAAGGGTTAGCACCTTGTAATAGTATACTAATTTTAATTGCTAAAAATTTTAAAAACAGTAAAAATAGGTTTATTCGCTCATAATAATGGTTTTAAACTCAACGTATTAATAAGTTAATCGTGGATAATGTCAATAAAAAGAAGAACGTATATATGATTCGCAAAAATACAAATTTTATACTATTCAAAACTTTACAAGTTCTTTTCAGAAATTAAAATACCGTCTTAACCCTTTCGAGGGCGGTATCCTTAAAACATAGATGCCAACATCCGTTAATTATTCCGGAGTCTGATCCAAGACAAACATGTTTTCAACCGGTAAATATATATAAGGAAATGAGTCCTGTTTCAGTACGGTACATTTTAGATTTCATATTGAAATTTTCTTTTAAGTAAAATTTCCGGTTGAAAACTTGTTAGTCGTGGATCAGACTTCGGAATAATTAAGAGATGTTGGCACCTATGTTAAAAAAGGACACCTAATTTTAATTTCAAAACTGACAACCGTCACCAAAAATATTTAATTAAAATTTTTTTTATAATGTACTACGTGAAAATAAGCAAGCTCTTATTTTCTAATAAATTCGTTTATAAATTCTGGTGTCAGTCCAATCTTTCATCAGTTTATAAACAGAATTACTCCGCGCCCGAAAGGGTTAAGCGTTTCAATATCTCTTTAGTAGCCAAACCTCCTCCGAAATTAAATAATATTATTTGCACTAAAATTTACCCAATTCATTTTGAGAATTACTCAATAGTTCATGAAATACCATTTATTAGAGCAGACGGATCAAAGAATTACTATATTAGTATGAGTAGCAGTAAATTAAAATTTAGAAAAAAGGAGCATGTTGCTGATATTAAATATAATAGAAAAAGCACAGCCCTAGCAAGATTTTATCAAGAAGAAACCATCCAAGTAAATTTCAATAAAAGTAAAATAATTTTCCCATCCAGTCTATACTATCCATACATTATAAAAGAAACCATAGAGATTGTAACACGAAAAAATTCAATATTTAATGATGCAGAATTACATCAAAAACTAATCAGGACCAATTTATATCAGTTAATAACTGAATGTTCACTAGTATGCGTTGAATAATTATTACATACTAGCTTTAAAGCTTTAAAACTTATTAAATTTCCAAAACATTTCAAGAAGTATTTTGCGATGACGTAAGACGTGATTTATATCTATCTTAAAGAATGTTTATGAATTCCCACAAATAATGAAGTTAAAAAATCAACATTTATAACATATTATTTAAAATTTAATTTTATTAGAATTATATTAAAATAAAATATTACTACATTTTTACAAGCAAATTGAACAAAATACGCGGAATTTGATATGATAACACGTCATTACAACCATATTCATGCCAAGTACCGCATATTTGACTTCATTTGCTTCATATTAAACGAGACTTTGGTCTCCCAAGTGATTGAGTTTTCTTTACCTTACCCTCCCTCCTTCTTTATTAATGCCTTCGACCACCTGCGGGCATACTGGAAGAAGTTTCCTGTCATTGTATATCAGTCAACGTCGAGTTTTTCTCCTTGACAACGGCTTAGGATTAGCCGAAAGCGCTTGGCGTGCCTTTTTATACATATTTTTTAACATGTAATGTTTTTAATTTTGACAACCATTTGTATATTTTTTCACACCTATTTTAGTAATGTATGTTAGTGAAGCATTTTTAAAATGTTTTCATATTTTTATATTGTAAACAAAGGTAAATATGACGTTTCAAATGTTCTATTTGTAAAGTAAGTTTATTGTATAACAGTAAATTGGAAAATTAAAAGTACTGTTTGAATAAATAAATATACTTTAGAAGACAAATCAAAAACAACTTTAATAGAGTTTCTAATCAAAGCTTTTAAAGAAACATCAAGATAGCACTCACTCGAATTTTAATATCATTTCTTTTGAAATCCATATGTTGGAACTATTAGAAATGTAAATGAAAAAGCATCTGTGAAAAATGTATATATTTTTCCATATTGAAAATAAAGTTCATATTTTTATTTCTGAATAAATTCTTCCTGGTTAAATATCAGAAAAATTTTACTTTCAAGAAAAATAAACATACCGAGAACTCTTTTAAATTAATTTTGATGGGAAACGTCCGCATTTTCAATTGGGACAACTTATTCTCCCTATTGATCATGAGACAAAAATTAAATAAATCTTATTAATTTATAAATTAAGCCTGTCTTTACTAAAAATGCTTTTCTTGAAAATTTTAAATCTAAGTTGTATGAAATACTGATAAGTTAACTAGACGGATGTGCCAATCACAAAGCTTTCCTCTTTCTCATGCATGTTAATATTTCAAAAAGTTCTTACACACGTTAATACTTCAGTGTTACGGTTTAACCCATTTATGCCTTGCGTCCCATTTTTGGGACGTTTCGAATTTTAATAATTTTTTATAATTTTCTTCTTCTTTATAACATGAAAATTCTATGAATTGTCTATAAATGTCTTTATCTCTTACTGAGAGATTACAGCATAAAATTGACATTTATTTGCTAAAATGAAGGCCTTTTTTCGATATTTATAGATTTTCCATTTTTCAAGATGGCGAAATGTAAAAAGTAAGTTTATTTGTAATTTTTGTGTCAAAGATCACAATAAATAAGTCATAATCTTAGCTTGTAGACTTCTTTGAAATATATATTTTTTTAAATTGCGAAATTATATGTTCAAGCCTATTTTTTATGCATGTTTGTAACTTAAAAAGTATAGGGCACTAGACTCAAATGGATACATATTTCTATTAGCCATTTAAGGGACAGTTGTTTATGTAAAGTCCTTTTCAAGATTGTTTTGAAATTAGTTGCTTTTTAGCCTCAAATACGATTATTCTTAATTTATTATTAAAAATACTTATAGTGTTATTACTATCTGTAAATAAATAAATACATTTTTTAATAGTTCATACAAATACTAATTATATTATATAATATGCAGTTAAAAATCTTAATTTATATAAATTTAAACATGACATATAATTATGCATTTTTCCACATATGGATATTCCCAATATTAGTAGGTTTGCATTTTATCAAATAAATACAAAAATATTTTAGCGTAATTTTTAAAAATATTTTTTCCAACATTTTAAAGTGATTTTATCAACAATTCAGATTTTTTTCAGTATGCTTTCAATTCTCGATTTGGTCGAAATATATCTCATAGCTTGTACATTTTGCGATTGATCTTGAATTACTGGAAGCCACAAGATCTCACCTAATTCTTGCAATGAAAGGCGACGATTGTCTGTTTTATTTATAATTATATCATTATCTGCAATATGTATAATGTAAGTACCAAGTACTCCTTTATCCACAATATAGAGAAAAAAAATGCAAGTGGACATGCGGTTGTTCGCCTATGTGTTGTATATTGCCCCAAAATTTATCCATTATATCCACTCACTCCATGTTTCGTTCCCTTATAAAGCTAAAGCATTTTGGGTTTATCTTTTGGTCCTGTGGTGGTTTTATCATGATGCATAGTAGACATTAGAATGACAGCTTTGTTCTTTTTTCAAACATAAAAACAAATGCTTATGTCATTCTGAAATCCAAATTCTGTGGATAACACTTGTGCGATTTACTTGGGCTCATTTCTTGGGGAATATAAGATTTGGTTCTTTTTAACACTAGAACCGCCGGAAATTTTACTGAAGTGTTATAAAAATATTTTACACCGGAAATTTTAATTGAAACTACTTAACATATTTATTTAACTTATTTCTCTTATGTACATTTTAAACTTATTTTAGAAAGAAATTTCTGGTGATAACCAAAATATTTTTATTTCGTAGCGGTCAAAATGACCGCTACGGCGGTTCTAGTGTTAAAGTGCCATCCATTGTGAGCTTCTAGTATAATAAATATTTGGCCAAAGAAAGAGAGAGAGAGAAAAATAAAAAAGGTTGTTCATGGTGATGTTTCGTCCAGAATCCTTGAATTGATAGGCGAAGTCTTTCACAACTGTTTCATCTTGGTCTATTTCACCTGTTTTTCTGGCGCATATTTGGCCGTTGAGAGGTTAATAATTATTTGCATCACATTCCCACCATATTTTGATCCCATATTTAGCCGGTTTAGACGTAATATATTGAGTGAATTTTTTTCTTCCTCGATGCGTAAACAACTGCTTATCAACTGTTCAGTCTTCCGTCGGTTTATATTTTTTCAATAGGTTAAGATTTAGTATAGTCCATAAATCACGAATTGCTGCAGCTTTAACATTTTTAAGAAATTCCACTCGTGTATTCTGTTTGTCAAAACGAATAAATTTAAGAATATTCCAGAATCGGTCTACACTCATACTTGCTCCATAAAATGGACACAAGTTTGATTTCTACATCTCTAATGTGTGATCTTTGCTTGAATTGCTGATACCTGAAGTAATTAATATTAACAAGTTGGAAATTGCTCGTCAAACGTGGCAAATGAGGTGCGTTCGTACTATAACTAGTTTTATAATTATTTTTTGCACCCCATATTGTACTGAATATATAATTTTTTGCACTTCATAAAGTGCATAGTCTGATACATCATTAAAATGCACTTCCAATAATTTTTTCCCATTCCCCGTAATGTAACGGAACTGTCCCTGTAATTAAACTATAGATCCGATTTTCCTAAAATTTGAAATAGCTCAACAAAATTTTGCAACAACTATATCTTTAAAATTTCAGACCATTCGGAAGGTTGTAATATCATTAAAATGCACTTGCAATAATTTTTCCCATTGGCCGTAATGTAAAGAAAAACTTTTGACTGTCCCTGTAATTAAACTATACATCCGATTTTCCTAAAATTTGAAATGGCTCGATAAAATTTTGCAACAATTATATCTTTAAAATTTCAGATCATTCGGAAGGCTCTAATATCATTAAAATGCACTTGCAATAATTTTTCCCATTGGCCGTAATGTAAAGAAAAACTTTTGACTGTCCCTGTAATTAAACTATACATCCGATTTTCATAAAATTTGAAATGGCTCGACAAAATTTTGCAACAATCATATATTTGAAATTTCAGACCATTCAGTTGGGTAGTTTTTGCTCTGTTACATGCGGACAGACGGACAAACGGACGGACTGAACGACGACTATAGGTGCTACGTATTTATATAATTACGAACGCACCTAATAACAAGTTGGAAATTGCTCGTCAAACGTGGCAAATGAGGTGCGTTCGTACTATAACTAGTTTTAAAATTATTTTTTGCACCCCATATTGTACTGAATGTATAATTTTTTGCTCTTCATAGCGTGCATAGTCTGATACATCATTAAAATGCACTTCCAATAATTTTTTCGGAACACTTTTGACTGTCCCTGTAATTAAACTATACATCCAATTTTCCTAAAATTTGAAATAGCTCAACAAAATTTTGCAACAATTATATCTTTAAAATTTCAGACCATTCGGAAGGCTGTAATATCATTAAAATGCACTTGCAATAATTTTTCCCATTGGCCGTAATGTAAAGAAAAACTTTTGACTGTCCCTGTAATTAAACTATACGTACGATTTTCCTAAAATTTGAAATGGCTCAACAAAATTTTGCAACAATTATATCTTTAAAATTTCAGATCATTCGGAAGGCTCTAATATCATTAAAATCCACTTGCAATAATTTTCCCCATTGGCCGTAATGTAAAGAAAAACTTTTGACTGTCCCTGTAATTAAACTATACATCCGATTTTCATAAAATTTGAAATGGCTCGACAAAATTTTGCAACAATCACATATTTGAAATTTCAGACTATTCGGTTGGGTAGTTTTTGCTCCGTTACATGCGGACAGACGGACAGACGGACGGACTGAACGACGACTATAGGTGCTACGTATTTATATAATTACGAACGCACCTAAAAATGCGTCAAATTCCTCTTCTCTTATGTCGGGGCAGTTACACTGTATGAAATAGGATTGTTTTATGGTTCGCGTACGTTAAAATCTTAGCAGGTACCGAGATGCTTTTTCAAGAAGGCTCACGTTTTGAGCACTTTATCGCCAGAGTAACGGTTGGCGCGGCGATGAATTCAATGCTACGCACCCTTTCTTGTTCCTGACGTCTTACGCGTAGCGAACAGCAACCCCATTCCTTTGCTGAGAGCTTTTTGCTTTTAAAACAAAGAGCTTTTTCACATTAAAATGCTTTTAATTGCACAATATATATAATTCAAACATAAGTTATGTTTTTCAGTTCAATAATATTCATTTATTTCATTAATTCGCTATGTTCGAAGAAATTGAGAACGTATTTTATTTTTTTAGGAAAAATAAAAACAGACGTAAAGATTTTTTTGTAATAGTAAATATAATTCTATTGATCATGCATGTTTTTGTGACACAATTGAACTTAGTTTTATTAGCATTACTACTGAATTAATTTAATTATTTTATTTTATTTTTTAATTAAGCGGCATAATTGTGTGACGAGTTGATTGCATTAATAAACATATTTTCACTGAAATAATTCATTAAAAATTAATTGTTCTTAATTTAATTGCGATTAGACGTTAATAGGAAGTTGAAACTAAAATCAATTCGATTATAATTAGATTGAACGATAAATCATAAATTATTTAGCTCTATCCTGCAATTAAATTTATCAGTTAAAATAATTGCAAGTTGATGCATGCAATTAAATCAATTACTATTGCATTTTAATTCTGTTAAATTTTTATCATTATTTGAGTTTTTATGAAAAAAAACATTGTTCTGCCCTTAGTGCACGGAATTAAAAATCTTTAAAATTCTTCAATTTTTTATTTTAAAATTTTTGCCATATTTTTAAATATTATTTCGTCCTAGTTGTTTCATTTATTATTTTAAAATAGTCATTCGTCATATTTGAATAAATCATCTAAATTCTCTCGGATGAAATCCCTCCTACACACACACACTCCATTTTTCGTCATTCTGCACACATATTGCACTATTTATTAAGTTGAAGTGGCAATAAAATAATGATCAATCGTCTGAGGCAACATCCCATTTCGAATTTTCTCTTCTCCCCCCCCCCCACCCTCTCCTCCAGCACACTATTTTTTGACCATTTAAAATTCATTGTTGCATTGCAGAAAAGATTAGTTAAAATTGTGTTTTGCTCTATCTGTTGATTTTTAAATAACAAATAAATAATTTACCTTAAAAAAAGAAAAGGAAAGAAATAGAATGAAAGATTAAAAAAAAAAACAAAAAAAAAAACGGATTAACCTTTTGTGCACCGGCTTTCATTTTTTTTTTTTTTTAAATTCCTTACATTTTTTAAAGTTTTCTGTCCTATATATTACTTTGAAGTAACTATGAGTAAAGGACCCATTATTCAAATTCTGCCTCCCCACTTGAAAAAAAGAAAAGCTTGTTTTTCTACCCCCCCCCCTCCCCCAAAAAGTTAAATATTCCAAGTTTTTAATTTTTTGGTTTATTTTTCTATTTGTTAATTGATAAATATAACTATTTAAATCTACAGCCCCTCACAATCATACATAGTTAAAAATTTCTCTAGTGATTTTATTTGTTACTTTGGAGTAACAAAAAATAGTCATTCAATATTCCTCCTCCCCCACCTCCTATTTAGAATTTCATCTCACATTAAAAAGGCAATTTCTAAACATCCTGGTTGGGGGGTGTGATAGGTTTTTCCCCCTGGTTTAGCCTATTTTCACTCGACTTTGGGTACTGTTTCTGCAGAATGATTTGGTATTAAATTAATTATATAAGTTCACCACAGAAAATATAGTAATTTTCTGCCACAGGTATTTTTTAAATGCTCATATACATCAAAATGCACTGAAATTACATTAATTCATCATCCCCATAAATCCATCTTTATATGTAATCAAATATCTAGATTTATGAAGGTAATGAGTTTTTGTTTAACAGGTATGGAATTAATAATACTCAATTGAATGAAAATGTAGATTTTTGAGGGGATCAAATAATCAAAATATTACTCTATATCACCAAAAGTAATAAAGGCCTTTGATAAAACAGAGTATAAGAGTTCGTAATACAATTTCTTTCGAAGAAGATTTCTTTTCATCTAGAACACATAATTGAAAATATTTCTTTAATTTAGGTAGGACTGTTATTCTAAAATATGCTAGTTCATCTTCCGAAATTTCGGTTCAAAACAAAACACAAGACGACGATTGGCGTTAGAGCTGGCTGAACGTTCTCGCTTTCGCCAACTCGCCAAGGTTGATGCTGAAAACGTGAGCCTTCCTGATAAAGCTACCGGGATACCCCGGTCACTGGACACAAGGACAAATTTTGGTCATTGGCGTAAGGGTTAAAAGAATTCCAGACATTTGGCAATAGGCGGCAACCAAAGCTACTGAAATACTCAAACAATAGTCTTTGTTCCATGATTGTAATTGAAACAGTTGTAGAAATAACAATTGTGAAGAGTTTCAGTCTAAAAAGTGCATCTTTTAGAAATATTCTGTAAGATTTTCTCAGATACAATATATCATAGAAATTTAAGTAAGCTGGTTTTAAGTAATGCAGAACTATTGAGCTTTCATTCCAGGCATAAAGATTGTACAGTAAATTGGGCTAAACATAAGCATGTGCTATACTTTGAAAAGTGGCTATGTGGGGAGGCTTGACTCAATCAATGTGGGGAGGGTTGACCAGGTGGTCAAAGCTCCTCAAGTAAAGCGTGTTGGAAATCTTTTTAATCCACACCGTACATAATGAAGGATTAATGGTTGTATTTCTAAAATAATTTAAATTTATTCTGTAAAGCTACAATAAAATGGGGTGATAAAAAAGAAAATGTTTAAAACTGATTAAATGAAGATATGGAAAAAGGCTCTAGAAGCATGAAAATATTAATCAAATATATTTTGGAAAGTTGGTATTTCATTTAAATAGTACCCATAGTAGATAAATAGAAAAAAAACCGAAAAGACTAAAAGGGATGAAAGCAGCAGCCTTAAGAAATGTTAAGTATTCATTCCCCTGTAGAAGAACATAACATTGATCAAAACACTTTACGAAATTATATAGACAAATTTCACCAAGATGAACACAGTAAGATGAAACCAAACAATGTGGCAACTAGTGTTGCCAGATCGAGTGTCACAAAAAGTTCGTGTTTAAAACGGAATTTTTCACGTGTGCCTTGAATTCCGTCTAAGCAGGTTTGTTTACACATCACATTTCCCCAAATTTTTTTAATAATAATTAAACCATGTAGCATAAAATTATTCTGCCTTTTTTTAAACTGATTTCATTTCCCTTAACAAATATTTCAATATAAAATAAGGTGGGTCATGCCTAGGTGGGGAGCCTTGAACTATTATTTTCCCATTTTAAAACCAATAATTTTTCAAGTTTCTTATATAGTAAACTTATGTCCCAATTTTATTTTGATAACAGATTGTATAAAGAATAAAATGATATACGAAAATTTATTCTAGGTTCATTATTTTCAAAATAAAAAAATCATTTTGTAAAAAATGAGTCAACCCTCTCCAGTCTCTCCTATATAAATTTCAGTATGACTAAAATGGTATAATAATATACACCGCAAACAATTTTCCCCCGTAGACCGTAATGTAACGGAGTTCTTTTGAGTGTCTCTGTAAATGAACTATAATTAATACACGCTACATTTTGAATTCCTAACATACTACAGTGATATCCAATAACATCTAGGAATTTCATGGCAATCGGACAATATTTACTCGAGTTAGAGCACAGGCAGACAAACCGAATTCATAAACTCTTTTCAACTTTTTTGGAAAGTGTTAAAAACATTTGCATAAAATACGTTTTAGTTAGAAGAAAATATATGAAAAAAATAATTAAAGATATAATTAAAGAAATAATTAAAGAAATATAATGAACTTGATGCGATCAATGAGCATCGTATAAAGTTTTCTTCGCTAAATTTCATAACAGACACAAAGTAAACTCAAATTGTTCCGCAGTTTGTAAATGATATAATAAGTGTAAATGCGATTCAGCTTAACATTACTGCGTTTATGATCACGACTAAGAACAATACTTTAAGGGGAAATAGTAAGTTGTTTGTACTCGTTAACTTACGATGTGCTCTGCATTCGAGAGTATGTTTCACTAATAAATGAATTTATTAACGTTTAATTTCTTGCTCAGCAAAACTCCACAAACTTATTGACAAGCTGAGTTAGTTACTCTTCATTCCCTCTCTTTATGCGCGTTTATTATTGATCAATCCGTATTAATTTGCAAGTTTTGTTTCCTAATTTCTTCTGAATTTGTTTCTGTTTTCGGGAAAACACTAATACCGAATAATACCGAAATAATACCGAAAGTTGCTTATTCGTCATTTTTCGAAATGTGATTATTACACATAAAATGTATTTGAAGAGCTAAGATGATAAAGGTGGTAAGTGGCACAATCATCATTTTGGGAAAATGAGATGCAAAGTTTCAAATCTTTGTTCATGTATATTGTCAAATGCCTCCTTTATCAGTTTACCCTCCATCACTCGCGCCTGTTTTTAGCACACGATCACACGCGGTGATGTTGTAAACACCCAAAATGTTTTATAAAAAATTTTAATTAATAATAATTTTGTAATTTACTCTTCTTTTTGTAACTTGCTATTCTAAATAAATACAATTCATAAATACAACAGATATAGGATTTTATAAAAATTATATAAAAAAAAGTTTACATGTAGAGGAAAAGGTCCAAATACCGGCTACCACTTTTGTTTTCAATGTAGGTCATACAATTTTCAAAATTAATAAAATAAAAAGTGATAGCAGGGTACCTTGACATATTTTACACCTGTTTAGATACAAAAAATCAGTTTAAAAGGCGTTTTCTGTTTATAAAAAGCAAAATTCCGAAAGTCTTCAAATTTTGAGTTTTTAAAATGGGGTCTAAATACCGGCTACCTAAGTTTTATTCCAAAAGATCACACAAATAGAGCTAATGAAAATTATTAAGCAATAAGAATATTATTTTAATAAATTGTATTGATTAATAACATTTCTTATGCACAGAAAAAATACGCAATTTTTAAGAAATAAGTATTTTTGTCAAATTTCTAAAATTCTTTACGACTATCTCTCACAGTCTTCTTCCCATTATGTTTATAATTTTGTTTTTTAACGAAGAAAACAAAAAAAGCTTGCGGATTGAAATGAGAATTATTTTATCCGTAAAAATCAAAAACACAATATCACTCTCTGCGTCGGTATAGTCCCTATCAGCCCACATATCGCATTCTTAAATTTGAACCCAGAATCCCCTCCCCCATTCTTGTCCACAGGGAAGACACAAATTTATCATCTTCCTCTGCTGGATATTTTCCTTTTCCACTTTTTTTAACCCTCTCGCTGCGTAATTGTTTTATCAAAATAGCTTCAAAAATTGCGTATTTAACCCCTTCGCGACGAGCATCTATTAAGAATTTTTATTCTTTTGTCACCGGTTTTTAGAAACGAAAATTTTTTGTCTAATTTAACCGGGAAAATACCCCGATTAAATAAGGCAAAATTTACAATAAAAAAATAACTGGTGGGAATATTCAAGGAGGGTTAATTAGACGGAAAAAAATGCATTCCCGCGGAAATGTCGGGTTGCGCAAATTTTGCTACTTTTACGTTGCCCGAAGAAATCTCGAGTTGCGCAGCGAGAGGGTTAAAATCAAATTTCTGCCTCTTTCGCCTGGTTTACTCCGTCATTTTTTCCCCTTTCTCTTCATATTTATTACAGGCAATTTTGCAGTGTCCAATAGCGCTTTTTATTTTTAAGTGATCCGTTAACCAGTGTCGGTCCTGAAGATTTGCGGCCATGGTTGCTTTTTTCATATTACGAAATGGGACTGGAACTATTTCTGAACCATTTAAATTAATTTATTAATTATGGAGCTATTTAAATTAATTTATTTTCCTCCCCTTCAAGCAGAGCAACCGAGAGAGGTCCACTCTAGGTAGCCGGTATTCGGACCACTGCTATGTTCAAGTTAAAACCGGTATTACTCATTCATATAATAAAATAGCAATAATGTGCGCGAGGCAATTGAGAGCTAAATATGTCTAAAAAATAACTTAATCAACAATTCAAGCCAATATACGATCAGTATATTTAAAAAAAAATGAGAAACACATATCTGAAAAACTTTTTATGTACCAGAATATGTAGATTCGACACTTTTGCATTTACTATTTGTAAATGACACAGACTTCAGCGACGTACTTTTCGTAACTTTCTTCTCTCAATTAAAGTTACAAACTCTGCCTATCACCGCTAGGCTTCGCTGCGCTTAGTTCTCAGAACACCTAGTAGCCGGTATTTGGACCTTCTCCTCTACTTATTACATTACAGTTAAAATTATATGAAAAACATTTTCATTTATTACTTACATTACTTGTACACTAAAGACATTGCCTTGTGATATTTTTTTGCCATATTACAACAAACATTAAATTTTGTTTATGTATACTGATTTGATAATGTTATTCATTAAAACAGACTCTGGTTCGGCATCATAATCTAGTTCCAATATTTCATCAGCTTTTTGTTCTGATTCAAAATTGTGATTAGAACGTTCCTCAAAATGTTCGTCATCATCCAAAAAATTATCATCTGTATGTTCTGCCTCATCATCTTCAGAATCTGATGAAATAGAAGCCAAACGATTCCACAAACGCTGTTGCTCCATTTTCCATGGAGATTTCGACGTTTTCTAAACAAAAGATAAGAAAAAGGTGTAAATGACTCAAAATAAATTAAAAAATAAATAAAAGTTATTCATATATTTATTTATTTCTATGATAAAAATAAAATAAGTCTGTAATGTAGCTTACCCTTTTTTTTTCAATCCAAAAATGTTTCGTGATTACTCGCTGTGTGGTGTTGGAATACGTCCTCACTTCTGAAAAAAGGGTAAAATGAACATAGGTTATCAATAAGCATGGCATCTAGCAGTATGCAGCTACTAAAACTTGTGCGCACGTTTTTAAACGTGGGGTGATCAGAACATCCCGCGAGAGTATGGATGGTTGAAATCTCTATGAGTATATGGTTTTTTCACATAGTAATTTAACAGATGGTACAGGACCATTGATTATATTCAATCATACGATTCTTTCAATTTTTTTTTTCGTCGCATACCACCTTTATGATCTGAGTTCTTCAAATGTTACATATATTATTGAAAAACAAAAAAAAATAGCACTCAATATGCAGAGTATATCTGCAAAACATTAAGACTAAATATGGTAATAAAAATTAAGTACCGTCGACCGGTACTTTGGGCAACTTTTTCCTGATTCCACTCACATTTCCATTATTAAAAATTATTATATGTGAATTTTCAATGTCGAAATGGAGTTGTAAACAATTAACATGAAACAATGAAGCAAACTGTATGGTTTTAAAGAGGAATTTTTTTATTTTATTATTTTTTTAACTATTTTTAAAGTTTTGGAACAAAGTAGCCCCTGCTAGGGGCTTCTTTTATCCATTCACTTAGTTTCATATAAAATTAATACATTTCATATGTAAATAAATAGATTTTTATGGAAACCCCCTTGCAATAGCATTTGCTAATAAATTAACCGATAAACAAATGTTTTTTTTTTTTTTTTTTTTTTTTTTTTTTTTAACATTTAAACACAATAAACCAGTTCTTAATATTAAAGAAACGAGAAAGAGTTTTCGTCATGTTATCCTCAGCTATTGGAACAAAAACAATTATTGTAACATTTTACAACAGTAATATTTGACAAAAAAAAAAGTTATTTAAAACATGTTTCAAGAGATTTGGTTGTATAAAAGGCACATCTAAGTAATTGGGGCTATTTTCAGACCAAAACAGGCATGGCACAAAGTAGCCCCGAAATACTAGTTTTCATGATAGCTTTATGAAAACTTAAACATTTTCTGCCAAAATAAAAGCTTAACCCTTATCGGCGCGGAGTAATTCTGTTTATAACTGATGAAATAATGGACTGACACCGCAATTTATAAACGAATTTATTAATTAACAAATTTATTAAATTTTCTGAAACACACCAGGCATATCGCGAACTTCTCCTACAGCAGCCGAAAGCTTGGCGACAAGTTCTTCTGCGGATTCAATGGGAGTCTCATACACAAGAGCCTTTAGCTGTCCCCACAAAAAAAAAAAATCGAGACATGAAAGATCTGGCGAGCGCGGTGGTGCCTGGTGTGTTTCAGAAAATTCGCCAATGTGTTCTTCGCCGTTGTACTGCGTGCATAACAGCTGCCGGTCAATGTTTTGAGCACTTATTGTAATCAAATGCCATTATATTTGTTTTCGTAACTTAACTTAATCGTCCATTTTTTTTTTTTTTTTGCCTCGTATAAGAACATAACATTTGGCGCCCTCTAACTTTTTTACGTTTAGTTTTCGACCATGCATTCTTTGATACAAAATGTTTGTTTGGGTGTGTACTATCACCTCTTAAAATTTGCCTCATCTTTTTTTAATCACCCTGTATACGTAAGTCCTCCGATTACAGTATTTCATTAAAACCCGTTCGGAACCATGGGCGCCTATATGAACCCTCTAAAAGTGCTTAAAACGCCTTAAGTTTGATACCAGTAAAAAATAAGAGTAAAATTGATTTTATTTAATTGCGACATTTTTGTTATGTATAAAGTTTAGTCAAATATTTAACAAAAAGTGGTGCCAAACGAATAAAATTCGTGTAAAAGTTGCCGGTCCTGAACGGGTTAAGGCTCCGCTGCACTGAAACTCCCCGATCGCGAAATCCCATGTTAGCTTATGGGAAAAATGTAAAGGGCGATCCCTCATTACCTAATACAATTATTAAAACACTATTTTCACCATCAGAAAGTAGACGTCAAATGCTGACGATATGCGTTTTTAAAAATTATCTCCGTAAATTTTAAATACATAAAAAATCCCTATAAACTTTGAAATTTACATTTAATTAAATTTTATCATCTTCTTAAAATTATTTAAAATTTATGGAGATAATTATTTTAAACGCGTATCATCGGCATCTGACATCTAGATTCTGATGGTGAAAACGGTATTTTAATAATTACATTAGGTAAAGACTGATCGCGCTTCAAAGTTTTCCCAAAGGCTAACATAAGATTTCGCGATAGGATAGTTTCAGTGCAGCGGAGCCTTAACCCTTTCGGGACGAGAGCCTTTTACGAAATTTTTAATCTTTTGTCACCGTTTTTTTAAAACAGAAATTTGTGTCTTCTTGAATAGAGAAAATGCACTGATTAAATAAGACAAATTTTACTGTAAAATTTTACTGGTGAGGAAAAAGAAGGATTCTAAGCGCTTCATGCGACACGTATACGTGTCGCGCGTCCCCAAGGGGTTAAGAAGAGCCTTCACCATTTGTACAGAAAATAACCTAAGTAATGAATTAAATACTATATGTATATGTATCATGATAGGAATAATGGTTTCAAAGATACCACTAATACTAAATAAATTCATGAGATGGATTTTGATAAGAAATCTGAATTTTTTTTCAATGCCTAGAAATTTTTTTGTTGTTGAAATGCATATAATGTGCATCAAATATGCGTTTAAAGATATTTGTAGAACAATTTTAACTTTAGGACTTCAACTTTAAATTGTATTGATTAATAACTTTTTGTATGAAATATTCGTGATATATATTTTTTTAAATATCCGTGAAATGCAATATTTAATTTTAGATTTTTTTTCATTCTTACACATATTATTTGCATTTATCTACCTTTGTATATAAATATTTCAAAAATTACTATATTTTTTAATTATTTGATTGCTTCCATTTATTATATATTTCAACTATTCCATGGAAAATAACCCCGATAAAAATAAACGTGCCCAGTTAAACTGATGGTATTGAGATTACAGGCTATTCACTCTAATTGAACATTGTTCTCCTATTTCAAAGAATAATGGCCCTCGAAAAATAAAGAAATCGACAAAAAAAAAACATTTAGCTAAAGTATGGGGGGGGATTAGCACACTCATCCCCCCCCTTATACTTAACCAATGAACCTCCAAATCTAATTAGGGACTAAACCGATATACCAAAATTTGAAGCATATCGGATATTTCTATCAAGAGTTATTGCATTATGTACAAACATATGCACATACATGTTGCATTATTGCAACATTTGAAGATTTTTCTTGTTGAAATGAAATATCTGGCTGTCACGATATTAGTAGTGGATCACGTCCAGCAGTAATAGAGTAGTATAAGTTGTCACAACAGGTAAATTCGATCTTGTTATACTAGTGTAACGAAAACTGGAATTCTGTCGTGTTAAAGACTACGACATTGACGTAATATGATGATTTGGAAGTTTTATCAGTCGACGAGTGAAGGCCATGGAATACATTTTTCGGTGAAAGTTTCCAGAGAAATAATTGAGACAAAACTTAAAATCAGCTCAGCATTTTATTTAAACATCTTTTGGCGGCGCAGTTTCTACAAAGAATATTAGCCATCGCTTCATAGTAGTAATTTAGGGATGAACAAAGTTGCAGATAATCGAATACGTGGACGGTGACCAGGGGATGGTATGAAAAATGGAAATACGGCTAAAATCTGCTGAAACACAGCGAGCATCGGCTTTTTGTGCGTCAAGTGTAGGAATATAACTATGACGTAGGTCGCGCTCTCAACCAATTAATAATTAAGAAAACCACGCCATGTAAAGAGTGCTGACAGAGCAAATGGATGAATTTGAAGGTAAAAAGGATAACCCGGAATACGCGGGAAAATAAAATGGAAGCTCAAAGACAGTGGTGGAAAATTGGCGCAGATGTGGAGCCTATTGACACCAGTAAATTTTAGTAGCAATTTTAGCCTTATCTAATGACAGAATCTCTGAGTTTTTCTTAAGATGAAGAATGCTATAAAAATTTTGTGTTATCAGTAGGGCCCGCCTCTGCGCCAATTTTCCACCACTGTCAAAGAACATTTCTAAAAGAAAAAAGGGCGGAAATGGAACATTTAATTTAAGAATACTAAAAGCGTAATATTTAAGTAATTTAGACAAGTGAGACATTAAATTAAAGGGAATGTAACAGAACTAACGATAGAGATTCTGTAAGAATAAGGATTTAATGAATATAAAGTAGTAATTTAGAATAAGATAAGGAAATCGCGGAATTAGATGTAATAATGTAACATACATACAGTGAGCAAAATAAGTATTTGCACGCAGACGATTTTTTGCATAAGTAACCATAGAAAGCAAATTTGATACTATTCTCTTAATTATTCATTTATTTAAATAAGAAGAAAATAAAAATAACTACCCATTTTCCTTAAACAGTAATATTACACATTTAAAAAAACAAATTAATATTTTATCATACCTAAAAAGTATTTGCACAAGAAGCATTGACTGTTAAAAAAGGCATTAAATGCGAACATTATTATGCAAATGTTTAGCATATCAGTCCCGCAGTACATTAGCCCCGCACTGTAAAGCCACGTAATATATTAACTGGAGCAGGGATCCTGGGGAGTTTTTGTTCTAATGGCGTCGAAAACGTGCGAACTGTCTGTTGCTACCCGTGAGAAGATTATATTTCTTCACAATTCTGGATTAAGTTACCGAGGAATAGGTAAAAAATTAAATCTAAACTTTTCTAGTGTTCGTTATGTAATTAAGAAGAAAAAAGAAACTGGTTCGACAATAAATAAGCCGCGAACTGGGCGTCCAAAAAAGCTAAATACCAGGCAAAGGAGAGCCATATTATTTCCAACAGTATAACGATCCGAAACACACTGCATATATTACGAGGTTATGGTTGCTTTATAATGTAAAAAATCAATTGAAAACGCCACCACAATCACCAGACCTCAATCCGATTGAAAATGTATGGCATATTTTGGATGTGAAAATAAGGAAAAAGAAAATTTCTAACAAATCAGAACTTAAGCAAGCTCTTAGGGAAGAATGGCTACAAATCAGCAGTGAAACATGTCACAAATTAATTGAATCAATGCCCAGACGATTACAAGCTGTAATTGAAGCAAAGGGATTGAAGCAAAGCATACTAAATATTAGCACTGTTTTTAACATATAAATAATTCCTCTAGTTCTATTTTTATTGCTAGTGCGCAAATATTTTTTTGGCAGTACAAATTCTACTTTTTCATATTTTCATATTTTAAATATAATTATTAAGTCAGATATTAAATATGTTTATTTGTTTTGTAAAAGTGTTGGTATTTTTAATTCTGGAACAATGGAACAATGTGAGCAATTTATTTATACATAGCTGCCAACTTTTACGCTTTTTCCGTACCACTAAAAATTTATAGTAAATTTTGTCTTATTTAATCGTCAAAATCTCATGGTTAAACAAGGCAAAAATCTCTATTAAATTTTAGTGGTATCCAAAAAGCGTAAAAGTTGGCAGCTATGTTTATACATATGCTAGAACAAATTTACCCGGTGTGCAAATACTTTTTTTGCTCACTGTATGTACGTACATACAGAACCTGCGAGCAGATTAGTTCTCAGGATTTGATAGCCTGTGAATTAAAAAGGAGCGTTTCTGAAAAGCAAATAAATACACTTTTGGGAAGTTTTATGTCAGAAGCATACCAACAATAATTGTCTCTACCAAATCTTAAAATTTATTACAGTTATAATTAAACTATTTACTTTGTTGTGCAGCAAACAATTTAAGAGCTAAGTGGAAGAACATGTTAAGTAACAAAAATTACATTTGAAGAAATTTGATGTGAAAGTTTTTGTTGTCAATTTTAATGACTTATTTTCTGTTTGTTTAAAATACCATATGTTTAAAATATTAACAGGTGTGGTACTGAACTCTATCAAAAAAAGTTATTCATATTTAATTTGTAAATATTAAAAATTATTAATATTATTTACATTATTAAATATTAAAATATTAAATATTAATGAATAATGCCTTAAATCTTCAAGGCTAAATAGAATTTTGGTATTTCAGATTTACCACGTGATAAAATACCTGATAACGCCTTCGTCCAAAAGATAAAATAATTTTTAAGAAAATGTAGCATAACATGTTCTTCCACTCAGCTCTTCAATTAAGTTACGAACATATGGTGCATATTAATATTGTGTAAACCGTAGCTTAATACAGTATCCTAGACAGAGAATCAACCACAATTACACCAGGACATAGATTATAGTTATTTCCATTATAGTCTCAGGGTTCGTACGCTTCAAGGACCTCTTACCAGAGTTTTCGTAATGTAATATTTGGCTTATTTAATGAAAAAAAATTCTATCTTCAGATATAGCCACCAGTACTTTATAAAATTTCTGGTACTAAAATATCCAAAATCCCTTGAATCCCCTGATGTGTACGAACCTTGCAGTCTTTTTCAAGGTTTCTCATAATGCATTCATGTGAGTAAAGCATATTAATAATCTGAACGATACACACATCTTATCTCAAATGCCCTATCTAGCGACATAACTCATTCATGTGCGTAAGTCATAATAATAATCCGATCGACACTCACACTTTATATCAAAGGCCCTATCTAGCAACATGAAATTTAAAGTTAAAGTCGTACTAATGCGCTCAAGTTTCATCAGTTCCGCTCAAGTTCCGATTATCGGAACTCCAATTAACCGAACTTCCAATTATCCGAAGAACATCCATTTATTATATTCTCTCAAAATTTTTTTTAATGATGATGAGATTGTGGATGAGAATTAAGATGAAAAAGAAATTGAAGAAATGAAAACGAATGCTCTGAAAATGACCCAGGTCTTCACATAACGAAGCCTTTGAATGTTTGGAAACAGCTATGAAATGGCTCGAACGGCAGAAGAACTCTTATCCTATTCAACTAACGTATTTAAGAAGAATTCGAGATATGGCAACATTGGAAAGACCGTCCTCTTTGAAGCAAGCTGAAGCAAGCAACAATCAAAAGCTTTTTTGCTTAAATTATAATCTCTGGAGTTCAGAAAATAATAAAAAGAGAAAAAGAAATTTTTAAATGATAAAAAAGTTTAAAAAAAAAAAAAAAAAAAAAAAAAAAAGTTTTTAAACACGCTAGCTCTAACAGGTGCTGCCAGTCTTAAGCCTGGATAAAGTGTGAAGGTTTTAGACCGGAGCATCTCTTAAATTGTCTGTCCATTTATCCGAACTTTTACTTATCCGAACTAGGGTCAGTCCCGACTTGTTCGGATAATCGACGATCTACTGTACTCTACAAAGCCAGCGGGAATTTTTTTAACCCCCGGTACGGTATGCTATTTCTTTCTCCCAGCTTATTTTGTGTCGTCTTCAAAAAATAACTTTACCTTAGAGAAGCCTGCCGTAAAACAAAGCAATACGATTAAATACTCTATAGAATTTTTTTTAATTTCTAAGCATCGCACATTTTCAATTTTTATACCGTCGTATTGGAAAAAAAAAGTAATTTAAATGCAATTTGTTTGCAAACTGTATTTCCATTTATTTTTCAAATATTAATTTTTTTGCAGTTTTCAGCACCATTTGTCTAATTTTGGCAACTAAAGTATTCCATTTATGTAGAAAGTAAAGGGAAAATAGCTGAAAAATAGCAATTATATCTTTTTGTTGCCATTTTCTCATAGCAACCGAAAGAAAATGTAATTAAAATGCATGCTATTTTGAAAAATATAAACGAAAAATTTCTGTTAAAACATGTAGCTATTATAAACTATATTTAATTTGAAGTATCTATAGACGCTTTCAGTGTCACGTCATCCATGTCGTTTTGGTTGGAAACTGACCCCAAACAAACGGTTGCTATGCGTCATTTCTTTTTAAATATAAATCGTGGAAAATGTTACCAGTACATATCAAGTTTTAAAACACTTAGATGTGAGATATGGATATTAGATATAGCTACAACACACAAACAAAATAGAAAATACAACATAGCAACCGTTTGTTTGGTGTCAGTTTCCAACCAAACCGTCAGGGCTGACGTCTCGACTGAAACCGTCTATATTAATGTTACAATCAAATAAATGCCTATGAATCATTAGATAGCCGGTTTTTTTCTGTCGAGTTACTTTAATGACGGCATGTTTTTGTTGTATTTGTGTATTATTTTGCGATAGTGACATCCTATGCATGCTTTACTGTAGATGTTTAAGAGTGGATCGTAAATGTGGGATTCTTAAGCGGATGCGAATGACGTCATTTTACATAAAATAAAAGTGTGTGATTTAAGTCTTAAAATTGAAATATGTTTTGTACTATTTATACATACATTTTTTTTTTTCATCTTGGAAAACACTAAACTCTGAAAAAGCAGAATTCCTATTTTCTAGTTTTCTTATTTTCTGAGTTCCATCATTTTTTTTAAACCTTGCTATCTTCAGATAAAGACAGTATTTGGTTATTATTGCTATCTAATTACTTGGCGCGGACAGCTAGAATTTCGACTATTTCCACCTTTTACTGAGACTGATCAACATTTATGTATACTTCCGGTGCTGATATCGAAAATAAAAAACAGAAAGTAAATAACGGTGTTTATGTTGACTACAATCATTTTATTTCTGTAGTAAACGTTGTATGTAAATACTAAAACTTGAATAAACCATATATAAAAATTTTTATTACAATGTATTTGAAAGTATAACAAAAAAAAAAAAAATGCATCAGTTTAAATTTCGAAATTGAAGCATACATCTTTTGACATTGGAAAAGGGGCAAAATTCAATTTAAAATTTCAGACGATCCAAGGAAAATACCCAAAGAAATATTCACCGTAACAAGCACTGACGTTTTATATTTCATCTCCAAACTGATTTATCTTTTTTTTTTCTTTTCTTTTTCTTTTCTTTTCTTTTTTTTTTTTTTTTTTTTAAGAAAGATAAATCCGAACTAAAGTGATCGAGAATGCGTTTATGGTAAATAAAACATTGAGTTATTGCTTTCAAAGAGAATTTTTGCAGTTTAAATATGAATTTCTTATAAGTATTTTTAAATAAAATTTCATAATACATTTTATTGTTTTATAATTTTGGTTTACAAATATTAATGAAATTATTAATTACACAGTTCGAAGAACCTTTGTTCAAAGTTAAAAGGAGCAAAAATTGCATTTTTTTTTTTTTTTTTCACACAACGTCCGTTTTGTAACCAATGGAATACATTCAAAAATTCAGTTTTTAAGAGCGATTTAAAGGCTTCAACAATTGATTTAAAGGAAAGTTTTCTCTTTTTTCATTAAACAACGATAAAATATATGAATCTACAGAATTTGTTTTAAACTGATGTATAATTCTTTTTAAATAGCGATAGTCCGACGCAAAACATCGTGATAATGTATCTATGTATTATTCCTATAAAACATTGCAATATAAATGGGATAAACTATGCTTGATTCTCGAAGTGAATAAGCTAAATATAAATATAATTTCATTTAAAATTCTTTTTAATTTCTTTTTCTGCCTCTTATAAAAAAAAATCCATCTCAATGAAATATTAAATTTCAAACAAAACGAAATCAAATATATTCATATCGCATAAAAGTTCAAAATAAAAGTTCTGAAGTAAAATGGGTGTAGATATCCTTCATATTCAAAAGTATGTGAGCGAAAATATGGTACATTTTTCGAAAATATCATAAAAGCATAATCAAAAACATTCATCAAAAACATAATTACTTGAAATTAATAAAATCAAAATGTCACAACTTGTTAAGTTTAGATCTTTTAAGAACGAGATTTTTTTAAAATCTTTTTAGACACAAGGCAACATAAAAAAAAAATTAAAGTTAGAAAAACACAATCGTATAAAAAAAGTTTCCAATTTTAAAACGGCGTTTGACAAAAAAATAAATAAATAAATAAATAAATAAAATAAATAAATAAAAAATATCAGGCATTTGATTTTCTCAAAATTTGAACATTTCTTAATTTAATCATACGATAAAGGCAAAAAAGTCTCATACTTAATTCTAGTTTGTATTCTTTAACAAATTAAAAAATATATAGAGGAAAAGGTCCAAATACCGGCTACCACTTTTGTCTTCAATCTAGATCATACAATTTTCAAAATTAATAAAATAAAAAGTGACAGCAGGGTACCTTGACATATTTTACACCTGTTTAGATACAAAAAATCAGTTTAAAAGGCGTTTTCTGTTTATAAAAAGCAAAATTCCGAAAGTCTTCAAATTTTGAGTTTTTAAAATGGGGTCTAAATACCGGCTACCTAAGTTTTATTTCAAAAGATCATACAAATAGAGCTAATGAAAATTATTAAGCAATAAGAATTTTATTTTAATAAATTGTATTGATTAATAACATTTCTTATGCACAGAAAAAATACGCAATTTTTAAGAAATAAGTATTTTTGTCAGATTTCTAAAATTCTTTACGACTATCTCTTACAGTCTTCTTCCCATTATGTTTCTAATTTTGTTTTTTAACGAGGAAAACAAAAAAACAGCTTGCGGATTGAAATGAGAATTATTTTATCCGAAAAAATCAAAAACACAATATCACTCTCTGCGTCGGTATAGTCCCTATCAGCCCACATATCGCATTCTTAACTTTGAACCCAGAATCCCCTCCCCCATTCTTGTCCACAGAGAAGACACAAATTTATCATCTTCCTCTGCTGGATATTTTCCTTTTTCACTTTTTTTAACCCTCTCACTGCGTAATTGTTTTATGAAAATAGCTTCAAAAATTGCGTATTTAACCTCTTCGCGACGAGCATCTTTTAAGAATTTTTATTCTTTGTCACCGGTTTTTAGAAACAAAAATTTTTGTCTAATTTAAACGGGAAAATACCGGGAAAATAAAAATAATTTACAATAAAAAAATAACTGGTGGGAATATTCAAAAAGGGTTAATTAGACGGAAAAAATGCATCCCCGCGGAAATATTCGCTACTTTTACGTTGCCCGAGGAAATCTCGGGTTGCGCAGCGAGAGGGTTAAAATCAAATTTCTGCCTCTTTCGCCTGGTTTACTCCGTCATTTTTTCCCCTTTCTCTTCATATTTATTACAGGCAATTTTGTAGTGTCCAATAGCGCTTTTTTTTTAAGTGATCCGGTAACCAGTGTCGGTCCTGAAGATTTACGGCCATGGTTGCTTTTTTCATATTACGAAATGGGACTGGATCTATTTCTGAACCATTTAAATTAATTTATTAATTATGGAACTATTTGAATTAATTTATTTTCCTCCCCTTCAAGCAGAGCAACCGAGAGAGGTCCAAATACCGGCTAGCCGGCATTTAGACCACTCTAGGTAGCCGGTATTCGGACCACTGCTATGTTTAAGTTAAAACCGGTATTACTCATTCATATAATAAAATAGCAATAATGTGCGCGAGTCAATTGAGAGCTAAATATGTCTAGAAAATAACTTAATCAACAATTCAAGCCAATATACGATCAGTATATTTAAAAAAAAATGAGAAACACATATCTGAAAAACTTTTGATGTACCAGATTATGTAGATTCGACACTTTTGCATTTACTATTTGTAAATGACACGGACTTCAGCGACGTACTTTTCGTAACTTTCTTCTCTCAATTAAAGTTACAAACTTTGCCTATCACCGCTAGGCTGCGCTGCGCTCAGTTCTCAGAACACCTAGTAGCCGGTATTTGGACCCTAGCCGGTATTTGGACCTTCTCCTCTATGCTTTAAATGTAAAATATATTTTAAATGCATGAAATGATGAACATAATCTAAAATTAAATGTTAAAGTGTTATAACTAAAGTTAGTTTAACGCGTTTACTAATAATAATTTAATAATATCTGCTCCTTTTGTCGCAACTCAATTATTAGTACAGCAATTTCTACAAAACATGTCGGAAATTGTACTTCAAACGTGCAAATGATGTGCGTTCGTACTATAACTATATAGTTTTATAAATATTCGGATCTTGGTGCAATAGCTGTTGCACTGTTACGCAAAAATGCATGAATACAAAATATATTACGATTCTATGTATTAAATTCAGTAATACGGAATGAATAAGAACTCCGCTTAAATGGGACGTCATCACCATGGCAACCTGGAATCATTACATGTCATGAGATATCATTGAATTAATGACATGTGATAGTATTTAATAGATTATATTATTATCTTTTATAAATATCTTTTCAAGTTTCGATTCGATTTTCATAAAATTTGAAATGACTAGTCAAAATTCTGCAAATAGCTAATAAAATAATTCTGCGGTATAGCTATTGAAAAAACTTTAATTGTTAATTAGCCCTACGTGATCTTTATTTTTCTTTTTATTTCATTATTACAGACATATTCGTATTCACATACATTTTCAGATTTTCAAATGACGTCAAATTCTTGAGTTTTTCAATTTTAAGATATTGGGAATATTAAAATTGTTCTCTTTTAATTCAATCATTCTAGAAATTACATATATTTCAATTAATATTTGTTTTTTTCAACTAGTACCAGAAAAAATAAATAGCCAAATTATGTTATATTAGCTTTTAGATTTCCTAGATTGGTAACATTTCTCAGAACTTTAGTCATGTAAAACTGTTGGAAACGACAGTTAGCGCTAGAGCGACCATAGCTATCTTTTTGACCACTAACAAGTTGATATATTTCTATTGCAACACAAAATTTCTTTCTAAAATAAGTTATGTAGTTTCAAATAAAAATTCTGTTATGAAATATTTATATAACACTTGAGTAAAATTTTGCGTTTGTTCTAGTGCTAAAAAATCCCTCAAGGCACGACGTACAGGCGGAGGTAGATTTCGAAGATAAGTATACTAATTTCACCAACAAAAACTAAATCACGATTAAAGATTTATCCACTTTAACAATTTTATCTGGCCGCTTTTGACGAGTTTTTATTTCATTTTTATATAATAGCTGGTTTTATCAGAATCGTGTTAAGGAGGTATTAAAAAAAATATTTTCCCATGCTCAACAACTCGAAATTTTCTGGCACATTTTCAGATTCATTTTTAATAGAAAAAATATTAAACTTGCTGACGTGATTTTTAAAAGACCTGTGTTTTTATTTTTCGTTCAATTAATTAAAACTTGATTTATGAGCAATTATTTTCTCAGTAGGACAATATTTTTCGATTCTAACACAATCGCTTCGGGAAATTCTGTTCAAAATGCCCACTTTCACATCATTTTTTGAAATATATTCCGCCTCTATCAAAAAATCGATCATTACGGTACATTATATAGTTTCTGAATAAGAGAATCTACCAATTGGATGCGTTTGAGACCAAAAATGAATTTAAAAATGAGTAAAAAAATAAGCAGTTTGAATTCGAATACGCCCTTAATACGATGATTTTTTTCTCCAACCGCTGTGTATTTTTAATTTGTTTTTGCTGTAAGAATTGGTCCTATCAAAAACTTGTCTATATAAATGTTGTAGACAATATTAGGAAGATATATGATAAATTCATGGGGATTTTATATCTTGTGAATTGACGGAGTTATGGATTTTTTTCTTCTTCAACCCACCCACGCTTTTTTTGTTTTCGTTTTTAATTTTTTTTTTTTTTTTTTTTTTGTGGTACGAATTGGTCCTATCAAAAACTTCTGAATATAAAAGCTGTAGATAATATTAAGTAGATTTATAATAAAATTAATTGGATTTGATAGCTTGAGAATTGACAAAGTTATGAATTTTTTTCTCCCGAAAACCCTATTTTTTGCGCCCCTTGAACCCTAATTTGATCAAAAATCTGTGATGCATAAATTTTTGGCCATATTTTTAGAAGTAATAAAAACTTTAAACTGATTTGATCTGTACAAAAATTAAGAAGTTATAGGGTTTTTTCTGTTTTCACAAAACCCCTCCCTATTTCCATCCCCTTGGTCCGATTTTGCCCATTAACGAACTTGACCGAGATTTTATGCCCCTTGATCTTATGTATCAGTTTGGAAGAGATTTGTGCAGAATTGTGGAAATTATCGTGTCCAGAAGAAAGTGATATGTATATATATCGACTATGTTTTTTGCTTATATGTGTATTTTATGTACCCTTGAAAAAGTGAAATACTATATAAGCTTCCGCTTCATTCATCCATTTGATCTATTGTATGTTTATGATACGGCTTTTTCTGGTTCAACATTATTTAGTTGGATAATTGTATCTTTTGTCTTTAACATAGCTGCCAACATCTTACGCTTTTTCAGACCACAAAAATTTTATAGTAAATTTTATCTTTTTAAATCGCCGTTATCTGCCTATTAAATAAGCCAAAAATTTCTATTAAATTTTTGTGGTCTGAAAAAGCAAAAGAGTTGGCAGCTATGCTTTAATAGGATATTTTATCAAACTTTGGAGGTTTTTTGATATGAATTTATCGCCCGCACTGTGCTAGTGAATTAGTGGAATTTATCATTCAGTATTAGTAGTTAAAGGTTCCATCTTTATTTTGTATAATGTCAGTGTTATGAATTGTAGCTAAATTTATTAATTTAATTTTAGTAATTGGAAATCGATGATGATTTGTAATTATCTAATGGTTATATATATAGTAAATATTTAGAAATTCTATATGATCACTTGCTGCAATTTTAAATCACTAAATTTGGGAATTTAGTGATATATATACAGGGTGGTTCAAATTAAAGTATCCTTGTTTCGGACGCTCTAGTGAGAGAAGCAGTGGATGTACATATCAAAGCATGGGAAACTGATTGGTGCAAAAAAATTTTAAGTTCAAGCAAAGACCGCTAGGGGAAAATGAGGCGCTGCGATTGGCTCAAGGTAAGGAAAATGTAGCGAAACAAATAAGCAAAGAATACAAGGTGTCGGTAATTAACTTTTTTTTTTAATTCCCACCACTAAATTTTTAGTATTTTTCGCCAAATAAGAATACTAACAAAATTAATCTGAGCATATCTATATTATAAAGGACAAACATATCTGTGCGTAACGCATACGTCATTTTGCGAATGGCAACACTTTGAAATTTGAAATAAAATTTTGGCTTTGCAATTTTCTCTACTGCAAATTTTTAAACTTCTAAACATCGCATATTTTAAATTTTTACACCGTCGTGTAAGGAAAAAAATGCTCTTTTAAATTCAATTTGTTTGAAAGCTGTATCTCAATTTATTTTTGAGATATTAATTTTTTTGTAGTTTTTAATACCATTTTTCTTATTGTGGCAACAAAAGTACCCCATTTCTATTGAAAGTCATTGAAAGTAAACGGAACATAATCGAAATTAGGTGATAATGTATCTTTTTGTTGCCATTTTCTCATAAAACCTGAAAAAAAAAAAGTTGAAATTAAAATATGGGCTATGTCAAGAATATTGTCTGTTATTCCGAGATAATGACGTCATATGCATACTTTTCTATAGACGAAGTTTAAGACTTGATTGTAAAAGTGAATTGCTATAGCGGATGTAGATTACGTCATTTTATAAAGAAGCGTGTATTTTAATTCTTAAACCTGAATTATGTTTTGTAGATGTGCGTCATTTTCACAGCCCAGCTGCTTTGAGATTTCTTCACAGGTGAAAATGCTTCACTTTTGAAAATAATGTAATCGAAATCACATAAAACGCAATGTTTTACAAAAATTTAGAGTGTCTTTATAAAAGAGCGGTGGCATGCAAATAATAGCGATTTATATTACAGAAATTGATGATTCTCGCCTGGATGGATTTGCTTCGCCGAGTTAGCACAAGCAAACAAATAATTCGTGGTTTAAAATAATATCGTGTTCCTGAAGTTTTTGTGGAAAATTCTCTCAAATAATAAACTTTTAATTCTATTCTTTAGGACATTCTACTATAATTTTTATCAAAATAACATAATTTGCTTAATTTAATTTTTACTAATTTTATATAATCTATATATTTAAAACACAAGTGTGTTTTTTAGTCATCTGCCCTGATCTTTCTGCTGAACCAAATTTACTATTTTTTTTTTTTAACTGAAAGCTCTTCCTTTGTATATGTGATCGCACTATCTGTTTTTTTTTTAATATCCCCACTTTTATATTTTAATTGTAAAAGCATTTTTTTAAATTTCTTCAAAATGAGGAAAATTAGATAGCTTTCATTATTGCAGACAAGCGAGAAATAATGAGTTATTTTTAATTTTTTTTTCATCCTATTTTCTGATAAAAATTCAAAATTGTTGTATAGGGTTTCGTGGCGCAAAATCCCATTAGGAGCAGAATATTATATTAGGGGCATAATAACGGAAAATGACATATTGCTTTTGAAAACACGCATTTTTCCTCCTAAATTTTCTATATTGTTTTTCCTTCTGAATGTGTACAGATACTAAGTTTCAGACACTAGGCGAAATGCTTATTTAAGTGAAAATGAAGTCATATTTAAAAGAAAACGATCATTTTCTTTGACAAAACTAAACATTTTAACACAAAAGTGTCTAAAAAACATAAATTACGGAAAATTTTACTCTCAGGAATTGAGATTAGAATCTCAAGTAAAGAGTGCATCTGTTCACATGAAAGATGTTGCTGACAATCGTGACTTCAAGTTTTGAGTTAAAATGATTTTTAAATGATCAAACAAAATAAATTTTTTTTTAAATGATGGATATGAGAAGTGCGTATGCAAATTTTGAGAAGGTGAAAATCGCTGTTTTCATTCCGGAAATCCAAGCATAAGAGCCTCAATTGATAACCACATCCTAATAACTGATCTTTATTATATTTTACTGATTAAGTATCTATATTGCAAAGAACAAACGTATTGTGCATATCGCTGACGTCATTTTGCGAATGGCATTCACGATCCAATTTCGGTCTTGAAATTTTCGATACTGCAAATTTTTAATCTTCTGACCATTGTACATTTTCAATTTTCGTCGCATAAGGAAAAAATTTTACTTTCAAGTGCAATTTGTTTAAAAAATGTATTCATTGACTGATGCATTATATTTTCTAAAATAATTTTTAAGCGTGATTTTTTTAAAGTTTATCTTATCACGTGCCGGTTTCAATACATAATAATAATAAACATTTCGCACATAAAGCAACAAACATTTTTCAGCATTTGTTTCTGACTATTTTTGCATAACGAAATTAATACTTGCTTTACAAACAAATAAAAGAATAATATTTTTTTTAAAAACCCCCACCAATCTAACATATTTGTGAAAGACAAATTAACGAAATTAATACTTCTTTTATAATAAAATAAAAGAATAATATTGAAAAAGCACCAATCTAACATATTTGTAATCGTACAATTTAAACTTTTAGATCACCAAATGGGATTTTTTTTTTCAAATAGGATTTGTTTGCGAAGTTCATCTCAGTTTACTGATTGTCTATGGTTTTAAAAACAATTTTAAAGCATGAGATATTTTTTTTAATTTATCTATATCGCGCTGAGCTCGATTACTAAAGATTTATCCGTTCCACTTAAAACAAAATAAAGAGTTCATAATTTTCTTACGGCTAATATCCATTTAAAAAAAGCTTCCCTATAAATAAATAAAGTAATGTAGTAAGCTCTGAAATTATCAGAATATAAAAGGATGCCATAAGTAACAAATTCTTGGCAAATAACTCTTAGCATGCGGCTAATAAGAAAATATCGCTTTTGATAAATTTCAAAAATTTATTTGATTGTATAATTCGTATTTTCCTAATGAGAAATGCTTTTTTAATGCAAGTGGTCAATCTAAAAAATTTATTGCATATAAAAACAATTATTAGTTTTCAATTAAGAAAAATGTTTTCACCTTTATTGTTTAACCCGGGAAGCCCGGGTACGATCCCCTAGTACTAATAAAATTTAAACGAATAATACTAATAAAATTTATTGGTGGGAATCGGCTTATTGGCGCATAGATGTTTACACCTTTCGTCATATCCACGGAGTAAAAGAGGTGGAGGGGAAACTTAATATGCATTACTCGCCGAAACCGCAAGTTACATTTTGGTAAATAAGGAGGGCGCTACAATCCGCATGTTGGCCATTCTTTTAGCTGAATATCATATGATTGTATGTATAAGAGCCGTACGTTAGAATTAAAAAATATTTTATGTTATTCGTTTATTTTTTATTATTGATATTACAAAGCATAAATTAAGATGGGGTATAAGTGCTTTGTTCCTGAATTGAAAACAGGTTATACCAGTGACATAGAAAAAAAAAGAAAAAACGAAGGGAAAATAAAATTGAGCTTGTTCCGTGCTTTACAGGTGAGAGATTTTTTTAGGCTTTAATATAAAGCTATTTGCTTATAATTATATTTAAATTGAGAAATTTTTATTTTAAATCGATCTTAGTGTATATGTTTTTTAAGTGTTATACTTAATGAACACTAAAAATTGCTGTGGGTAATTGATATGTACCTATCTGTCAAATACCATTTAAAGTGAGATTAAACCATTTAAATTGCAGAATTTTGTCCTGTCAAATTCTATGAAAATAAAATCAAAACTTCAAAAGAAATTAATAAAAGTTTCCTTCATTCTATTAAATTCTATCATACGTAATTAATTCAATGATATCCCATGATAGGTAATTATTCTATTAAATCCTATCATACGTAATTAATTCAATGATATCCCATGATAGGTAATGATTCTAGGTTGCCATTTTGATTATTCTATTAAATACTATCACACGTAAGTAATTCAATGATAATCCATGATAGGTAATGATTCTAGGCTGCCATGGTGATTATTCTATTAAATCCTATCACACGTAATTAATTCAATGATATCCCATGTTAGGTAATAATTCTAGGTTGCCATGGTGATTATTCTATTAAATCCTATACCACGTAATTAATTCAATGATATCCCGTGATAGGTAATGATTTTAGGTTGCCATGATGATTGCGTTCTATTTAAGATGGAATCCTATTATTTTCGTATTACTGAATTTAATGTATATTGTATTCATGCATTTTTGCATAAGAGTGAGTCTAAAGGGTTTTTAAAATTTGATATTTTGTATGCTCTGACTTGAAAACATATAGTAATCTAAAATATACTGTTACATTTTTCCATAAATATTTATGAAGTATTCTGGAAAATAATCTTAATTGTATGTAAAAAAATCGGAATTTTTTGAAGAAATTAAGTCGGGTCTGATTTTTTTTTTTTTTTTTAAGGGACAGGCCGGGCCTGTTTTCACGGATTTTTGCATGGGGCGGGCCTTGGCGTGAACTGCGAAAATACAAACGGACCAGTCCGGGACAAACTTTTAGTTTTTCCACCCGCCCGGACTGGGCGAAGCCTAATTGTTCCTCTTTCGGGGCGGGTCGGGCCCATGTCTGGAAATTCCGGTCCTCTACTCCCCCTTCCTCCTTATAAGTAAGATTATATTAAAATCAAACCTTACGACTTTTGAAAAAATTAGTTCCTGAACAATGACCTATGATTTACACGGTTTCTTTCCCAAATAATTAAGATAAAAATTTGTTTTAATTCTACATTTATTAATTGCATAGATATCAAAAGTTATGAATTATTAAATTATTCAAAGGTTATAAAATATACGCGAGATTAAAATTTACTCCAAAAAATATTGAATAATACTTTTAATTTTTAAAAGTCGTAAGTCCATTTATTTCTTCGTGGCAGAATAATCCGTGATATTCAATGTTTATAAATGGCCTGCATTCGCTTTTTTTGTCAGAATGATCTCTGATTTTAAGTGTCTTAAGAAGCAATCAAAAACCCAAGTGCCTTTAAAAAAATATGTATCTTATGAAGAAAACTGTAATTAATCAGATTTCTACTTGTACGACTTTCTTAAAATTCAAATTTTCTATTAAATTTTTTTTTAAATCAGTGCTTTTCCCATTGAAAAGCATTGTGGAACAATCGACCGATAGCCTACATTCTACGGTGTCGCCACCTAACGAGGGGAAAAACTGCATAGCAAAATTTTAACATTAGTTTCGCCTCCACCTCTTTTACTTCGTGTTGGTGGGAATCGGCTTATTGGCGCCTAGATGTTTACACCTTTGGTCATATTACATTTTCTAAACCGATCGCAGCGCCTCATTTCCCCTAGCGGCCTTTGTTTGAACTAATTTATTTATTTATTTATTTATTTTTATTTTATTTTATTTTATTTTTTTGCACCAATCAGTTTTTTCATGGTCCGATATGTATATCCTTCAAATATGAAGTCGTTACATCCACCGCTTCTCTCTCTAGAGTGTCCCAAACAGGGATACTTTAATTTGAACCACCCTGTATATATGTATATAAAGTTTTTAACTGAGGGCGGTTTTGGGTTCTAGGGGTCATGATCGGTGTAGATCTGCAAAAAAATTTCAGAAATTCCAACATAGGGGAGAATGCAATTGGTAGTATTTCATACGAAATCTACCTAAAAGTAATAAATGAAAAAATTTTGTACTCGTAATTGCAAGCACGTTTACCGCCAGTATTGTTTGAAGCTACTGCCGGAAACCTCAAACTCATATCACAAAACAACACCTACGAAATTAATTAAACCCCCCAAAAATATTATACTATCGATAATATTGTGGCTATTTGAATCCATTTTAAGAAAATCCTTTCTCGTAGTCAGGATGGCGAAAAAAGATTTTAGGGATTATAAATCAAATATATATATATAAAAAAAATTCTCAATTCGACAAATGTAATATGATATTTAGTCGAATATATTTTGCCATTTTCCCTTTTTTACGAATAAAAAGTCAAATAGAAAAGAATACGAAAATTCGCTGAATTGTATTTAAACCTTTAACATCTATTTTTTAACAACATTTTTAGGGTTTCGTTCATCTGACGAAACCCTATTCGTCTCACTCCTTTGTCTGTCTGTCTGTCCGTCACAGAGCCCGTTCTCAGAAACTATACATGTTAGAGACTTGAAATTTTGGGTACTTATAGCTGAACACCTCACATCAAACAACAAATCATAAAATTTTGAAAAAGTTGATAATTAACCTAATTACGGGCTAATTAAATTCTAAAATTAACCAATCAACTTTTTGAATGCAGGTGCAAATGCACGTTATCGAAATCCTCCCCAGTTTCTCCTAAGGGTTGCCAGTAAATTCGGCGGATCAACTCCGTCAAATCAGCCGGTGCAGGGTTACCACGGAGTACTTTAAGCAATAAATGAAGTGGACCTTTAAAAAGCAAAATCGGATCTGCCGAAATGTCGGTCGTACAAATTCGTAACAGGTGTAGAATTACGCGGAAAAAATTCTACTTTATTTTGGTATAAATTTCAAATTTCTGCGTAGGATAGAACGCAAAAAATCCACTAAAAATCGATCGATAAAAATTTAATTTCTGTGTTTTTAAAGACAATGAAAACAGATTTCCATTCACCGGAAGGTAGCTGTCGTCGTCTCTCGACATATCGGCGCGGGAGAAATTTAAGGGGAGGAAAGTCCCATACGAAATTTAAACTTTTTAAATATTAAATTTTTCGATAAAATTTTTTGACATCCGGGCTGGAAATTTCTCGCAGATTTCATACATACCCGGTTCAAAGAGATTGCTTCATTACGAGCTGAGATATTAATTATTATGTTATTAATTCCTTTTATTTCCATCAAATGCCAGATTAAGATGGGGGCACGTGTTTTTTTTAACGGAGATTTCATTTAAATTAGGAAATCTAACAATTTGCGTGGGGTGTTTCGACGGCGCGCTATGAGATAAGTATTAATTATTCAATATGAAAAAGTTTATAGGTTTATAAGTGTTCATCCCACTATTTCCGAATAGCAATTTCAGGAAATATCTTAAATTATTGTTTAAGACCGCCGTTAAAGAGTCGTTAAAGTTTCGATGTGTTCGAAACTTTAAGATACGTTATAACACATAAGAAAAAGTGTAAAAAAGAATGGAGTGTGATATTTCGAGAAGTGGAGGGGGGGGGGGACTAGATTTATTTATTAAATCTTAACATTTGTTATCGCAGAAAATGTTTTAAATTGTTGGTTAAGACTGCACCGCCACCGTCGACCATGTATTTACGGAGAGATTGCGCAAAGGAGTTTCGTTCAGATATGCTTTTGTTAAGAATAGAGTGCGCTCACTGGTGGTGGAATGCGGAACTAACGTAACGCGATTTTGTTAAAATTAGGAAATATAACAAGGCGATCCGTTTGCAACTTTAAGATACTTCATGACACATAATAAAAAGCTTATAAAATAATGGTGCATGCAATTTCCTGTGAAGGGAGGGCGGGGGAGGGGCGCTGGATTTCTTTTTTAAAAAAATAGCGTTTACGACCTTTTTAGATGTCGTTTTTTGAGCACTATGATGTACTCAGACACGTGCTGCTTATGAAATATAAAAATGTCAAAATTTTAGTTACCACTATTTCCGAATAGTACTTTCAGCAAATTTCTTAATTTCTCGCTTAAGGACGCCACCAACTCGAGTAACACATCCACTGATAGGTTGTTTAACAGAGTTTCGATCTGATACACTTTTGTTATGAATAGTGTGCGCTCCCTGGTGGTGGAATTTGCAACTAACATAACGCAATTTTGTTAAAATTATGAAATCTAACAAGTCGATCTGCTGGAAACTTTGACATAGTTCATAACACATAATAAAAAGCTTATAAAAGAACGTTCCGTGCAATTTCCTGGGGCGCTTACCTATCTCGGGTGCTATAGACCCGATCCCCTCGACTAATATACCTACGGATAGGTTGTAAAACGGAGTTTCCTTTGGATAGAGGTTTGTGCAGAATAGAGTGCGCCCCCTGGTTGCGAAATGTGGAACTAACAGATTTCGCAAAAGGATAAAGTGTTTTAAAGGAATATTAAACGAAACCCTCTGTGCGATCTGTGATCACACTTACCCACTTGTTTTAAATTCCCAAGCTGGGAGATCTAGTAGGCTTAACCTCATGAGGGACGGTGGGATACATTTTATCCAACTTTATTTAAACAAGATTATCAACAGAAACTTTTAACAAAATTTTATATTTTTGAATTTTGGGGGGAAATATTGAAAAATTGCTTTTCCTTATTTTAAAATAATTTTTTTCGATTATTCCGGTGAGCATTCAATATTACAGACACATTATTGCTTGCCGCTCAAAGGGCAACATTATTATAACACATTATTAACACACTAATGCCCATGGTAGCATCAATGCTACCATAAGTGTTCCCAATTTAGTGAATTTTTTATTAACTTATTCCGTATTCACACCAGAAATATAAAATAGAAATTTTTGCTGAATTTAATAACAGCCATTTCGTTGCTGTATAAAAGGAAAATTATTATTTAGATTTTCTGGAAGCAATTCGGGTTACCTGAATTACGTAATTTCGGAAACGCATTCTAGCATGGGCATTAGAGGTTTAAGTAAGAAACATACGCATGTGACACACATACGTAAGTAACGCGTAACACATTTTTGTTTAAAAAGTAACTTATAAAAATAACTGAATGAATATGCTGGATAAGCATGAACGTACATAACTTTCAAAGAATTCATAAAATAAAGAAGATAGAAGATCTGAATAGCTGATATTCTATATACGATTTAGTTTTTTTTTTTTTTTTTTTTTTTTTTGCCTTTCCCCCTTTTTTTTTAATCCAGAAAAATTCAAATGTAGTTCATAAACACAAGAAAGTACAGTCGTGGAAAAAAAAAAAAGTAAACACCCCCTACTAACTCCTCAACAAATCATCGTAGAAGAAAGTTACTGGTACCGACAGATTAGAAATAAAGTCTACTTTTAAATGATGTATATAAAATTTGCTTAGGGGACCATCTACATATTAAAATGAACGATAACTTTGTTCTTTTCAATAACAGTACACAATTCTGGCAGCATAAATGAACTCTACACCCTTCAATTAGTCTAAAAACAAATTTTTATGCAATTTGTACCATAAGTTACCGAGAAATTAATTATTTTAAAACGAGCGTATTTTAAGGGCTGTATCCAAATTGAAGTTCGGTACTCGATTGTTAACCGAGAGAGCTCCCTTCTTGATCAAGGCACCTTAAGCAGTCAATTAAGCCTGTTAGATTACAGGATAGCATGAACAATTTCAAAATATTTAGTCACTTCTATCATAGACGGCCCCTTAAACCATCATTTTGCCGTTTTTTAAGCATAATTTGAAAACTACTTGCAAGAAAAATGTGAAATTTTGGATTTCCATAAAGCAGAACTTAATAAATCTGAATCCATAAAAAAATGTAGGTTGCAATTCATAATTTTTTTTAATATTAATTTCATAATTCATATCAGAAAATTATAAAAATTGCAAATTCAGCGTATTTATGTTTGGGTATATCAGTATTATTGGTACACAAAAAATTAAAACATTAGGAGCATAATTTCAGGAAATAAAAATAAAAATATGAAAATGTAATTTAACATTAGAAGCACTAAATTTTGAATGTTTATAATTCAAAAACTTATCATTCAAATGACTTGAAGTTTGGTTTCTAGACATAGTTTGAACGAAAGATTTGAAATATTTCGTTAAAATTGGGTATTGCCATTGAAAAAAATGAAGTTTGGATTCGTTTTAATATGGCCCCTAAGCAAATTTTATATGCGTCATTTAAAAGTCGACTTTATTTCGAATCGTTCGGTACCAGTAACTTTCGTTTACGATAAATTGTTGAGGAGTTACTAGGGGGTGTTTACTTTTTTTTCCACGACTGTACATTAATAAAACTAATATATTCACTAAATATAATGTTCTTTGGTTGATGCAAAATGTTACTATTGCGTGTATATTTCAATTTATGTTTTTATGAAATCCATCCGTCTGTACTAACTCATACTTTCCAACATTCAACTAAAAGTACGTAAAATATGAGTTAAATTGACCCGTTCTAAACGTTACTAACCAGAAAATTTATTTAGAATATCATTAAATATTTAAAATCATGTTTTTCTATTAAATCTATTTGAATTAATTTCTTTAGTAAATTTCTGGTTCGAAACGTGTTTAACCTGGGTCAATTTAACTCACATTTTACGAAGTTTAGGAGAAAGTTGGCAAGTATGACTAACTTATAAGCTTAAAAACCATTATATGTAGATTTTGGTTACACTTATAGATTATAATGATATAAAAAGTTATTCTTTATAAATTAAGAAAGTCGGAATGGTTGATCTACTATAACGATTTAGTTATTTTGTTTCCTTTTTTTTTTTTTTTGTTTATAAAGAAAAATTCTAATGTAGTCTATAATCATAAGAAATTGCATTATTAAAACTAATATATACAAAATATAATGTTCTTCCGTTTATGCAAAATGATAAAGTTGCGTGTATATTACCATTCATGTATTAATGAAATTGTCACTTAAAAATCATCAAATGTAGATTTTGCTTACAGATATAGATTATAATGATACAAGAAGTTAATATTTGCAAATTAAGAATGGTGTCTGAATGACTGATCTTCTATAACGATATAGTTTTTTTTTCTTTTTTTTAATCCAGGAAAATTTAAATGTTGACCATCTGTACAAACATAAGGGGACCGGGTAAGTGAAATTCAACCAAAAAATCGATTTTCACTTTTTTATATCATTAAATAGTTTAAACTTTTATCTTTTTAACGATGTATTACATATGTTTATATATTTAAAATAAAAAGGTTTTGGATATTTCTTTCTAAGAACACTTCACAGCAATGGGCTACTTTTTTTAAAATTCAGATTTCTTAATTGGCACCACTTTTCTGAAGTGGTAAAATTCGCATAGTTTTCGCTTTAATTAGTATGTTATTAAATAAGACGAATTTTACTATTTAAAAAAAGTGGTGCCAATCAAGAAATCAGAATTTTAAAAAAGTAGTCCACTGGCAACATTGCTTCACAGCCTTAATTGACTTTTTCTCAAAACTTCAATTTTTCAGGTTTGTATTCCTTTTTTTCAATACCTATTAAAATAAGAATTCAGATTTTTCTAAATACTTATATTATGTTATAGTGCATACTTTAACACAGGGATTTAATGATTTGTTGAGAATTATTTATTTTAGGCAGTGAAATCTTACCAAAAATGCTAATTAAAAAATGTCTTTCAATAAATAATTAATAATTAATTTTCAGTTTCACTTAGAAATAAAATGGTCTGTTAAAATACGTAAAGCATATTATTCAAACTACTCTAAAAAATCTAGACCTCCATCTTTCACCATTTCTGAGAAAAAGGTACATAAAGTTGGTGTATTTTAACATGGCAAATAGAGCTTATGCGGTGCCCTTAAGAGCTTAAAAACATTGTATGCAACTTTCGTTTATATATATACTGGGTCGATCGGAAAGTCGTGTCGTGTTGGGAAAATCAATTCGTACCGGAAAATTCTGCCCAGTAATTATTAGACATTAGATACAAAAATCAATGCCTAATAATTAAATGATAGGGTACGAATTGATTTTCCCAACACCGCACGACTTTCCGATCGATCCAATAGATTAAATGATATAAAAAACTGGTGGAACCAGAGAGAAAAGTAAAGCTCGATCTAAAAAAAGTTACAGTAAAAAATTGTCAAATAGTTTCAGTTTAAAAAAGTAAGTAGTGCGTAAAAAAGTAATGGAATCAGATTATCTGTAAAGCTCATGAAATTACCCAAAATTTTGTTGATAGCTGAAAATGTGGACTGAGCTTTACTGGTGCCTTGCATCAATCAGGGAAGTAAAGGCATTCTTAACTCATTCTGAATTCCAATCATTCATAACCAGTTTAAAAATTTGTGTTCATAAAAATAGGTTAGAGGTTGATTTGGAAATGAACAAGAACATGAGAGATCGTTCAGTATGAAGTATGGACCAAATTCCATTCCAGGGATCACTGATAAGCCTGGAAGATCAAAGTCCAAAATAAGCCCAAAACACTAAGCATGTACGATTCAACCATACACTCTAAATAAAAAAGAGTGCTCTATTGCAGAGTCAAAATATGCCCAACCTCTTTAGAGTGACTATTCACTCTGAGCCAAAGTGAAAATTTTGACTCTCTGAAAGAGTGAATAGTCACTCCTTGAAAGAGAATATCCACTCTACACAGGGGTGGATAATCACTCTTGCTAAAGGAGTGCAGTTTTTCACCCCTGGTAGTAGTTAATAGTCATTCTTTCATAGGAGTGAATGTTCATTTTTTTGTAGTGGGTTGTTTTTTTATTTTGCTTTTATGGTCATTTTAAAAGAATTGCATCTTTTACGGCATGCAATGGAAATAGATACAAGCGTGGTAAAGATTGGAATAAAATACTTTATTAGCAATATTTATTTAATTCATAGTTTGTAACACTAATTGAACTTTTAAGGAAAAATTCAGTTAAAGTTACATACGAATTTAAATTAGATTACTGACAGGAATAAACTAAAATATTTTATTCCAATCTTATCCTTTGTGTTTGCTTTTATTTCATGCCCTATAAAGATATTACTTTTAAAGTTTTATTAATAACTTTGTAATAGGTGGATGTTATATGTTTAACAATGTTTGATCTCATTTTAATTTTTCTTTTAAATATAAAACCGTAGTTTTTCCTTAAATTATTGCTATTTTTGCAAAGTGCTATTGTTCTAAAATATTTTTAATCTTTCCATTTAAACGCAATGCTTATAAACTCACTACTTTTTTAAATAAGTTCTAAGCATGATTTAAATGTTAAGAATGTGTAACTTTTTTTATCCGCTGTGATTTGCTTTTGTTTTATTTAATATGAACATGGCGTCTAAATTTTGAGTTCTGTGGAATATGTATATTTTTTTCTTTTAAACATATTCCTTAACTTAATCATGATTTTTAATTTTCGTCCATTATTGCCATAAGCCACGATAAGCCAAATTTAATTTAAATTTTTTATTCGCGTAGATGTTGTATTTTGTGACTATGAGAAAAATAGATTTCATATGTTTTATAGGAAAAGATTGACCTCGGAAATAGAAAAAAGGGAAACTTAAAAATAAAGTAAATGACTGCATTAGAAATATTCTTATTGTTTTTAAAACATTTTAGTGTAAAAAAGTGGTTATTAATCTCTAAAAAAGTATTCAGTCCTGTATTATGTAAGTCAATATGACCATTTTAAAAAATATACTAAAGCAGACTTATCCATAAACTTCAAAACAGGCATAAGAACACATTTTATTCCAATGCTTAAATATCATGCTTTATTGTTTAGCGCCAAAAATTACGTGTATCCAAAAACGTAGAAAATGTTTTTATAATAGAAGGAAATTTAATAATTGATACAGAATATCTATAATTAATTTTTTTATATTGCTCAGTCTCGAAATTTTAAAATTATAACCCGCAGAATAATGTTTACATACAATTTAAAAAAAATTAATATACAGTAAAACCTCCCTAAGGCGATCACGTACCGTTCCAATAAAATTGGGTCATTCTGAGAGCTGGTCTTTTATGGAGGTCATGTTTAAATCTAGATTTTAATTGTTTAAAAACGGTAACAATGTTGCTAAAATTTATATTTCACATTTGGATAAAATTTAAAAAGTTAGGTATCAAAATAAAAGTTAATTACATAAGTTAATTACTGCAGAGTTTTAAAAATGAATACATTGAGCTTTGCTTTAATTTTACAGTTTTATATTTTATAATTTTTATCTCCAAGTCCTTTCAAAGTTCAGTAAATAAATACATCTTAAAAACTCTTAAAAACACTTAAAAGTTACCGGGATAAAAAAAAATCTAAACTTAGTTTAGAAGTTTGATGAATAATGCACTCTCCGGAATTATTTTATTAATAAAACCTTCTTCAAGCGAACAGGAAAAAAAGGAATTTATTTCATTTTCTTCAAAGAAATCGATCTCTCATGGAGGGAGTTAAACTGGGATGGTCTCTGAATGGAGGTAAAATTAGTATTGAGCCTATGGGAATAAATTTCGTTCCAGGAAAAAATGGTCGTTCAGGGAGGTGGTCGCCTAATGGAGTTGGTCGCACAGTGAGGTTTCACTGTACCAACCTTTTCGTAATATCATAAACATCAAATATCACATTTAACTCCGAAACAATAATAAATACTCTTACCTGTATATAATCCGAAAACAAAAAGAAAAAAAAATCTCATGTAACGGCAAAATAATGTTTCAAATGTGTCTCCTACGAAATTAAAACTTCCAGATGTCTTCTCTTATGAGTAAGTCACCCTTTCAAACGAAACAGATGAAACTTTTTACTTTGATCGTTGGCAAAAAAAAAAAAAAAAAAAAAAAAAAAAAAAAAAAAAAATTGCAACACAGCATTGAAAGGGAATATTTAACACTCATTTTTTTTTCACATTTCCCGAACTAATGATTGGCTAAGCATTCTGCGTATTAGAGGCCTGCACGGGCTGAAATTTCCAAGACCGGGCCCGGCCGACTCATAGAAAAAAAATTCGGCTCGGCTCGGCTCGTCCCGTAGAAAAAAATTAGCCCGACCCAGCCCGGTAAAAAATTTAAAAGTTTGGCCCGGCGCGGAAAAAAAGTTAAAATCTTGGCTCGAGCCCGGGACAGCCCGAGTAAATTTTAACAAAACATTGATTTTTTTTTTTTTTTTTTGAAGTATTTAAAATCTGAAAAATGCTATACAGTAAGACGGAATTGCATAGAAAAAAAAATCGTTATAGACAAGTTCCCTTCTTAGCGAGTGTAAATGTATTATATATTCTATGTATTAATATATTAATTATGCATGGATCAACACGTTAGTGAGTTTAAAACTGGGTTCCGCCATAGGCAGGTTCTTTTTCACACGCTTTATTATGTTTTAATTTAGCTATATTTTAATAGGCGCAGAAATCTAGTGTTCTTTAAAAAGAATAAATTTTAATGTTTATGCGTAGAATAATGGCCATTTGAAAATGTATGCATTTTTTGCAAAAATGTTTGGGCCAGGCCTAATTGTACTAACCTGTGAATGGACCAGGCCACGCTGAGACAATGATTTTCATACGGGCTGGGTCAAAATTAGGACTGAAAATTTTGGGCCGTGAAGACTCGCAATGAATCAGTCCCGGCTTTGTACAGAAAAAAATAAGTTAGGCCCGGCCTTTCCCGAGGCTTCAGAAAAAAGTATGGCCCGGGCCCAGCCAGAGTTCCGTGAGTGAAAATCGGCCCGAGCCCGAGCCCGAGCCGGCCCGTGCAGATCTCTAGTGCGTATTCAATTGTTAAAAGAATTATATTTCAAACCGCTACATGAAGAAATATAACAGACAATCACTTTTGAACACTCTAACGATCAATCTTTTTCTATACAACATACACTATTTAGCTAACAATCTTAACATTCCACATATCTACATTCTACACGGATAAATGCTTAAAATTAAAAAAGACTTACCTTTATTTTATGTATTCCATAAAGAATAATTTTAATGATATCCTAATCTGTTAATCCTAAGATGGCGGACAAAAAAGTGATCATTTTTCTTATCTTTTAAGGGTGTCGTCGCCTTGCTACTCTGATTGGTTAATAAGCAATGCATACGTAAGTCACACTTTCAGGAGTGAGACATTTCACTCCTTTCTAGAGAGTGGAAAATTCCACTCTTTAAGGAGTGTATTTTTATAAAATTCACTCCAAAAAGAGTAAAAATGCCTGTCACTCTTTCAAAGAGTGAGCTTTTCACTCCTCCCAATTTTAGAGTGTATGCTAACTGCTTGACTGTCTTAACATAAGGCTCCCTTTTCACAGTAATTAAATGAAATAAAAATTATTACGCTACATGTGTTATGTCAGAAATGTTAATAACAACAATTCCTGAACAACTTGACTATATTAATGTTATACTTGAAATATTACTTCATGGTTTACATTCTTTTAGCTTTGTGTAGTTTAGCTTGACTTGATGCAATCATGTCCACAATTCTGGGCCTGACAGAAATATTTTTGCACATAACTACACATTCTGTTTACTATACCCAGTACTCATTTTCAGTGGATAATATGATTTTGAATATAAGGCATCAGTAAAGCTCAGTCCACATTTTCAGCTATCAACAAAATTTTGGGTAATTTCGCGAGCTTTACAGATAATCTGATTCCATTAATTTTCTACGCACTACTTACTTTTTTAAACTGAAACTATTTGACAATTTTTTACTGTAACTTTTTTTAGATCGAGCTTTACTTTTCTCTCTGGTTCCACCAGTTTTTTATATCATTTCACATCTTTTTCAGAGCCTTTCAGGAACTTAATCAACCAACTTCAACTAACCAAACAACCGCCCTAATTAACCAACCAATGATCCCAATTAACCGGCCCAACCAATTTCCCAATCAAAAACTAACAAAAACATTGGTTCACCAGTGTATTTCAAGAGCTCTGATGACCCCATACTTGTTGCTAAACCCCATATTGGGATATTGACCTATACTTTACTCAGGACTGACCGCCAGACTAGTCCTTAGACTAAGTTATATACATAGTGTGATCTCTTGAATTTTTCTGCTATGTACCTACGCTCCTCTGGTTTAAGGGACTGTGCAGTATCCTAGGCCAACCCCTCAAACACACAAAAAGCTAGGGTAAGAAACAGTCATGAGAAATGAAATAAAACTGCGAAAAAACTATAAAAACGGAAAATTTCGGTCTTTGGAACTTAATGGGAATTTAAAATTAAAAAAAGTCTGAAAACGACTGAACGCAGAAAAATGATCAAATGTGATTGAAAATATTATACAATACACCTGTAAATAATATCAGAAATATTACTAATATTGGATATTTATAATAATATTTCGAATGTCAAACTAAAACATCACGATAATTACTAACATATTTACATCTAACTGTAACCATTGGTCAAGAAATCAGGAAAATTGGAAAATAGGTGTCCTTTGTAAAGTTTGCATTAATTAAGGAGATAAATTACGTACACGAGTCTATTGACAATTAGCGTATTTGGTACAGATAAATTATATAATTGAGCCTACAGACAATTGGCACATGTTACCGGGCGTCCCCCTACGGCATAATTAACTGAACCGTAAGCGCACGCACGTATTTTTGTAGCGTTAACTCACGCGTGGGGTAAAAACTCACCTCATTTTGTCTCCCATTATATTTTTGGCTAAATGCGTTTAAAAAAAGTCTGCTACTCTATATTGCAAAATGCATCAGTACTACTTCTTTTTAGGGAAAAATCAAGCGTTTCCTATTTATTTTCCGATTTTATAACTGTTTCTGTAAAAATGGCGGTTTTTATTCTTTAGAAAATATGCAACGATTTGTTTTACCTCTTAAAACATCAATTATATTATAAAATTTACAGTAATTATATTTAATACACTTTCATCAACATATGCAGGTAGCTTTTATTTCACTCTTTCAGTAAAATTATTTTAGTGTGTGTTATCCCGTAACGAATGAACATATCGAAATGTAACGTTTGTACACGCGCAGGATTATTTAATCCCAAAAGCCATATTTCTACTTTTCTAGACAACAAACTAAAGACATTCCTTCATACAACCTTTCTCAACATTGGCCTTGAAAGGCACAAGAAAGGTCAGAAGTGCTTCATGACGCAATTTTGAAGTTTTTTCACCTGCATAACCCCTTCTCCCACAGGTAAACGCAACGTCTCCCGCCAGCCAGACCGTCCGCATACATACTACACCATAAAACGGAAGAGCATATAGAAAAATGAGCTTTGCTAAAATGACGAATTTTTGAAGTTTTTTCACCTGCATAAGCCCTTTTCCTGCAGGTAAACGCAACGTCTCCCGAAAGCCAGACCGTCCACATACGTACTACACCATAAAACGGAAGAGCATATAGAAACATTAGCGTTATAAAATGATGTAATTTTGAATTTTTTTCCCCAGCAGGTAAACGTGACGTCTCCCGCCAGCCAGACCGTTCGCATACATACTACACCATAAAACGGCATATAGAAAAATGAGCCTTGCTAAAATCAAGTGACGAAAACTTTGCTAGCTCTTAGACCAGGGGTGGTGAACCTTTTCACGTCCACGTGCCAAATTTTCCCAAAATATATACTTTACGTGATCATGACGTGCCAACAATAAAAAAAAATTTAATGGATTAAATAATAATGAATCAAAACTACTTAAAATTTTGTTTTTAGCATTAAAAAAATACAGGTAATATTTGCTGTTATACTGTAAAAATGTATTTAAAAAATATTATTTCTGTTGTTTCATCTTAAATGCCAAATAATTTATATCTGCTTCGTACTTAGTTATTTTCGATAGAATGCAAGTTTAACTGCACTCACTTGACAAAACCGTTTTTGGTTGAATTTTTTTTTTTTTTTTTTTTTTTTTTTTTTTTTTTTCACGAAAAGAATGTCTTGCAGAAAAAATTGTCAAAATAGCAAGCGCCAGAAACTACAGCTTTTAGTGTCTGGAATTGAATTCCAAGTTGTTATATTTTTACAATCAGCATTTTTGCTTATTACACTTTTAATTTTTGTTTAGCTATAATCTTCTAATTCTCAAAATTTTCTGAGCCAATATTGAGCTAGATTCGTATAAATTAGGTTATATTTCAATTTCTTCAATCTGTGTGACAATCACAACCAACCGAACTAATCGGATTCAAGTAACACAGACAACATCTGTATTAATTAATGCATTTCGTGAAATTCTACTATATTTTGATGTTAAACTTAAATCTATGCCGTGCCAAAAATAATCTGCAGGCGTGTCACTTATGGCACGAGTACCATAGGTACGCCGTCCCTGTCTTAGATTATTACTTTCGGTCCAACAATATCAATTTTATTTAAACTCGCGAAAATGAATTTAATTTGGATTTACAATGACGTAATTATAGTAAAGTGTTTCAGATTTGAAAATTAAAATGCATGTTTTCTTTGGTACGTGCAATAGGAGTATACGATTTCCTTGACAATTCACAGGAAAATGCAATAAATACAACCTAATGAACTAGCATTTACCGAAAATTTATTTCGTATGAATTAAAAATAAATCTTTCGTTTTATGGATGATAATAATAAGGATTAATTTCAGAATATCAGGAGTCTCTTTTCATAATAAGACATCATTACATAGTTATGTCAGTTAAACAGAAATTGACGTCATACCTAGCAAGCGATTTTTTTTTAAATTATATTTTCCTAAATTGTTTTTTTGAAATTAAAACTCCTGTATTAAAATAGATTTTTAAACATTAAAAACATTCAAATGAAGATACTGCGTCATTATAACACGTGTTTAGTTAAATTTTTTACATATATATTGGAAAATTTTTCATTTCCTGATTAGAATGACGTCGATTTGAAAAATGCAAAAATATAGCGAGAAAATCTGATTTTTATTTAAAACAAAATACGCGTGTTATCACTTTTTTTAAATTATTGTGCCGCTTTGTAGGATGTGGCAACAGAAAAGAGAGATTGAAGGAGATATTTCTATATTATTAAATTATGGAACGCTATGTAAAGTTTAAATGGGTGCCATTCCTTAATATTGGATATTTTTTGACCCGACTTTCGAAAGGCACATCGCTAAATTAAGACCTTTCCAAAAAGCTAGTATTCATCACTGAATGTTTTCTGGTTTGTATTGTAATTGAGTTGTTGTCTTTTCATCGTGTTTCAAAACGTAAAAGATGCGCTTGAGCTCTACTATACAGCACGATCGTGCTGTATGATAATGATACAAAAATTTGATCTTTATATATTACCTACCGTCTCGTCTATCACCTAAATCGGCAAAATAGAAGTTCTTTTGTCTTCAATGTTGTTGTTGTTGTTTTTTTTGGGGGAAAAAAATAACATGCAGCCTGGTTTTCTATTCATTTAAGAAAAACTTTTGTGTTCTAATGGATTCAAGATTATATTTTTGTTTTATTTTTAACCATCGGACCCTCCCGCGTTGTCCAGGTCCGTTATAATAACCTAAAACAAATATCAAATTTGTATGATTTTATATCTTCAGAAAATCTTTCAAACGAACTTAGTTACAGGTGCCGCACTGCCTTCAGCAGCAAAGGATCTTTCAAATGAACTTAACTTCTGGGGCCCCAGTTCCTTCGGCAGTGTGTGCAGTGTGTGTCGGCAGTATGTTCCCAGTAGACCTCTTTCCCAACCTGTGACCTGGAACCACGTTGTCTAAGGCAGTGTATATCGGGCTGCTCCACACTCGCCTTTAACAATCGAAAATCAAGTTGAGCGAGCCGCCGTAATCGGGCCCATAGAACCCGAGGAAAAAATGCGCCAACAAGCGGTGGAAGGTTACCTCCCTTGTAAATTTAACGAATTACCTTTATCAATAACGCGATATTTAATTTACGTAATGAAATACTCTCTCATTAAAGTTAAACCACTTACCTTGAACAGTAACGTGATTTTTAATTTACAACTGTAGTGAGTAAACGTAAGTTGATGCCGAAAAAGAAGATTAATATTATAAAAAGGTGGTAGCTGGAGTATAATTTTTTTAATAGTTTATAAAGTAGCCGGAGTGCCCTAGAACTATATTAAAGAAACTTGCAAGAGGATCGGATCATTTTTAAATAAGCTGCACCAAGGGATCCAAAATAGGCGATTAATATTCAAAGGGGTCCCAAGTAGGCGATTAATATTCAAAATTGGTGGTAGCTCAAGTCTGAAAAATTTATACATTAAAGTAACCAATTTCGATATAGTTTTTGTTAGTTATGAAAAAATAACGATATTTAGAATGTGAAAATCAATAAAAATACAGACTTTTTCCCTATATAATTAATACTTTAAAGTATGGCCTGTCGTTCATAAATTCCGTCATGCACGTCGAAAAAAAAATTCGTGCCATCTATCATTTACTATAAATTAAGTGTTTTAAACATAATCGAATACTTTATGTATATGTCAGTTAAACTTATAGTGTGACAGTTGTAAATAGATAGTGTGGCATGACAAGATTATTACTTTGCAATAAGTCTGCAGTAATTTTGACAGGACAAAGCTAAATTTTCTACTAGCTTCCAAAGACTTTGCAGTACAGTCATAACAGAACTAAATTTTCTACTTGTTTGCAGTTAATTTTCAATAAATGTTATACAGTAGTGCTGCACAACCTTTTTGTCAAAAAATTGTTTGCCACCACAAAAAATTTAAGAGTAACATTTGAATTACTTAATAGCAAAGCTTCTGTAAAGTAATTAGGAAAATTTTTCTGGATAAAAATACTGGTAATATGGGTGGCCCGCGGGTCATAGGTTGTGCACCCCTATATACAGCAAGAGTTTAACTTGCACGACAAGTTACCTGCAAGTTCAAAGCGTCATGACTTCGGTGTTTGCATTATATTACTGCAGTCTTGTTATGCTGAACTTGCTGCAACTTTGCAGGTTTGCACAGCAAGACTGCTACAAATTTTCTGCAAGCGAAAATTGCTATTTAGGTAGAATCCGAATTTATTTTAAAAACGAAAAAAACAAAAATTCCATGAATTAAGATTTCTAATTTAATTAAAAAGATAATTACAAAACTGAGAAACGTTTTTGAATTTAAAAATAAATAGCAATTAATTTTCTTATAATTTAAAATTATTCATAATTTATTTTTTAAAGTTATAAAAATATATTCGCATTTAAAATAGATATTTTAATTAAAATATTAAATGGAAAATAAAATCTAATTCACTCAAAAAAAAAAAAAAAATCTCGCATAAAAATATAATATTTACATCTAGCAGTCTAGAAATAAAAATATTTATAATTGATATTTTTATCTTATTTTAGTGCTATTAAAACCTCAAACACAATCTTATTAAAGACGAAATTTTCCAGAAATTAACTTCAAAATTAAAAGCTTTTTAAAGAAATTAATCAAGTCATACCCATGTGAGGCAAACATATACTGTCATAAAAATTCGTCTTTATACACTAAATTATTAATCATTTTCAACCAAATAATTTCTATACTCCTAGAAAACAAGCTTTTAACGTTAATTCTGCCCGGATGTCTGAACAAGAAGACAAAATTCCGTTTATTCTTTGCACGCATGCGTATTGGCTATATTATTAATACCAAAGTTTGAAATTATTTTAAAAATGAAAAACCGAAAATTCAGTATTAAAATTTCTAATTTACTTAAAAACAAACAAAACAAAGTAATGCTTTCGAATTTAATAAAGAAAGAGTTTTCCCACTCCTTTAAACTTATTCGCAATTTATTTTTTAGAGAATAAAAAGAAAATTTCGCATGTAAAATATATTCCAAACAAACATATTTTAAAAATATATAGTTGTTCAATCAAGTTAAAAAAAGAAATAGATTTTATTCAAAAAGGAATAATATTTTCTCGAATTTAATTCAAAATATAATATTCATATTTTACATCTAACAATCAAATTATATGTTATTAAGAATATGTCTAATATGTAATAATTTTTCATCCTCCATTAATCTATAAGAGTTAAAACAACAAGCATTATTTCAGAAGAAGGAAATGTCGCTGCAATTAAGTTTGTTTCCGAGCTTTCTGAAAAGAAATTGAACAAGCCTTACCAATCCCCCAGTTGAAGGAAAGCCGTATCTTCATTCTGAACTCGCCCTTTGACATAGGCTCGCTGTCCGAGTGCTGGAACAATGGAACAATGTAAGGCTTGTCAATTGATTACCTAGTTGCAGGGAGGGCAACTTCACATCCAATTTATAGGTAAGCGTCTGAGACATTAGGGAGCCATAATAAAATATAAAGTTTAAAAGTAGTTAAATAAAATAAATAAATAAATAAATAAAAATAATAAAATTATTAAAACAGAAATAAATAATTATTTTAAGATGAAGGTTAGGGTCTAAAAATAAAATAAAATATAGAAATGTAAAATTTAATGAAGAAAGAAAAATAAATAAAAAAGAAAGAAAATATTCCATTAGTTCCTAACATGACGAAAAATTTACTGAGGCAAAAGAGCCCAAGACTATAAGATATATATATATATATATATTTTTAATATAAGATATATAGGACAGAAGCCAAACAAAAAAAAAAAATAAATGAGAGTTTAATATGAGATAGAAACAACTCAGGATTCTTCCTCAACCATCAACGCAAATCTAGGGCGTTTTCTATTGGTAGGGTCGGAGACCTCGTAATCTGGCAGTTCTGCATTAATTTCATTTGGGATATTGTTGACATTGTTGTAAAAATTTTTAGTAAGCTCATATATTCTTTTTTTAAGTGAAATTGTGCAAAGGTCTCTGAGAATAGTTGTATTTCTAAGGTATCTATTGCCATTACGGATTATTCTAAGTTGTCGATTGTGGGTTCTATAAAGATAGCTAAGGTTTGTTTTAAGATGCATGATTCGAAACGCGCGGTCTCAGATTCAAATCCAAGTGGATTCATGGAAGAACGAGAGATGTGTTTTTAAAAAAAACTCCTTTTTTCAAATTACGGAAATTTTCTTTCCTAGAATGAAAACATCTTCAATTCTCGGATATATACCGGTGGCTGTGCTGTCAGTAAAATTTCCACAAATTGGAGAAAGTATTTCTGATAGTGTATTTATTTCAAACTGCTTCATTGCCGTACAGCTGTAGCCGAGTGGATAGAGTACTGGCCTCGTAACATTAAGGTAGCTGGTTCGATCTTAAGGTCAGCAACTTTTATTTAATGCCCATTTTCTTCAATTGACGTTGATTTTACCTCCTGTAACGGAGAAAAAAATAAATGGATATCCGTCTGTTAACGAAAAAATCTTGGCCTGCCTGGACTGCTGCCAAGAAAATTTTTGTACATTGAAGAAAGTATTTCTAAGAGTGTAGATAAATAAAGATTAAAAATATGATGATCATTTATTTGCGTACGTTAGGCGAACGCTAAATTAATTAAACTACAGTCTTTTAACAGAAGCGAATAAATACTGTACGATTAACCTATTTGTGTCTGATTTTTTATTTCCTCAAATTTGTTTGTAAAATCACTTTAAAATGTTGCAAAATAAACTAGAAAAATACTAAAAAAAAATTGCGTTTTTTTTTTTTTTAATTAGATAACATGTAAACATACTAAACGTAGGAATATGCATAATATTTGTAATAGTATAAAATGCATGTCTAAATTTATGTAAAATAAGCTTTAAATTGCTCTATGATTAGTAATTTTATGAAATACTAAAAAAATATATTTATTTCTTTACAGAGGCTAATAACATTACAAGTATCTCTATAATAATAGTCTAAGTCATGTGACTGTCATCAATAGTTCCGGGTTGACTGCTTCACTTTTTATATACCAAACAGCCAATTTGGTAATTTAATGTTAGCCGGGCGCAGGTGATAAATCGCCAAATATTGTTCCAGCGCCATCATATCATCGGTATTATAATAGTCCTCGCATGCGACTGTCATAAACAATTTTTCGCGAGGTAAATTAAAACAAAGCTTTGATGTTGAAATTAAATGTCATAGTTTATAGTATTATTTATTACTTTTTTTTTTCTTTTCTTTTCATTCTTTTCTTTTGCTTTATTTTTATTTATTTATTTATTTATTTTTTTTTTTTTTTTTTAAGAAATAAGAGAAAATTGAGAGTAATAAATTTTAATCATTTCAGTTTTAAATTAAAATTATGTATTTTAAATAAAATGAGTGAAAGTATTATATTTTAAATGAAATTAATGAAATAAGAAAAAATACGACGGGTGCAATGTTTGGCGATTTATTACCTGCACTCGGCTAACATAAATATACCGAGTTCATGATTTATGTATCAGAATCTTCCGATTTGGCGAAGGATTGAGCAAGTAAATTCAATTGTGATTAAAAGTAACACGATACAATGCTTAGCATAGATTTGAAGGAGACCAAACTGGTCGCCAAGGGCGGCTAGTTAGTAATAATAAACTAAGAATAATAATATTTGAGGCTTAAAAACAATTTGTTTCATAATCATTTTGAAAAGCACTTTAACTGTCCCGTAAATGGCTAAAAAATATATGTACCCATTCGTGCCTAGCGCCTTATATTTTGTACGTTACAAAAATGCACAAAAATAGGCTTGAACATATAATTTCAAAATAAAAAAAATATACGTATTTTAAAGAAGCATACAAGCTAACATTCTGACTTATTTATTTGGAAAATTGGTAGAAAAATTACAAATAAACTTTCTTTTTGCATTTCGCCATCTTTAAAAATGAAAAATCTATAAACTCCGAAAAAAGGCCTTCATTAAAGCAAATAAAAAGCCCTCTTATGCTATAACCTGTAAGTAACAGAAAAAGACATTTATAGATAAATATTTCATACAGTTTTCATGTTATAAAGAAGAAGCAAATTATAAAAATTTATTAAAATTCGAAAATTCGCTAGGCATAAATGGGTTAAATAAAAAATATGTCAAACATTTAGAAATCTGAGTACTGTCTAATAATTTCTGAAATAATGTGTCATACTTATCATCTTTTAATGTCCAATTACATATCTATCCTGAACAATAAAAAATGTTTTCGTCATGTTAAATTAATATCTAATAAAGGAAAATCGTGATAATTAATATTTTAAATTTTAATAGAAAATATTTTATTTAAGAAAATATGCATTAATTTTACAAATATAGTACATAACAGACTTAACTTGTAATTACTCTATTTAAACAATATTTTACGAGCTGAAACACCAGTTTTATTTATTAAAAATTCAGAGTAATGTCATGTGCCGGGGAAAATGTTTCCAAAGAGATGTTAATTAGAAAATAACATTTCATGACATTGTATCAAATAGTAATTAGAATAAAATTTTGCAAAGTGGTTGGTGTTTAATATATTAAAAATGTACAGTCATTTTGTGTACCCGGGGAAATGTTTATAAGAGATTGTTAATAAAAAATAACATTTCTTAACAGTTACATTGTATATTTTAGGAAATTAGAATTAAAGTTTGCGGGGCTTCACAAATATTGTAATTTTTATTTGTTTACAACATGCTTAAGACAAAATTCAGTTTTGCATAAAGCGCTTTAAAGTAAAGAGATAATAAAAGGAAAATAGTCAGGGTATCCTAAAAAGATTAAAACGCGATTTAATACTAAATAAAATAGAGGTTGTTATCCAACGTACACTTTATTCATAAATTTAAAGATAATACAAAAAATAAAACTACATGAATAAAATAAAACTCAACCTTTCGGTTTAATGTTCAAAACCATCTTCAGGAGTAAAATTTTCTAAAAACACAAATCGGCAGGAAACAGCCTACATTGTCTAAAATTATATTCAAACTAGAAGAAGATACGATAACTTCAAAAATCCTTTATAAAGAACTCCAGTGGCGCCATATCCTATTGAAAATAAATAAAAGAAAGGGGCTGGAAAAACAAGGAATCATCTCAGTCCTTTCAAAATGCTGACCCAGATTTCTGGAGTAAGAAATTAATCATTGCGTGATTTAATTGTTTACCAGTTTCAGAAACGTAAGGAATGTGAATTGCAAAGGTGTTCAAAATAAAATTATTTCGATGCAATTAACTTTTACATCTTTGGAGTCTTGCAATTAACTTTCAGAAAGTTACACTTTTAAATTTTTTATTTGGTCTCTGGGTCCTAAAATATATATTTAGAAACACATTTGTTGTTTTGACAACAACAGTTACAGTGTACAACAGCAAAATTTCCATTCTTATGCCCCGAAAAATCACTGAATTATAAAATTTGAATTTTAGGAAATTTCAGAGTTCTTCGGTACTAAAAAATGGCGTATCGATTTTTAGTGCTAGAAAGCTACAAAAATTCATAAAATTCGAAGTGTCATAACTCCGTGAAATACCACTGTAGAAGAATAAAGTTTTCACTGGGGTACTTACAGAGCGTGAATTTTCCTAAATATCACGTCTAGAATTCAGAGAACGTGTAAAAATTTAAAAAGTGTAACTTTTTCTAAAATTTATCGCAGGACTATTTCATATACTTCTTAATTTCAACCTTATTTTGAACACTTTGCAACTTACATTGATTAAGTAAACGTTACATTTCCTATAAGGCACACACAAAACGTTCGAAAACTGCGTTCATGTGCATATATCTATACTTCCTATTATAAAGAGGAAAAAATTGTTTATTTGTCGGAGGTAAGCTCTGGAACTACCGAACCGATTCCAAAAGTAATGGTATCAAAATGATGGTGTTAGTCCAACTTAGAACATAGGCTATATCTTATGTCGGTGCCACTACCCCGAAGGGGGTGTAGGAGCAAAAAACGTTCTAAAAATGCGATTTTAGCGTTACTGAAGGGCCTAGAAATATGAAATTTTGAATATTAGTTACTTATAAGATATAAATGATGTCTAAGACCAGTTCTTAAACAATTTGAAATTTAAAAGGGGTGAAAATGCACAAAAAGCGTTCTAAAAAACGTTCTAAATGGTAGTTTCTACACAATCTCAGGAAATACCGAACCTATTTAAAAAATATTGGTGTCAAAATGATGGTGACAACGCTTGTTCCAAGATAGGCTATGTTTTATGTCGGTGTCACTACTCCAAAGGGGGTGCAGGAGCAAAAAACGTTCTAAAAATGCGATTTTAGCGTTACTGAAGGGCCTAGAAATATGAAATTTTGAATATTAGTTACATATAAGATATAAATGATGTCTAAGAACAGTTCTTAAACAATTCGAAATTTAAAAGGGGTGAAAATGCACAAAAAGCGTTCTAAAAACTTTCTAAATGGCAGCTTCTACACAATCTCAGGAAATACCAAACCGATCTAAAAAATATTGGTGTCAAAATGATGGTGACAACGCTTGCTCCAAGATAGGCTATGTTTTATGTCGGTGTCACTACCCCAAAGGGGGTGCAGGAGCAAAAAACGTTCTAAAAATGCGATTTTAGCGTTACTGAAGGGCCTAGAAATATAAAATTTGAATATTAGCTACTTATTAGATATAAAGGATTTATAAGAACAGTTCTTAAACAATTCGAAATTTGAAAGGGGTGAAAATGCGCGAAAATCGTTCTAAAAAACGTTCTAAATGGTGGTTTCTACACAATCTCAGGAAATACCAAACCGATTTAAAAAATAATGGTGTCAAAATAAGAGTGTCAAAATGACGGTGACAACGCTTGCTCCAAGATAGGCTATGTTTTATGTCGGTGCCACTACCCGAAAGGGGGTGCAGGAGCAAAAAACGTTTTAAAAATGCGATTTTTGCGTTACCGAAGGTCGTAGAAATATGAAATTTGAAATATTAGCTACATAGATATAAAGGATTCCTAAGAACAGTTCTTAAACAATTCGAAATTTAAAAGGGGTGAAAATGCGTGAAAAGCGTTCTAAAAAACGTTCTAATGGTGGTTTCTACACAATCTCAGGAAATACCAAACCGATCTAAAAAATAATGACGTCAAAATGATGGTGACAAACCTTGCTCCAACATAGGCGATGTTTTATGTCGGTGCCACTACCCCAAAGGTGGTGCAGGAGAAAAACTTTCTAAATTGCGGCTTTTGCGTTACGGAAGGGCCTAGAATCGTGAAATTTAGAATGGTAGTTAGTTATAAGATATCAATGATCTCTAAGGACATTTCCTAAAAAAATCGAAATTTAACAGGGGGTCAAAATGCACAAAAACCGTTTTAAAAAACTTTCTAAATTGCGATTTCTATGCAATCTCAGGAAGTACTGAACCGATTTCAAATATAATTGTGTAAAAATGATGGTGACAGATCTTGCTCCAAGATAGGCTATATTTTACATCTGTTTCCACTACCCCAGAGGAGATGCAGGAGCAAAATGCGTGAAAAGCGTTCTAAAGCGTTCTAAATGCCGATTTGTCGGCAATATCTCAGGAAGAATGAATCTGATTTCAAACGAAATGGTAGGAAATTGATGCTGACAGCCCCTGCTCTAACATAGACGCTATTTTATGTCGGTATCACTATCACCAAGACGTTGCAGGAGCAAAAAAGCGTTTTAAATTTCGATTTTTGTGATCGGTAGGGGCTAGCAACTTAAAATTAGGCAAGGGACATATTTATTAGATATAAATGATGTTTAAAAACAGTTTCGAAGAAAATTGGAAATTTAAAAAGGGGTGAAAATGCGCGAAAAGCGTCCTAAAAACGTTCTAAATTGCGATTTTTACTCAATCTAAGGAAATACCAAAGCTATTTCAAAAGTAATGGTTGCAAATCAATGGTGACAGTCCCTGCTATAACATAGGTTATATTTTATGTTGCTGTCACTACCATCTGAGGGTTGCAAAAGCAAAACATGTTCTAATTTGCGTTTTTTGCACAGCTGAGGGGTCTAACACTTTGAAGTATGGCATGGTATTTACTTACAAGATGCAACTGCTTTCTAAGAACAGTCGAAAGAAAATTCCAAATTTAAAAAAATGAAGTGAGTGAAAAGCGTTATAAATTACAATTTTTAAGCAAACTTATAAATTACCAAACCGATTAAAAAAATAATGATGACAAATTTTGGTGATAGAACCTGCTCGAACATAAGCTATATTTTATGTCTGTTCCACTACCACCAGAGGGCTGCAGGAGCTAAAAACTTTCTACATTGCGATATCTGTGATACTGAAAAGCCTAGAAACTTTAAATATGACATGGTAGTTACTTATAAAATATAAATGCCCTCGAAGGAACGTCGAAAATAAATTCGAATTAAAAAGGGGTGAAGCGAAGGGGAGATGCGAAAAGCATTCTAAAAAAGTTCTAAATTACGATTCTACGCAATTTCAGGGAATATAAACCGGTTATAAAAGTAATCAATGCGAATCAATGGTAACAGTCTCTGATCCTACACAGGCTATATTTTATGCCGGTGATTCTACCACCTGGGGCTCACAGGAACAACAAACGTTCTAAGGCTTTAAAATCTTTTTAAATTACGTTTCTGTGGAATATTAGGAAATAACAAACCGATTTCAAAATTAATGTTGGCAAATTAATGGTGACAGTTCCTGTTTCAACATAGCCCCTTATGTTGAGAGAGGTGGTAGGACTTGGAATTTGACATGATGGTTAATTTTAAGATGTAAGAAGATGGTTTCTAAAAAATTCAAAACTTCAAATGAATACTGAAATGAGCGTATTAATTGAGCATAAAAGTTTCAAAATATATTTTCTAAATTATCATTTATTTATTTTTATTTCATTTTATTAATTTAAGTCTAATTTCTGCCTAATGCAGTGTAATAAGGATGTTTAATCAAACTGTGTTTTTAAAAGTAATTTTTGAACTATTCCTAAAAGTAATAAGTACCTTTTAATAAAATAAAATATTACCTTTTAATAAAATAAAAATTTAGTTAGTACCTTTTAATAAAAATTAGACATATAAATATCACTTGGCATATTTTAAATATTACGCGAGCAAAGCCGCGGGGTTTGCTAGTATAATATAAAATTATTTAAAATACATTAAAATACATTAAAAATAAAATTTAATTTCCAAAACTTTTCGGCCAAATTCACGCGCCCATCATCAGGATTTATTTAACTGTTCTTATTTCTCTTTGCGCTTATTTGTCAAGGAGAAGCCATTGTAATTTAAGGGTGGTATGGCAGATAAGTTGAGAGGAAAAAGTATTCCAATTTGTAACAAAACAATCTTTCATCTACTATGCAGCGATTCTTTCCAGACTCTATGGATTTCATATGACAATGCATCGTTACATACTATATCTTTATTGGAAATTATTTCAAGGTATTGTTTTATAATTGCTTCTTGGTAATTGCTTGTACGAAAGGTAACTTTGGATTTAATGAAATCTTCATTTATAGGTTGAATTTGGGCTAAACTTGCTAAGATTTCTTTTTTTTTTTCATTTTTAGCAATATTGCTTTTTTGTTGTTGTTGTTATTTACAATTGGCTGTATACCGAAACTTCACATAATAATTTCTAGCATTATATGTAAATGCTATCGAAAATACCAAACACGGAGATATAGAATATTTACCGCCTTAACAGTTACGTTTTTTAATGCTCTATACTTTCTCATGACAAAAGGCGCTAATTCGTTTGAATGCTCTTTGTATATGTTTACCGAAAAGAGACAATACATTCACAAAAGTACTATTTGTGTGTTGAAATCTTGCGGAAAGGTGAAATTTTTTTCAATCCTCTCTATTAAACATATGAAAAGAGAAAAAAAAGAAAACAGCCATTAAATGCGGTCATAATTTGTAAATAATTGCTTCATAATCCTTTGGAACAAACATAATTTTGGATTTATGTTATTCTACATGTTTTATTTATATCCTAACCATTGCAAGCTGGGAAAGGCATGTTGAATAGGGTGGAGCGAAAAAAATTATTTTTTGAAAATCAAAAACGGGTAGGTGCCAAAAGTTGCCTTTATACAAGTACATCATCTGTGTGCAATATTACCGCTGAAAAAAAAAATGGCTTGAGTCTGCGCTTTTGGTCCAAAAGTCGAAATTTTGGGTAAAATTTGACATTTTTTCAAAAATTAAAAAAAATTCTATAGAGATGGTTAACCCCTTGGAGACGAGCGACACGTATACGTGCCGGAAATAGGACCAAGGATACTCGTTTATCCTCACCAGTAAAATTTTACTGTAAAATTTGCCTTATTTAATCCGAGCATTTTCCCGATTTGAATAGGAACAAACTTCTGTTTTTTAAAACCGGTAGCAAAGTAATAAACATTTCGTAAAAGGCTCCCGTCGCGAAGGGGTTAATATTTAAAAGTGTTATTTAAACCTTTATTATTAATGACTTAACATATTTAAACGATAAAACTATATCTTTATTCTGTATAACTGGAACAAAACTGACAACTTTCGGTGAAAAAAAGGCGTTTCCACTCTGTTGTGTCATACAACTAATTGTTGTTTGGAATACAGCTCTTACGTAGTCGCTTTGAAATCTACCAAGGGGGTATCAAGTGGGAGTGGCTGCATTTCATGACACAACAGTGCATAGCTTGACCACCCTTCCATCTGAGCACAATTGAATTGTGATTTTTTATCAAAGACTGACATAAGATTCCTATGTATCAACCTAATCCATCTCTTCTTTTTATCCACAGACGTTGGGTGCTGCTGTGACACTTCTGCACGTATATTTCTACTGCTTGTGCATGATAAGGCAAGCAGAGTAATGCAATGGAATTAATGGAATCTATTCAGCGCTGTAGTATCTTTACCAAAATTACATCCAGTTACTGCATAGTGATTGGGAGTTCCGTTCCTACAACATTTTACAACATATAGGTATTTCATCTTTGAGTATACCATCATTTACTATACCTCTTGAATTTTTTATATGGTGATAAGCTTGTTGTTTAATGTGATGGCGATCGTCATCAAAATTGCAATAAGAATTTGCTCTCGATGTGAAAAGCTATCATTATCCTAAATAATTTTTTTTAGTATTTGTTTTTTGCCGATTTCTGTGATGTTTTGTAGCCGAGTAATTTCCCATAAGTTTTTAGATCAAATTTTTAGATGTGAGTTTTATTTGGTGTAAGCCATCATGTGGCATAAACTTGGATTACATACTTTGTGAGTGAACCAGAATCTGATGGTCAATCAGTTCAGTGCTTATATAAAGGCGAATACTTTTATGCGCCGTTGTGGGTCATCTTGCTTAGGACAAGTTTCTTGGGTTCCTATTCGCTAGTTCTGAGCAATATCTTGATGAAATAACTTTGCAGATATCTATCAGGTATTTCCGGTATGTGCTGAGTACCCTTTTCTTGATTTCAGGAAATAATGTTTAAAAAATACTCTCTATGGCTTCGAAAATGGAAATAAGAAGGGAATAAGCACTTGGACAAAGATTTTCCTATTGGTCCGGCGCATCCCTGTGGGTTAGAATGTAATTTTTACCAACGATTTTATCTAATAAATGATGCAGAGGAAATTAACTGGACTTGGAGGAGACATATGATCAATTGTAATGGTTCATTCTAAACATGCCCCTCTCAGAATGGATGACAACGACTAACAGAATTATCCGCCTTCAAATGAGCACTCACTGCCCATCAGAGTCTCTACGTTCACTCAAAAAGTATTATGTTATCCAAGTTTGGCTCCAGAATATTTTACAATCAAATGTAATTCACAGCTAAAGAAGGGATCTAAAAACTCATGGGGAATTGGCTACACAAAAACAACTTGGATACAAAACAACACACAAAACGGAATTAAAAAATACTGAAAAAAGGTTATTTAGGACAATGGTTGCTTTGCATACACAGAGGAAATTCTTATTTCAATGCTCTCTGACGATTGCCATCACATTAAACAGCTAGCTGCTCAGCACATAATAGTCGAAAGATGAGAGTAAATGATGGCATACGCAAATCGGAAATATCTACAATCAACTTTGAAGCGGATAATTATATAAATCTAACTCATTGGAAAAGTGTTGTGGTAACAGAACCTTTAATCAATATGCATTTATCGTGTGCAATCTTGATGAAGATAATAGAAGGCTGAATAGATTACATTAATACCACCCGCACTGCATTACACTGTTTGTCTTCTCTTACACAAACAGTAGAAAAATACGTAAATGAGATCACAGCAGCAGCATTCAAAGTCTGTGGATTCAAAGAAGATGTACCAGGTTGATACATAGAAAACTTATGCCAGTCTTTGATAAAAAAAATCACAATTCAATGTATAAATAAAAAATTGAGTTCAGATGGTAGGGTGGTCGAGCTATGCACTGTTGTGACATGAAAGGCAGCCACCTCCACGTGGTACCTCCTGGGTAGTTTTGAAAGCAGCTAGGTAAGAGCTGTATTCCAAACAACAATTAGTTGTATGACACAACAGAGTGGAAACGCCTTTTTTTCACCAAAAGTTGTCACTTTTGTTCCAGTTATACAGAACAAAGATATAGTTTTTTCGTTTAAATATGTTAAGTCATTAATAATAAAGGTTTAAATAACACTTTTAAATAATAACCATCTCTATAGAATTTTTTTTTAATTTTTGAAAAAATGTCAAATTTTACCCAAAATTTCGACTTTTGGACCAAAAGCGCAGACTCAAGCCATTTTTTTTCAGCGGTAATATTGCACACAGATGATGTACTAGTATAAAGGCAACTTTTGGCACCTATCCGTTTTTGAATTTAAAAAATTAATTTTTTTCGCTCCACCCTAATGTTGAATAAAAGAAAAAAAACTTTGAATGTGAAACCAAAAGAAAATATATACATACATGAATAATAAATATCTAAAAGAAAATAGCCATTAACAATCATTATAATCAAAAACAAGTCGGAAATTGCACGTGGCAAATTATGGTGTTTGCACTATAACTAGTTTTATAAATATTCAGATCTTGGTGCAACAGCTATTGCACCCTTATACAAAATTTATTACGATTATATATAATAAATTCAGTAATACGGAAATAACAGGACTCCTTCTTTAATAGGACGTCATCACCATGGCAACCTAGAATCATGACCTATTATGTGATATCATTGAATCAATGACGTATAATAGGACTCAAAAGCATGAACCCATTTAACCCATTAACAGCCAAAACTATTGGGTTGAAATTTTCAACTTTTTAGCGGAACGTCGTTGCCACCGTAAACTCTGAAAGATAACTTTCGCTTTATATGCTCTTAAAATTTTATGTCTTTAAGTAAGGCCAATATTTAAATTGAAAAGTAGTGGTGGGTAAATAAATAACTTAAATATGTGCATTTATTTTGACCGTTGCGTGAAGCCAACACCAGCGGTTAATGGGTTAATATCTTTTTAAATTTTGATTCGATTTTCAAAAATTTGAAATGACTCGACAAAATTTCTCAATTATTATATGTATTAAATTTCAAACCAGTCGGTTGAGTAGTTTTTGCGCTGTTATGCGGACAGATGGACGGACCAGACGACGATTATAGGTGCTACGTATTTACATAATTACAAACGCACCTAATGACCATTAAAGTAAAAAAAATAACTTGCAATTGGAACTGCATATTTGATTCTGGTATGGTATCTGCAATAATTATAAATAGGGATGCACCGAATAGTGATTTTGGCTGAATACAGAATATTCGGCACACAATTAAACCGAATACGAGTATTCGGCCAGACGAATAGCAGCAATTAGGCGGAATATAAAATATTCAGCTAGCCGAATAGCCCAAGATATGACATGGCAGACTAGTTGCATTATAATATGCTAATCCGGTTGTGTCTAATCCTGGAATTTCAGCCGCCAACTCGATGAGGTGATTGTCTGTGCAGTCATCTACCGATCTAACTGTTTTGCACCGTTTAGCACTTGAGTATGTCTCTGAGTTTAAAAGTCGTCTACGTTCAAGTAAGTGCTGCCAATGATGACAACATAAATAGTATAGTAGCTGCTAATTCAATTGCATTCTGTGATGCCCTAAGCAAATTTATTAGCGTCTGGGCGTCACCGCTGCTTGTATTGTAAACGAAGTTGCCAGAAAAATAGTAAAATTTCATTTTGAATGCCACTATTTTCGTACAGAAACAGTCTTTTTCTTTAATTACAAGAATTTTGCGATTAAATCAGCTAAAAGGTTCGATACGAAAACAGTAGCATTCTTAAATAAAATTTTACAATTTTCTGGCAACCCTAATTGAAGGAAAATATTATTTGGCAGGATTTAACATAGTTCATGGTGCAAAATGTTTTCAACCACTACAATAATTAAAAAACAAGTTATACTTACAGACTATGCATAGTTTGAGAATTTAAATTCAATATTTGTAACCAGAAAAACCATGTAGCACATTGGGTTAGTTATCTGCAAGGAAGCCAGCACAGCTTTTTATGATAAAAATGCAAATCGTAAATACGTGTACATAATTAATGTCTTTAACCCTTTGAGGGGCAAGTAATTGCGTTTGTATAATGCTGAATTCCTACCGGAATTTTGGAAAATTTATATTTCAAAAGAAGGAAAAGCGTTTCCTCCCCCAAAGTTACAAAAGTAAAACTTAATAAAATGTTTCTGGTGCAAATCTTAATTAAACTTAGGTGAAATATAATATATCCCACCGCCCCTCAAGGTGTTAATTAGTTTATCCGCTTTGCATTCGAATGGTTGCATTTTTATAACTGTTTGAAAAATAAATTCGCCAAAAGTGTGAAAAACAATAGACACTAGCTTTCGAATCCATTTTGTTTTGTATCAGCGCCGGTGTGCTATGCGAGAATATAATGTTTTGAATCGAATGGAAGTGATCCCTCGTAAGGTTCACTGGCCTCCAAAAATTAAGGGACTGTGACCGGATGCTTTCTGAAGATTTAGTCGCAAGGACCATTTTTAGGTCAACGATAAACTTAATAATTAAAATACATGTATAAGCACAAATAATTGTACAAAATTTACTTTCAGGTGCATTAATATAATATAGAGATATTTAAAATACTAATTAAAAATATCTTAAAATACATTAGAAAAACCTAGAATGTTTACAACCATTACAAGGCCGTCTTCAGTAGGATTTGAATTTTGTTATTATTTTCTTTGCGCTTATTCGGTAATTGTCCAGAAGAAAACATTGTAATTTAAAGGTTGTACGTTAGATGAGATCCCAGATAAAGTTATTCAAATTTTCAACAAAACCAGCTTTGATATATTATGCAGCAAATATCGCCATACTCCATGGATATCGCATGACAGTGCATCGTTACAAGCTGTATGTTTATTAGTAATTATTTCAGTTGATTCTTTTATGATGGCATCCTGGTAATTATTTGTACGAAAGATAATTTCTGATTTATTAAAATCTACTTTTATAGGTTGAGTTTGAGCTAATATTGATAATGCAGTATGGTGTCTATTTCAGAACTCAGATTAAATAGACCCCATACTGCATTATCAAGATTTGCTCAAACTCAACCTGTAAAACTAGATTTTAATAAATCAAAAATTGAGAATCAATTGAAATAATTACTAATAAAGATACAGCTTGTAATGATGCACTGTCATACGATATCCACGGAGTATGGAGATATTTCCTGATGAAAACTCGTTTTGTTGAAAATTTGAATAACTTTATCTAGCATCTCATCTGACGTGCAGCATTTAAATTTGAATTACAATCTTTCCCTCAGGACAATTCTCGAATAAGCGCAAAGAAAATAATAACAACATTTTATTCCTACTACCTTTGTAATGGTTGAAACCGTTCTAGGTTTTTCTGATGTACTTTAAGGTATTTTTAATTAGTATTTTAAATATCTTTATATTATATTTATAGACCTGAAAGTAAATTTTGTACAATTGTATGTGCTTTTACATCTATTTTAATTATTTAATTTAAGGTGAGTATTGCACTATAATTTTAATTTCATTTATTTTAATAAAATTAATAATAATAAAAAAAAGCAATTTAACAAATTACAACGACCATTTGGAAAATGATTTTTTCAAAGACTGAAATTTAAGACATAAAAAATCGCACGGAGTTGATCCTACATTACGTACGACATGAGTTAAAGTTTAATAGTGTTATTACACGTAAAAATTGCAAGCAAGAAAAATCGCCTGCGACTCGTCAGATTTCCTATGAAACTTACGTAATAGCCAAGCATTTCATTGGCTGTTCGGGAAAAGGCTTTTCTATCATCAGATTTCCAAAAAATCTCACGACCAATTTTAAATAAAATTTCATTCTTAAACTTCTAAACATCCGACACTATTACATTTTATACCGTCGGATAGAAAAAAAAATGTACTTTTAAATGCAATTTGTTTGAAAGCTGTATCTCAATTTGTTTCTGATTTATTAATTTTTTTGTAGTTTTTATTACTTTTTTGTCATAGTGGCAACACTCTGTTGTCCATCGTTGTTGAAACCAAAGGGAAATACCGATTACTGCATAGACCAATCAGATAACGAATAAATTGCGGATTAAACCAATGAAAACGTTCAGATATGCTTTTGATTTCCTACCCTGACGAGAACAATAACCATTTTTCCAAATGGTTAATAATTTTTGCGATCGATCACCCATGTAACAGAAAATGCTCAAAATGACTGGTTACTGTATGCAAATGACTATATCTGTCCTGTTTAACGTTTGTGCTTACTTGTGAAAGCGTAGCACGCATATTCCCGAAAATATTAACGTTTCTGTGAAAAATTAAAAAGTTTTCTGTTCAATGGCGGATCTAAGGGAGGGGCGAAGGGGCGATCGCCCCCCCTTGAGCTAATAAATGGTTTGCAAAACGACATTATGCATCCTCACGGGAAATGACTTGGGGCGAAGCTCGAGCCTGGCGCGACCCGGGTCGGGTCGCGCTGTTTAAATCCACGAGACTCGGCCTGGGTCAGGTCTTCTCTCTTTTAGAGCCGGGCCGTGCCCTAATCTTAAACTTTTTTGCATATTCGGGTCGGGCCAGGCTTCATTTTACTTCTCCAGTTGAGCCTGGCCTGGACTTCGTTTTTCCTAGAGGTCTGCACTGGCCAAAATTTCCTGGTCGGGTCTCGGCCCGGAATAAAAGCTAAACGTTTGCTCCGTGTAAACCCGTATGATAAGCATTATTGGCCCGACCGCGACCCGTGGACCTCTCTAAATTCTTCCCCCCAAGTTGGTCTGGCATCTTACTTATTTGTTGTTCGTAAAAATAATGTTGTACGTTTGTTTAGCGAAATCTTTAGAAAATTAATTTGATTTGATAAGTTACAGGGATGCATTTTTTAAAATCTACTTTTTTTCTTTGTAGCGCTTTAAAACTATCATTTTCTTTTATCATCCGTTTCTTTCATTCTAAACTGATTTTCTTACTGGATTTTCATTTTAACCCCTTGGGGACGAGCGACACGTATACGTGCCGCAAGAAGCGCTCAGAATTCCTTGTTTTTCCTCACCAGTAAAATTTTACTGTAAAATTTGCCTTATTTAACAGCGCATTTTCTCGATTCAAGAAGACACAAATTTCTGTTTTTAAAAAACAATGACAAAAGATTAAAAATTTCGTAAAAGGCTCCCGTCCCGAAGGGGTTAATGTAATTGTCTAAGTCATATTTTTACCTAGTGTTTACGTACACAATTGCCTAAATAGTCATTAATATTTTTGTTTTACTGTATTCATGAATTTCGAATATAATCTGAAAATAAAATCTGAGCATAAACAAGTGAATGAATAATTTTAATTGCAATTTGCAGGCAGTGCTGGAGTCGATTTTTTAGCTTTTATACCGGGCCGGGCCAATAATTTTTTTTGTGTGTGGATTGGACCTGGGCTTGGTCCAGGAACCTTCAGCCCGGATAAACATCTAATTTATATATCGAAGCCAGCGTTTTATTATTATTATTATTATTATTCTTTCAGCCATCAGCCCATAGCTACTGAATATACCGGTTGTCCTAAAATGGACGGACTGAATTTAAAATTCAATAAATTGCAAATGGTGACAGATATTTAAAAAATACTTGCAGGAGGGTTATGCACGATGTCAGGAACAGGGATGATTCTGTTCCGGATTTTCCGAAAATTTAATCCTCTCGCTGCGCATCCCGCGATTTCTACGGCCAACGTAACAGTAGCATAATTTGCGCAATCAGCAATTTCTGCAGCAAATCTTTTTTTTTTTTTTTATGATCTAATTCTATTAAAAAAAACTCCTTCACAAAGATGTTGGATATGTTTTAACTCTAAAATATATGCAGATTTGAAATGTGTAATAAAATAAATACGCAATTTTTAAACATATTTTGATTAACGCAGCGAGAGGGTTAAGGATCACGGAAAAAACGCGAATTTGGTCAAAGGGCCGCGTAAAAAACGCAAAATTCTTTAAATGATCGCGGAAAACACGAATTTCGTCAAAGGATCGCGGAGAAAACGCGATTTTTGTCAAATAGCCGCGAAAAAACGCGAATTTCGTCCAAAGATCGCGAAAAGGATGCAAATTTGATCAAAGATTCACGAATTCCGTTAAAAGATCGTAGAGAAAACGCAAATGCCTTCAAAGAATCGCGGAAAAAAAATCGAATTTAGTCGCAGAATCACTTTAAAAACGCAAATTTCGTCAAAGGATCGCTGAAAAAATGCGAATTTTGTCGAAGGGTCGAAGAAAAAAAACACGAATTTTATCAAAGGGCTGCAAAATTGCACTAATTTCGTCAAAGGTTGCGGAAGAAACGCAAATTTCGTCAAAGGTCGTGGAGTAAACGCGAATTCCTTCAAAGGGTTGTGGAAGAAAATCGAATTTAGTCAAATAATCGCTTTAAAAATGCGAATTTCGTCAACGGATCACTGAAAAACGCGAATTTTATCAAAGGACTGCAAATTTACAGTAATTTCGTCAAAGGGTTGCGGATGAAACGCAAATTTCGTCAAAGGGTCGAAGAAGGGCGAATTTCGTCAAAGGATCGCTGAAAAAGTGCAAATTTTGTCGAAGGGTCGCAAAAAAGAAACGAATTTTATCAAAGGGCTGCAGAATTACACTAATTTCTCCAAAGGGTTGAGGAAGAAACGCAAATTTCGTCAAAGGATCGAAGAAGTACGAATTTCATCAAATAGCAGTGGAAAAAATACAGTGGTCTCTTTAGAAAACAGCACACATACATACATCTACTATGTTTATTATTATAGGTATAGTTTTTAACCTGAAATAATATACTGAATTAACTTTTGAAAAAAAAACAGGTTAACACCCAGCTTGCAGAAATCTACACTCAGCCTGAAATCGATCCGAATACTAACCCGACCTGCAACAAAAATAATTAATGCCATGAGAGAATCCTCCCCCCCCCCCCCCCCCCGCCATCTGCTGTAACCTTTCAGAAAATTTGCTGTGAATTTCAGAATTTTTTTTTTTTTTTTTTTTTTTTTTTTTTTTTTTTTTTTTTACTCAAGATTATTCCTGATTAAGAGTTTTTTTACTGCGATTCTTGATTTTAGTTTAACATACAGTGATAGAACAGCATCAACCTCATTTTGGAGCAGTAAAAGCCATTTTGGAGCAGCAAAAATGCTCATTTTGGAGCAGAAAATAACTATTTTGGAGCAGCAAAAAGCCACTTTGGAGCAGAAAATAATTATTTTAGAGCAGCAAAAATGCACATTTTGGAGCAGAAAATAACTAATTTTGGAGCATCAAAAAGTCATTTTGGTATTCTTTGACGAAATTCATGTTTTTTCTGCAATTCTTTGACGAAAGTCGCGTTTTTTCCGCGACTCTTTCACAAAATTCGTATTCTTTTGAATTCCTTTGACAAAATTCGCGTATTTTTCGCGTGTTATTCGGACCCTTTGTTGAAATCAGCATGTTTTTCGCTATCTTTTGATGAATGTAGCATGTTTTTCGCTATCTTTTGACGAATTTAGCACGTTTTTCGAAATCTTTTGAGGAAATTTGCGGTTTTCCGCGAACTTTTAACAAAATTTGCAGTTTTTTGCGACCTTTTGATGAAATTTGTGGGGTTTTTTCCACGATATTTTAATGAAATTCGCGTTTTTTTCACGATCTTTTGACCCCGTTTTGTTCGTTTTTTGGCGAAATTAGCGATCCTTTGACAAAATTCGCGCGTTTTTTCGCGATCTTTTGACGAAATTCGTTAGTTTTTTGCGAACTTTCGATGAAATTTGCGTTTTTTCGCGATATTTTAACGAAAGTAGCATTTTTTCGCGATTTGTTGACCGTGTTTTGACGAAGTTAGCGCTCCTTTGACAAAATTCACGTTTTTTTTCGCGATCATTTGACGAAATTCGCATGTTATTCGCGATCTTTTGAAACAAATTCGCGTGTTTTTCGCGATCTTTTGTCGAAATTTGAGACCTTTTGATGAAATTTGCGGTTTTTTTTCTCTATTTTTTAAATAAATTGACCTTTTTTCACGATGTTTTGACCGTGTTTTGTTCGTTTTCTGACGAAGTTAGCGATCTTTAGACAAAATTACGTTTCTCTTGCGATCCTTTGACAAAATTCGCGTGTTTTTCGCGATCTTTTGACGAAATTCGCGTGTTTTTTCCCGATCTTTCGACAAAATTTGCGTCTTTTCGTGACTTTCTGGCGAAATTTGAGTTTTATTCGCGATCTTTTAACGAAATCACGTTTTTTTCGCGATCTTTTGACCGCGTTTTGTTCGTTTTTTGACGAGATTAGCGATCCTTTGTTAAAATTCACTTTTTTTGTAATCATTTGAGAAACATCGCGTGTTTTTCGCGATCTTTTGACCAAATTCGCATGTGTTTCGCAATCTTTTTGCGAAATTCGAGTGGGAAATAATCGATTTGTCTCAAGAATTATTATTGAATTGGCACAGTTGGGCGCAATTTTGTTGAAAAATGATCGTTTTGGCGCAGAAATGTGCAGCATTATCGATTTGGAGCAATTGGAGCAGCTGTTCCATCACTGAAAATAGCAACGACTGATGGTGCTGGAAGCAATAGGTGATAAATCGGTTCCCGGAGAAGATAGGCCAGAAATCTGGCCCCGATTTAACGACCATTGTTTGCACCAACATCTATCGCTGCTTTTGTAAAGTAAAATCAAGAATCCCAGTAAAAAATCTGGTAATATCTTACATAACCCTCCTGCAAGATTTTTTAAAATTGCTTGCACAATTTGAAAATTACTGAATTTTATAATCAGTCAGTCCATTTTAAGACACCCGGTATGTTTTTTAATAAGTTTCAAAGCATTTTTTACTTAATTACAACTGATCTTAGATATAAAGAGACAAGCAGTTTTATATCAAATTAGTATTTTTTACATAATCCTGAAGATTAGTATTCCTAAATAATTATGTGGACATGTCCTTATGTGGAGCTTTTACTGTATGTAGTTTTTATCTTCAAAAATATTTAGACTTTCTTTTCAAAAATCGAGTCAACCCGAACCCTTCTCGCAAGAGAGAAAACCCAATCCGAAACTGATCCAAACTCGAAATAATGTATGTCAAGCTGCCCCAAACACAACGTGCTAGGCGCAGCTAAAAGTAGAAGTCAACCCGACCCGCAGTAGAAAAATAGAAGCCAACCGGGCCCAAACCCGACCCGCAGTAGAAAAGTAAAAGTCAACCGGGCCCAAACCAGACCCGCAGCAAAAAAATAGACATCAACCGTACCCAAACCCGACCAGCAGCAAAAAATAGCAGTCAACCGGACCCAAACCCTACCCGCAGCAAAAAATAGCAGTCAACCGGACCCCGACCCGCAGCAAAAAGTAGAAGTAACATGACCCGCAGTGAAAAAATTAGCCCCGACACGCACATCAGATTGGAGTTTCCAAATTTCTAAAATCGCCCCCCCCCCCCCTTGAGGACTCTCCAGATCCGCCCTTGTTTCTGTTTATAACATGCGAAGTTTTTCAAAAAAATTAACACCAGTTTCCAAAAATATAAAAAACAACCGTAGAAACAGTATACTGCAATTAAAAAACATATATATTTAACATTTGATGAGATATGGGCATTTGTATGAAATAACTTTGAACTGCGCATATGTGGACGATTACACGAATTTTATTCCATAATTTGGAAGTGATCTATACAGGGCCACTTATAAGATACTGTGTGCTGATTGACAAATTCTGGAAAATACCTTATCGTAAAGCTACTTTTAAAAAACAACTTACTGTATCGCCAATATCTTTCTAAATTTTCGCGATATTTGGCTCGAATTTTTATATAAATTGCCCTAAATAGCTTACCAAATTAAGAAATAAAAACTTTGGAGTCTTTCGTCCGTGCGCAGTTAAAAATTATGTCATACAAATGCCCGTATCTCATTAAATATTCAATATATTCATGTTTTAAGCCCTTGAGAGGCGGTGAGATATATTATATCTCACCTAAGTTTAATGAAGATTTGCACCAGAAACTTTTAATTAAGTTTTTCTTTTATAACTTTGAGGAAAAATAGTTCAAGAACAGCTCTCACGCAATTAAAAATAAAATTTTTCAAACTTTCCAGTGGGAATTCAGCATTACACAAGCGCAATTGCTTGCCCCTCAAGGGGTTAATTGCGGTATACTGTTTCTACTGCTTGTTTTCGAAAAGTGGTATTGCATTTGATTGAAACTCTGTATTCTATAAAGAAAAAACACTTGAATTTTTTCCAGAAATGTTAACACTTTTACGAATATGCGAGCTATGCTTATACAAATGTACACAAACGATAAACAGGACCCCGTCATTGATGCAGCGACAGACCAGTTTGAGCATTTTCTCAGTCATGGGTGATCATAAATATTATTAAATTATAAATGTTTACGTTATATAAATTGTATTAATATTGAAAAAACTGCTTGTTTATATCAAACAGTGGATAGGTTACCAGTAAATCGTTTATTTAATCCGCGGGCTTTCTAGTTGACGCTAACTTTACGCTGGATAATCATCAATCACATTTGTTTGCAAAAGGAACTTATTTTGCTAAATCCCTTGGGGTGACAACATTAATGTTTACCCAACACTGTTCTCTCTGTTTTCAGCTCTTTGATAGATTGTGCTCCTTTAAAAAAAATATGACAAAACTTCTTCTGATGTTTCGATACGAAACAAATCTGGTACACCAATGTCTATTTACAACATTACACAAATAGTTCGTAAGGCTTTAACTCTAGCGTCAACGCACCTAAAAATATTCAATAAAGGTTCCCTGTTTCGGGAATTCGGCCAACTAATAGAACATATTTAGAGAAGATGAATCCACCCTCTGGTAATATAGGTCATCCTTGCTTTGGCAGTACCAGTAGCTTTTCGCTTGAAGTTAGTAAGCCACAAGTACTCGCAGAATCAATTGTGTATGGAATTATATCGCCTCTACTAACCACCATCTGCGTTTCATCCGCAACATTCATGAATGCAATTTACACCCAGTGTTGTTTCTCATCAAGATTCTGAGAACCAACTGCGCCTGTATCCTTTAAAGGTAAGTTTAAAAAATTGTTTAAGGTTCACCAAATTGCCACTATAAATTTTGAACTAAAATTCGTAACGACGAACCCGGTCTCTTTTACTTAAAAGAAAAACAAATTCTACGAAAGTGAAATATTACTATCAGTGTGGCCAGTGGACTACTTTTTTTAAATTCAGATTTCTTGATTGCCACCACTTTTTGGAAACTGTAAAATTACGATTGTTTTCGCATTAATTAATATGTCATTAAGTATGGCGCATTTTACAATTTAAAAAAAGTGGTGCCACTCAAGAATCTGAATTTTAAAAAAAGTAGCCCATCTGGCAACACTGATTACTATTTTATTATTTCAGTTCGATTATACTTAAGAGAAGAAAAGACTGGGTGCAATCCTATGGAAAATATGCGACCTCTAACCTTTTCAGGGACGCCGTTTGGATGGTGCGAAGGCTTAAATGTAATTCTCAAACAGCCAAATGCCACCAAGAATTTTTTAATGCATTTTTTCGCTCATAATATACGTGAAGAATAGCGTTTGATTATTTTCAAATAAATTTGTACGTAAATTGATGTGTCAATCAATTATGTCAACATTTTTGGAGCAGAAATGCTTTGCCCCTGAAAAGGTTAAGACCTGTTTCCTCGAAAACTACCCGACCGATTTTGATGAAATTTGGAATACCTATTTACTGGATTATGCTCAAGATTTAAAACATACAGTTTTTTTCTGCGACTAAACCTTTTTTATTTTAGAGCAATGGCAAATTTTAAAAAAATTTCCATTTTTCAGATTTTTTTCTTTGTGTCTGAAACTAGTTAAATTTTTTTTTAACTGTTTGCGACATATACTCTTATATTTATACTCTATCGCGAAAATTTTTCTTATCGAAATCGCTCGAATTCTTTAAGATTTAATAGCTAAAAATTACAATTATCCGGAGAGCTATAAAACTTACACACTTCTAACTTGAATGAAGTTTCTAAACAGTTTTATCAAACACATGAATTAAAGTATATATATAAACACTTGGATAAAATTTAGTTACATATAATAAATGAGTATAAAATGTTAGAGTAAAATTAATGTGAATTGGCCTGGCGAACCAGACGTCTCTTCCCTTAAAAATAAAATAACGGATTTTATATTTATTGCAATGCAAGAAATATTACTTTAAAACTGCACTCGGTTAAAATATCTTTTTAGTTGAAGTGCTACAAGTATTGTATTTTGTTATGTTTACATTTATCAACTTTAATTCAGAATTTATGAAAGTTTTCCAAAAAAAAATGTTTTTCTTCAGAAAAACATGTGAGAAAACACTTTTTAAAGAACCCGGAAAAGTTACAAAGAGAAAATGTATAATTAAAATTTATATTTAAAAAACTCTATATCATTTAGGCATATGGCGCAAAATCTCGTAACCAAGTTGTCGATAATGACAGCTTGTAAGTTATAAAAAAACATGTTCTAGCCTGATGCACTATTTTTCATTAACTCGTGAAAAATGCAGTGTAGAAGTCCGATCTGTTTGGAGATTTACACTAAAACCTAGTCAGCGATAACTTAAGTCAACGTCCTAATAAAATTTGAAGTTAGATGAAAATCCGTGCATTAGCTCTTGAGAAGAGTATTTATTACGGAAATGGTGAAAAATGCTATATAGCAGCGCCATCTGTTTGGCAATCTCAATTTACACTAAAAACTATTCAGCAACAATTTATATCAGTGTCTATCTGAATTTAAAGTTTTATTAAATCGTGTGCGTTAGTTCTTGACATAGAGTGCCCCTAAAAGTTTTGTCACATACAGACAGACAAATATTTTCTAAAAGCAGTCAAATCGTGTTCAGGACCTTGTCAAATATATAAATCTGTTTAAAACCGGAAGTCGAATTTTTTCACGAATCTAATACTTTCTTATTGTAAAGAGGGAAGACAGTAAAAAAGAAAACAACATTCAACATACGTATTTATTTTAAGAATTAGTCTGTTATTAGCCCCGATATGCTGTTTCTTTCAGGCAACAATTAAAAAGTCGTCCAAAAAAAAAAAAAAAAAAAAAAAAAAAAAACTTTACATAAGCCAGCCGTAAAACGAAACAAATGTATGCAACTTTTTTTAACTTCTAAGCATCGTACATTTTCAATTTTTGCACCTTCGTATTGTGGAAAAAAAATACTTTTAACTGCTATTTATTTGAAAACTGCATCTTTATTAAAACTGCATTTATTTTTGAGATATTAATATTTTTGTAGTTTTTAATGTCATTCTGTAATGGTGGCAACAGAAGTGCTCCATTTCTGTAGAAGGTAAAAGAAAAATAGATGGAAAACAATAGATTACCATATCTTTTTGTCGCCAGTTTCTCGTGACAACTGAAAACAAATTAATTAAAATAAGTGCTATTTTGGAAACAAATATAAAGGAATGATTTCTCATAAAAGATGGAGCTATTATAAGCTGTATTTATTTTTCAGTATCCATATTAATGTTACAAATAAATGAAGGCTTATGAATCATTAGATAGCCGATTTTTTTTAGCGTCGCTTTTTTCTGGATTTATATATTATTCCGCGATAGTGACGATTTGCAAGATAGGAGTAACTAAAAATACTGAAACTATGGCATACATTCGTTTGTAAAATACTATTTCTTAAATGTACTAGGGGGCTCTGCCCCCTACGAGCTACGCTCGTCAACCCCCGTTCAGACACCGCAGACTCTAACAGCACGCTAATTTGATCGCCTTTAAAAAGATTTCGGAAGATTGAATTATAATTTGAATCTGACAATTATAATCTGACGTAATTTTCACCAAACTTTTCTTTCTTTTTTTAATATTCACGTCAAAATACTTTTGTTAGAAATGAAATATTATGATCATCTTAATATGCCAAGTAAATGTCTCGCGCAATTTTTAAATTAAAACTGTTTTGCAATATTATTTTTTGTTCATTTTACGTAATAAGTGTAATATGACGTAAATTCTCCTATTTAGGACTTCTAACGCATGTTACTGAATTTATTATTTTACAATATTCTTTCTCATTTAAAATTCACGTGTAACTATAGTTTTTATGACGTAATTTTCAACGAGTTCCTGCTTTTTATGTTTTTTGTTTATAATAGTCACGTGTAAAATAAATTTTTAATTTGAAGCAAACATTACTGTTTGCGCTGTTTATACAGTTGGCAACAGTTTAAATTAATACAATTTTCTAAAATTTGTAAAAAATATCTCTCGAAATGCTGAAAATTTGAATTTAAAATAGAAATAAAACCTCGAAAAGTTATTCAAATTAAAAAACTAACTGCAATCTGCACACCGGGAAATTCTGACGCATAAAATGATCTAAAAATGATTAAATTCCTATGTACAGTTTTTGCTCCTATAAAACTTTATTAATGGAACGATTTTGTCCAACTTTGTCATTAAATATCTCTTTAAATAATTCTTCGATTTGAAAACTGTCTGCATCAGCGTATTTAACAAACATTTTTCTATAATACTACCGGTTTTCATATTTTTGTATGCAACAGTTTTTTTAATATTAACGAAGAAAGACCTCCGGTCACAAAAAATTCAAAACCGGCGGCGGCGCCGGTGACAGCGGTAGTTACTTTTTTTTAGAATAGAGAGATTATTTAAATCAACGTTAAAAATTCATGAGTTTTGGGAATCTATAGACAATTCTATGTTAGTGTTTTACCAAAATATTTTATCTCTCACTGCAAGAAAAAATATACTTGCAGTTTTCATATTGCAGCTGGGCTTTTAACTGGAAATCAGGTAGCATTGGATACTATTAACAGATATGGTAGGAGAGAGAAAAACAAAAATAATTAAGAGGAAATTCAAAATACATATTTCGGCTTCGTCAGAATTGATATATTTTTTTCAATTTGTTCAATTAACAACGCAAAGTGAATGTAAGTAAAGTACTCTATTTTTTGTTACTGTTTAAAGTAAAAGTTATCTTATCCTTTAAGTATATTAAGAGAACAATGATGTTTAAGAAAATCTATCTTCGTATTTTTTCTTTTTTTTTTTTTTTTTTTAATGCTAAAACTTATTTTTATCGTAATATAGATCAAATGCCCCTTTCAGTTATACAAATACAACATACCATAATCGAAAGTTTTAAAATGATATAAAGAATTTATATGTAGCTTTTAACAACATTTAGATTTCCCAAAGGCCACATTTTAAGAGATTTTATCAGGGTTTTCTCATATTATTTTTACAAAGCGTACTCCAGATTTTCCGAAAAAATGATTTTAATAGTTAAAAGTATAGCTAAGATAAATAATTAGAATAATTTAAAAGAAGTAAAAACATAGAAAATCACATGAAAATACGAGAGTAACTTTTACAGTTTCTAAAAGCATACTCTTCAAGGCAGATTACAAGTATTGTTATTTAAAATACTTTTAAAATTCTACATAAAATACTACGCGTGATATACATATGCATAGTCTGAAAATTCAAAGTATTACAAACAGTATTTCTACTACTAAAAAAATATCCATTCTTTTTTAAATACTGACACTATAAACATTATATTTAAAGCAATTGCATAGAACAGATATCAAGAGATCCTTTTCTGTTAATTGACAAAATGATTGATTAATGCATTATTATAATTGCTCTAATATTTATAATACTTTTTTCAATCACTTATAAAAATTTTATTTTCTAAACTAGATCGTCGCTCCGTGTGAAATATTATTCACTTTTACAAAAGTGCACGCTTAAATTTCAATTTACTGCATTTACGCTGTTTTTAGATAGGAATGATATCCAAAAAAAAAAAAAAAAAAAAAAAACTAATTGTCTGTGTTTTACGTTTACAGCAACTTGATACAAGAAACAACTGATTAAATTAGTTTTCGATAAAGATTTAATGCTAATAAAATAAATACTAATTTTAATGCATGGAATATAATTACCTTGCTGTCGAGTCTCGTCTTGTTGAAATTATTCATATCTATCTTATTTAGTTTGCACAAAATCTTTGAATTCCTTTTGATAATTTGTAATTAATTATTTATTAATACTATTTAGGTTATATGGACGAACTGAATTACACCTTTTCAGATATTCTAGCAAATTCATTTTAGTAGGTGTGTTGCCTGCATTTTAATAGTTAATTTCACCTAATGTACAGGTTGATTCAAAATAATGTACTGGAATCTAACGGTTGTATTTCTGAATTCTACATTTCAATTGCTGCATTCACTTCACTTTGAACAACATGACGAATAGCACCGCTCAATATCACTCGTCTTTATTTTTTTAACTTGTTATTAATGGAATCTGTGGTCAACACAAAAAATTTAATCTCTTTTCTGATGAATTGCTGCAGAAGACTTAAAACAAACACTAGAGATATTGAACGGCATTGTGTAAATCAAAGTGCAGAGATTGCAGCAATTGGAGGTTGATTTTTATATCAATCACCCGCTAGAAATCTGACACAACTCACAAAAGTTTATTTTGCGTTTTTTTCCACTAATTGGTCTGTGATACGTGCATCTTGCTACAGGAAAAGTTTCACAAGTTTCGTTATACGGAAAAACAATTTATCACACTTATATGCTCATTCGTGACCTCAGAAATGGTGCAAATTGTGTGAAGAGGTAAAATTACTTAACCCTCCAATCTTCCTCTACGTCTTCATTTTTAAGGGTTTTACCCTTTAATGCATGTTTTTATGGCTGCATACAGAGCTAAGTGTTTTTATTTCATTTTACATTAAAACATGAAAAACCTGCGAATCTTCTATTGCTACACCTTTAGGAAATTTACTTGTATCAAGATGTGTTACTTTTCTTGCGGGTGTTCTGTTCCTAATGTGGAAATATTGATTTTGAGTAAAACTTTATTAGTAACTGGTTTTACAATTTTTTCAAATCCATCAGTGGGAAATCTGTTACTAATATAGATTTTACTCAGAATCAATATTTGCACATTATATCTGTGCGATTAACTCAAAAGAATACATAGAATTCCTTTATAAACAAAAAGGTTATTTTTACAATTCTATTCACACATTATCTCATCTTTAGGCCAAGTAGTCTGCCATAGAGCTTACATATTTCTAATACAACTTTTCAGATGTTTCAGCAAATTCATTTTGGAAGATGTGTTGTGAGAATTTTAAAAGTTAATTTCAAATAATAAACAGGCTGACTCGAAATGATGTACTGAAATCGTACGGTTATATTTTCTGAATTCTGCATTACAATTGCAGTATTCGCTGCACTTTGATCAACATACGGAGCAGTACCGCTTAATAGCACTCGTCTCTGTTTCAAATGGTTCTCAGTGGTATCCCTGGTCATCACAACAAATTCTGTTTATCTTCTTATTAATTCTAAATAATGCAAAAAGATTTTAAACAAAGACGAGGGATATTAAACGCTATTATGTTGGTCATAGTTAAGAGAATGCAGCAATTTTATGTTGATTTTCAGTATTAGATGGATTTGAAAAAATTGTAAAACCAGTTACTAATAAAGTTTTACTCAAAATCAATATTTCCACATTAAAGCTGTGCGATTAAACTTTATCGCAGAAGGATACCTAGAACACCTTAACAAACCAAAAGTTTTTTTTTAATTGTATTCACACATTTTCTCGTCTTTGTGCTAAGAAGTCTGCAATGAATTTAAAAAATGCACCATCAATGTATTAATTTAGCATTTACCTGTTTCTGATTTTTAATGAAACAGTTAATTGAACATTTTTAGTTTCAACAGAAAAATGTATTAATTGCCTCAGTTTTTTTTATGTTTGAATATATTTATATGTCTTCTTGGGTAACAAAGTATTCCACAGTAAACTGAATTTGGTAAATTTTAAAACTTAGAAAACATCGTTGAATCACTCTTCCCATCTTGAGAATAAGTAATCTAACTATCTGTTAAATTAATGTTCAATAATGATGTAAAGTTAATTAGATAAATAATTGTCCGAACTTCAAAGAGTAGAACAAAACTACCATAAATCAAATATAATTATGTCAAATATTTACTTCGTTAAAACATGAAATTATGAATCAAATAAAGATAACGGAAATCAATTGAATCCTTTGATAGCAAGTTATTAAATACCTGAAAACTGTGTCTTAACTTTTATGTGCAAACTAAATTATAAATTTTGAGCTTTCATTTTAAATATAAACTAACTTTCATTTTGTAAATATGCATAAAATAACAAAGATTTGAGAAATGTTGTATATAAATTCTCCTTCTATAATTCTTTTTCTCCATTTCAAAGATAACAATTTAAGGAAAATTTATAACTGCACATATCATAATTTATCAAAGATTAAATTTTAAAATGACTCACAGCATGTCACATAATTAGAGAATAGGTATTATCGTATATTGTTTTAATGTACGATATGAATTTAATACGATGTGTTTAATATGCGATATGTTTTAATATACAAGAATCTCTCTAAATTCAATTTATAGAAATTTATATTTACAGTCCCTCCTAATTATATTTATAGTACAAAGAAAATACTCAAAGTAATTGTTTCTCTCAATATTTATATTTTTGTAATGCTTCTAAGATAATCTGATAAGACAATATCAAATGCTTCATTAATCCCTTTATGAAAATAAAGTGTTACAACTCACTAATAAACTTAACACAATTTTTAAGCCAGAGCGAACGTAATCTTAACATAATAATAAGTGTATTCCGGTAGGATCCGTTTACAATTAACATATTTTCAAATTGTGAAGAAAGTTCCTTCTAATTTCTAACTGAAAATCATATTTTGATGTAAAATATTTTTCTCTGTTTCACAGAGTACACTGGTTTCCAAAAATTAAGGAAAAACAACAAAAGTAACGATTACTCAAAATGTTACATATGGATTTTAATAAAACTGAACCTCAATATACAACACATATTAAGGTATTAAATAGCATTAAAAGAAATTACTAGACGAATGTGGTGTTTTAGAAATTAACACAATTATAAAATAAACAAAATAAATGTGCCAGTTTGTATAGGAAAAGTACCTTTAATATGGAGTATGACCACCCCTAGAAGCAATACAGCACATAAAACGATGTGTGATACTGTCAATTATGCGATCGATAAGTTTGATGGGAAGTGCGAGCCATTTCTCTTGTAAAGCAGTTGTAAGCGTGGCAAGAGTCTGAGAAGGGGGATTGAGAGCGGCAACATATCTCCCTAAAGCATCCCAAACGTGTTCAATGGAATTTAAGTCTGGTGATTGAGCTGGCCATTCCATGCGCTGAATTGTTTGGTGCTGAAGAGAATCTTCCAAGATGCGAGCCCTGTGCGGTCTAGCGTTGTCGTTCTGTAACAGGAAATCATTACCTATTGCGCCGGCATAAGGGCGCACATAAGTATCAAGAAGGTCATATCTACGTGAGCATTCATAGTTCCACATAAAAAGATATGAAGCTCTGTACGCCCGCCCAAAGAGATACCATCCCAAACACAGACACTGTCTCCTCCATATGAATGCCTTTCACGAATGTTTTATGGATGATAGCGTGTTCCCTGTTCTCTCCAAATCAAACAAAGCCTACTATCGCTTTGGATTCTAAACCGGGAACCATACGTGAAGAGAAAATGCCTCCACTGATCAGTCGTTCAGTAGACATGTTGACGTGCCCACCTTAAACTTTCCCTCCGGTGACGTGACGTGAGCGACACACAAATGACTGGTCGCCTGCGCCTCGCGTAAAGAGCACCTTCATGTAGCCTTCTACGCACAGTAGACGCTGATACCAACCTTCCAGTGGTCGCAGCAAGGGAGGCTCTAAGATGAGAGTGGACTGCTGTTCTATTCCTTCGTTCATATAACCGTAAATATTGGTCATCGATGCTTGTCGTAGCTCTTGCCCGTCTGCTTTTTCAAGAAGGCTCACGTTTTGAGCACCTTATCGCCAGAGTAAGGGTTGGCGCGGGGATTAATTCAACGCTACACACCCTTTTTTGTTCGTGATGTCGTACGCGTAGCGAACAGCAACCCCATTCCTTTGCTGAGAGGAAGAGATGTGCTTTTTTTCATTTGTTTTTTCCGCAAATGTAAAAAGCTAGATGAAATGTTATTTCCCCGTGGTTTGCAATTAGAACCTTGCTTAAAACAAAGATCTATTTCGGATTAAAATAACTTTTAATTGCACAAATATATATAATTCAAACATACGTTTTTTTTTTCAGTTCTGTAATATTCATTTATTTCATTAATTCGTTATATGTTCGAAGAAATTGAGAACGCATTTTAAAAACAGACGTAAAAATTTTCTTTAATAAATATAATTGTATTGATCATGTTTTTATGACACAATTGAACATAGTTTTATTAGTATTATTACTGAATTTATTTAGTTTTTTTATTATTATTATTAAGCGGCATAATTATGTGACGTGTTGATTGCATTAATAAAACACATTTTCACTGAAATAATTCATTAAAAATTAATTGTTTTTTATTTAATTGCGATTAGAAGTTAATAGGAAGTTGAAACTAAAATCAATTCGATTATAATTAGATTGAACGATAAAGCATAAATTATTTAGCCGTATCCTGCAATTAAATCTATCAGCTAAAATAACTGCAAGTTGATGCATGGAATTAAATCAATTACTATTATATTTTAGTATTGTTGAAATTTTATCATTATTTGAGTTTTTATGAAAAAGACATTGGTCTGTCCCTAGTGCACAAAATTAAAAATCTTTAAAATTCTTCAGTTTTTTATTTAAAATTTTTGCCATATTTTTAAATATTATTTCGCCTTAGTTGTTTTATTTATTATTTAAAAATAATAATTCGTCATATTTGAATAAATCATGTAAATTCTTCTCTCGAATGAAATCCCCCCCACACACACACACACACTTTATATTTCGTCATTCTGCACACATATTAAGTTGAAGTGGCAATAAAATAATGCTCAATCGTCTGAGGCAACCTCCCATTTCGAATTTTCTCTTCCCCAATCCCCCCCTCTCCTCCATCACACTATTTTTTGCCCATTTAAAATTCATTGTTGCCTTACAGAAAAGATTAGTTAAAATTGCGTCTGAAATGTTAACTATTCCATCGCTTATCCATAAGAGTGCATAAAGTTTACTGTTTTGCTCTATCTGTTGATTTTTAAATAACAAATAAATAATTTACCATAAAAAAAAGATAAGGAAACAAATAGAATGAAAGATTTTAAAAATAATAATAAGGATTAACCTTTTGTGCGCACGCTTTCATTTTTTTTAAAATTCTTTACAGTTTTTTAAATTTTCTGTCCTATTTATTACTTTGAAGTAACTATAAGTAAAAGACCAATTATTCAAATTCTGCGCCCCCCCCCCCCAAAAAAAAAAGTTAAATATTCCAAGTTTTTAATTTTTTGGTTTGTTTTTTCTATTTGTTAATTGATAAATTTAACTATTTAAATCTATAGCCCCTCACTATCATATACAGTTAAAAGAATTCTCTAATGATTTTATTTGTTACTTTGAAGTAACAAAAGATAGTCATTCAATCTTCCTTCTACCCCACCTCCCCTTAAGAATTTCATCTCACATTGAAAAGGCAATTTCTAAACATCCTGTTTGGGGGAGTGAAAGGTTTTTTTTTTTTCTTTCTTGGTTTGGCCTATTTTCACTCGACTTTGGGGGCTGTTTTTGCAGAATGATTTGGTATTAAATTAATTATATAAGTTCATCGACGAAAATATAGTAATTTTCTTCCACAGGTATTTTTTAAAATCTGTGTTTATATATACATCAAAATGCACTGAAACTGCATTAATTCATGATCCCCATAAATCCATCTTTATATGTAATCAAATATCTAAATATATGAAGGTAATGTGTTTTTGTTTAAGATGTATGGAATTAATAATGCTCAATTGAATGAAAATTTAGATTTTTGAGGGGATCAAATAATCAAAATTTTAGTCTATATCATCAAAAGTAATAAAGTCCTTCGATAAAACAGAGTATAAGAATTCATAATACAATTTCTTTCGAAGAAGATTTCTTTTCATCTAGAACACATAACTGAAAATATTTCTTTAATTTAGGTAGGACTAAAATATGCTAGTTCGTCTTCCGCCATTTCGGTTCAAAACAAAACACAAGACGACGATTGGCGTTAGAGCTAGCTGAACGCTCTCGCTTTCGCCAACTCGCCAAGGCTGGTGCTGAAAACGTGAGCCTTCTTGAAAAAGCTGCCCGTCTATGGCTGAACCTTCTAGAGCCCGAACCAGCAGTTTGAAATTGTTGCCAAAGCCTGTGAACAAAAGAAGGGCTCAGATTTAGCCATCTGGACACCTCTGCCTGACTTTGACCTGCCTTCAATCTTCCAATAGCTCTATATCCCAGTTCTGCAGACAAATGATACATCGAGGTCCCTCTAATGAATTCACTATCTCAGTTTCCTTATCTCATAATCACAGCGGCACCTGCAGCCGTACTCTTTAGTATGCATTTTTATGCTCCTCATAGATGACGCAATCCGATTGCAGCGCCACTAATTTGCATTTTGTAATTTTATTCAGCATCTTTTAGTTAACAACATACACCAATTTCATACGGATAGGTTTCTTTTTGAACGAGTTATCGCTCTTTTTGTGATTTTTCTCTAATGTTTGGAAACCAGTGTATTTACTGACTTTTGTTTTCCAATCGTAAGAAATGATAAGATGGGAAAAACAATTTTATAATTTGAGATAGTATAACAGAAAAGAACATAATTTAAGGTTTCAATTCATTTACATAATTTCGTTTTATTAGCTGTGCTCATCATATATATTATAAAGCAGTAAGCTCTGAAAGTTCCGCTCGAGTGTTTTCAAAAACTACCCGGTGGATTTTTTTCCAAATTGTATTATTCGATAGAAAATATTCCAGGGGTGGTTTATGAGAAAATATACAGGGATAGCTATGATTTTTGATAATAAATTTCGTATTTTACTGATATTTTCGACGAAAGGGTTGCCAGTGATTATACTTTGGCGAAAAGTTTGTTGACTATATCCGTTAGAAATTAATACAAACACCTCGCAAATAAAGGAAAAAAAATATTGATATTTAATTAAAAAAACGAAAAAAATAAGTTTTAATGAGACATCATATTATAAAACGAAAATATTTAATTTAAACATGAAATAAATATTTGTAATACTTAAAATATTATTTATTGTGAAATTGTACAATTGGTACAATATTTGGCGAATTATCGCTTGCGTTAGATTAAAAAAAAAAAAAAAAAAAAAATCTGAAAATTTCATTAGACTATAATTTTGAATGGCAATTTTTTTCTTTTTAGCTCTTTTCTTTTTGTTTTTATCTAACTGCCACATCATGTGATTTACAGGAGAAACAAGCAGATGTAATTGTAAAAGTTACTGTAATTGTTAGTTACATATTATTTATTTCTTTACAATTTCTATTTTACTTTTGTCGCCAAACAATGTGATTTTAAGCCAAAAATGCATAACCGTGAGATTAGCTTGAGGATGTTAGCAATAATGATATGTTTTCAAGTGAACGAGATAAATTTTCGAATACATTTTTATATTCACTTATAATTATATAAATATAATTATATAGATATCTGTTAATATTTTAAAAATAGAATCAACTATTTAAATTTTAGTTTAAATTTCTGCCACACATACAAAATAATTTCATATTTTTAAAAAGTTTTTCGCCGTAATTACGGAAGCATGGAGATTTTTATAGACTCCAACTCATCCAGCTCATATCAACGAAATATTATTCTTTTTTTTTTTTTTTTTTTTTTTTTTTTTATTATTATTATTATTTTAGAAAATATTATTGTTGATTTAATATTTCTTTGGCCATAGTGCCAATTTCACGTGTAGGAAAATTCACAGTTTCAAAATTTAGAAGCTGAAAATTATTCTTAAGGAAATTGGAACAGATGTTATATATTCCCGCAGCCGCCATCTTGAATTTATCGGCAATGTTTTGTTGGCATTTATCAATAAGGCAACCCCGACAGGAGACGTTTTCTGGCAACCCCGTTAAGCCTAACATGCGCATAAATCTGTTTGGTGACATTTACTTGGCGGAAAAGGGATTTTCACGCCAAGGAAAAATCCTAGACGACGGCCGCGGGAATATATAACATCTGTTCCAGGAAATTTATGCAATCACGTGTTATTAATATAAAATAAAATTACTAGCTGAAAAAAAATTAAATTGCAAGTCTTTTTTAATTCGTTATTTGTCCATATTTTCCTCTCTGTTAGGTAATATTTAAAAAGATATTGGACTAATTTTAGATGTTTAAAAGCACATAAATTAACGTCTGAATTACAATTTTATATTATTATTATTATTATTATAATAATTATTATTATTATTTATTTTATAATCTTCGATAATCAAGTCACCACCAAATGGCACATTTATCATATTATTGGAAGTTTTGTTGGCGCAGATGTCATATAAGCTCCATGGTACCTAATGGTCTCCAAAATGGCGTTATTTTGCCTGACACGGTAGCCCGGCTATTGCTGTTTACTTATTAATAAATTGTATATTTACTTTTTTTTCTTTTTTTTACAATTATATAAATTGTTTTCTTCTATAGTTTTTAAATAAACTTTTTGGCACAGATGTCATATATGCCCCATATTCGCGCGATTTTTTCCGTTGCCAATTTGGCGAAAACATCAACAGCATAAACAATGTCATCCGGGTTATCATAGTTAGCAAAATAAAGACACTTTGGCGCCAGTTAAGTTCCCGTTGCGTATATGACATTGGCGTCAGAAAAAGATCACGCCAATATGGGGCCTATATGACATCTGTGCCAACTATTTTTTTTTATTGTCATTTCCTTTTAAAATATTAGAAAATAATTTATATATACATATATATATATGTAACTGCTATTTGAAAACTATGTTTCGCAAAATTGGCGTGAAAAAAAATCGCGCCAAACCCGGTACGTATATGACATCTGTGCCTAACAGTTATTTATATTATTGTGATTAATTAATATCAGGCAAAAAATTGAAGAGTATTTGGTATATTTTTATTATATGGACTTTGAAGAGATAGAGAAAATGGTCTTGTCGAGTGAAGTGAATTTTAAGTATGATTCCTGGCAACCTATTTACTTTTCATATACATATAAGCATTTTTTCAATATTTATAATATTTATTTAATATAAAGATGAGCTATTTATCTACGTTTAAATACGAATGGAAATAATTTGTGGTACTACTTGATTATCCCGTCGACCAAAAAAATATCGCCAAACTATAAGATTAAATGTCAATAATGGGCCAACGTAAATGTAAAATTTACTTGACATTAAACGCTTTACACGTGTTTGTTACGTCATCAAGTGATTTTTAATTCGACGATTTATTTTTATGAACCATTTGGAAATGATTGTTGTTTTCGGTCGAGAATGGGGCCAAATGATGCTCGCATTTTATTTTTTTTAACGAAATTCAACGATGTTCTTTACTTTTAGAAGAATTTTTATTTGAATAGGTGATATAGAAAGACATAAAATCGTTAAAAAATGTTTGAATAGATAATCGAAAGGCATAAAATTGTTAAAAAATGAAAAAGTTACAAAATGGGTAGGCGCAAATTATCATATATGGAAAAATCCAAAGCCAAAGAGCGACGCCGAGATGAAAATCGTCTTGCAAAGCAAAAATCGAGGTCTTCTACTCATTATGTAGGCTATGAAAATCGAGGTCTTCACTGATTTTGTAGCCCATGAAAATCGAGGTCTTCAACTAATTATGTAGCCCATGAAATTCGATTACAGAATAAAAGACGAACGCGAAAAAGGAAACAATCTAATGTTTAATCAATCGATAGTAAAAGGCCATGTCTCGAGGGGCTCCAATCCACTAGCCAAGGCGTTTTACAATCGGTCAATTCTAACCGGAAAATTTTGAGCTCAACGTAGGTAATTTGTCGCAATCTGTGGATAATTCGGTGGAACTGCTTTCGATTTGTAAACTGTTTTTCTTCTCGAAACGGAAGTTGGAGAGTTTATCGGTGAAGGTTTTGGTCGTCTGAAGTTTGATCTTTGCGATCTGCTGTTGAAGAGGATGCGACGGAATTTGGTGGACGAAATAAATTTCAAATGGTCGTTGTAATCTACTAAATTACATTTTTTTAATTAATGTTTTACTAATTTATTTCTTCATTCGTTATTTAAAATAAAAATTATGTCATTTGCATAATTTGGCGATTTGTACAATTTGGCGAAATTGGTCGACGGATTAATCAAGTAGTACCTAATTTGTATATAATAAGAAAAATAATAATATAAATGTATAAATAAAATGTCATATATTTACATATATGTATGTCTTACAAGAGAAACTGGCATAAGTAATTGTAAAACTGAATATACTTGTAATTATATAAATTCGTAGTACTATAGTCGTCGACTGGTCCGTCTGTCCTCATATAAAAGCGCAAAATCTATCCAACCGAATGATTTGAAATTTGATAAATAAAAAATTAATTAATTAAATTATGAATTAAATCATTTGAAATTGTGTTTGCGGAGAGATCAGATTATTGGGTGAGCTCGCGCCACATAGGCCCATAATAAGTTAGTGCCACTGAATAAGTTTCTTTTTTAAGTATGTTCGTAATTATATAAATGCGTAGCAGCTATAGCCGTCGTATGATCCGTCAGTCTGACTATCCGCATAGAACAGAGCAAAAACTACCCAATCGAATGGCTTGAAATTTAATATATAGAATCGTTCCAGAATATTTTCCAGTCATTTCAAATTTTATGGAAATTGAATAAAAATTTAAAAAGATGTTATTAAAAGTTTTCTTCATTCTGTTAAATCCCATCATACGTAATTGAAGAGATGAGTGGAAGAACATGTTATGCTACATTTTCTTAAAAATTATTTTATTTTTTGTGCGGAGGCGTTATCAGGTATTCTATCTCATGGTAAAGCTAAAATACCAAAATTCTATTTAGCCTTGAAGATTTAAGACATTATTCATTAATGTTTAATATTTTATTAATTAATAATGTAAATAATATTAATATTTTTTAATATTTAAAAATTAAATATGAATAAGATTTTTTGATAGAGTTTCAGTACCACACGTGTTAATATTTTAAACACATGTTATCAAACAGAAAATAAATCCTTAAAATTGACCACAGAAACTTTTACATCAAATTTCTTCAAAAGTAATTTTTGTTACTTAACATTTTCTTCCACTTAGCTCTTCAGTTAATTCAGTGCTATCCTAAGATAGGTAATGATTCTACGTTACCATGGTGATGACGTCCTATTTAAGATGGAGTCCTATTATTTCCGTATTATTGAACTTAATATGTAGAATAGTAATAAATTTTATATTCATGCATTTTTGAATAAGAATGCAACAGCTATTGCACCACGATCTGAAAATTTATAAAACTAGTTATGGTACCAACGCACCCCATTTGCCATGTTTGGCGTACAATTTCAGACTTCATTACTTTAATTCTGTTAAAATATTCCTGTATTTAGACAGTATTTTAATTATTATCGAAAACTTTTTCATGTCCATCAACACGGAAAATTCTTAAATTTTTAGAATGGATATTCTTGATATTTCCACCATAAAAACATGCCATGTCAAATGCATGAAGTTTCCGCGCATTTTAAGAAACACAAGATCAAATTTTGATCAAATTTTGAATTTCTTCTTTTTGAAAATTTTGAAGTCAAGTGTAAATCTTCACTTTTAAAGAATTTATAGGAAACAATAGATGGTTACACGAGTTTCGTTTTTTCTTTTTTCAACATCTGATCGCGGCCGTTAAGCAGCCAGATAAGTTATAAGAGGTAATGAGACGTGGTGGGCGACTACCCATCTCCCATAGGGGAAACTGTCCTAAAATGACAAACCTTAAAAAAAAATGATTTTATTCATACAAATGTTTTCTCATGACCATTATGTTTTATAAACTAACTTTGAAAAAGTGTACAAAATGCAATGGTACGTTTTAAAAGGTAACAAATAAAGTCACAATGTCATAATAACGATTTATATAAAATGATGCTCTATGTCACTTTATCTACAGTGGTGTCCTAAAATGATACACCTAAAAGTTGCTATTAATTGTACTTCCCTACATCACAAAATCATTTATTTTGCACACCAAGAAACACCGACACATGCACTATGTGACCACTTTGAACATTTAACACATTTTATCCACTTTTCCTTCGGTTTTGAGTGATTGAATAAATCAGTGAAATAAAGATATGCTTCATCATCATCCGCAGAAAGGTGCATGTCTTTGTCTTCATCATTGGATCTAACAAAGCCAATTTTCTTCTTAGCCTATAGAGCTGGATGTCTGGATTGTGAATTATGTTTCTCAGCAGCTTTTGCTTTCACTTCGGCAATATAAGTACTGCTAGTCAGATTAGTGCACCTTTATGCTTTCTCTTTTGAGAGGATGATCTAACATAAGTTGCACAATGAAGTAGAGGCACATAGAGTGGTCTAATAAATGAAGATGATGAACTTGAAGATGCTGCCTATTGAAAAGATACTCACATCTTCGAGTATCAGAAACAGATATTTTTGGCAGTGGAGTTGGAGGAGGTGACATTGAAAATGTGAAAATTGTAGGAGTAGGTTTAGATAGGCTGTTATCTATAGAACTGGTGTTGCTGTCGTTGCTTTCCTTTTTTTCCAGTGGGCTTTCTTTCACAACTGAAACACAGAAAACATGCTCGGGAAAGATGTCTGGGTTTATGGGATAGATTACATTCTTCAAAAACCGGCATGTCATTATACATACGATCACCATGTTTTAAATACAGAGGCAGTAATCCAGATTACTTGCATTTATAAAATTTTGTATATACAGAAAATAATTTAAAAATAATTAAGTCCTCACCACATACTTTAGATATGTAATCACTGAAATGAAACAGATGTGAACTAGCACCAATAAATACTCCCGAAAAATTTCTAACGAAGGTGTAAACAATTTGTAAATAATGAAAAATGCAAACTTGACACTTTCGCCATTAAATGCTTATCGTTGCTGATCGATTCCACACCATATCCGTAGTGCTGTCCTCTAGCGGCAACGGCAATACTAAGAAACATAAGGTATGTCACTTTACCTAAATGTGTCGTTTCGGGACAGTTTTCCTTACTACACTGGTGTCCAAAATTAAGGACCAATCACGAAATGCTAATTTTCAAGTACGCGAATACTCAAAAGGAAATAATATAATTCGAATAATTACTATCTCTACAGAACAGCTAGTCCATGTAACATCTCATCCATGTCACACATGGTCACAAGTGTCACAGTCACTATGGTGAAGCAAAAAATACGAAATTCCATACATCTCATTATGAGTCTCAAATGATCATTATATGTGAGCCCGCTGAGACGTCATTGTGACTGCTGCTATGTGAAGAGTCCCCATGTGACTTTACAATGTTGTTACATTGTGACTCTCATGTGATTGTCATCTGTAGACTCAATTTCAAAGTAATCGTGAACTCTGCATTGTGATAAGTTACCAAATAATGTCGCATTAAAGTCACATGATGACTTTCGAGTGACAGAAATTCTACTGTGAAATCACCATTGCGCTCTTTTGTGAAAAGTCACCATGCGACTATAATGTGATATTATTTGGTGACTTATCATAATGCAACTTTCACGATGACTTTGAAATTGAGTCTAAAAATTACAGGCACATGAGAGTCACAATGTAACTACATTGTAAAGTCACCTGGTGACTCGTCACAAAGCAGCATTCACATTGACGTCTCCGTGGAGTCACATATAGTGATCATTTGACACTCATAATGAGACGTAAGTAAGTAAGTAAGTAAGCACCCACCCTGGGAACCCGCTTTTGGCTTATGGTTAGGTGTAACCCCCAAGCCCAGGGCAGGGAAAAGTTTTACTACCTGCGGAAACAAGCCCAGAACCCCAGTCTCCGGGAAAGAAGACTTCAGAACGACCCGCCTGACACGCCGAAGAGAGCACAAGAGGCAAGTGCCTTGTCCCCGGACCGCCTGTGAAAATTTATGATTATTTAAGATGGCGATTCTTTACCAATCACAATTGGCTACCCTATTGTTTCAGGGCGAGCCTAGAAATATATTACGATTATGATTTATATGTTTTGGAATTTACGTACTATTTGAAAAAATTTTAAGTATTTACATTCATCTTTTCATTTGATAAGAAATATTCTTTTCCCTTTTTTTCACCCTTTTAAACAAAATTATTTATACATATTTACAATATTTCTAGTGGTATTGAAGTTCTTAAAAATAAAACAATCTCAAAAACACCCTTCCATACACCACGTGGACCCATGACATGTCCACCACAGGCAATCAGAAGAGGTAATTATTGAATGTATTTATCTATACTCCTATTATAAAGAGGAAAAAATTGTTTATTTGTCGGAGGTAAGCTCTGAAACTACCGAACCGATTCCAAAAGTAATGGTATCAAAATGATGGTGTTAGCCCAACTTAGAACATAGGCTATATCTTATGTCGGTGCCACTACCCCAAAGGGGGTGTAGGAGCAAAAAACGTTCTAAAAATGCGATTTTAGCGTTACTGAAGGGCTTAGAAATATGAAATTTTGAATATTAGTTACTTATAAGATATAAATGATGTTTAAGAACAGTTCTTAAACAATTCGAAATTTAAAAGGGTTGAAAATGCACAAAACGTGTTCTAAAAAACGTTCTAAATGGTAGTTTCTACACAATCTCAGGAAATACCAAACCGATTTAAAAAGTATTGGTGTCAAAATGACGGTGACAACGCTTGCTTCAAGATAGGCTATGTTTTATATCGGTGCCACTACCCCAAAGGGGGTGTAGGAGCAAAAAACGTTCTAAAAATGCGATTTTAGCATTAATGAAGGGCCTAGAAATATGAAATTTTGAATATTAGTTACTTATAAGATATAAATGATGTCTAAGAACAGTTCTTAAACAATTCGAAATTTAAAAGGGGTGAAAATGCACAAAAAGCGTTCTAAAAAACGTTCTAAATGGTAGTTTCTACACAATCTCAGGAAATACCAAACCGATTTAAAAAATATTGGTGTCAAAATGATGGTGACAATGCTTGCTCCAAGATAGGCTATGTTTTATGTCGGTGTCACTACCCCAAAGGGGGTGTAGGAGTAAAAAACGTTCTAAAAATGCGATTTTACCGCTACTGAAGGGCCTAGAAATATGAAATTTTGAATATTAGTTACTTATAAGATATAAATGATGTCTAAGAACAGTTCTTAAACAATTCGAAATTTGAAAGGGGTGAAAATGCGCAAAAAGCGTTCTAAAAAACGTTCTAAATGGTAGTTTCTACACAATCTCAGGAAATAACAAACCGATTTAAAAAATATTGGTATCATAATGATGGTGACAAAGCTTGCTCCAAGATAGGCTATGTTTTATGTCGGTGTCACTACCCCCAAAGGGGGTGTAGGAGCAAAAAACGTTCTAAAAATGCGATTTTAGCGTTACTGAAGGGCCTAGAAATATGAAATTTTGAATATTAGTTACTTATAAGATATAAATGATGTCTAAGAACAGTTCTTAAACAATTCGAAATTTGAAAGGGGTGAAAATGCGCAAAAAGCGTTCTAAAAACTTTCTAAATGGTAGTTTCTACACAATGTCAGGAAATAACAAACCGATTTAAAAAATATTGGTGTCATAATGATGTTGACAACGCTTTCTCCAAGATAGGCTATGTTTTATGTCGGTGTCACTACCCCAATGGGGGTGTAGGAGCAAAAAACGTTCTAAAAATGCGATTTTAGCGTTACTGAAGGGCCTAGAAATATGAAATTTTGAATATTAGATACTTATAAGATATAAATTATGTCTAAGAACAGTTCTTAAACAATTCGAAATTTAAAAGGGGTGAAAGTGCACAAAAAGCGTTCTAAAAAATGTTCTAAATGGTAGTTTCTACACAATCTCAGGAAATACCAAACCGATCTAAAAAATAATGGCGTCAAAATGATGGTGACAACGCTTGCTCCAACATAGGCGATGTTTTATGTCGGTGCCACTACCCCAAAGGGAATGCAGGAGAATAACGTTCTAAATTGCGGCTTTAGCGTTACGGAACGGCCTAGAATCGTGAAATTTGGAATGGTAGTTATTTATAAGATATCAATGATCTCTAAGGACATTTCCTAAAAAAATCGAAATTTAAAAGCGGGTCAAAATGCGCAAAAAACGTTGTAAAAAATTCTAAATTGCGATTTGTATGCAATCTCAGGAAGTACTGAACCGATTTCAAATATAATGGTGTAAAAGTGATGGTGACAGATCTTTCTCCAAGATAGGCTATATTTTATATCTGTTTCCACTACTCCAGAGGAGATGCAGGAGCAAAATGCGCGAAAAGCGTTCTAAAAACTTTTTAAATGCCGATTTGTCGGCAATATCTCAGGAATGCTGACAGCCTCTGCTCTAATATAGACGCTATTTTGTGTCGGTATCACTATCACCAAGACGTTGCAGGAGCTGAAAAGCGTTCTAAATTTAGAATTTTGTGATCGGTAGGGGCTAGCAACTTAAAATTAGGCAAGGTGCATATTTATTAGGTATAAATGATTTTTAAGAACCGTTTCGAAAAAATTAGAAATTTAAAAAGGGGTGAAAATGCGCGAAAAGCGGCCTAAAAACGTTCTAAATTGCGATTTCTACTCAATCTAAGGAAATACCAAAGCTATTTCAAAAGTAATGGTTGCAAATCAATGGTGACAGTCGCTGCTATAACATAGATTATATTTTATGTTGCGGTCACTACCCCAAAGGGGGTGTAGGAGCAAAACGTTCTAAATTGCGGTTTTTGCGTGAGGGAAGGGCCTTGAATCGTGAAATTTAGAATGGTAGTTAGTTATAAGATATCAATGATCTCTAAGGACATTTCCTAAAAAAATCGAAATTTAAAAGGGGGGTCAAAATGCGCAAAATGCGTTGTAAAAAACGTTCTAAATTGCAATTTCTATGCAATCTCAGGAAATACTGAACCGATTTCAAATATAATGGTGTTAAAATGATGGTGACAGATCTTGCTCCAAGATAGGCTATATTTTATATCTGTTTCCACTACCCCAGAGGATATGCAGGAGCAAAATGAGCGAAAAGCGTTCTAAAAACGTTCTAAATGCCGATTTGTCACCAATATCTCAGGAAGAATCAAATTGATTTCAAAAGTAATGGTAAGAAATTGATGCTGACAGCCTCTGCTCTAACATAGACGCTATTTTAAGTTGGTATCACTATCACCTAGACGTTGCAGGAGCAAAAAAGCGTTCCAAATTTCGATTTTTGTGATCGGTAGGGACTAGCAACTTAAAATTAGGCAAGGTACATATTTATTACATATAAATGATCTTTAAGAACAGTTTCGAAAAAATTGGAAATTAAAAAAAAGGTGATAAGGCGAAAAGCGTTCTAAAAACGTTCTAAATTGCGATTTCTACTCAATCTCAGGAAATTCCAAAGCTATTTCAAAAGTAATGGTTGCAAATCAATGGTGACAGTCCCTGCTATAACATAGGTTATATTTTATGTTGCTGTCACTACCATCTGAGGGTTGCAAAAGCAAAGCATGTTCTAATTTGCGTTTTTTGCATAACTGAAGGGTCTAACACTTTGAAGTATGGCATGATATTTACTTACAAGATGCAACTGCTTTCTATGAACTGTCGAAAGAAAATTTCAAATTTAAAAAGATGAAGTGAGCGAAAAGCGTTATAAATTACAATTTTTATGTAATCTTATCAAATACCAAACCGATTAAAAAAATAATGATAACAAATTGTTGGTGATAGAACCTGCTCAAACATAAGCTATATTTTATGTCTGTGCCACTACCACCAGAGGGTTGCAGTAGCTAAAAACTTTCTAAATTGCGATTTCTGTGATACTGAAAAGGCTAGAAACTTTAAATATGGCATGGCAGTTACTTATAAAATATAAATGCCCTCAAAGGACTGTCGAAAATAAATTCGAATTAAAAAGGAGGGAAGTGAAGGGGAGGTGCGAAAAGCATTCTAAAAAAGTCCTAAATTACGATTTCTACGCAATTTCAGGGAATATAAACAAAATATAAAAGTAATAGTTGCGAAATAATGGTAACAGTCTCTGATCCTACACAGGCTATATTTTAGGCCGATGATTCTTTTACCTGGGATTCAAAGGAACAACAAACGCTCTAGAAAAGGCCTTTAAAAGCTTTCTAAATTACGTTTCTGTGGAATATTAGGAAAAAACAAACCAATTTCAAAATTAATGTTGGCAAATTAATGGTGACAGTTCCTATTTCAACATAGCCCTTTATGTTGAGAGAGGTGGTAGGACTTTGAATTTGACATGATGGTTAATTTTAAGATGTAAGAAGATGGTTTCTAAAAAAAAATCAAAACTTCAAATGAATACTGAAATGAGCATATTAATGGAGCATAAAAGTTTCAAAATATTTTCTAAATTATTATTCATTTAGTTTTATTTCGTTTTATTAACTTAAGTCTCATTTCTGCCTTATGCAGTGTAACAATGATGTTTAATCAAACTGTGTTTTAAATAGTAATTTTTTTAATTATTCCTAAAAGTAATAAGTACCTTTTAATAAAATAAAATATTAACTTTTTAATAAAATAAAAATTTAGTTAGCACATTTTAATAAAAATTAAACATATAAATATCACTTGGCATATTTCAAATTTTACGCGAGCAAAGCCGCGGGGTTTGCTAGTATTGAATAAAAGAATAATGGCTATTGAGAATATCGTAGTTAGCATAAAGTTTTTTAAGTTGTGCCGGGTCATTAATTATTTTTAGGATGTCCTGAAGGATCGTTTCTGTTCTGTGAAATTTAAACTTCATGAATTTGCAGTTGCCGAAAATGTAATGCATCGTGTCTCCTCGACCACCACATTTACAAAGGTCGTCATCTTTTTTGCCGATATTATAAAGGAAAGACGGGAAGCTGCCGCGGCCTGTTAAAAAGTAAATAGATACTTTATCTTTTGAAATTATTTGGTTCTGAACTTTTGGTACCAGCCCGTGCGTATATCTGCCACCCCCTGAGTGATCCCAGTTGTACTGCCACCTGTCCAGTAATTGGGTTCGAATACATTTTATAAGATAGGACCGAGGCAATTTAACTCCTCGATCCACTGGTAGGTCGCAGTACTGGGCGGCATCATTCGCCAGCTCATCCGCCAGTTCATTACCCGCTATGCCAATGTGGCCTTTTATCCAAGTGATGTAAAAAATTTTATTTTGATTTTGTTTAATTAAATTATGGATGTAATAAATTGAGGGGTTAGTTGGAAATAAATTGTCTAAGGCTTTAATAGTAGATTGACTGTCACTTAATATTTGGAATTTTGTATAAGGGGAGTTAATGGCCCAATTAATTGCCGAAATTATTGCGTGCAGCTCCGCCTGAAAGATTAAATTTTCTGCTCTCAGTTTGACTGTTTTTTCATAAATTTTAATGTTATGATTGTAGGCTACCATTGCATATGCTGTGCCAGAGTCCACCTTAGAACCATCTGTGTAAATCGAAATAAGATTAGTTTTTGTGATAATTTTGTCTGTAACTATTAAGTTATTTAAATGAATTTCCGGATTTATTTCATATTTTAGGATTTTATTTTCTATATCATCTTTACATATTGGTTTGGGTTCTTTAAGTAATAAGTTTTTATTGTGTAAAATATTGTATTTTAGATTTTTATATTCCAGTGTTATTAAGATTGGTGGTATTCCTAATAGGACCTGTAACGTATGTGTTGCAACATTTTTATATGTTTTGGTTATTGACGTGAGACAAGTTCTTTGGATGGATTGGAGAGCGCGTTTATCTTTTATCCTGAGGTCTCCAAACCATACCTCCGAACCATAATCTATAATTTTTTCTAGTACTGCTATGTACCAGGTTCTAAGATAGCCTCTGTCCACCCCCCAAGTAGCCGAGAAGACCCGTTTAATGGATGAGGTTAGCTGTAAAATTTTGTTTTTTATGCTAGTTATGTGCTTGTCCCATTTTAAAGTACTCTGGAATATTATCCCTAAAATTTTTATTTCCTTTAATGGCTTGATGGTATAGTTACCCAATTTAAAGGTTGGTGGACGTTTATCCAAAGTGTTTTTCCCCAATATAATAAAAGTCGTTTTTTCCTTTGAAATCTGTAAATTTAAGTTATTGCAAATATTATAAAAAAGTTTTATTTTTTGGTTGGTTTCGGTCTCTAAGATGAGTCTGCTCCTCGCTTTGACAACCATATTGAAGTCATCGCAAAAAACATACAGGTCTTCGAATTTACTGTAAAAGTTTATTAAGATTATATTTGCTATGATTAGCCACAGAAGCGGCCCAAGGCACGACCCCTGTGGACAGCCTTGATAAGTTGGTCTTTTAATGTTATTTGATAAATAATTTGTTATTAGTTCTCGTTCGGATAAGAAGCTAAGAAGGATACATTTTAAATATTGCGGAATTGGTAATTCGTTAATTTGTTGACCCAAAGTGACCCAATCGATATTGTCAAACGCCCCTACAATATCGAATGAGATAATGCTGCAGTATTTATATTTTTCAAGATACGTTTTTGCTTTATGTTTTAATTTGTTTAATAGTTGAATTGTGGTTCTGCTCTCACGGAAGCCATACTGGGCCCCGTGAAGAACATTTAATTTTTCTAAGTAGTGATTAATTCTTCGTTTTAGGATCCTCTCATAGATTTTTCCCAGCATGGGAAGGAGACAAATGGGTCTATAGGAGGAAGGTTGGCGTGGATTTTTATTACGTTTTGCGAAGAAGATCACATTTGCTATTTTCTATGATTTAGGAAAGTAGTTAAGAGTAAGACATTTGTTATATAAGTCACGTATTAGATGTTTAAAATTATTGTATATGTTTTTAATAATAAATGCATCAATTTTATCAAATCCAGGGGCTTTTAAATTATTTTGCTCATTAAGTGCTGATTTTATTTCTTTAAAAGATATTAGGGGGGGGAGGGGGGGAAGATCTTCCTTTGCCGCTGGGTCCATGAGAGGTGGATGCGGGTTTTGATGTATTGGGAAATGGTGGTTAAGTAATATGTTGAAAGTGTCTAATTTTGTAGTATATGGGGTTGAACCCTGTAGTGTTGTGTGTATGAAATGATTATTTTTGAGTCTTTTATTCATTGCTATTTTAAAGGCTTGGCCAAATTTGTCTTTTGTTTTAGAGCAGAAACTCTGCCATGATTTAGTTTTTTGTTGTTTTATACGTTTTTTGTATATTGCTCTTTCTCTTTGTAGGAGGGTTCTCCACTTTGGGTCATTTGTTGATTTAAATCTTTTCCGTAATGCTGAGATTTTATTTCGCTGGACCTTCAGCTCTGCCGTCCACCAGTCAAATGTTGGATATAATTTGAAACTTTTTGTTTTTAGTGAGGATTTACAGGTGTCTAGAATTACTTGGTTAAAACCATCAAGCCATTCATCCAGTTCTAGTCGAGTTTTAGTATCAGATAAGGATTTAAGTAAATTATTAATTTTCGGTTTCAAGATGTAATTAAATTTTTTAAAATTTGAGAATCTTGTTTTAAATCTTTTAAGGTCTAGAATAACTGGTTTAAGATTTAATGAGAATCTGATATACCTGTGGTCCGACGTGCTCTCTACTGAGTCATCTACATACCATGAGTCCACGCAGTCCACCAGGTCTTGTGTACAAAGGGTTACATCTGGATTCCCCTTCATGGGACGATTCGGCTGTCCTATAAATGAATGAGGTGCCTCTATATCATTGATCAGAGTTCAATAGTAAGTATGTCAAAATTTTTCCCCGTTCATCTTCTTTCTGATATCCTAAAAGTGACAAGTGGACATTGAGGTCTCCTCCCATTATGATGTGATTCAATGGTTCGAAGAAGTCCAGCCACTTCATATCACCTCTGAAATCACCTTTTGGTCTGGCATACACAGAGCCTATTGTGATCTTGCCGGATTCAGTAGTAAGATTGACGAATACTGCATTATCGTCTTTATATGTCTCTATCACTTCCACGTCCTTTCGAGTTACCACAACTGCCGCTGTTTTATTTTTTGAGATAAATGCTTGCCAATTTGACGGAATTGACCATATGGCTTCGTTAAAGTAGTAAAAGTCCTGTAATAGAAGAACTAGTATTTTATGCTGATTTGCAAATCCCATTAGGGTTGATGTTGCAGAACTTGATCCCTGTAGATTAATTTGAATAAAGGTTAGTTCATTTGGAATATATATTTTCTGTGGTTTTGCAGGGTTATTCAGAATTTCTGTTATTATTTGTTCTTGGTTTACTGTTAAATTTCCATTTTGAGTATTGGAGTTGTTTGAGTTTGTCGAGTTATTAGAATTATTTATTTCTTCATTTATCGGATTGAACTTTCTTGATTAATTTGTATATTTTTATTTCTCTGTGACAGGTAGTACTGTAGTGTTGGACAGTCTGATGAACTCGATCTATGCGGGAAGTCGCTATTTGTTCCAGCACAGTTTCTGCCTATATCGAATTTATTTTATTTATTTGTGCTAGATTGCTTCGCTGTAGTATTAAATATTGTAAAGTCGGACATTCACTAGAACTAGCTGCATGCGGGAAGTCACTCGCACTCCCCATGCAGTTTCTGCATCTGTGTTGTTGTGGTTTATTTCTGTAATAACAATATTTTTGATCATGGCGTCCTGCACAGTATTCACACGTTGGAGATTGTCGGCAATTCTGATCCACGTGTCCGAAAGATTGACAGTTCTTACATCTTAATATAGGTTGGTAAGGTGCAATCCTGACCGATGTAAATCCCATGACGATCTTTCGTTGTCTCAGTAGACGAATCGCAACTGGAGCTTCTGCTTCAAAAATTAGTTGGTATGTTGAAGCTTTTTCTCTTTGTTTTCTATTAATGTAGTTTATTGGAATATCTGAATCATAAAGATTTTTTAGATTGGTTATTATTTCTTGTGGATCCATATATGTCGGGATCCCTAAAAGAATCAGTTTTCGGAGATCCGCAGCCTTATATTCTATATCCACAATGTCTTTTAGGGTTTCTATCTTCTCAATCGTCTTAAGCAGCTTATTCGTGTTTTCATCACTAAACGTTTTAATTATTAGTGTATTTTTGTTTTTGGCAAGTTCACAATATATTTGTTTATATTCAATTGTGTTTCTAGTTTCTCTTGTTAGCATGATTTTTATGTCATTGAGCGACATATTCGTGTTTTTCTGCCGAGTTATCAGGATAGCTGCTTTTGAATACTGTGCATGTACCGTTGGAATTGTTGTCTTCTTAGGTATTGCAGCCACCTCCGAATATAGTGAATTATCTGTATTTGCCTGTATGTTTTCTTCTATATTATTGCATTTTATGATTGGTTGTTGTTCCTCTACTGTTTCTATTTTTTCTCTTATCTTTTTAAGTTCTTCCAAGATGATTCTAGTATAAGGTATCGTTTCTTCTGTATTTTGCTGTTGAATTAAGTCTTCTATTACTTTATTTTTGTTTCTAATTTCTTTTAATTGTTTTTCTATTTCTTCTTTGTAATTTAATTCTTTTTCTAGTAGTTCATTCAATTCTTTATTGCATTTTTCCAATTCATTTGTTAGAGTGGGCTGTTCTTGCAACTTCTTAATCGTTTCTAATTGATCTTTTATGATTTGTTCGTGTTCAAGGATTTTTTGACGTTGATCTAACGTCACCTTATTGACGATGTTGAGATTCGCCGTTATTCTATTATTTTCTTCTCTTTGTATTTCAAGGTCTTTCACCATTTCACTTGCTTTAAAGATAATTTTGTCTAGGTATTTTTTAGCTTCTTCACAATCACCTCTTCTTCTACTTCTTGTAAGTGATTTATAAATCTCTATCATTTGAGTCATTGTCATCTTCTTTATAGCAAGTTCACCATACCTCGGCGTGGCTACTTCCTCCGGAGGATCTTGAGTCGACAGTGAGGAATTGTGTGTGTTGTCTTCTTGTATAGATATTTGAGTTGCTCTTTCTTCTGTAGTTTTTAAGTCATGTCTGCCCGATTTTCCTGTCCCCGTTCTTCTACTCTTCTCCTTTAATTCTCTAATCATCTTTTCCTGCTGTTCCGCTCTTTTTTACAGATTATTTTTGTTGTCATCTAATTCTCTTATTTTTTGTTTTATTTTGATGAGATATTTTTCTGCCATACTAGACGCTCCTTTAGCATGAGTGCTCTTCGTCTTGCTGTAGCTATCTATCAATTGTTCCAGCGACATTAATTTTGCCATGGGTTCTGAATATGTTGTCAGATTTTTTGGAAGGTCTTTAGTATTTAATCTTGGTGTTGAGTGTATTGATATACTGGAATCAAATGATCCTTCAGTTTCGTGCTCCACAAGATCCTTTACTCTCTGTGGCTTTGGAGTCGCCTGGGCAGTTATTAACTGATTTTCTAATTCTTGGATTGTCTGATCCAGTTGTATCATCATTCTCTCTTTTTCCTCTACGATTTCTTTCAACTCCATTATTTCATGTTCTTTTTCCTTCAAGTTTTGCTCAATTTCGTTACTTTTCATCAGAGCACATTCTAATTTTTCTTTGTACTCTGCTATTTTAAGTTCGTTTTGTTCTTTATTTAATTTATTCTTCTTTTTATTTTTTAATTTCTGACTGTATTCGTGAAATATTTGTAGGAGCGTCGGTTCCGAGCTACTTATTTCATATGAATGTTCGCCTATTAAAGAGCTTTCTTCTTGTATTTGTGACTTATTCATTATTCCACTTTTATTTTGGACTTTTTATAATCTATTATTTCGTGAGAATTATTTATTTAGTATATTTATATCTGAAAGTTATATTGTAACTGGATCGGGGAGCCACTAGGCCCCTGCCACACATCTTTGAAGGAAAGGGAAATAGATAGTTAAAAGCAAAAACCAGTGGTCGTAACCACCGAAGATGACTTAGAATAAAATTAAATTGCCAAATGGGGGTTAATTTTGAATTTAAAAAAAAAAAAAAAAAAAAAAAAAAGGGATAGTGATAGTAAAACCATTACTAATGGGAGAAAAGAGGGAAGTATGTGCTATTGCTTCCGTGCCACCAAGACCATACACTTAAATTATTAATTATCAGTTACTACTCTTTTACCAATAACATTGTTCCCCTGTGAAATATGCATTACTGCATGTATACATTATCTTACTATTTTTCACAGGAGTTGTAGCGTTAAATTTTGATGAGGAATTCGTAATTATGTACAATATAAAGAATTATATAATATAGTATATAAAATAAACTGTAATTTAATTCAATTTTAAATAATAGACAAATTTACATATGTACATTTTTGATATTGATAATTTGTTATAAATCATTGAAAGTAACTTATTAGTACACAAATTTACATTTAATCACTCTTAATGTTGATCTGTTATGTACAACTTCAGCAATATTGTTCTAGTATGAGTATTGCACGTCGAGTCTCGATTTCCCATAAACGAACCAAAAAAGGAGTAAAAAAGGAGTAAAGGGAGTAATGGTAGATTGGGTGGACCTGTCAGATGGAAAACACTTGGAAAATATTTCTTAATGTACTGCAGTAGGAAAGCAAACAATACTCATCCAACACTAGAAGGGTCCCGCCGACTTGCCTGTAAGATAATGTAAAACACAATATAACAGATTTAAACTTTTAAAATTTAAATGTAAGTGCGCCAAAATCAGTGCAGGGACCTCCCAAGGACCAAGGAGGGTAAAATGAGACGGAGAGGATAATGCCAACAGCAATGTAGTGCTAAATGTAAAATAGTAAATGGGAACAAGAATGTAGGACATGGTATGACTCAAATTTAATAATCGTTTACATTAAACCCAGTAATCAAAAAAGTTGCTAATAATAAGGAAATGAGTGCTAATTGTAGTAGTGATTAGTGGGAAAGAATATATAACGTATGGGAAATCCCAATGAAAAACAGAAGAATAACTCAAATAATAAAAAAAAGTAGTCAATGCTAAGCCAAGAAATGTGTGCAAGGTCAAATAATTAAAATGAGAATAAAACTGTTGGCAACCTCCAGTACATTCAAGAAAAAACCAGAATAGTAATCCAGTAACAACAGAATGTATGTCATATGAGTAATCCCAATGATCAGTAGAATAACTCAAATAATAAAAAAGTAGTCAATGATAGGCAAAGAAATGTTTGTATGGTCAATTAATTATAATGGGAACAAAATTGTTGGCAACCTCCAGTACATTCCAGAAAGAACCAGAGAAATAACCCAATAAACAAAAAAGTTGCTATTGTTAAGGATAAAAAATATTAAATGTAAAAATGTATATTGGGATCAAGAAAATATGCCATATGAGTTATCCTAGTGAAAAAATCAGAAGAATAACTCAAATAATAAAAAAGTAGTCAATGTTAAGCTTAGAAATGAGTGCAGGGTCAAATAATTTTAGTGGGATCAATATTGTGTGCAACCCCTAGTACAATCAAGAAAAAACCAGAAAAATATCTTAATAATTGTAAAAGTTGCCAATGTTAAGGAAAAACCTTAACAACTTATAAAAGTGTAAAATGTGACTTGGGACTGTTATAACAGTCGAAAATGAATGTAAATTAGAAAAAACCATGTCTCTAGCCCAATTAGGAAAAAAGTAGCAACTGTTATAGATAAGGGAGGGAGGCAAAAAATGGTGCAAAAGATGGTGACAGTAGAAATAATAATGTAGTATATAAAAAAGTGTCAAATATATGACAATAACAAAAATAAAAGCTATTATAATGAAGAGCCACATTTGACCCCTCCTCGGCAGGCCCCTAATTGTGCTAGAGGTAAACGGAATAGTGGAAAAGACGGGGGGGAAAAGTTCACTTAGGCTGCAAGCAGCTGATTTTGGCGCAGCAGAATACCCCTACGACCAATACTTTTCGAGTTATTTAGTTTTTTATGCAATAATTCAAGTGTAAAATACGTCCATCAGAAATAAAATGGCATGTTTTAGTGATTAGATGGCAAACCTAGTAGTTAATTATTGTGCTAAAAGTTGGAGAAGACCTTCCTATACATGTTGCCATTGAAAAAATAGTTAAGTGTTCATTATTAGTTTTTTATTATAATTAATTTATGTATCTATATTATAAAGGACAAACATATCTGTGCGTAACGCATACGTCATTCTGCGAATGGCAACACTTTGAAATTTGAAATGAAATTTCGCTCTTGCAGTTTTCGCTACTGCAAATTTTTAAACTTCTAAACATCCCACATTTTAAATGTTTACACCGTCGTATGCAGAAAAAAATGCACTTTTAAATGCAATTTGTTTGAAAGCTGTATCTCAATTTATGTTTGAGATATTATTTTTTTTATAGTTTTTAATACCAATTTTCTAATCGTGGCAACTGAAGTACTTCATTTCTATTAAAAGTGGATTAATTATATTTATTGATTATATTCTTACTGATGCCATTTTCTCATTACAATTAAAAATATATTTTTAAAAATTTGAACAGAAAATGACGTTACGCTTAAAAAAAGACACAATTTCTCTGATGATGCTGTTATATTTCACTATTTTTTCATTTCGCTGATATTGAGTTTGAGTCAATAGGCAAAATATTTCAGCGACTGAAAATGACGCCATATTTAAAAGTAAACGATAGTTTTATTGGATAAAACGAGATATTTCCCCTTGAATACGTCTAAAAGTTATAAATTTCTGGAATTTTTACGCGCAGGTACAGAGAGTACTAAGACCTCAAATCACGAGTGGGAATTTTAACATGAAAAGTTGTAATAGTTGACAAACGTGACTTCAAGCTTGAAAATATATTTATTAATAACCTATTGCGCATTAAAATGTTTTTAAATGGTTAATATGGATGTGAAACGTGGAAAATGACTTGATTTGGTTTAGATGTAAAGGTAGAAAAATTCTATGATTATGTCAAGGTCATTATGTCAAGATCATTTTTGCGGATTTTTCATTCCGTAATACCAAGCATCAATTAATAACTTAATCAAAATTACTTATGTTGATTATATGTTACTGATGACGTATAGGAATTAAGTTTAATTTTTCAATAATTTTAACAGTTGAAGTTTATGAAAAAAGTATTTTGTTAACCTTAGCTATCCCTGAAATATGGTTAAAATATGTCTTTGGAGAGTTAAATTAACAAATGTAAGATGGATTTTTTTATTCTAATTATTGTTGTTGATGTATTATAAATTTGATGCAACAGTTCCTTTGTAAACATTTTCTTTCGTCGAGATTCGGCGTGTTCCACCTCGTTATTTTAAAGCGTTGAGAATTTTTTTGAGAAGGCAACCTACTTGAGTTTTCAATTATTTCAAAGCATTAATATTGACTTGCCCTTACAGAACACGAATTGTGTGAGAGCAACCAGTGTCCACCCAACCGCTCCAAATCAAAAATTACCAATTTTAAAATTAAAATTAAAAATACTTCTAGGTATTCAGTATTAAAACAAATAGTACCGCTAAAAAGAGTAAAGATTCAACTTTCAGAATATGTAAATATGTAAAAGATCGGTACATAAATAGTAGTTAAAAAATTAAATTAAAAAAGTAAACAACCTAATACATTCCCATGGGAAATCGGAAAAGTTTCTTTAAAAAAAATGACACTTTTTCAAAAATCAATTAAAAAATATCAAATTGACCTAGAGAGACACGGGTGGAGGCGGAGAAAAGCTAAAAGTTCAAAATATCGAGATCTGGCGTTAGTTTTTCAAAATAATAAAGAGATCATAAAAATTAAGCTATGTTAAAAGTATAGAATATGCCTCCAAAAACCCATGTTTCTCTATGGGAATGAGGGTTACTTCAGATATCAAAAATCACAAAAAAGAACACTTTTTAAAAATAATCATTTGGCATAGTAAATATCAATATTTTTGGACATAATAGGTATCAAATTAAAGCTTATAGTCTTATCTAAGTGAAAAATACAATATATTATCATTTTGAAGAGTTTTAGGTAGTTTTTTAGGACAATAGAATTCCATTGTTTAACCATGTTAAGTCTATGGGGAAAATGTTCAAAAAATGCAGTTTTTGATGTAAAGTTTAAAGGGTTAAAACTAACCGTTAACTTAAAACCAATGGTACTAAAAATAAACTACGTACTTTAGTTAAGGTGAATGAAACAATAGATTTTAGTTATCTGAAAGATTTAGTTGTTTTTGAAGGAACTGAAAAATGTCATTTTTGAAAAAGGCTCCAAAATTTTGAAAGTAATTTATAGAATTTATGTTAAAATTAATAGAAAGAATGACTTAGAGATACAAGATAGGACTTAGAAGAGGGCTAAGAAGATGGTGAAGGGCAAATGAGCCATGAAAAAAAAAACAATAGGTAACTTAACATGGTCAAAATTGCAATGGAATTCTATTGTTTTTTCCATGTTATCTCTATGGGAGAAAAACATGAAAACTTCACTTTTTAAATTGGATATTTAAGGCTTAAAACTTCATGAAAACTCAATGAAAATAGTACCAAACTAATCTACAGAGTTTATTTGACACAAAATGTGCCATTTTATTGAGTTATCAATTAGTTATATGTAACTTGTAAGCATATTTAAAACACTTTAATTTGAAAATGGCTCGAAGTAAACATAAAGTGCATGGTCTTTAATGGGTGAATTTTATATAAAAAACTGTGCCCGGAAGGACAAACTAGGTATTAAAAAGATCACAAGAGTATGTAGAATCTAAATTTATCAAGTTTCAGTAGTTTTGATATAGATAAGGGGGCACGAGAAGCATTTCAATAGGTGGCAAAACCTGGTTCAAGGAGAAACGAAAGTAAACAAGAAGAAAGTTTAACTACAGATTTCTCCTGAACCCCTACACATAACTGCACATACCATATATCATTTTAATCAGCATTTAAAGAGGAAGAGAAACATATATGATACAAGGCTCTAGCTTACCCCATTCCTTAAATATTTAAATTTCCATCGGAGCAAAGTTTGAGCGATGCGTAATAACTAGTGCTGCCATCTCTGAATACTCATAATGAGACGTGTGGAATTTCCTATTTTTTGTTTCCCCGTAGTGACTGCGGCACTTGTGACCATGTGTGACATGAATGAGATGCTATATGGACTAGCTGTGATGTAGAGATAGTAATTATTTGAATTTATTATTTCCTTTTGAGTATTCGCTTATTTGAAAATTAGCATTTTGTGACTTGTCCTTAATTTTGGACACCAGTGTATAACCTGTGCAACTACCGACGCTCGTCATATAAATAAAAATTGCTATCTTGGCCAAAAAAAAAAAAAAATGATATGCAAAAAATCAGTAAGTTTAATTATAAATATTTATTAAATTTTTATGAAATTAATTTTAATTCAGAAGAAATTCTCAGTAAATTTTTAATTTATATTATGAAGTTAAGTCTTCATTATAAGTATTCGGCAAGTAAAATTTTAAAGTCCTTTTTCAAATCTGCTGTTTTATTTTTTATCGATTTTCTATACATTTAAATACGATGAAAGAAGGATGAATTGTTAAACAACTGTTAATCTTATTTCTCTAATAATATTTAGCCTATGTATTGAGTATTAAATAATTTAAATCTTGACATTTAAAAGCAGTCAAATTGAAACTATCGTATCCTAAAAGTACCTGAAAGAGTATGTTTTTCTCTTTTAGTATCATTTCTAAAACTTTAAGCATGAAAAAAAATGATTTGTTTGAATAAAATAAATTTAGAATAAACAGCTTCACTGTTTTTTAAAGATACTTACATTCAACTGCATACATTTTTTAAAGAAAGGAATACCATTAATAGAAGAAGTATAGTATAAAAAAGGTTTTTACTTTTCAAATGTCTTTTTTCAAATGACTCAAATTCTGTTGTCCTGCATATTTTGAATATAATATACTTGCTTGTTCACTTTAGAATTTTTTAAAGTATTTTTCGTGTGTAAGATGTACAGTCGTGGAAAAAAAAAAGTAAACACCCCTACTAATTCCTCAACAAATTATCGTAGAAGAAAGTTACTGATACCGAAGGATTGGAAATAAAGTCTACTTTTAAATGATGTATTTAAAATTTCCTTAGAGGGCCATCTACATATTAAAACGAGCCCAAACTTTGTTTTTTTTTCAATACCATTAATAGTAGAAGTATAGTATTAAAAAAGTTTTTACTTTTTCAAATGTCTTTTTCAAATGTCTCAAATTCGGTCGTCCTTCACATTTTGAATATAATATATACTTGCTTGTTTACTGGAGAATTTTTTAAAGTATTTTTCGTGTGTACGATGTACAGTTGTGGAAAAAAAAAGTAAACACCCCCTACTAACTCCTCAGCAAATTATCGTAGTAGAAAGTTACTCATACCGAACGATTGGAAATAAAGTCTGCTTTTAAATGATGTATTTAAAATTTCCTTAGAGGGCCATCTACATATTAAAACGAGCCCAAACTTTGTTTTTTTCAATACCATTAATAGTAGAAGTGTAGTATAAAAAAAGTTTTTACTTTTTCAAATGTCTTTTTTCAAATGTCTCAAATTCTGTCGTCCTGCACATTATGAATATAATATATACTTGCTTGTTTACTGGAGAATTTTTTAAAGTATTTTTCGTGTGTAAGATGTATAGTCGTGGAAGAAAAAAGTAAACACCCCCTACTAACTCCTCAACAAATTATCGTAGAAGAAAGTTACTGATACCGAACGATTGGAAATAAAGTCTACTTTTAAATGATGTATTTAAAATTACCTTAGTTAAAATTAACTTTGTTTTTTTCAAAAGCAGTACACAATTCTGACAGCATAAATGAACTCTACACCCTTGAATTAGTCTAAAAACAAACTTTTATGCAATTCGTACCATAAGTTTCCGAGAAATTAATTATTTTAAAACGAGCGTACTTTAAGGGCTGTATCCAAATTGAAGTTCCGTACTTGATTGTTAACCGAGAGAGTCCCCTTCTTGGTCCAGGCACCTTAAGCAGACAATTAAGCATGTTAGATTTTAGGATAGTATAAGAAATTTCAAAATACTTAGTCAGTTCTACTATAGAATACTATATTTTCTAAGCATAATTTGAAAACTACTTGGAAGAAAAATGTGAAATTTTGGATTTCCATAAAGCAGGATTTAATAAATCTAAATCCATAAAAAAAATTGTAGGTTGCAGTTCATAATTGTTTTTAATATTAATTTCATAATTCATAATTCCTATCAGAAAATTATAAAAATTGCAAATTCAACGTATTTATGTTTGGGTATATTAGTATTATTGCTATACAAAAAATTAAAACATTAGGATCATAATTTCAGAAGTTATAAATAAAAATATGAAAATGTAATTTAACATTAGAAGCACTAAATTTTTAATATTTATAATTCAAAAACTTATCTTTGAAATGACTTGAAATTTGTTATCTAGGCATAGTTTGAACCAAAGTTTTGAAATATCTCATTAAAATGAGGTATTGATATTGAAAAAAAATGAAGTTCGGATTCGTTTTAATATGTAGATGGCCCCCTAAGCAAATTTTATATACGTCATTTAAAAGTAGACTTTATTTCAAATCGTTCGGTACCAGTAACTTTGTCTACAATAATTTGTTGAGGAGTTAGTAGGGGGTATTTACTTTTTTTTTCTCCACGACGTACCTCAAAGCATTTAAACATCATTCGTTTAAACTAGTAGTTGTAAAAAATATTCAAATGGAAAATAATTTTTGGGAAGGAAGTTTATACCTTTGACAGAAAAACATATAGTATTATGAAAAATACTTAAAAAATGCATTCAAAGATTTCTTTTTTAACCATTTGGAAAAATGGTTATTGTTCTCGTCAGGGTAGGAATTCAAAATCATATCTGAAGGTTTTTATTGGTTTAATCCGCATTTTATTCGTTTTCTGATTGGTCTATACAGTAATCTGTATTTTCCTTTACTTTCAACAGCGATGGATACCTTCTGTTGCCATTATGACAAAAAAGTAATAAAAACTACAAAAAAAAAAAAAAAAATCCCTGCCGGCTCGGGCCTACAGGCGGAAGTAGATTTCGAAGTTAAGTACTAAATTTACCAACAAAACTTAAATCAAGATCTTCACTTAGAATGAGCTCTAGAGAGCTAAGCGTTTTGTGAAAATTCTAATATACACGAATACATACACTTATGGATACGTAATAGGTTTAAAAAATAGCTAAATCAAATTCAGAGAACCTCAGAGTGTTAAAATAAGTTAATATTTCCATTGTCGGGTTTTATCATGTTTTAATACGTTTCTTCAAACTCACATGACGTTACATATACACCTGCTGAAGTACATTTTATTTCCAATTTGATGCAATATATATATTTTTTTAATTCGTCAAACTATTTATTTCATTTCGAGTTTTCATGCAGAAATCTTGCTCTAGAAAACTTATGACGTAATATTCAATTTGTTTCAATTATTCAAACTGTTTATTTAATTTAATTTATCACGTGAAACCTTGCAATAGAAAAGCAATTGTTGTGGTGAGAATTTTATTGCTTTTTTTTAATTGTTGGCAACTGCTATAACGAAAAATATTTATTTTTTCCTGACATTGTTGTGTAAGAGCTGGTTTTATCCGAATCATGTTAAGGCGGTATTCAAAATTTTGAACCCTCCCCATTCCCATTCCCTTGGGCCGATTTTGCCCATTTTCAATCCCCGCCGAGATATTAGCCATCTCAAAGTTGTTGGCGAGTTTGAAGACGGTCTTTGCATAATTGCGACTTTTATCGTGCGGACAAAATTTAGTACATACATACATATATATATATATATATATATATATATATATGTATATATATATAAACTTTTTAGGTGGGGGTGGTTTTGGGTTCCTGGGGTCCTATAATGAAAAGTTATGAAGGAATTTTTCAAAAGTCGCACCATTGTAACGACTGCAATAGGTAGTATTTCTTACGAAATCTCCCTAATAATAACTCAGAAACAAATTGAGATACAGCTTTCAAACAAATTGCATTTAAAAGTACATTTTTTTCTCTATCTGACGTTGTTAAAAGTAATATTGTCGGATGTTTAGAAGTTTAAGAGTGAAATTTCATTTAAAATTGGTAGTCAGATTTCTGGAAAATCTCACGATGGAAAAGCCTTTTCCCGAACAGGCAATGAAATGCTTGGATAATACGTAAGTTTCAGGTGGATAATAACTAATGAAAATGAAAGATAATGAATAACAATTTCTGCCAAAGAGTTAATTTTAAATTGTAAGATTTTCACGTGCAAAAGAAAATGAAATAAGCCAATTAAAAAAAAAAAAAAGATAAATAGCTCAGGAGTGAATACATATAAATATTTCACACCAAATACGAGTCGCAGGCGATTTTTGTCGCTTGGAATTTTTACGTGTAATAACACTATTAATGTTTAATTCATGGCATACGTAATGTATGATCAACTAACTCCGTGTAATTTTTTATGTCTTAAATTTTAGTCTTTGAAAAAATCATTTTCCAATTGGCCGTTGTAATTTGTTAAATTGCTTCCCCCCCCCCCTTTTTTTTTTTTTTTTTCCTTTTCACTCCTTTTTTGAGTATTGTATTTACTTTCTCATTTACTGGGCATTTTTCGAAATATTAAGTTTTTTTTCATAAATAAGATGTTCAAAAAGCAATTCCAGTGCCAACAGTTATAGTAATGAAAGTAATTTTGTCAGAAATAATTTTGATGAAAATTGGCTTTATTCGGATAAAATTGTTGGAACAAATATCTATTCTTTTAAGAAAATGTCAAAATGCATAAAAAGATAAAAGCATTTAAAACAATACACCTTGAAATACTGATAATGAAAGTATTCTGTGCGGATTCTAAATTCGATTTCAATGTAACACCAATTCTGTTATCGAAAAATAACACGTTAATTTACTGGAGAATTTTATTCTGGCGAAGCACCTGATTGAAAATAATCACTTTTGTAAAAATATTCTGTGATATATAATATATATATATATTGTATTATATTTTCTTTTTCTTTTATCATTTATATAATTTTTTCAAGCATAAAATGTATTTTGTAATACTTTTCTACAATTTTAAAAAAGAACTTCTATAAAATAACTGTTAATTTTACTCCACAAATATTTTAAATATATTTAAATTTTCGTTTCTGTCCCTTGTTCTGCAAATCATGCTCTGATCTTGTGGAACAAATTTAAGTGTAATGAAGAGCTATTTTTAGAAATTTTACTGTACAAAACAAAACGTTACATTCTAAAGTATAAAACAAAGAATTTTTACTGTAAATTATAAATAATTTTATATTTATTCTGGCCAGAGAAATGTTTCCCCTAGTTTTTATGTCACTACTGCGCCCTTGTATAAAGCTGTTCATGTTACTATAAAGCGATCAGATAAAATTTAGTGGAATTTGGTTACATTTAGTAGAAACAGCAATATCGATTGCTGAGAAAGTCACATGGCTTAATTATCTGAACTTCAAAAAAAGTTACAAGCAAGCAAAACATATCGAAAGATGATAATATATTTTTTATTATTTATCTATATTATTATTTCTGTATATTACTAAATTAATATTATGTATATTACTTATATTATTGATATTTCTTGTCACTACTGTCCCATTTTTAAATTTTCCTTACCATTATATTTATTTATTTATGATTTTGTCATAATATAACATACTTTTGCTTACTTGAAAATATCATATTGCATCTCACTAAAATTACCTTACTATGAACACAGAAGCAATTTTCTCAATTTTGTCATTACTGTCTCTGTCTCCTTTCCCTTAGATTGCATCAGCTCACTATCCTGTTGAAGTTTTACTCAACCGTCATTAAAAACATATACACTGGCCTCCAAACGTTAAGGTACAGGGACTGGTTGCTTTCGATTGCACACGTTTTGTCGAATATCTACCAACATTATTGGCGAATTGTTCTTGAACTTCTAGGATGTAAAGAACATGTTTGATTTTATATTTCTCGGTGAAGATTTATCGGGGGGTACAATTAGGGGGCTAATAATAAATTTAATAATAAAATAATATTTCCGATCACCTATGTAACAGAAAAGGCTGGAAAAGATTTGTCACAGTTGTAAATGACTATTTGGGTCCTGTTAAGCGTTTGTATGCATTTGTGTAACCATAGCGCTCATATTCGTGAAGATGTTAACGTTTTTGTGAAAAATTCAAAAGTTTTTTGTTTATAGCATACAGAGTTTTTAACGAAATTTAACACAACTTTCCGAAAACCTGACAAAGAACAGCAGCAACAGAATACTGCAATTAAAACATGAATATATTGAATATTTGATGAGATATGGGCATTTGCATGAAATAATTTTTAACCGAGCATGCGTGGAAGATCCTAAAATTTTTATTATATAATTTGGTAGTCTGCTATTTAGGGCAACTTATATAAAAAGTCCAGTCAAATATCGCGAAAATTCACAAAGATAGGGTCGATATAGAGAGTTGCTTCTTAAAAATAGCTTTATTATAAGGAATTTTCCACAACTTTTCAGTCAGCTCACTATATCTTTCTAAGTTTTCACAATATTTGACTGAACTTTTTATAGAAGTTGCCCTAAAATACTGACTACTAATGACTTATGAAATAAAAATTTTGAAATCTTCCGCGTATGCGCAGTTAAAAATTATCTCATAAAAATGCCCAAATTTCATGAAATATTCAATATATTAATGTTTTAATTTCAGTATACTGTTGCTACTATTCTTTGGCAAGTTTTCGGAAAGCTGTGTTAAATTTAGTTGAAAATTCTGTATGCTATAAACAAAAAACTTTTGAATTTTTCACAAAAATTTTAACATCTTCACGAATATGAAACCTATGCTTACACAAATGCATACAAACGTTGAACAGGACCCAAATTCTCATTTACTACAGTGACAAACCATTTCCAGTCTTTTCAGTTACATAGGTGATCGCAAATAATATTTTATTATTAAATTTATTATTAGACCCCCAATTGTACCCCCCGATAAATCTTCACCGAGAAATATAAAATCATACGTGTTCTTTACATCCTAGAAGTTCAAAAACAATTCGCCAATAATGTTGGTAGATATTCGACAAAACGTGAGCAATCGAAAGCACCTAGTCCCTGTACCTTCACTTTTGGAGGCCAGTGTATACTAGAATTTTTATTTAAAATTACACAACATATTTATTGAACTTATTGGTTATATTTTAATAACTTTAGAAAAAAATTTCTGGTTCGAATAGAATGCAATAAATTATAGAAACGGGTTGATTAGAGGTAGATGCAGTCGTGGAAAAAAAAAAACACACCGACTAACTCTGCAACAGTTAATCGTATGAGAAAGTTACTAGTACAGAACGATTAGAAATTAAGTCTTCTTTTAAATGGTGTATATAATTTTTTTAAGGACCATCTACTAATTAAAAACAGTCCAAACTTTGTTTTTCCAATGGCAACACAGAATTTTTACAAGATATTTTAAATCTCTTGGTCAAATTATGCCTAAAAACGAAATTTTATGTTATTTGGATAATAAGTTTTTGAATTATAAACATTCAAAATTTAGAACTTTAATGTTAATTTACATTTCCATATTTTTATTAATATGTCCTGAAATGATAATCCTAATGCAAAAATTTTTTATGTGGTTATAGTATTTAAAAACCCAAACATAAATACACTGAATTTTTATCTGTGAATTTTTAAATTTAAAAATTGTATGATATGAATTATGAAATTAATAATCGAAAAAAATATGAATTACAACCTACAATTTTTTTGATGGGTTTATATTTGTTATTGCCTTTTTTATGCAAGTCCAAAATTTCAAATTTTTCTTCCAAGTAGTTTTCAAGTTATGTTTAAAAAACTTCAAAATACTGGTTTTCTATTATGAGCAGAAAAGAATAATTGGAAAGAATATACATTTTTTATTGATTTTATTGAAGCATTTGGTCTGGTATTATGTTGCATCGCTTAAGGTCGCTTAAGTCTGTCTTACGATGTAATCAAAGCGTGAAAATTATTTCTGTATCTCACGATCTTACCTTAACCTGAATCTTTTCTACATTCATTTGTTATGCAAATTATCAAAAGAGAACCTGATATTGCTAACAGTTTTATTGAATCAATAACATGGATATTACAATAAACTCTTGATAAAAATGGTTTCTATACATCATATTAACAGATCCTCCCTTTTAAATTTAAGCAAAACATGTAGCTTTTTTGGGGAGCGGGAGGGAGGGATTTCGCCCTCTCATATTTTGCGTACTAATCTACCCATAATTTTTTGCTTCTCTTTTATGAAAATTCTATCATATAAAATATTTTTTCTTATTTGGCGTGATCATATATATATATTTTTCTAGTTAGATGAATTTCAGCATTTTAAATTTTTGAGAGCAAGCTGCTGCAACTATTTCTTTTTATGTTTCATTATGTGGTCCAGTTTGTCCAGTACACATGTTTGCGTTTCATTGAGGTTTAATTTTAATTAAAGAAACTGTGATGAATACATTAACATGAAATTTCACAGAAAAAAAAGCTTAATTGGCAATGTAAACACGAAATTATTCATTTCAACGCTTTTCACATAATGAAAGAACACGTGAAATAGTTTTTCTTTTTAAATAGATGTCGTTGTAATTACGGCAAATGATTAATCTTATTTTAGTATTTGATATCTACACAATTTTGGTGAAAAAGATTTTACATCATTTAAGCTGTTTTTATATCCATAATGTAGAATATGAGATATTTAGTCTTTAATTTAATTTACTCAAAACTTGTAAAATTGTTCCATGTATTACACTGAATATCTGTTAGATAAAATATTCTCACGAAAGTATTTTATTTTTATTTAAAATGATAATTTAGTCTTTTACTAGCTTTTGTATATCAATCAAAAATTATAATCTTTACAAATAAGTTTTTAACCCACTAAAAAAGAACTTAAAACCTTTTTTTCCATAGCTTGACATTTAGATCTATTCGAATACACAAGCTAATTTAAAAGCATTTTTTAAGTTATTTTTATGACTTTCAGATAGGTAAGTTTTTTTGACAATCGGAAATAGTGTGCAAAAAATCTAATGTATGAAGAAAAAAAATTTTCAAATGGCAAGTCTTTTTGCCTACAGGCATTAATGAGTTAATTGCAAAATTTCAAATGAAATAGCAGAATACGTTTAATCATAGAATTATTAACCCTATTTCAAATCAGAATGACGAATGTAAAGTTATTCTGAAGTCTTTTTATAGTAGACTTAATTTTAGTTCTTTAAATAAATCTGAATATAAACCATGCGAACATACCTGAAAAGATCTAACAAAAATCAATTCCTCCCACCCACTCTTCAAAACTTTTTTTTTTTTTAAATAAGGCATTATTAATCGTTTTGAGATTTATTTTGAGGCAAAAAAGGAATTTGTCTCGTTTTTTCCACATTGATTCCATAAAGTGCTTTATACTGTTTTCTATTCTAAATTTGCATTGACCAATATTCTTTACATTTCTGTCAATAAATCTAAATAAAAAGTGAGTTAAATAACTTCAAAATCTGAGAAAAAAGCATTATGAAAACTCTTGTAAAAATCCAATCACATTCATATATTCAAAAACTATTATAGTTATAGATATCTTACATAGTATTTTAGAAATCGGATAATTCAGCACGGTTCGTAAATATCATGATTTCAAAAATATCCGATATTTTCAAAATATTCAGCTTATTGATAACTATAAATATTTTCAGACCTAATTTAAATTAAAAACTAAAAAATATTGCATTTAGCATGAAAACTTAAAAAAAATATTCTAAAAACTTTTTTTTCACTTATGTAACAAAATTGGAGATAAACTAATTGATAACAAACACAATTTGCTTTTTACACTCACAAAAACAAAATTATGGGATTAATTATCAAGTTCCAGTAAATTTTCTGCTTTATACAACAAAATTATATACAAAATACTTTGTTTTTATTGAAAAATTTTAACATCTCTAACCTGTTGTGTAGTTTAAACTAAAGAAATCCAAAACCTTAAAAGATTGTAAAGAAGCAATAAATAACTTCTCTAAATTAGATAGTTTATCTTTCAATAGCTCATTAAATGTTCTCGTCTACAGAACAACAGAATTTATAACTGTTAAAAATACATTTGCACTTGTTTTGACTGAAAATATCAAAATATCATACGCAATATTTTGAAAATTGTTATCAAATATATGAAAATATCGAAAATATCAAACTTTTGAAAATAAATATCGAATACATATCATAATACATATCAAAATATATATCCATTGATATATATCTCCAAACCCTGCTTGTAAGCTTTATAAAATGAATATTGAAGAGGATTTTACGATATATAACAATAGCCGAAGCGTACTAACAAGGGAACCACTTTTGGTGTTGCTCGCAGCTAGCATTGAGACCTGGTGCATTTTAAAGCCTTATACTATGAAGTTTGAGAATCGATAAATTTTTTCTGTTAAAATAATATTTCTTGATTATACAGCAGCATAACTTTCTGAAAATGTAATTTTCGAGACCACTTATCGGACTATTAACATTGAAGTTTTTTAAAGAAAAGCATTTAAAAATAAAAATTAGTTAATAATAAGCATAAAATATTGAAAAAAAAATTAAAAATTCCTTCAAAAACCCACGAATTTGATTTTTAAAAATTGCAACTTCATATTCATATTTTTGGCGGGGAAACAGTTGGCGTTTATTTTCAAAAGTAGAGCTTTTCGGCAACCCTAGCCAAATGTCATAGCTGAATTTGTAATAGCTAGAAATTGCAATGTCCGACTTATTTCGCCACAGTAATTTTTCTAAATTGTGTAAAAATATTAATTTACTTTATGATTACTATTACCGAAGGACCATTTAATACAGCAACATTTCATTTTAAAGATTCGAAACTTTATTTCATTCGATTTCAAAAGAAAATAGTTTGCTTACTTTGTATTTCACTAAAAAATAGTTTTCAATGATCTTCGAAGCTTTTATAGAATTATATTTATTACTTATATATTTATCGTCTGCAGAGAAAAAAAAATAAAAACCTAATATTTGTTTCTTATGCTATCAATTATTAGAAAAAAAAATAGCAATCTGATATAATTCTAGTAATATGTTCTGTACATTTTCTCTTTGGATAAAGCGGGCGGAAAATTGTAGCGCCCTATTTGGCGACTTAACTCACTTTTGGCGTGAAATAAACAAATAAATATGTAATAATAAAAAAATTAAAAGTATAAAAAAGTATATAAAATATTATTTTAACAGAGAATTTTTTTCGGTTCTCTAACTTTTATGTATAGGGCTACAAAACGCAATATGTCTCGATGCTAGGCGCGAGCAACACCAAAAGTGGTTCCCTGGTCAAAAGAAATAATACATTACTAGAAGTGAGTTAGTCAATCTGTAGCTTTTCAACAACCTTCGAGTACCGAACTTCAATATGGATACAACCCCTAAAATAATACCGTTTTAAAATAATTAATTCCTACTAACCGTACGAATTTAATGCAAATTTATATTTAGGCTAATTAAAGGTTGTAGAGTTTATTTATGGTGTCAAAATTCGGTCTTGCTATTGAAAAAAAAACAAAGTTTTGGTTTGTTTTGATAGGTAGATACCCTCTAAGCAAATTTTATATGCATTATTTAAAATTAGACTTTATTTCCAATTGTTTGGTACCAGTAACTTTATTGTACGATAATAAGTTGCAGAGTTAGTAAGGGTTGTTTACTTTTTCTTCCACAACTGTACGTTAAAGAAAAATCTGTTTAAAGTTTGTGCCATAATATTGTACATACAGCTTTATGTCTGATTTATTTAAAAAAAAAATGTTTAAAATTTAACTTTTATTTTTCACTAAATTATAGGGTGAAATTACCCACTTATTGGAGAAATGCCCACATATCACATAAGTTTGTTACACTGTTTCTATATCGCTACAATTAAGTAAACAAATATTTAAAAACTTAAACTAACTTTAATAAAAGTGAACATAGGCTTATGAAACAGAAATCAAGCCTTTCCTTTGAATTATTGAGCGCTGTTACTTTGATTGTATCATATATTTCGGTTGTTTTGATAAATTTCTAATTGCATACCAACTAAATGCGTCGAGCCTAATAATTCGAACAAATGGAGCATTGTTTGAAATAAACAAATGAGAATGTGCTTGCGTTAAGAAAGTTCCGATTGTTTTTGGAAAAGATTTTAATTGAAATCAAGCAAGGAGTAGTTACTTGTATACAAACATTACACATTATAATCGAAACAAGAGGAATAACTTCGCGAAATTTTCGTGGAAGCACTGTGATAAAACTGGTAAATTTCACAATTTCCAACACTGTTCTTGAATGTATGACTGCAGTTGAATAAAACAGGATTGTAGAAATGGGAAGAAATAGCCGACATTTCACTGTTCTTTTGTCATAGATACTAGAGGTTTAATAATCATGAAAGTGATATTTTCTACATACATAAAATATTGGCAGTTTTAAATCATTTATTTCGTATTGAAGATTTCAGTTTGGTTGAAAATAACATGTGCTACATATCATTAATAAAGTTTCAAGCCCTTGAAGTTTGGCGTGGTCAGTAAGTGGAGGCTGCTGTCACACTGAGGGCCCGGGTTCGAGTCCCTGGGTAAGACATGGATGTAATTGTGAATGTCTCTTTGTAGTTATATAAATATATGTAATGGAAATATTGTTGTGACTTGTTGTTGTTTCTATGTATAATAAGGATCATTCGGGGCGACAGCCATTGTAGCTATAGGCCCAAAAGCAATCTCCCCTTCGGTGGACTTCAAATGTCAAATGTCAAATGCCCTTGAAGTTAAAAAAATTCTGGGATTTTATTTTTTTTTTTTTTTTTGCTAATATCATGCAGGGTTTTCTACCGAATTTAACGTCAGTGTCTCAAAATTAAACAGACTGCAGTAGAAATAATATAGTGCAATTGGAATGTAAATATATTAAAAATTTAATGAAATATGAGCATTTGCATGAAATATTTTTTATCTGCGCATGCGCGCACGATAAAACATGTTTTTTTTTTCTCATGATTTTATAGTCAACTTTATGGAGCAACGCATAAAAAAATGTCAGTCATATATCGGGAAATTTGAGAAAGATATCGGCAATAGAGTGAGCCAATTTTTAGGTGCTTTCTAAAAGCTGGTGAATGGTAAGGGATTTTCCACAAATTGTCATTTTTACTTTCTTCTATCTTTACAAGAAGAAAGTATTGGATTCGTGAAAATTTTCGACTCCCGGTTTTCGACGGATTTACACGTTTTAGAATGCTTAGAACACGATTTGATGGTTTTTAGAAAATGTCTGTCTGTGAGTCTGTCTGTCACTCCGTCACTCTGTCACTCTGTCACTCTGTCACTCTGTCACTCTGTCTGTGAGTCTGTATGTGACAAAAATTTTGTGGGCGCTCTATCTCAAGAACTAATGCACAGAATTTCACAAAACTTATTATTTAGTTATACCTTGATATAAACTAGACCTGATTAGTTTTTGGTGAAAATCGCCCAACAGGTGGCGCTGCTATGCGGCCTTTTTCACGATTTCTGCAATAGCTATATCTCAAGAACTACAGCACGGATTTTCATATAAAACCTCAGATTCAGTTAGTCCAGGATATAGTTTGGTGCTGATTACTTTTTTGTGAAAATCGCCCAACAGGTGGCGCTGCTATGCTGCATTATTCATGATTATCGCAATAGCTCTAACTCAAGAAAAAATGCACGAATTTTCATCAAACTTCAGATTTCGTTAGTCCCTGATATAAATTAGTGATGTTTAATTTTTGGTGCAAATCGCCCAACAGGTGGCGCTGCTGTGCTGCATTTTCACGATTTTCGCAAGAGCTGTATCTCAAGAACTATTGCACGGATTTTCATCAAACTTCAGATTTAGTTAGTCCTTGACATGAATTGACGTGTAAATTAGTGCTGTTTAATTTTTGGTGTAAATCGCTCAACAGGTGGCGCTGCTATGCTGTATTTTTTGCGATTTCCGCAATAGCTTTATCTCAAGAACTAACGCTTAGATTTTCAACAAACTTCAGATTCAGGTATACCTTGATATCATTTAGTGCTGTTTATTTTTAGTGTAAATCGCTCAACAGGTGGCGCTGCTATGCTACATTTTTCAGAATTCCCGCTGTAGCTCTATCTCAAGAACTAATGCACGAATTTTCATCAAACTTCAAATTCAGATATACTTTGATATGAATTGGTGCTAAATTCATGTAATTTCTTGTACTATTTAAATGATTTAATTGACGTGATTTATATAGAAGAAAGTTTTGTGATGGCCACAACATACTAGTTTATTATATGGCTTTAATCAACAAAGTTTGTACTTAATGGATGTCAACGAGTAGATTTAAAAGAAACGTTTAGATTTTGATATTTCTTTTTTCTCGGAAAAGGTTGGTTCTGGTTGTTTTCTAAGAAGAACTGAAGCATTAATAAACAAGTAAGAAAAAAATCATGCGTCAAGCATAGATTATGAAACACTTTCCAACACATTCAGAATAATGTAACAAAACTGCACCGTTTAAAAAAATTAAAATATTACGTTTAATTCAACCATATGGAATCGGATAATACACTTCAAAACCCAATTTCAGCTGCTCCCATCCACAATCGGAAATTATGCAAATTTTTTCAATAGCCCTGCATATGATATATAGATTTGAATCTATTAACTACATGCATGCCAAAATTTAGTTCACTTAAAAGATACATATACTTCAGTTGAAAATTTACCTTCAGCAATTTCCTCTAATAAGGAAAACGGTACCTGAATACTTTTGTGCAGCCCTGTATTTGAGGTATAGAATTTATATATAACGAGTAAGAGGCAAAAAATTAATTTAATTTAAAAGCGCATACCACATTTTAAACCGTACACTCCAGCATTTTTTACTCAAAGACAGTACGGTACTGTAACCGATTTCTTTTGTGTGTCCCTGTAAATGAATAAAAAATGCTATGAATACCCTGTTCTAACATAATCGTAGAGAAATTCAGTGATTTACATCAGTTTCAATACATTTTAAAATAGAATAATGTCATTAAAATTCTTTGCAAACGATTTTTACCCATATACCATAATGTAATGGAATACTTTTGAGTGCCCCTGTAAATGAACTATTAATCCTACATACTTCATATTCAATACCTAACATGCTTTGGTGACATTAAATAACCTTTACCAATTTCATGAAAAACCGAGTATATTTACGGGAGTTATATCGTGGACAGACAAACCGAATGCATAAACACTTTTCAACTTTGTTGGAAAGTGTTAAAAAATTTTTTAATTAAAAAATGGCAATTTATGGAAAACCCCGTATCATTTAGTTGTTTTTAGAGAACACCTAAAAATCACCTCATTCAATCTCCGAAAACTTTCTGAATTTTTATGATATTTGAGTGGCTTTTTTTCATGAGTTGCGGCATAGGATGAAATCGCAACCTATCAGCCCAAAATCAAAGCCTAGGAAATCACGAAAAAAAATATTTGTTACCGTGTGCGGATGCGCAGATAAAAAATATTTCATACAACTGTTCATGTTTCATCAAATGTTTAATATACTTAAATTCCAGTTGCACTGTATTATTTCTACTACGTTTTGTCAAATTTTCCGAAACTGGCGTTAAATTTGGTAGAAAATTCTCAATGATATAAACAAATGCAAGTAAGCACAACATGCAAGATTTTTTTGAACTTCTTAAGAAAATCGATATATCTCCATGAATATACGTGCTATTCTTACACAAATGAATACAAATATTGTGCAATGTCCGTATATTCGTAATCTATAGCGATAGATCATTTCGTGCAATTTATTTTACAGGGTGACCCTAAATATTATTATTTTTCTGTGATATTTTGCTGGCCCCCAAATTGTCCCTCTGATCAATTCGTCCTTGATAAATATGAAGTCAAACATATTCTTCATAATCATGAAGTTCCTTGAAAATCCGAGAAGCATATCTTTAAATGTTCGACAAAATGTCAAATTGAAAGTTTTCAGTGATTATAGTGCATATTTTAATAGTTAGTGTATATTTTAATAGTTTTCTCGTTACAAAAAACATTGAGTAACCAACATAAAATTAGTTATTAACTATTTTAATGCTTTATAAACAGCAAAATCAAAATTAAAAGAAAAAGAATCACCAAGGCATTTTCTTTCTTGTAACATAAAAATCTATTAATATTTCTTCGAGAAAAGTTAAAAATATTCAGTATTGACAGAAATTTGAAAATATGTTTTTTAACCAAAATTTCAAATTCATACCGCAATTTCTGAAAAAAGACTTTTTACCTTAGATGATCACTCAATATCTCCTAATAAATAAAGCATAACATACTATTCTTTATTTCTGGTATGAACTTGAAATGTCTGAATAAAAATGAAGGCCAAACTAGCAACTACACTGCTCAAACAAATTAGGAGAGCAAACGAAAAAGTGAAGATAATAATGCGAGATAGTCATGTATGGGTATAAAATGGAGAGTAACATGTGTATCGCTGCGCAATACAGAAAAAAAGACGCAAAAAAGCAAGAGAGCTTTAATTCTTTGAAAAGATGGATAAAACGTGAAAAGACGCCTTAGGGTAACAATTTGCTTACATGTAAATGACAAAAAAGTTCTGTTTAGGAATTATACAATGTAATTAATATAGCGTATGATCCCCTCGAGCAGATAAAACTGTCGCATACCTGTTTTCCATGGATTCGACGACATTATCGATAAGTCTTCGGGGAGTATTGTACCACTTATAAAGAATTGCAAACTCCAAGTCCCGGACAATAAAAGGAGGCCTCAGAATCGCTGCAATGTGTCGTACGAGTGTGTCCCAAACATGCTCGATCGGATACAGGTCAGTAGAGTATGTTGGCTATTCCATACGCTGTATTGTTTCAATTTTAAGGATGTTCTTCACAAGACGAACTGTGTGCAGTCTGGCATTATCATTCATGGAAAAAAGGAATCACCAATTGATTCTACATAAAATACGAAATGAAGTCTCAGTATCACGCCTGTATAACTTCGGAAACGTCAAAGTCTCATTCCAAATCATATGCAGGCCCGTACGTTCACCTACGCTGATTCCAGCCCATACACCAACCCACATCGTCTGTAATGTGATATTTCAGGAACGAATGTGGGATTATTTTGAGTGACCCTTTTTCTCCATGCCAAAACACAACGGTGTCACATTCAGACTGAATCGGACTCATCTGTAAACAGAATTTGACTCCAACAACTTTGCCTCCAAACTCGATGTTCAGTTGCCCACCTTCTTTAGGCCACACAATTGCTTGAAATCAACGGAATACAGACCATTGGCTTATGCGCATAGAGACCACCCTGATGAAGCTTATTTAGGACTGTTTGTCTGGCCACCCATCGTCCTGTGACCAGGAACAACTGTGTTTGCAGCTGAGTGACATTGCCCGTTTTGCCTCAACGAGCTGTTAACAGGATATATCTGTCATCCTTTACTGTGGTAGCACATGGCTGACCTTGCCTTTGTCGATGTCTATCATTCCATGTGTCTTGGAATCGATTCCACACCCTTGCATTGACACTTCTTGCGACTTTAACAGCGTCCTCTACACTTCGTTGTGTTTCCCCGAATTCAACTGTCCCGATAACACGCCAACCCATGTATTTCGGTAAATCACATTGTTGTGACATTTTCAAGTCGCTGTTTCTCAAAACACAAGCTGAGCAATTGAATTTTACAACTGAGACAGTGAAACAGACGTTTCTGCAAAACCCCGATTTCTGCACTTATCGCCTGTTTCTAGTTTATGACGTCATAAACTTTGATTTGCATGTGAAGTTTTCTTCATCTGTTTCTTACTACGCTTTAAATTATGGATGTTTTATTTTACGTTACTTATCGGTGTAAATATTTGCGTAATTTTGTTAAAACCATGTGCTCCCCTAACTGTTTTGAAAAGTGTATGTCTAGCTGTAGTACAATAGTTGTACTACAGTATAATAATTAGGATAGAGAAAAATTAAGGAAAGCGCCTTTATCTCGAGAGATAGAAGACGAACCGATTAAAGATATAGGAAAAATTGAAAGATTTCGTATTGGATAATTCGAGACAAGGAGGCGGAGCCTCTTGGGAAATCCAAGACTTAAGATAACTATAAGAGATTGATAGAATATGACTTATATTATTAAGTAATAATGAGAGAAAAAAGACTAAAAAGTAAACAAAAAGTGAGTTCAAGAGAAAATTAAAGGTTTACACTGAAAACTGATGATATACCCAACACAGTTGGATGAAGTAAAAAGCTAGATGTTAAGTTAGGCTGTCTATTACAATAAAAAAAGGTCCAATTTTCCTGCCATACATTTTTAATTATAAGAATAAATTCAAGTCTAGCAAACTTTATAGAAGTAAAGTAAATAACTAAATGGAATTCTTTTCTCAATTTTTATATTTTAAGGAAAAGGAAAAAACACGAAACTATTAAAACAAGTAAATATATAGATAATATAAATTTAATTTTATTATTAAAATGACAGTGTTGTCCATTATACTATAAAGTTTGTATTCAACAAGATTGTATTAAAGATAGAATCTTGTTAGTTTTGGCATATTTTTAAATTTAGTATTAATTCGCTATCGACGGGAGACGAGTAATCTCATGTTTATTCAAAGAACATGGCTGAGTAAGGAACTATCTTCTACATCTATCCTACAGAAGTCCCTAAAGGGATTTTGTGCCATTGATCCCCAATCAACGAACGAACCAACCATCTGCCTTTCAGAAAAGTTATTTATATCATGTTGTCCGAATTTTTACTTTCATCTATCTTTACAACAAGAAAGAATTGGATTCGTGAAAATGTTCGACTTCTGGTTTTCGACGGATTTACACGTTTTAGGGTCAGAAATCCGGAAAAATCTGTTTTCACAACATATCTGTCTGTGACTCTGTGAATCAGTGTGTGGCATAAATTTTGTAGGCGTTCTATCTCAAGAATTAATGCACGGAATTTTATAAAAATTCATATTAAGGTAGTCCCTGATATAAATTGGTTCTGAATAATTTTTGGTGTAAATCGCCCTACAGGTGGCGCTGCTGTGCTGCATTTTGCAGCATTTCCGCAATAACTCAATCTCAGGAACTAATGCACAAATTTTCATCAAACTTCGCATTCAATTAAATGCTGATACAAGTTGTCACTGATATGGTTTGGGTTTTAATCGCCCAACAGGTGGCGCTGCTGTGCTGGATTTTTCAGGATTTTCGCAATAGCTCTGTATCAAAAACAATTGCACGGATTTTCATGAAACGTCAGATTCAGTTAGACGTTGACATACGTTGTTGCTGATTAGGTTTTAGTGTAAATCACCCAACAGCTGTGCCGCATTTTGCAGTATTCACACAATTTTAGCGATAGTCCTATCTCAAGAACTAATGCACGGAATTTCGTTTTTTTCTTTTTTTAATTCTCATGATGAGCATAGATTGCTATTTAATTCTGGGACTACCTTAGCGAATTTTGAAACAGTAATATGTTTGAGATAGAAGAAAGTTTTGGAATTGGCACATCCGATATGTTTGGATTGTAAGACATTTTATATTAAATCCGTACATTGACAGATATTTACGGATGCATTAACTTCAGAAATCTGTATATGAAACAAATTTAAGAAAGACGTTAAAAAGAGGGGGGGGGGGTGATTCTACTGTTTGAAAATCCAGGTTTCACAAAGGTGTTGCCACATCTGGCGTATTTCTTATTCATATATTAGGAATAATAACGAGAAAGTTTGGATACTTATTTTTTTTATATATGTGTAATGATAGGTGTTTCGTAAATCTATATTAAAAAAATATTCGAATTTTTCTCGTTTCAATTTGGGAAATCTGAATAGAAAATAAGCCAAATTTAACAATACGGACCATTGTTAAAACCACTGAGCTCCATACAGACCGGGAGACGGCAGCACATACAATCACCTCATCGAGTTCACGGATGAAATTCTAGGATTAGTTAAATCTTGATTCGCATATTAAAACGCAATCGGTCTGCCAAGTCATATCTTGGTGGAAAACACCGGAAAACACGTTTTTAGTTGTTGACTCGTAGGTTTACACTTGTGTTTTCCTGCACCCAAAGGAATGAAAACATGGAGGGCTGGGAGCAGTAAAACACAATGATAAACCAACGAGTCAGACGCTAAAATCGGGTTTTCAAGTGTTTTCCACCAAGATACACTGGCCTCCAAAAGTTAAGGTACAGGGACTGGATGCTTTCGATTGCACACGTTTTGTCGAATATCTGCAAAAACTATTGGCCAATTGTTCTTGAACTTCTTGGATGAAAAGAACATGCTTGATTTCATATTTCTTGGAGAAGATTTAGTCGGGCCGACAATTAGGGGGCTAATAATAAGTTTAATAATAAAATAATATTTGCGATTAGCTTTGCTACAGAAAATGTTGGGAATGGTTTGTCACTGTGTTAAATGACTATTTGGGTCCTGTTCAACTTTTGTGTGCATTTGTGCAAGCATAGCACTCATATTCATGAAGATGTTATTGTGCCTGTGATAAATTCAAAAGTTTTTTGCTTATAGCATACAGAGTTATCAACTAAATTTAACACAATTTTCCGAAAACTTGCCAAAGAATAGTAGCAACAGTATACTGCAATTAAAACATGAATATATTGCATATTTGATGAGATATGGGCATTTTTATGAGATAATTTTTAACTGCGCGTGCGCGGAGGATTTCAAAATTTTTATCTCATAATTTGGTAGTCAGTATTTTGGGGCAACTTATATAAAAAGTCCAGTCAAATATCGCGAAAATTCACAAAGATAGGGTCGATATAGTGAGTTGCTTCCTAAAAATAGCTTTATTATAAGGGATTCAATCAGCTCACTACATCTTTATAAGTTTTCACAGCATTTGACTGGATTTTATATTGAAGTTGCCCCAAATTACTGACTACCAAATTATGAAATAAAAATTTTGAAATCTTCCGCGCATACGCAGTTAAATATTATCTCATAAAAATGCCCATATCTCATCAAATATTCAATATATTCATGTTTTACTTGCAGTATACTGTTGCTTCTATTCTTTGGCAAGTTTTCGGAAAGTTGTGTTAAATTTGGTTGAAAACTCTGTATGCTATAAGCAAAAAACTTTTGAATTTTTCACAGACACAATAACATCTTCGCTAATATGAGTGAAAAGCTTGCACAAATGCACACTAACGTTGAACAGGACCCAAATAGTCATTTAACGCAGTGACAAACCATTTCCAGCATTTTCTGTTGCATAGCTGATCGCAAATATTATTTTATTATTAAATTTATTATTAGCCCCCTAATTGTCGGCCCGACTAAATCTTCACCAAGAAATATGAAATCAAACATGTTCTTTTCATCCCAGAAGTTCAAGAACAATTCGCCAATAATTTTTGTAGATATTCGACAAAATGTGTGCAATCGAAAGCATCCTGTCCCTGTACCTTAACTTTTGGAGGACAGTGTATATGACTTGGCAGACCGATTTCGTTCCAATATGCGAATCAAGATTTAACTAATCCTAGAATTTCATCCGAGAACTCGATGAGGTGATTGTCTGTTCTGCCGGCTCCCTGTCTAATACATAACAAGAGTTCTGAGTCGGCACACAGTGGGATGTTTTGACGATCTAGGTGGACAAAATTATTTCGTTGAAGTTCAATTAGTTTTTACTGTTTTTTTTTAATGCAACACTAATAAAATACTCAAACGATCATAAATATTTGGTTATTTAACAACAATGTCTTAAAATAATAATACAAGGTGCCCACTAAAGACCGTTTACACCCCTTTAACTGCCGAACGACTGCATCTACATACATAAATATGGTTGAGACCGCTTACAGTGCTACCTGGTACAAAATGGCGGCATTAGCGTTCCTATTGCGATAACTGTTCGAAATGTGGGATAAAAGGGAATGACAACACCTTGTGAACATGGATGCTAAAGGAATCTCGTTTTCGAGATAGGAATACTAATTCAGCTGTTCTGCACCAGGTGGAGCTGGAAACGGTTTCATCTGGTAGCGCATAGCCACTTTAGTATACCTAGACACCACTTATATGACTATAGCTGCAACCCTTCGGCAATTAAGAGCGTGGGAAGGACTTTAGTGTGCACCCTATATAATGCATTACAAATAATGCGTTAAACATACTTATTTCACAATTAAAAATAAATAAAAAACAATTTAATGCACACATGTAAGTTAACATTTATTTCTTTTTTGTATTTTTTTTCTACTCAGAATTGCTCGAGAAATTCGTTTAGTCATTTTGAAAAATATTTTTTTTAAATAAAATCATATAATTATTTTTTAATGTTCTGTGGTACTCTGTAAAATATATAAATGCTACCAAAATTATTTTCGGTTGAAAAAATGTTGTTGAGTGAATTTATAACCTATATAAATTTTATTCAATTTGTAATAAAATTTCTGCATATAGACGGTAATGTATCCGAAATTTTTATGTGTCCCTGTAAAAGAAATACAACTATTATGTATTTTGTTTTCAATTTAAAAAATGCTAATTTGTATCTCAATAACCTATAGTAATTTTGTTCAAATTTAATTAAAATTCCTGCTTTTTAGCAACATTTTTTCCGCGATCTTTTGTGTGGCCCTGTAAGAAATGCATAATTTCTACGTTCGTCAAATTATAATTTAATAGAATTGTCATCGGAGAAACACATGTAGGCAAAGTTTCAGCTCAATCAGATAATTGAAAGTGGTTTAAAATTGTCTTGCAAGATTTGAACTAATCTTTTATGTGGCCCTGTAAAAAAAAAAAAGCGTTAATGCTACGTTCCATAAATTATAATAATATTGCATTGTCATCAGAACTACATATCCTGAGCAAAGTTTTAGATCAATCCGATTATTGAAATTGGTTTAAAATTAACTTGCAAGTTTTAATCGAAATTTTTGTGAAGCCCTGTAGGAAAAGTATTCTAAACAAACTCCTACGTACTTTAAATTATAATAATATTGTATTGTCATTCAAATTACACAAGTTTTCATTGTTTCGGCTCAATCGGAAAATTAAAAGTCGTTTAAATTTGACTAGTAAGATTTGAACTAAACAAACATACAGGATGTTTCACAAAGGACCCCTAACTTTAAAAATCAATAACTCGGAAACGGTGATAGATAGAAACATGAAACCAGTGGTATGTTTAATAAAAAAATCGTAAGAATCTTATACATCAATCTCAAAATTTAGTTCAAAATAGCCCCGACAGATGGCGCTAAGAGCGTTAAGAATCCTTGGACGTGTTCAAGATGAACACGCACCGCGCGCGCGCGAGCTCAGGAGACAGGAACATGGAGTGGGTCTTTATAGTAGATGGAATAAATGTTCAGTACGTTCAGGAAAGGATCTTGGATTTGATTAATTATTGTGAGAATTATAAAGATAATCTGCTGCAAATGAAAGGTGGGCTAGATAGCTGAATGGACAGAGCATTGAACTCGAAACTAGGGGTTATGGGTTCGAATCCTCCGCGCCCCAAATTGTGTTTATGATTTTTTCAATTTATTGGTTGCTTTATATTTTTCATAATAAATAAGATATTTTGATAAAGATAAATTTTTACGTTAATAATACAGAAGCACATGTGAGTTTTTATCGAGACTAGGATGCAGATCATATTTTACGGTGTTAAAATCAACATGGAAAATATTATAAAAATAAAATCTAATAGATGTACATTATTTTAACTAAAAATATCTGAACAAATATCTTCTAGAAGAGATAAAATATACGGGTTTTGTCGTCTAGTTTTGTAGTGAATAAAGTATGATTAGAATGTTTATAAATTTTCAAGAATGTTTATAAATTTTAAAAAATATGATCTGCATCCTAGTCTTGATAAAAACTCACATGTGCTTCTGTATTATTATAAAAATTTATCTTTATCAAAAATATCTTATTTATTATGAAAAATATAAAGCAACCAATAAATTGAAAAAATCATAAACACAATTTGGGGCGCGGAGGATTCGAACCCATAACCCCTAGTCTCGAGTTCAATGCTCTGTCCATTCAGCTATCACCTTTCAACTCACCTTTCATTTGCAACAGATTTCTTTATAATTATCACAATAATTAATCAAATCCAAGATCTTTTCCTGAACGTACTGAGCATTTATTCCATCTACGATAAAGACCCACTCCATGTTCCTGCCTCCTGAGCTCGCGCGCGCGGCGTGCGTTCATCTTGAACACGCCCAAGGATTCTTAACGCTCTCAGCGCCATCTGTCGGTGTTATTTTGAACTAAATTTTGAAATTTATGTATAAGATTTTTACCATTTTTTTATTAAGCATACCACTAGTTTCATGTTTCTATCTATCACCGTTTCCGAGTTATTGATTTTTAAAGTTAGGGGTCCTTTGTGAAACACCCTGTACATACATGCACTGCAAATTAATATGATGCTTGTTTATTAATAAGAACTTAATGATCTGCAGACATCTGCAGAAATTTTTTTAATTTTTCAATACTTTAGGAATGGCACTTTGATTTTAAAAAAATGCTTATTGCTGAATAATGCTGAGTAATATGTTAAAAGGCAAGATGAAATTTGTAAACAACATCAAGTATAATCGAGAATTACAACCTTTGGAAAAAACGGTTAACCCCTCGAGGGCGGAGGGATATATTTTATCCCACCTACGATTCATGAAGATTTGCACCAGAAAAATGTTATGAAATTTTACTTTTCTAACTTTGGTGGAAAAAAGTCGTAAAATTGCCTTTCCCTATTTTTAAATAAAATTTTTCTAAATTTCGGGTGGTAATTCAGCATTACACAAAAGCAATTGCTTGCCCCTCAATGGGTTAAGCGGGTTTAATATAGCTTATTTTCAAACAAAAATAGGTTCAATCTGACCTTGACAAACCTGTGACATATGTTAAGCAATCTCGTTCTTTCAAATAAAACAGAATAGTCATCACGTGCTTTCAAACTCAGAGAAAGCTAGTGCAACTTTTGAAACATCCCCCAAACCAACTGCACAAATGGCTTCTTTACGGTCATAATTAATCGACACCTCTGATTTTTTTCGACAAAACTCGTACTAATCTCAAAAATACAAACATTCAGCTACCAGAACACGCGGTTTTGTTAAATTCCGAGATAATCGGAAAAATGAATTTTGTCCACCTTCAGGGTCGGCGAACCTATGGCATGCGTGCCCATTTCGGCACGCGAAAAAATAATTTTGCCACGGCACGGCATTGATTATGTCTCTAAATCAGGATACAGTGCTTTTACGCAAAATACACGAATTTAGACGACCTGATTTAATTCTAAATTCGTTTAATTGGAAATTGAAGAATTTTAATCTTATTCAATATAGTTCGAAAATTTATCAAATAAAGAAAATATTTGAAAACTACCAAAAAGGAAATATTATTTTATGTATTAATAAAAATACCGATGATAAATTGTGGCAACTTGAAAATCAATTTGAGAACTATTTAAATCTGCCTTTTTATCATTTTTTTAATAAATCCTACTATTTATACCTGTGAATCATTATTTTCTCAGATGAATAATATTAAAAATCAAATATAGAGCAGTTGCCAGATAAATCCATTTTAGTTTGCATTCTGTTAAAATTAACTGAGCCTTAAATTGATATTAATTATTTTTCATCCAAAATACAACACAATTAATCTAGTGCTCGCGATTATACGTATCATACGTATAAAACGTATCATACCTATTCGGAATTTTGGATAGGTATAATATGGTAAGAACGGTTCTCTACGTATATGTTTTATACCTATTATACGTATAATCGCGAGCACTAAATTAATCACATAATTTTATTTTTATTAATTTCTAAATATAAGTGTTTATATAATTATTTCAGTGTAATACTTACATGTATGTTAGTAAAAATTTTAATAAGTAATTTTCAAGTAGTTTTGATTCATTATTCAATTTATTATTTCAATCCACTAAATTTATTTTCTAGTTGGCACGTCAAGGTCATGTAATTATTTTTTGAAAAAAATTGGCTTGCGACTATAAAAAGGTTCGCCAACCCTGACCTAGATCATCAAAGTGTCCCACAGTGCGGCGGTCAGAAGCTTGCAAAGCGAAGGTAAAAAATATATCCATGTTGTCAGTGTTAGATGATAGTATTCTCATTTACTATTATCCTAATTTCTTCTTCTCCAATTAAACCATACCTATCAATTTATTAAATATTTCTCTAATCATGTAAGGGTATGTGATCAACAGTATTTTTGGGATGAATGCGAACTAAGATTATCGTCACTGTACACTGTTAAAAATTTCGTGCAACTTTGAACCAAAATTTGGTGCTCAGCAGCTATCACCAGCTGCCACCATAGGATGGTTCAACCGAAGCTCCAAATATTGGAACGAGATTTCACCATCTCATTCGATAAAATGGAACTATGGTTCAACCGAAGTTCCAAATCTTGGAGCGACATTTCACCATTTCATGCACTGTAAAAAAAAAAAAATCTGTGAAGTTACTAAAGTTTTTCTAGGAAACTTGGATTCCTAGAACTTTTCATGTAACGGCAACAACAAAATTTCATGTAACAGACACACTTTTGCGCCGAAAATCAAAAAATCTGTAAGGTTACTAAGAATTTTTTTGGAAACTGGGATTCCGAGAACTTTTCATGTAACTCCAGCCAGGGTTACAAATAAAAGTTTAGTAAGATTACTGAAATTTTAGCAGATTCATTTGTAAAGTTACAGATTTTTGTAGCTTTACAAAAACTAGTTTTGTAGATTTGCAGCTTTTTTCGTACAGTTACAGGTGAAAGTTTAGTAAGCATGTAACTTTACATCTGTAGAACTACAGATTTTTTTTTTACAGTGTGGGGGCAGCTACTAAGCACCAAATTTCGGTTCAAAGTAGCACAAAATTTTTAACAGTGTATCCTTCCGCGCTGACAGCTGGAAATCATGTCGGGAAATAGGAAGACATATCTCCTGTTACATATGAATCTCAGTGATTAAAACAAACAAGGAAAATATATTTTGTTACTCTTGCATGTCATAAATCCTTATACGCAGCTGTAAAATTCAAGCGTACATTTTGTAAAAAACGACAAAAAAAAAAAGACAAAAAAAAAGAATGAAAAAGAAAACTGCCCAGTTAAACTGATAGCATTGAGCTCACGGGCTATTCACACTAATTGTCTCTTATACTTTTGTTTCAAATAATAATGCCCCTCAAAAAATAAATTAAGGGTGTGATTGCCCCTCCCCCGTTTCCCCTCTTTATACTTAACCAATGAGCCTCTAAATGTCATCAGGGTAGCGCCTTATTAAAATAAATCGGTATACCAAATTTGAAGCAAATCGGATAGAAAAACCCATCTATCAAAATAAAGGGAGTATTAGACCCTCGTCCCCCCTCCCAGTATATTTAAACAACGAACTTTCAAATCTAATCAGGGAAGCGACTTATCAGAATAAACCGGTATACCAAATTTGAAGGAAATCGGATAGAAAACCAGTTTATCTAAATTGAGAGGGTGTATTAGCCAGCCGTTCCACCCTTTAGACTTAAACAATGAACCTTCAAATCTAATCAGAGAAACTCTTTATCAGAATTAACCAGTATACCAACATTTGAAGGAAATCTGATAATTCTGCATGAAAAACACATTTATCTAAGTTAAGGGGGGATTAGCCCCAGTGGGCCCCAATGGGCCCCAAAAACTAATCAGGGAAGCGCCTTATCAGAATGAACCTAGAAAAAAATTGAAGCAAATCGGATATATCTATCAAGAGTTATTGCGTTACGTACGTACGTACGTACGTACGTACATACATACATAAAGAACCGGCGGGCACATTAGCTCTCAGGTTTTGATAGTCTGTGTGCTAAAAAAGGAAAGCGTGTTATTATTTTTTTTTTTACTTATACTTAAGTACTCGGATCTATTATATGCAATAATTTTTTTTCAAATAATGCATTTTGTTTATTTTAATTGTTTTATTTAATCTTTCATAAATTAAAATCATAATAAAAAAAGCAGAACAGCGCCTTCAAAATTTTGCAATCCAGAGATTAGGCAAAAAAACATCTTTATTTTTAATAATGAAAAATTTGTTTTATCATAAGTTTTAATCATTCTTTTAATATATTCTCCTCTATATTTTTTTAGTCACATTAATCCGTGAAGGATTACAACCAAATTTATGGTAGATTACAAGACAATATTTTTTAAGACCAACTAAAAAATATTAGATAGTGTTCTAACGTAAGTGAAAAAAATTATTTTTTCATCAAAATCTTTTATTTACTGCTGAAGGTTAAAGCATTAATATGGACTCTAGTAAACAGGAAAATATTTAGAGTACAAAATTAATTTTTAAACCGATATTCCTCTCTGCATTTAGTTTTAATTTCGTACTCAATTTAAATTTGAAGTTTATATGTTGTGGCTGTTAGCAGAAAACAAGTAAAAGTAAAGCGAAAAATAAGATATAATTTACGAAACAATAAAACTTCTAGATAAATCTCTTTTAGTAAAAAATATAGTAAGTTACATTAAAATGGTTAATAAAAAAACATAAAAAGCCAAGTAATGGAAAATGTGCCGTGTCGGTAGCTTTTACTTATTCTCGTTAAGATTAGCATCCACTTATATTTTTTCATATTTTTAACATAGTTAGAAAGTGTTTATAATTTCGGTTTGTCTGTCCGCTTGTCCACCTTTCCATCTGTCCTAGCTCTAACTCTATTAAATGTGCTCCAATTGTATTGATTTTTCTGTATGTTATTGATACTCACTATAGCACGATCGGTATTCAAAATGAAGTGTGTAGCATTTTTAGTTCATTTAGAGGGGCGGTCAGAAGTTTGTCTATGGGAAAAAAATATTTCAAATTTATTTTAATGATGTTAGACAATTTGAAACATAATGAAATTGATATCAATTTATGTAGTGCATTCATCATATTAATCATGCATTCTGAAGAATGTGGGTGGCAAAGCATTTACTATTCATTTTTAGGGCCACACAAAAGGAATCCTTTAATAATGGTCTACGGGAAACTATTTGCAGCTTATTTTAGTTCTGTTACACAATTTCAAATATAATGAAAATGATATACATTACTGAGGCTTACTACAAGATACTTGTTGTATAACATGATATGCATAGCATTTATCTTTCTTTACAGCAACACACAATGGATTCGGATAGAGTACTGTATCTGAAGTACACTGCCGATTAACTACAAGTGCTGAAAATGCGATTTCATTTACGGTATGCGCATTTAACTAAATTTTTTCTCAGTATGTGGTGTGTATAGATGCTGTACATCATTATACAGAGTTACACAAAGAATTTGCAAGCAATGCGGATTATCAGCGTGAATGTCTTAAAAGTAGCTTTTAATTGAGTTATACACTTGGTTTTCATTTGGTTATTTGGAAGTATTAACTTTCGTCCCAATTATCATTATTTTATTTAAACACATATGTAAAAAAAGCAATTTTCTTACCTGCTCTGTTGTATTTCAATATTTTAGACACCGTCTTTTCATAACATTTTTGCAATTTCGAATTAATCCGAAATAGTTTGAGAAAACTCGGAAAATGTTTGCTTCAATTCATAAAACTTTAGAAAAAATGCACTTATAATTATGTTGTATATTTTAAAATATATATATTATACTCTCATAAAGTTATATGTTATTAAAATTTATAATTTTATACATTTTTTTAAATCCATATTTAATGTTCTAAAAACATAAAACGGAACTAATAATGTTTTTAAAAGTTACGAGTATAACTCTAAAAAACTCTATAGTACTATGTACTTTAAAACACAGGCATTAAAAAAATATTATGGCATTTTCAGGGCAACTTTAGATAAATGTAAGAAAAGCTTTTTTGAATTAATACTTTTGATTTTTTCTAATTTATAAGTATTTTTTTAAAAATGTGTAATAACAACACTGCAAATTCGTGAAACCCTTTTGCAACACTACCTGAACATAATAATTAACACTTCTAACTAAACTAACTTTCAATTGTGTTGTGAATGCGTTGCGAATATGTTGTGCCAAATAAAAAGATTTTGCAAAAAGTGTTGTTAAAAATTACAAGAGGATTCAAAACACTCACTTTTAAAATTGTGTTACAAATGTTTAATAAATAATATGTTTTAAGGTGTGTGTGTGTGTGTTATTTTAAAGGTACCATGTAGAAAGTGTTTTAAAAGTGTTTTACATCTGTTGTTTTATAGTGTTCTAAATTGTGTGGTGTTTACAATGCGTTGTTATTTTGGTGACAAAGTGTTGTGCAGCACAACACTATTGTAAGAAAATATTTTCATCAACACAATTAACAACACTATTTTTAGAACACACTTTAGATAGCAACACTTTTGCAACATATTAAGAACACATTTCTAGATAGCAACACTTTTGCTCCATATTAAGAGCACAATCACAACACAAAAAATAATTTGTATATGTAGTTTTCTAATTCACAACACATTAATGTGTTGTTAATTTGGTGACAAAATTGTTGTAAAATGTGCTTATTTTTGTGTTTGAGAATTTGCAGTTGAAACGAGTAAACAATGAAAACAAAAAACTTCTTAAATAGCTGTAATAGCTTAAATAACGTTTTAGATAATAATAATAATAAAATAATAATAATAATAATAATAATAATAATAAAACTCTTTAAGTTTTTGTATACACTAATACAGAAATTTAAATTATAAAATTATTGAAAATATCAGAAGAATAGTCTTTCTACATAGTCTTTCTCGAGAACTTATTGTTACGTCCACTGTTATTTGAGAAAGGGTAGCGCAATTTCAGAAAGAACAACTTTTGTTTTTAAATAAACACTTTACTTTATTTACAAATAATTAGAAAATAAGTTAAAATAGGTATAAAAATATTAATAAATGTAAGTCCGTACGATTTTTAACTTTAGGAATAGAATAATCATTGCCACACAAGATTCTGCGATTAACTAACACGATGTCAAGTCTATCTAAGTTATAATCTAGGTATTGGGCTTCAGTAAATATCAAACTGTCTAACTCTCAAAGTCAAACAAAAACTAGGTTGTATAACATTCAAAATTTGAAGGGGAAAAAAATAGATGTCATATTACGAGATTACGGTTAAAAATTTTTAAACAATCAAATATTGTTTTTATGATTAATATACTATATATGCATCCTTAAATTTTTAGTACGCACTAAAATATTATCAGAAAAAATTTAAATTACAAATTGTGAATGGAATATTATTTTATATGGAATATTTCAATACCTTAAAATAAGTAAAAATTAGGGAATATATTTTCAAATAAAAATTGAGTTTTTATTCTATTGCTATACCAACATATTTTTATTCTCACAATATGCATGTTTGAAACTTCTAGATCTGTACCTGTTTATTAATCTGATATAAGTTTTTGATTTAAGGTCCCATATTGCTTACAAACCCTTACATTTTATCGAAAAAAACAAACATACTACAGTGTTTATTTTATTTTTCTTTAGTTTTGGGTACATTTAACTATATAAATACTCAAAACTAAAAGTAATTTCTATAAATTTCAGGAATTGTAACACAACAATTTCACTAGGCGAAGAATATTAAAGTTCATCTCTTACATACACCTCTTCTGAATATGCAACTTTATTTTAAAAATAGAATTTTGAGAAAACTGGAATTTATATTGTTTCATAATTTCTTTACAACGAGAATTTTTTTTACTTTTTACGTACTACATCGCAAAATTTCCCCCCTAACCAGCTGATATACATATATTTTTTTATTTAATTTAGCTTAATATTTTTATTTAATCTAATATCTAAATGATTTATCAGCGATATATGAGTGACTGTATTGTTCTTATTAAGAGAGAAGAAATAAATCAGGATTGGATTTATCTTGTTGATCACATTCATTTTTATTTAAGAAAAAGTTTATTTCCTTTCATGTATCTCGACAACTCATTCTTTTTTCTTTAATTTTTCAGCAATAACATTAGTGAAAAGTAATACTAAAGTAGTAGTAGAGCTGAAAATTTTCATATGGAAACTGATTTATATCTTACAATTTGGTTTGGTTTAAAATTAAGCTGTTTTGCTTTTAAATTCTTTTACAAATCTGTTTCTTTAAAGTAAATTGAAAATACTCTTTAATAATAAATGCAAAAATTATCTGATCTTTTGCATGCGTGCAGCAAATGGTTTTCATGCTATAGTATGTGTTTAAAATGATGAAATGAAATTCCTTTGGAATAGCTAGAAGAATTAATGCGTTACTAATTAGTTTAATGCCAAATCCTTTTCAAAAACTAAGAATAAAAATAAGACATAAAATGATCATATGAAAAAAAAAAATAGTAATAATAACATCTATTGTCAGGAAGAGAAAGAGAGCAATGCGAATAAAAGGAAAAACACAGGGAGAGCTTGAACGATGGGTGCCAGTGACGTCACGAACTGGACGATCTACTGCGCATCTCGCTCGTGGACCCTACCGTGTATTCTAAGTACCGTGGTTTTAACTATGTTTTAACCTGAATTAAATTTTAGCTTAATATGTAGCACATATAAAAATCTGTTAGTAATATACATGACTGTAAAAAACAAATCAAGTATAAAGGTATATACAAAAATTAGACAAACATGCATACAATAAATACAATAAACCCAACTGGAGGGAAAAATTAGCCTGAGCCAGGAATCGAACCTGGGACCAGAGCGTTTTAGGCTGTTGCTCTAACCATTGAGCCACTCCGGTCGATACCTGCGATCATAAATGAGTTCCAACTCTCAATAGTGTGAGATATCTTTTTTTCTTTTTTCTTTTCTTTTTTTTTTTTTTTTTTTTTTTTTTTTTTCAAGTGAAAGGTTCTTTCACTTGCTGTCGCGACTAACTTGGTAGTTTAATTGGGCCTTGTTTAAAGAAAAAAAAACAACAACAAAAAAAAAAAAAACCCTGAAAATAAGAATATTACTTTTTAGGGCGGAGATATCCGCTGGGATGGTGTGTGTTTAGCTTTGTTCTTTTTTGTTTTATTGAGAGATTGTATCTGTTTTCTATTAACCATATGATAACTGATTTGCCCTTGTTTTGTACATGTTTATTGTTTACTTGTCGAAACGCTGACACAATCAGAATAATAAAAGCTGCTAATTTTGCTTCTACAGTAAAATCTTTGGCGATTTCTTAAGCTATAAATCTTTGACTTGCGGCTAATAAGATAGTATCGTATTTATTAAAATTAAAAAATTTATTTGAATATATAACCTACATTTTTCATATGAAACTGCTTTTTAGTGTCGTTACACTGTCAGAAAAACTTGTCTTTTTACACTAAATTATTTCTCATCTTTCAACAAATAAATTCCTATCTCCTACAAAACATCCTTTTCCGCGAATCCTTCCCGAAAGCCAGAAAATGGGGGAAATTTTCCATTTATTCGTTGCACGCATGCATACTGGTTTTATTAATATTAAAGTCTAAATTTATTTCAAAAATGAAAAAAACCGAAAATGCAATAATTTTAAAGTTTAAATTTATTTTAAAAATGAAAAGAAACGAAAATTCAATAACTTAAAATATCTAATTTATTCAAAAACAAACAAAAAAATAATGCTTTCGAATTTAAAAAGTAACAGTGAGTTTTGTCATTTATTTAAAATTCTTAGCAATTAATTTTAAAAAGTTCTAAAAAGAATATTGACCCTTAAAGTATATTATAACGAACACTTTTAAAAAACATATAATAGTTAAAGGGAAAAAAAAGATTTTACTCAAAAAAGCTCTCAAATTTAATTTAAAACGTAAAATTTATATTTTACATCTAACAATAATATAAAAAATAAGTCGAATTAATATGCTGAATATGATTCGAATACCCCGGCGTATTTCCTTTATGCACCTTTATATTTATCCGCAAAAATTATCCTAAAAATATGTGCGAAAAATTCGTGAATAAACATAGCATAATTCTTGAATTAAAATATGGGTTTAAAAAATCAATAAATACTAAACTCATTTAACCCTTTAAGACCTGACCTACACAATTGTGTAGGTGGTCCTAAAGAAAAAATAAAAAAACATTTTCCTCTTTTTATGCGATTTAAAGTCGAACCTGTACCCACAGAATTGATTGGATCCTCCCTTCGCATAACCTGACATAGGGTATTTTTTTTTTAAATATTTTTTTTCAATCAAATATTTTCCTATTAATTATTAGGAAACCACCAAAACTTTTCATTCCTACCAAAAATCTCTCTGTCTTAAAGGTTTAAAAGGTGAGGACCAAGCAAAACTATAATGTTAAATTGTTTTACATTGTGTATATTTGCTACCCACGGTGTTGATTTAATCCTTTTGTTCGGCTGTTTTTTTTTTTTTTTTTTTTTTTTTTTTTTTTTTTTTTTTTTTTACTTTTCACAAATCAGCAATTTTTTTTTTTACGAAGTTGTAGATTTTCTCCAATGCTTCTCTTGACGGATTTTCTTATCAGAACTTATCAGAATATTTTTGTTTACTTGGCTTGACCGACTGATTATGAGGAAGCCTGATCAAGAAGCCCCATAAGTAAGACAACAGACTTATTACTGAAAAAATAGAAGAGGAATTACTCAATTATTTGGTTAATTGAAGGGTTAAAACACTACACCAGTAGAAAAAAACATACAGTTGTATAAATCCTGATGTTTTTCATGGTTTCTTCTAGCAAAAAAATAAAGTTTCATTTTTCTAAATAGTATTTTTAGAAAAAGCAGAAAAGCTGTTGCATATTTCTCTTTTGTAATAAGTAGAATAGTATCAGAAAATGAACATATGATTTTTTTTTCCAAGACTTGTGACCTAGGACAAGTGAAATCACTGAATACGTTTGTTTGATAATTTTTGTAACATTATTTTATCTTATGAATGTAACAACATTATTTTTACGTAACAAAAAAAAAAAAAAAATAACAACTGGTATATTTTTGAGAGATTTTAAAAAGTCAAAAGATTGGTGTGGATAAGCATTTAAAAGTAACGCTATAGAATACGTTACTTAATAATATTACAAAAATATAATTTTATCCAAATATATAAAAATACATAAAGATATAATATAATATAATGTATCTTAAATACGAAATTTTTTTTTTTTTTTAATCATGATGGAGTTGAGGCACCGATTTTATTTTACTCAATCGAATAAACTATTTTATAAATATTTCTATCAATATGGGTTCGTACCACATTTTTTTAAAGAATTTTTTGTATTATTTTATTGTAGAAAACTTGTACAAGCTCTTCAGTTGATCGTGCTCACTAAAAATTCTACTATTTAAATATTAAATAAAAATTTTCAAGTCTAAAATACTAGTGACCATAACTGCCAATTATCACTTTTTTTTGTACAACAAAAATTTTATAGATAATTTTGCCTTATTTAATCTTAGTTCACTATTAAATTTACGTGGTACAAAAAAAAAGTAAGAGTTGGCAGTTATGAGTGACGTACATTTTAGAAATGGTAAGGAGTGTAAGCATCTTGATCAACACCATAACAGACATCAAACTCAAAATGATGCTTTCGCGTGCTTTCTTTGAAATAAATAGTTGAAATGTTAAAAAGTGGCTAAAATGGAGTTTGGAAATGTTAATAATTAGTAAATTATAAAGATGCCATTGTCACAGAAATGCTTAGAAACATACGGAATTTGTTTTTTAAGGGTGTATTCAAATCCAAACTGCTTATTTTCTGATTCATTTTTAAATTCATTTTTGTTCTAAAACACATCAAATTGGCAGATTCTTTTATTCAGAATCTATATAATGCGTCGTGCTTGTCGATTTTTTGATAAAGGCAGACTATATTGCAAAAAAAGCTGTCAAAGTTGGCGTTTATTACCGAATTTTCCGAAGAGAGAGACCTGGGAAGGATAAAAAATGGTCTTATTGAGAAAATAATTGTTTATAAATCAAGTTCTAATTAATAGAGCGAAAAATTAAAACACACGGCCTCTTATACATCTCTTCAAAAATCACGTCAGTACGTTTCATGTTTTTGCTTTTAAAAATTAATCTGAAAATGTGTCAGAAAATTTCGAGCTGTTGAGGGTGGGAAAATATTTTTTTGAGTACACCCTTGATGAAAAAGAAATGTTATACTAGTTATACTTTTTGCCAACAGGTGGCGCTGAAATTGATAATATAGTTTTCCTATCGTATAAACTTAGCGATAATCGCTGTCATACAGATAAACGAAATGTAGAATATATTTCCAAATTCACATTAAATCTTCATTAAGAATTAGCAAACTGTAAGAATTGGCAAACTGTTACTGAGCATTTAATGTGGCAAGTGTTCTGAATAACAAATGATGAATATTTTAACAATTCGTGTTTCTGGCCACAATTATTTCTACATATACAGCGAATTTTATAACAAACATAGGAAACTTTATGGAATGCCAAATCAGTGAGGTTTTCTACTAGAGAATTGTTAAACAGTTAAAAATATATGCATAAAGGAAAGGAAAATGTACTAGTTTTTAAATATTTTATTGGGGAACAAAGAGCTCTGAATATTTATGCCAGTTTCTAATAATCATGTATACTCATTATTTCAAATATATAATACATCGCTTTTATATGGGATCCCTATAATATATATTCATCTTTAGGATGCGCCAAAAGATATGTAGAAAAAGCATGACAGATAGTCACACAGTGATTTGATAGCTTCACTGTAAGATATCTTTTAAGTCTGAAGCATAATTTTTTAGTTTTACCAAAATTCGTACAAAATGTTTCCAAAATGTACAGGCATATTTATTTATTTTTCTTGAAATCTATAATTTGCAGAATGATTATACTACTACGATATTAAATTATCTTTAAGAAGATGTGAAATTTAAACATGTCGTTTGTGATAACATTGTACTTAACACGATACAGGCAGCTGACGCATTTATGTGTCATTTATAAGACTACTAGCTGTTTAATCCGTTCTACGCAAGGGATTTCATGAATTTAATTCTAAAACCAAAATTTAAAAAACTACTCGATTTAGAAAAATATTTTTCTACTATTGTGCATTTTTTAAAATGAAATTTAATTTATCATGTTACTATGGCAGCAGACGATAAAGCGATATCTTCGGAATAAGGCAATAAATAGAATAAAAAGTTTTGTTGATGTTTGTGATAAAATGTTTTTCTTTATTTTTTTAAGAAAAGGTAATAATTAAGCGCAATTAAATAATCTTTAATTATTTTCGTGTGAGGTAAAAGAATTATCGTACTACCCACTACAGCTTCTTAGTATTGCAGCGTGGCGTACGTAATATGTATATCTCTAATTATTTGCATGTGAGGTAAAAGAATTATCGTAATACCCACTACAGATTCTTAGCACTACAGCGTGGCGTACCTAATATGTATATCTCACATTGGTTAGAACTCAAGTGATTACGGGTTAAACACAAAAAAGGCAAAAATTCGTCAAAAACATAAAAAAAAATATTTAAAATTTTTGAATTTTTTAGCTTAATCGTTCATGGGCCCAGTACGAAATGTGCCAAATTTCGTAGCCTTGTGCCCTGTGGTTTCCGAGTTTTTGAGGTTACAAAGATACGCGCCCGGATTGTAATAGGGTAGATCGTTAAGAAATTTTAAGGGGGTCCGGGACACAAAAATCTTCAAATTTTGCAAAAACATTTTATTTCATAAAAAATTTCTCTGTTTTTTCCTGCTTAAAATGACATTTAAACCATGTTTCTATCTGAATAAGAAGAAAAAAATATTAATTCTTTCGTTTTGGTTTGTTTTTAGTAGGAGAGCTGTTGAACATTTTCGAGTAGGTATTTGAGGCACCCTGAAAATTTGTGCAGCACTTCTTTTGTAATGCCTGAATACAAAATCGAATGTCTGGCTGAAGGATCGTGGCCCAAAACCTGTGCCAGACACGTGTCAAGTGCCATTTTTTGACACTACCCAAAAAAAGTATTTGAGGCACGCTGAGATTGAAACAGAATAATATTTATACTTAGAAAAATATATTTTGAAAATGACAGACACTTTAGTCGGCCCAAAAACTGTGCCAGACCCGTGTCAAGTGCCATTTTTTGACTACCCAAAAAAGGTATTTGAGGCACGCTCAGATTGAGGCACAATAATATTTATGCTTAGAAAAAAATATTTTGAAAATGACAGACACTTTAGTGGGCACAAAAACTGTGCCAGACACGTGTCAAGTGCCATTTTTTGTCTGGCACAGGTTTTGGGCCACGATCCTTCAGCCAGACATTCGATTTTCTATTCAGGCATTACAAAAGAAGTGTTGCACAAATTTTCAGGTTGCCTCAAATACCTTCCCTAAAATGCTTAACAGCTCTTGGACTATTCAAAATCTAGCTTTCAAAGCAATGGCTGTCATGGAAACGCCTTCTTCTAAAAATGCGTTTTTCTTCATGATAGGTTTTTTCACCGTTTCTCATATTTAAATTCTTATAACTTGAGAACCGTTAAAGATACAGGGTTCAAACTTGGAACATATCTTTTTCAATTGTTTTACTTTAATTTTGATTCAGCATATTTGAAAAAAATATTCACTTTTGAAAATATGATTTTTTTTTTTAAGTTGCACCACTTTTTTTGAAATTTTTTCGTTAAATATTTTTTTTTTTTTTGTATAAATTAATATTTTTTTAAATGCTGATATTCCGAGTTATAACGATTTTAAATTACCCCACTTTTTTAATAAATTTTAAATTTAAATAAAAAAAAAATTCTGAGAAGTTTTATCATGTGATTTTGTTTACAAATGATAAGGTTAACCATCACAAAAAAATTCAGAATTTTAACTCAATAAATAAAAAATATTTAAAAATGTGTCCCGGACCCCCTTTATCTCTCTCCACAATGTTTTATTAGTTATTTTTAATTATTTTGATAAAAGAACAATGGAACAATGTGAACAGCTGGATGGATTGCCTAGTTGCGTTGCAACTTTACATCCAGTGGATAGGTGATCGTGTTGCAAGGACGTGTCTGGTAGCCACAAAATTAAATTTACTTTTAAGAAAAAGAAAAGACTAACAAAAAAAAAGACAAAGTACATAAGTACTAGTATAACATGGTGAAAAGTAAAACTAACAAAGAAAAGAAAAAAAAATAACTAAAAAAGAAAGAAAAATTCCATTAGTTCCAAAAAATAAAGCAGGAAAAGACGAAAAAGCTACCGGGGAGTGCCCCATAAAAAAAGACTCCTTTCAGAGACCATACATTAGTTTAAATATGAAATGCTAAAAATTTAGCAGAAAAACATTTTTTTTTAATACTATATACAGGACAGAACAAACAGAAAGGTTAAGTAAAGCAGAAGGTGAGAGAAACTCAGTCTTCATCGTTAAGCAAAAGCGAGTATTTAGGGCGTTTTCTGTTAGTGGGGTCGGATACCTCGTAGTCGGGAAGTTCCGCTACAATTTGGTTAGGGAGGTTGTATACGGATTTATAAAAATTTTTAGCAAGTTTATTAATGCGCTGTTTTAAGGAAGTGGTTTTCAAATCCCTGCGGATAGTGGTATTACGAAGAAAACGGTGACCATTACGTATATAGCGTAAGTTTTTGTTATGAGCACCGTAAAGATACTCCATACTGGTTTTGCAAGCGAATCCCCAGATCGGACAAGCATAGGTTAAGATTGATCTAATACATGCATTATACAGGATTAGTTTATTATGAATAGAAAGAGTATTGCTTATGAGAAGAGGAGAGAGGGCCTGGGAGATACTAGCAACTTTGCCACGGATATTAATAAAATGTTTTTTCCAGGTAAGTCTTCTATCAAGGGTAACCCCCAGATACTTGGTGTCATTAGTCCAAGGAATAGTAGTGTTATTGATAGTAATGCGATTTGGAAATGTTAATTTTTTAGAGAAATAGACAGCAGCTGTTTTCTGCTCGTTGAGCTTAACACGCCACAGGGTACACCAGTTAAGGAATTTATCTATGTGTTTCTGGAGAATTTTGTATAATGTGAATGGGTGTTGTGCAAAGGCGTACATTGCCGTGTCGTCCGCGTACAGGGCAAGACGAGTCCTCAGTGTTCTTGGGATATCGTTGAAGAAAATGTTAAATAACGTAGGGCCGAGGACCGACCCTTGTAAAATACCAGAGAGAATAAGGTATAAAGTGGAAAATATATTGTTAAGGCGGACGCGAAAGGTGCGGTCGCTAAGGTAAGAATGTATGAGAAAGATAAGTCTAGCATTAATTCCAAGCTTAATTAGTTTGTATATAAGGCCAATATGCCAAACCTTATCAAAATCCTCAGTGACATCGAGAAAAACAGCCGCAGCTGGTATGTTCGTGTTTAGTTTCTCACTCAAGAACTCTACAACACGAAGGAGTTGATGTAATGTGGAATGTTTAGCTCTGAAGCCAAATTGCTCAGGAATGAGTATGTTTTGTGTGTCTAAAATGTCATGTAACTGGGACCTGATGACTCGCTCAACAACTTTGCTGATAGAGGGTAAAAGAGAGATGGGACGATAGTTAGTTGGATCTTGCAGATTACACTGAGGTTTAGGAATAGGTGCAATGATAGAAGTCTTCCATGCTTTAGGGAAGTAGTAGAACTGTAGAATAGCATTAGTTAGTTTAGTAAGATAAATAATACAGTTGCAAGGAAGATTTTTAAGAGCATAATTAGTTATGTTATCGTATCCAGGGGGTTTTCTGTTTTTAAGATTTTTGATAATATTAGAAATAACAATTGGTTGAATTTCCGGGAGTGGGTCCGTGGGAGGGGTAGCTAAAAAATTTTGAACAGTTTCATTTACTTCAAAATAATGATTAGGGCTGGCAAGATACGGGTTAGGGGAAAACTGCTCAGCATAGGACCTGGCGAGGATTTCCGCCTTGTCCCTGTCCGTATATGCCGTGGTATTAAAGGCAGTTAAGGGGGTGATTGTAGAGTAATTATTATTAAGTTTTTTCTTTATTTTCCAAAGAGAGTTGTCTGGAGGAGAGAGGGAGTTAAAAAAAATGCTCCAGCTTTTTTGTTTTTCCTTAGAAATGAGGTTTTTAATTTTATTATTAAGCCGAGTAATCATAGGCTTTAAAGTAGGATCTGTAGTATTTTGAAACAGCCGTCGGATGTCATTACGTTGCTTATAAATATTATGAATGTAGTTAGGCATAGTAAAAGAGTAATTATTTTTAGTATACTGGTAAGTAGCTTGTTTTTGAGCATCAATAATAATATTTTGAAACTTATCAACAGCTTTGTCAATATCATCAGTGTTAGTAATATTAGGGAAAGTTAAATCAGAGTTTGAAAGAATAGTTTTAAATTTACTCCATTCCACAGCCACAGAGGGGGGGGGGGGGAGAGGGAGGATCAACACAGTCAATTTTGAAAACAACAGGGAGATGATCTGAACTTAAGTCATTAATAACTGTAGAACTAATAGGAAAAACCAAATTTTTTGAGATTGCAAAGTCAATAATGGAGGGGCGACCTCTGCCAAGCCCAATACGTGTAGGGGTGCTGGGGGCATGTAAACTAAGTCCTAGGTGAGTGATTAGGTTGTGTAGTGCACTGCCACGACGGGTGGTTGAATGACAGTTCCATCGCCGGTTGTGCGCATTATAATCACCTGCAATGAAACAGTGCGTATTTTGTGAAAAAAGCTGTGTTAGATCATTGACTGGGAATGAAGGTGAGTGTCTAGCATATAAAGAAACAAAATTAATATTAACTCGTGGCAATTGTACAACAATTCCCGTATAGTCAAGACCTGTGTATGTAAAGTGTTGAGTAGGATAGTGTGGTATGTGGTGTTTGATGTATATGGCAGTTCCACCCTGAACGGTTCCAGGACGGGGGTATGGTAGAGCTTATAACCAGAGATTTTGATACTTTTATTAGGTTTATGCACTTCTTGAAGAAGAATTATATCAATATTAGGGTGGCTAGAGACAAAAATACGAAGCTCGTCAATTCTGTTATTTAAAGTAGAACAGTTCCAGGATAACACAATAAGAGATTTAAGATGAAGACTAGACATGGTTGGGGGATGAGAAATCATTAGCTAATTTATCGAACTCTTGAATAAAAACAATAATTTTTTCCATGGGATTGTTATATTTTTTTGCTTGAGTAGAAATATTTTTTATACATTTAATGAATTTGGATATTTGCAAAATCTCTTTTATGTCTTGGAAAGTACTAAATATTTCCTGTATATCATTACTGTAGCTGGAAGGAATTTTGGTTGACTGGGATGGAGTATTATTAGTTTTTTCAGAATTAGCAGAGTTAGTATTTTCAGGAGATTGTGAGGAGGAAGCAACCTCAACTGGGGATTCAACATTATTTGAAGCTGAGTTATTTGAGTCTGAGCTAGTTTTTTCCTGCGATTTAGTTTTAGTATAATTGAAATCTTTGAAGACTTCTGCCAGTTGTTGGGCCTGCTGAGAAACCTTACTACTAGTATATCTAGCTGAGTTGCCTTTACTTTTACTGTTCTGATTGTTATTTTCCCGCCTATAAGAGTTTTTGATACAACCGCGGTACGTGGCTGGATGTGCCAGCCCGCAGTTCGCCCACTTAGGCGTAATGCGTCCTTTATGAGTACAGTTGGGGGTAAGATGTTGTTCGCCGCACTTGCAACATTTCTCAGTAAATCCACAAACCTCGCTGGCGTGACCATAGCCCTGGCAGCGGTAACATTGTTTTACCTAATTATGGCTCCTAAAGGCCTCAATAGTAACTGATATGTATGACATTTCCTTAATCTTATAAATTTCCTCAAAGTTTTTAGTTGGGAGTACATTAACCATATATAATGGCATTGGATTGCCCGTTTTTCTGTTCTTGAGCATTGCAGCCCTAGTTACAGTATACCCGTATTCTTTAAGACTATCAACTATAACACTATTTTCAGTATAACATGGTAATCCTCTAATACAAATTTTCTTAGGACGCTGGTCCTTTGGGTGCAAGCGGCCTGTATAGTAACAAAATGAAAGAATTGAAAAATGTCTTTATTCCCCTCCACACGCGCCGCAGTTAACTGTTGTTGACCGAATCCGAGCTAATATTTTGAGTAAATGTAAAATTTTGAGGAAGAATGAGAATTTTAGCATTTTTCTCCGAAGCATCATACCAAATATATCTGAGATTTGATTCTCTTAAAAAGCAAAAATGCGTTATTTTACAAATATGACTTATATTTTTATTAAATTTAATAAATATATTTTTAATATGTAGTAACTACTATAATTTTGTTTAAGGGTGTATTCCAATCTTAACTGCTTATTGTCTGATTCATTTTTAAATTCATTTTTGCTATCAAACTGGGAAATTCTCTTATTTAGAAACTACATAATGTGCTGTGCTTCTCGATTTTTTTGATAAATGCAGAAAATATTGTAAAAAAGGCTGTCAAAGTGGCCGTTTTGAACCGAATTTTTCGAAGAGGGAGATCTGGGAATGAAAAAAAGGGTCATACTGAGAAAATAATTGCTTAAAACTCAACTTCTAATGAATTGAGCGAAAAGGGAAATCACACGGCCTCTTAAACACCACTTAAAAAATCACCTCAGCATGTTTCATGTTTTTACTTTTAAAAATGAGTCTGAAAATGTCTCAGAAAATTTCGAGCTGCTGAGGGTGGAAAAATATTTTTTCGAATACACCCTTAATTTTATAATTTTTATATGTAAGGTACTTTTTAAAACATTTTATTTCGACAACATTCAGCAGGAACCCACAGGATTAGGTAGGGAGACGGTGACATCGAAATCCCCGTGATCGCGGACTTCAAACATTTTTATTTAAATCGATAGTAAAAAGTCATACGAACAAAATGAGGTAGCTATGGCTAGGTTTGACAAGCCGAAAACACGTTTAATTATTAAATTAATTAATACAGTAGGATCTTGATTATCCGCGTCAATATGGACCAGTCTCGCCTCGGATAAATCGGATTTACACAAATCGTCACCAAATAAGGAGATGAAATGTAAATTTTCACTTAATTCATTCATTTTTATGGTACAAATAACATTTCTTTGATGTACATTTCCGTTACTTAAAAAAAAAAAAACGGGGAGTGAAATTGTTTAATTGAAAATGTCATTGATAGTGTTTTGTTTGTTGGATGTCAATTTTGCTGCAGTTTTATTTTATTTATTTTTTTATTATTATTTTATTTTTCTTTGCTGTAGTACTACGCTACTGCATAGCTACCAGTTTCTAAAAAAATGTATTACCACTAAAACTTAACAATAAATTTTGGCTAATTCTATCGCAGAAATCCAACAATTGTCAATGATTAAATATGGCAAAAATTTGTATTAAATTTTAGAGGTAACAAAACCGTACATACTGTGTGATTCTATTAGTGTCATGAAAATTGCAGGTGTAGCCTCTACTTTCTGCTCAAAGTATTATTATTTTTTTTTAAATCAAACTTAGGGGAAGGTAGCCTAAAATGATCCCCTTAAGGGGAAAACACGTGTAAAATAACATAACTGTTTAAATAAAACTTTGGTCCTATGGTATTATGTTTTACACTATATTTTGCATCAGAAACATACTTTAATAATATTTTAAACCAAAATTGAGTAATAAAAAAAAATAGATTTTTGAAAGCGTGTCCAAAGGATCATTTTACCCTCACCCAAGGGCAAAATGATCCTTCGTTTAAAAATAATTGTAAATTGTTTTTTATCGCAAAATAAAGGATATAAAAGTAATTATGACAATACATAATGAAATAAAGTAAGTTTTACAATCAAATAGCATACATAATTTATTTTATGTAAATTTTAAAATAAAAAAGTGTCACAAATAGTTTTGAAAAAACAGTAAAATGGAATATTTGAAAATTATGATCCAAACGTAATAGCCCATAATAAACGCAGAAATAAGTTAAATAATGCCTATTTCCACCCATCCGAAAACTCGGAATATTTAAGCACATATCCCAAACATAAACATCGTCATTCTCATCTATCCCTGCGCATGCATTTTGCGCCCACTTACGACACTTGTGACGCTGGATCGAACCTTCATCTGCTGCAGAGGAGGCAAATAGTTCATCGCAATAAATACACTTGTGTTCATCTTCTGAATATGTTTGTTTCACTATATTCCAAATATTGGTTTTTTTGGCACACTTTTCTTCATTATGGGAATCAGTGTTGCCAGTGAGCTACTTTTTTTAATTTAAGATTTCTTGATCGGCACCACTTTTTTTAGATAGTAAAATTCGCCTTATTTAATGAGATATTAATTAAGGCGAAAAGAAGAGGAATTTTACCATTTCAGAAAAGTAGTGCCAATAAAGAAATCTGAATTTAAAAAAGTAGCCCACTAGCAACATTGATGGGAATACATCTTTGCTTTGACTTCATGCTCTTTTCTTTGCTTGTTACGGCTATTTCGTTTTTAGATTTAGCATATTTTAATTAGATTTTCTTAGCTGTAGCATCTTTTATCTTCTCTTTTTGTTCTCTATTTTTCGTTACCAATCACAGTTGATTACTTTAAGGACTGCTCGTTAAAATGGGACTTTCCATCGATTTACCTTTTTTCGGAGTGCTTGATTCCGTCTTCTTTGGAGACGGATAACACGTGGGCACAAAGGGAAAGGTTTGATGCAGTCACACATTTGGCTCCCATAACGGCTAGGAACCGGTACCGGATTTTCTTCAGTCAATAAAAGGGTAGTAAAACGATCCACATAATGGATCATTTTACCCGGCAACACGACCGTCCATTTTTGGCCATTTAACTAGATGACGCCGAGAAACATAACAAAATTAGCATGACCAATTCACATCTAAAAATATATTCTATTAAGTAAACCAAGTCATATTTCAGTACATGAAACACTGTATATGTAAATAAATATGACAGTTAAGGCTTATCTTATAACAGATGTTGTAAAACCGACTTTTTCAAAGAATTCTATTCACACGCGTAATACTGCGATCGTTTGATCGCCATTACTTCTTCTTCATTTGGCAAAACTAGCTTATGTGTTACCCTGTAGATAGCGCGACCTGTCTGGAAGAAAACCTATGTGGATCGTCTTGCCCGCTAGGATCATTTTAGGCCACCTTTCCCTAAGTTAGGAGTGAGAGTTAATGAAATATTTAAAAGTTTAACAAAATATAAAAGTAGTGAATAGAAAAAAAAAAAGATAAAAACAATTCCATTAAGTCCATAAAATAAGGCGAAAGATCTACCGAGGGCGAAAGGGCGAAAGATCTACCCCATTTATATATATATAAAAAAAAAGATTCTTAACAGGGACCACACATTTTAATTAAAAAAATATCTAAATGATATAAGATTAACAGCATTTTTAAAAATACATATATAACTAAACAAGGGCAGGATTGACAAAGAAAGTTTAAATATAGCAGAAGAGTGAGGGTATCTCCGCCTTCATCATCAATTAAAAAGCATATTTAAGGCATTTATAGTTGGCGGGGCCGGAGACTTGATAAGTCTGGTAACTCTGGAACTGTTTGATTTGGAATATTGTAGATAGTTTTGTAGAAGTTTGTGGCAAGCTGATTGATTCTGTTTTGAGTGACGTAATGCCTAGGTCTCTAAGGATGATGGTGTATCTTAAAGCATTCTGTTGTTTTCTTTGCTAAGCGAAATTTTTCGATTTCGACCCGTAGGAAGTAGGCGGACTGGACGTTGAAATTTTCGAATAAAGTAGCACTTTTTGGGAGTTCCATGAGGTAGAGATGGTGGGATTTGCAGTCTCTGCGGCTTTTCATTTGAGAATTTTTAGAATAGTGAAACCTCTACAAGAGAGATTGCCTCTGACAGATTCAAAATCGGGGTCCTAGGGAGCACACGAATAACCACTTTAACCCTTTATCTACTGACGGTACTTATAAGTACCATTAAAATAACTTGTTATAAAATTCATTTAATGCATCGATTAGTAGTAATACAGTTTAGAATGAGTTATAGATGCATTACTTCATCTTGTTCCAAAAGCATTATGGGTCACACAAAGCAAAAATATTTTTAAAAGGATGATTTTATTTTGCCTTTGCATCTTTTCAGCTTTCTTGGCGTTGGGGGCGGGGAGGGGGATTTTTCAATTCGGAAATATTTCTACATTTCTATTGTAACAACATTATATTTGTACATTTCCTAATTCTACAAAATACTTTAAAAAAATGTTTAAAATAAAACATTTGAGTGGGGTTATAAATATTACACAAAATTCCTATAAATTCAAATTTAATTTATCCTTCTAAAATCCTTCCAAAATTTATTAAATGATTACGTATATCTTCTAATGTAGTTTCAAAAATTCACGAAATATGCTTTAGAAGATAAAATTTTCATGAATTCATAATTTAGTACATAAAGGGTTAAATGGTATTTCTCGATCAAGGATAACATAATGCTGAGCATTATTTAGCATTAAGTATTCTTCAACCAACAATTTGTAGCGGAAAGTTTCAAGTGATATTTTGATGAAGTTACCAGTAAGTTTAGGTACAAATGTAAACTTCTCGTTGGAAGAAACTCCATTGAGAAATTGAATAATGTTGGGGATTTCACTAACAATAATGAGTGTAGGCAAAGCGATATAAGTAAGCGTCCTATCTTAAATGGGAGAGGTAACCGCAAGATTAAAGGCGAGGTCACATCAATCAAGGTCGCACGCCACCTAGCGGACGGAGTTAAACTACAGGAAGATGTCTAACTGTTTTCCTACTTCGCACCACTAAAATTGTAAATTTTTTTTTTCACCTTGATTAAAAGCTGAATTGTCTCCGACAAGGGGAAGAAAACTTCGTGGGGTCAAGTGCATCTGGATGCCCCTCTCGCTAAGCAATTATTTCGTAATAAATGTGCTAAACAAAATTCAGTTCCATGAGTGACAAAAGATTTATAAAGTATGCGCAGATGGTAGAAATCCTGTCATATATGACGACACACTGAAAGCCCGCGTATGTGGATTATCACTCCGTCCACAAGATGGCGCAGCTATGTTAATTTACGCCCGATTCCAGTATTAAGTTTGTACGCTTACTTAGAGCTTTGGGTGTAGGCTTTCTCTTGGGAATTTCAAATATCGGCAATATTCTCAAAATTTAAAATATCTTAATCCTTGTTGATGTTTTCCGGTGAACAATGATTTAAACACAAATATTTATTTTATTACTTTAAGTAATAATTGGACACACCGGTATAAATATTTTTTGAAATATATGAAAAATTAAATTCCCTAAGGTAAATATACCAGGCACAGTAATCCCATACATTTATTGAAGGAACTTTTCAACTATCATATTTTGAGGAAAATTATCTTTAATAGTTTATCTGAAATACCTTTTTTTTTTTTTTTTTTGGAAATACGACATAAATGTAAACTATTTCAAACTGCGTCTAGTTGCTTATTATTTATATTTACCGTAGAATAGTTCACTTAAAAATGTCTTTTCTGAAACAAAACAAATTTTTATAATTAACTCCCAATGGGATGTTTGTTTTTTACTTTAAATAAACATTTGATATAATAATGAGAACTTATTTGCTTATACGAAAAAGTGAGTTTTAGTTAAAGTCAAAGTATGTTTCTATAAAAGTTGCGCAAAACAAAAATAAAAATTCGAAAATATAGTTGTACTAAAGAGAAATAAATTAGAATGAAAGGGAAAATAGCTTTTAAAATATACTTATATATTTTTAAGTAAAAAGTAGAAAAGAATAAAATAATTATAGATATGTATATGCTTACAGTTCCGAAAATATATATAAAGAACTAATTTGTTTAAGTCTTTTTTTTTTTAAGACTTAATATGATTAACTAATGAAAATTCCATTTACGAAAATAAAACTTTTATTAAATACTATAAATCAGCAAAAAATTGTTTTTATTAAAATCTCCAGATATTTATTCTATTATCAGAATATTTATTCTATGAATAATAAACATTGAGTAATGAATGTAAGTTGCAAATTATAAGAGTGTATTTTATATAAATATGCATAGATGTATGGGATTTTTTAGAATTTTGCAGGTAATGTACAGTCAGTATTTAAAAAAAGTCTTTATTCGCAAACCGTTTAAGATAAATATATATATACTAGCAGGCTGAGCCCGCTGCGCTGGACCATTTTTCAAATAAACCTTCAATCAAATGAAATGGAAAATCCGACCCTGTATTTTAAATTAATATGGACCTTCACCTGGAAGATCCTTCCGCATTTTCTGAATACGCATCGGACGGAATTGCGCTATTATATTATCTGATGCGTTAGACGAAATACGGGAAATTCAGAAACAACTCTTCAGTACATCATGTAGAATTTGGGAGGGAAATGCGGACATTACGATCATATCACCACACTACTAAAAAAGAGAGAATTACAATGATTGCAGAGATTGACCATTTAACTTAAAGAATGTTCGGGTTATTCACTTTCGTTTGTTAGGTCTTTTACTCCGGGCTTCTCAGCTTGGTACTTTGTGCTGACCTGATAACATAAATACAATCTCTCTCTACGTTACATTATATTCGGTAATATACGTCTTCTTTTGGCAGGTTTTCCCTACAGTTTCTTATCTTCGATTTCCAATAGAGTAAATACAATCAAAACAGTATTTAACTTTTATATTTCAAAATATGTGAATCATGTAAAAGTGGATATTTAAAGCGGAATTGTGGGAATAAAATTAAAATAATATCATTTTAACTGCCGTTTCTTTTTACATAGCAGTTTTAAAGATGCAACTATTAACCTAGGAAAATAACGTCGATAAATAATTCAAATAGAAAACTAAACCTCTAGTTTTCATTCAATAAAATCTTCCCAATCATCCGTAATCGGATCCACAACCAAGTTTGATGTGAAACGTTAGAAATGTTCGTAACGGTATGGCTAAAAATGTACCAGAGTTAGCTACAAAACAGGGTTAATTACGCTCCAAACTACATTCCATTAAATAATGTCAAATTGCTGTTGATTGATTTTTAGATCTTTCACTATCAAAACTATTTGTAAATCATAAGTAAAGTTAGTTATGCAAAATTTTAGTAGTGATCAATTAGCAAACCGCAGATTTTTTTCACATTTCTCTAATGAGCGTAATAAGACGGAGGAATAAGCATGCTTTTATTTTCAAAACGTCATTATTCATCAGTTTGTTGCCTAAATAAAACTAAAAACGTTAATTTGTGACTATGATCAGCTGCTCGGGCTGTGCATCAGCCAAAATTTCTTTATATTGATTGAAATTTTATTTGAATCTGAGTTACTTTTTTTAAAAACCTTGAATCTGAGTTACTTTTTTTAAAAATCTAGAGTAAATGAACAAATATTGTTCCATCGGCCACCTTTGGCATTTGAAAGTTTTTTTTTTTTTTTTTTTTTTTTTTTTTTTTTTTTTTTTTTTATACATTCAAAGTAATGCTTTTTTAGTGATAGTAAAATAAACCTAAAATTTGTCACTACGATCAGCTGCTCGGACTGTGCATCAGCCAAAATTTTATAATGATTGAAATTTTAATTGAATTTGAGGTACCTTTTTAAAAAAAACCTAGGCTAAATGAACAAATATTGTTCCATTGGCCACCTTTGGCATTTGAAAACTTATTTTGTACTTTCAAATTAATGCTTTTTTAATGATAGTAAAATAACTGCACATGAAAATAATCTATTAGTAAATCTTCTTTAGTCCGTTTGCTCCATACTAAAAAAACATAAATTTACTAATCGCTAATTATTAAAAGTACAAATTTCGCGTAATCTTCTAAAATCGGATTTACCGTCCACGGTTCCTTTCAAATGTAAACGAATCTTCCAACACTATACAGTAAATTCGCCAATTGTAAGGTGGCTGATTATGGAAGATTCATCCAATATCTTTTTATAACATTTCTAAAAGAAGGGAAGATATGAAAAAAAAATAAATGACGAATGGAATGGAATATCGAAAAGTGATTTCAGAAAGCAATTTTTATTGCAAAATGTCTTTTTTCGTGATAGAAATAACGCATAATTGCTTATATTTTCTTAAGAATAATCTTTACTACCTAACATTGCAAGCATTGAACGTTTGTAGAAGGGAAATTGGCGATATGTTTTTTCATTTAAAAAAGAATGGACAATATTAGCTAATCTGGCTTCGAGGTTATGAAAGTCACACATTTGGGGAAAACAAACCGACATGCTTTCGCAGTAAAGTATGATGAGAAATTTTTTAAATGTCTAAAATTAAATTATTTTACAGTATGTATGTGCATGTGTGGGAGACGTTTATACTAAAATTAAACTATCTGACTCCATTTTTAAAATATTAATTGCTATTTATATTTTGTACATTTGAATTTTAAAAAATACTCAAAAAATGCTTTCGTACACTTGCAAAATCAACTTTATTGTAAACATCGCTTGAACCCAATTCACGATTACATCTTTTTGGCTTAAAATCAAATTGTTTGGCGACAAAAGTGAACTCAAAAATCACAAATAAACATATAACATGTAAATCATAAGTACCATCATTTTTACAATTACATCTGCTAGTTTCGTCTGTAAGTCACATGATGGAAGAGTAAGAAATAAAAAAGAACAAATCAAAAACAAAATTGTTACCACAAGGAAGGTCTCCTTAAAGAGCATACTCAAATTATTTTGAAAAGAAAAATGCTTTTAAAACTACTCATGTGTGTAGTCACATCAGTCAAATTTGGCGGCGGAATCCCAGTAAAAATCTGGAAAAAATCTATATATATCCGAGTATTTGGCGCAAAAAAGACGAACGTTCACGCTATTTGGCTAGCCAACACATTTCCACCCCATATGCAAGATATTTAAATGCATTTGAAAATTGCTTGTTAAATAAGTGTTTAAATGCCTAAAACTCAATAAATTTAAACTTAAACGAAGGATTAGCGTATTATTTTTTATCTTTAAGCGTATATAATATATACAAATTGCGTGTTGCGGTAGTTATTTAATTTTACATGGCTTCACCGGCTGGAAATGTTTCAAGGGTACTATTTGATTATTCATTCAATCAATTTCGCCAGATTATATAAATTGCCAAACGCTTCGCCAAATTATACAAATTGACAAAATTTTTATTTTAAGCAACGAAAGAATAAATAAATTTGTAAACATTAGTAAAATTACAAATAGAAGTGAAATTAAAAATCATTTGATGACGCAACAAACACGTGTACCGTGTTTAATGTCAAGTGAATGTAAAATTTACGATCAGCTATTATTGGCATTCATCTTATAGTTTGGCGATAGTTTTTTTGTCGATGGAATAATCAAGTAGTACCGTTTTAAATTTGTTTTAAAAGAAGCTGGCAAATTAAAAATGGTACCATTAAACATTTATATTAAATACTTATTTCCATGGCAACAATAACCTTCATTTCTTGTTTCTGAAACTAACAATATCGAAGTCAAATTGCCAATGTTCAGAATAGGACATTAATTTTCAATTTGGAAAAAATTTAATAAACTGAAATTTTGTTTTAAACCGTATAATTACGATAATAAAATTTTAATATACAGTCGAACCTCCTTATCCTGACACTTTAATGACCAGAAAAAAGTGTCACCATAAGCGGAGTGTCACGGTAACCGGAGTAGGAGAAAAATATGTTTATAAACAGCTGTAATTTTAATTAATTTAAGACAGTTTTAAATTCATAACTGTTCTTGCAGTTTTAAGCAATAAAACATTACTATTAAACAAAATAAAAACAAAAGCAAAATTTAAAAGAATAAAAATAAGATTTATGATGACTTATTTTTTATTGTTACATAAAATATTCATGAATAAAAGCTTTCTTATCCCTAGATGTGCTTCTTACAATCCTTTTTTCAATATTATACAATGAATTATAATCAATATCCGTTTTTCTTGAAATGGATGTTAGATAATTTCTAATCGTTTCAATGCAATGCAATGCTTTGGTTTTAGTCGAATGAAAAACGCCGCGTAACCACAAGAAAGCGCCGCCTGACCAGAACAAAAAAGACCACGAGTAGATTGATACGTCTATCTGGAGCTTAAGTGGGTCATTCATAGTGATCTGGAGCTTAAGTAAGTCATCTGGTTTATTTGTCCAGATAAAGGATTGAAGTAAAAATTCTAGGCACTTTTGTGAAAAGTTTGGCTAAGGCAATTTTTACCGCTTATTTTCCGTGCTTATAAGATGTATTATGAAAAATGGACAATTTTCCTAAACCGTCGGGATATCCGGAGTTGAAAATTATTCAAAGACGTAAAATCCGGAGTTTATTTGCATTAAAACCATATACAGAAAATCGGGACTTTGAAAATCTGACGTGATAAGCGGAGTGACGTGAAAAACGGGTGTCGGGATAACGAGGTCCGACTGTATACACATATAAAGGTATATGACAAAACTGTAGTAATAAAAATGCATTTATTTCGTTAAACGTAATCTAACTATCTTCGTATGAAGAGTAGAAAAAGGTTTTTCTTAAAAATTATTTATCATAAAGAAAGTATCATTTAAAATTTTATTGTGCCGCCAACCAGCATTAAATCGCCAAAAAAATTAAATTTTCATTATTTTTTTACAAACGCTAAATCGAGGTTCTGTGGATTTTTTTATAAACATATTATATGTCACGAGAAGAATATTCTATATATTCCTCATGAGAAGAATATTATATATTTTTTTCAAATATTTCTGAGCATGCACTTATCGAAACTTCCTTGATATCATCCTATCAATTTTTCAGATGCATTTTTCTTAACCTGACGCAAAAGATAAAGAGCCAAATCTTATTTCAATTGCAATATTTTAACTGAGTAATTTTTTCAGCATTACGAACATTCCCTATCATGTTTAAATTAAATATTTTCGTTTTTTATTATTATCACTCATTAAAACGAATTTTTTTCTTCCTTTTTTTTTAAATTAACATTAGTAACAGTTTTTTCTTTTATGTTTCGAGGTGTAATAGCTGTTTCAATTTTTTTTATCAACGATAAATTTCGCCAAGAAATAAAATGGTAAACCTTACCGTCCAAAATAGCAGAACTTTCCGTCATATTTCTATAACTAATATAGGTAGAATGATGTGTTATAGCTTAAAACCTTCCCTGAAACGATACCTATCTAACAGTATAAGTTCCGTAAAAATCCATGCAATTGAACTCGAAATCTAGGCGTTCGGAACGAAATTTCCGTTTGGATTTTATATATATACTAGCAGGCTATGCCCGCTGCGCTGGTCAATATTTCCAAATGAACCTTGGATTAAACTAAATGGGGAATTTGAACTTGTATTTTAAACAATATGGATCTTCAGCTTGACCTTGCACATTACTGAAAACGATGCGAACGCCATTGGGATATAATGTTATCTTAAGCGTTGGACAAAATTTAGCAGTTAAGAAGTAATTGTTTTAGTTGATTATAAACAGCGCACTTATGGTCGGGTAATGAGACCGTTATGACAACAGGAATTAATACCTCTGTAACTAATCAACATATAATGAAATCGTATATACTAACACCATTCCTAAAAGTCATGCAACAGGGCCACTTGTAACAAAATATGTTCTGTAGATTTTTTTAAAAAGGCTAAACTTTCATAATCAGGTTCACTTAATTTTTGATCTTTTACTGTTGCTCTATAACTAAGTACCCTTGAACAATATGTATACACTAAAACCTTTCCAAAATTATTACCTAACTAATTGCGGTATATCCTACGAAAATATTATAAACAATCGGAATGAAATACAAATTTCCGTTGTAAATATATAGTAGATGGTGATGATGCGATTTTGTGTAATAGAATTCATAGTAAAGTTTTCGCTTCAAACAAAAACGATGCTTTCAACATTAAAGCTAATACACCAGTATGTGAAGTATCCGATTACGGAAGGTTAACTTGAATTCTCATGAGCAACTACTCAAAGAAAAGTGAATATGTGGCTTTTGTGATACTTTTATGTCAGCCGGGCGCAGGTAATAAATCAATAAAGATTGTTTTCATAGCATATTCTTATTTTATTATTTTCATTTAAAACACAAACCTTTCACTCATTTAATTTAAAATGCATGCCTTATACTAATTTCATTTAAAAAACTGAAAAGATAAACAATAACAGGAAATAATGCCATAATTAAAAGCAAAAAAATATTTTTAATTTACATACGCAAAATGTAACTACTGCTACTGGGAATCAGCGAGATGTGCGCACGGTTGTTATAAATGTACCCATTTTTTCTTCTTATCGAGGAGCAATTTATAAATCGCACAATATTATTCCAATTCCAATTTTTTTTCATTGAGGAACCTATGACCGGAAAAAATGGAAAAAGACTCTTGTAGATTCTTCGCATCTGACGCCATAAACCGAGTTTATATATATGAAAATAATTTTTAAGTCGTTACAAACATTGCTTTCATACTTAAATATGTTCATTGGTACTACTTGTTATCCCGTCGACCAATTTCGCCAAATTATATAAATCGCCAAACCATTCGCCAAATTATATATATTGACATAATCTTTATTTTAAATAACGAAATAACAAATAAATTAGTATAACATTAATAAAAATACAATTAAAACGTCGAAATTAAAATCACTTGATGACGTAAACACGTGTAGTTTATTTAAATTCAAGTGAATTTGATATTTACGATCAACCATTATTGGCATTTAATCTTATAGTTTGACGATAGATTTTTGGTCGACGGAATATCTAAGTAGTACCTTTTCCATTTTTGTTTTATAACGCTAAATTCTCAGTAATTTTTTCCCTTTTATTTTACATAAAATCACTATTTTTAAAAAAAATTAAGATGCTTGCATTTTTATTTCAAACTCATAGAGCCGTTTTTATTTTTTAGCCAAAAGGGTTGATTTGAATTTTTTCCGTTGCTAGAGTAACGGATGTGATAGATATTTTGAGGTTTAGATGCCAAAGACACCGCCAAATTAGAAAAATATGAAATGTGTCATGAACTGTTGGAATTATAAAAATTTAATTGGTAGCATTCGATTCAGCATACAAAACTACATTAAAATATGCTATCATTTGACGCATAATTTTGATATTCGAATTTTTTCTCCTCCCCGTGCAAAAACCATTAGGGGTAACACTTTAGAAAATCCTTTCTTAGCAGAAGTTTATGTCATAAGAAGTGTTTTTACCACGATTTTTAAGATTTTAGGTTCAGTAGTTTGCGCTGTGCGTTAATTAGTCCCCTAATCCAGACTTTATTTTATATACTATATTAGATATGCGATTTTGCGGTGAATCAATGATCGAAAATTAGTCCAATATCATTTGAAATATTACATAACAGAGGAGAAAGTACGAAGAAAGACGAAGAAGAAATGACGAATTACAAAAGACTTGTAATTTTTTTTTTCAAAATGTTGAATTTTTCCATAGTAATAACGTATTAAAACATAAATTTCCTTAAAAATTATCTTTATTTCCTAGATTTCGAATCTGTGAATTTTCCTATAAATGAAATTGGCGATATGACTTGAGAAAATAGATAATATTTGCTTAAATAAAATGGGTAATATTCGTTGATCTGAGTTCGAGTTTATAAATATCACATGCTTTCGGAATTACGGCGAAAAACATTTTAAAAAGTATGAAATTATTTTACAATATGTATGTGTGGCAGAAATTCACACTGAAATTTAAGTATTCGATTCCATTTTTAAAATATTAACTGATATCTATATAAGTTACAATCGAGTATGAAAATGTACTCAAAAAATGATCTCTTTCACCTAAAAAAACACCATTTGTGAGAACATCCTCAAGCTAATGTCACGCTTATGCATTTTTGGCTTAAAATCACATTGTTTGGCGACAAAAGAAAAATAAAAAATTGTAAAGAAACAAATAGTAATTACACATGTGACTCACAATGACATCTGCTTGTTTCTTCTATAAGTCACGTGATGGGACAATTAGATATAAAAAAAAAAAAAAAAAGAACAGAACAGAAAGAAAATGTCGTTAAAATTTCATCTAATCAAATTTTCAGATTCGTTTCCATATCTAACGCAAGCGATAAAGAGCCAAATATTGCGTATCAAGTGTAATATTTCTTATTAATTTTTAAGCATTGCAAATATTTCTTTCAGGTTTTGATTAAATGTTTCCGTTTTTTAATATTATCACTCATTAAAACGGATTTTCTTCTTCTTTTTTTCTTTTTTTTTCATTTAAATAAAATTAGTAACAGTTTTTCTTTTATTTTTCGAAGTTTAATAGCCGTTTCAATTTTTTTTATCAACGATGAATTTCGCCAATAAATAAAATGGTAACCTTATCGCCCAAAATAACAGAATTTTCCATCATAATTCTAAAACTAATATAGGTAGAATAATGTGTTATAGATTAAAACCTTCCCTGAAACAATACCTATCTAACGGTATAGGTTCCGTAAAAATCCATGCAGTAGAACTCGAAATCTAGGCGTTAGGAACGAAATTTCCGTTTGGATTTTATATATATAATAGATAATAGAATAGATAATAGATTTTATATATATATAATAGAATAGATAATAGATTATGTGTTATGAACTATCTCAAAGTTTAAAACAGATCGCATTGTTAGATTTCCTAATTTTAACAATATCGCGTTCTGTTAGTTCCACATTCCACCACCAGGGAGCGCACTCTATTCTTAACGAAAGCGTATCTGAACGAAACTCCTTCATGCAACCTTTCCGTAGATACATGAATCGGGAGGGTGGCGGTCTTAACCAATAATTTAAGATAATTGCTGAAATTACTACGAAAAATATTTTAAAGGGGCCCTACGCGGGCCCCTAATAGAGTTAGAGCAAAGCCGCCTCAAGACTACAAGCCAAACACAAGGTTTCGTGACGTCACGACGCGGGGCTTAGATCAGTCGTGGAGAGCACATGCGTTATTAAAACATATTAATTCTTTCCTCTATATTTCAACTTATTATCACAGCATATAGGAAAAGAATAAAAACTTATAGTTTAAAGACGCTAATTAAGTGCTTTTTAATCAATTTCGATCACTCGAAACAATAATAATAACGATAACACAAAAACAATATTTATGAAATAATACCACAGTGTCAATGAAAATGTGCATCAGAATTAAAGTTACATTAAAGAAAATTCTTTCGTTAATGAAAAGAAAATCCCAAGTATTAAATTTATTTTAGTAGACAGTTTCTATTATTTATTCTATTTTGAAATTTAGAAACAATATCAATTATCTATTTGGTATATATTCAAAAACAAGACATTATACATTATTACATACATATATATGTAAATATTAATTTGTAGTTTAAACACATAAATCGAATTATTTTGCTTTCAGTTATTTCAAAATAAATAAATAACAATAAGTGTGTTATATTTTTATTTTAATCGGGCTTGAAATTATACAGTAAATATCCTATTAAATATTAAGTGATTTGAAACCTGCATATAATAAATAGTAAAATTAAAGTATACATGAAATTAAGTATTCTTATAAATAAATTTTCGTACTGTAAACTTTACTTATCAGAAATGGGTAATTTTCACATAAAATCCATTAAATTAAAAACCACAAAACTGTCATAATACTAAAACAACACAAGTTCATGAAACAGAAAATTATTATTTAGTTTTGTATTAGTTTGATATATTATGTAAGGTATAAGCAATAGATTTTTAAAAAGTGTATTGACATATGAAGAAAAAAATAAAAGAAAGAAAGAAAAGACTTTCATCAATTGGAATTAAAATATTCCTAATTTATGTTCATTTTCCTCGAATGTTTAGGTAATAGCTGATAAAAAAAAAACATCGAAAAACACAAAAACCTTCCACAAATATAAATATTTCATTTCCAAAATAATGTTGTGTGGGTTCTTAAATGTTTGTTCATATCTTTTAAGCTTAAAATAATCAATTTTTATGAGATGAAAAGTATTTCCTGACTAGATCTAAAAGTAAATTTATAATTATAGAATAATAATTTTATTTATTGTTACTTTTAATTAAACATTAAAATGTATATGAAAACACATAGGATTTTTGCGAAGAAGGTGTGTGTGTGTGGGGGGGGGGGGGGGGGGGGCAACTACTGTTTTGCATAAGGGTACTAACAACCCTTCCTCTAGTCTTGTAAATAAATTGTTTACATTTGTGGCAAAAATAGGGAGATTCAAAAACATTATCCCCATAGCTCTATTTACGCAGTACATAAGCATTTATAATTTAACAAAAAATTATAAAAAGAATTTTTATTAAGATAGCAAACGTTTAAGATTAAAAAACAACAATAAATTGATACATGTATATCGATCGGGGTTTGCTTTAAAAGAAGTAAACAACATAAAAATGCTATGTATTCACAGCGACTTTTATGAAAATTTCTGAACAAATTAGAAAGAGAGGATGGTGTGACAAAATACAAATTAAATTATATAAGTCTTGACACGATTTAGGGATGTTTGCCATTTTAAATTATTGCTCTATGTGGAACGAAACAGAACTACAATAATGTAGTTTCGTTTTGAGACATGGTATTATTGATAGAATCGTACGGATTTGCTAGTTAATTTATTTCAAAGAAATTAAAAATAAAAGATTTTGAACACAAGAAATAAAAATTGTGCTGATAGCATATAAATATAATTTGAAAATAAAACTTACCTTGAAAAGAATGTGTTATCAGGCTGAGTAAAACACACGTGCACGTAAAATAGAAAGATACAAAATTCAAATGTTCGGGGCTGGCGCGTTGGCAGTTAGCCAGCCCCAGGCTGTGACGTCACACGTGGGGGGATGAAGGGCGTGTCTGGCTTGTAGTCTTGAGGCGGCTTTGGTTAGAGGAAATCGGAAGACGGCAAAATAATCGCGGGGAAAAGTTTGCTTGGGTGCTTCGGAGCTACTTTTGGCGCGAGATCTAAGCTCTACGACCAATAGGAGGCCAGATATTTAAGGAAATATGAAGTAACAAAGTCCAAAATAATAGAATTTTCCGTACCAATTCTATAACCAATCTAGGTAGAATGATGTGTTATAGCTTAAAACCTTCCCTGGAACGATACCTATCTAACGGTATGAGTTCCGTAAAAATCCATGCGGTAGAACTCGAAATCTCGGCGTTCGGAACGAAATTTCCGTTTGGATTTTATATATATAGTAGATAATAGAAATAGATTTTTAATTAGGTGTCGTATAGATATTAAAAAGTACACCGACTTTGATTTTTCAAACGACCGATCAAGTCGGTCTGAAAAAGTAGGGGAGACTAGGAAGGTTTGACCCACTTTTTACAAAATGATTTTTTATTTTTTAAATATTAAACGTAGAATAAAGTTCTATATAATATTTTATTCGTTATAGAATCAGTTATCAAAATAAAATTGCTACGTAAGTGTAATACATAAGAAATTTGGAAAATAATTGATTTTAATCAAGAGAAAATAATGGGCAATTCTCCCCACACACCGGAAGTTTGACCCACTATACGGGAGGCTTGACTCACTTTGTTTTGCATAGAAATACCTGTGAAGAGAAATAAAATCTGCTTAAAAAAGTAAAATAACTTTATGCTATATGATTTTCTTATTATTAAAAAAAAATATTTTTGAAAATATGATGGTTAAACAAATCTTTTTAGACGTAATCGCAAGTCAGGGGAGAAACATTTTGTTTTGTCTGAGCAGGTACAATTTTACAGCAGGAAAAATGAAATTTTATCATTTAAGACAATATTCCGTTAGAGAAATGTGTCGTTTTCATAGAGTTTTTTATGTTTTTATTATGTAAGGATTTAGGACTTTTTTCTGGTTGCAGATGTATTTTACAATTTTACACTACTTTTTGTACTACTTTTTTTGAATGAGACTCTTATTACTTCCTTCCGTCTTTATAAGAAGAAAGTATTTGTTTCGTGAAAAGTTTCAACTTCCGGTTTTCAACGGATTAATACGTTTTAGAAGGTCCTGGACACGATTTGATTGTTTAAGAAAATATCTGTGCGTGAGAATGTCTGTGTGTCTGTCTGTACGTGACAGAAATATTGAGGGCTCATTATCTCAAGAATTAATACATGGAATTTCATAAAATTTCACATTATCTTAGACTTTGGCATAAATAGACGCTGATTAGATTTTGGTGCAAATGGCTCAGTAGGTGGCCCTGGTATGATTAATTTTTCACAATTTCTGGGATAGCATTAGCTCAAGAACTAATGAACCAAACTTCATATTCTGTTGGAGCTTGAAATTAATAGATGTTGATTAGGTTTAGGTGTATACTGAACAACAGGTGTCGCTGCTAGGCTGTGCTTTTTTTACGATTTCGGCAACAGCAATATATCAAATACGAATAAATTATCATTTAATTTTGGTTGCAGACGTTTTGATTATTGGTAACAATTTACTAGTTTCTATTAGTTCATAAACAATAACAAGTAACTAACAGTTCTTTAAAAAAAAAATTAACTCAGTTAACTCAGACAAAATACTAATATTTTTTATGCGAGATATTATATAATTTAAGTTGAAAAACACTTTCTTATTTGAAATTGGAACTTTAAATAAATAAAAAAAAGTAATTAGTTTGGTTTTCAATGGTTTTGTACTTTATGTTTACTAACAATGTTTGAATTATTTTGAGGAATAAAATAATGTTTTCTAAGCTGCGTAAAATCTTTTGTGAATCGGAAGAATTAAATTGTTTTAAAAAATGCGAAGTGAATGAAAATTTAAAATAAATTACGGCCGTTCATGAATTCCACCTAGTAAGTATTTTCTTCATTAAAATTTATGAGGTTATTTTCATTTTCAAAACTAAGCAGTCAAATTTTTAAATAAGGTGCTTTAATAAACACTCTAGGTATCTGAACAGTTTTTAAAATATGAATTTAACTAGAAAATTGGATGTAATTTCATATAGAAGAATCATATTTTTAAACTAAAAATTAGTTTTCAAAATTATATTTTCTGACAAACGTTTTGGAGAACAGAATAATGTAGTTCTGTAAATTTCGTGTTTTTATTCTACTTTATATTTTATTTATAAAAAATAGAAAGTGAAGTATTTTAGTACAAAAGATTTGTATTCGTGTTTTCTATAGTTCTTCAATTTTTCATTGAGTAGCTTCAAAGAAAATTATTTAAAAAAACTGCTGTTTAACTCGCTATTTTATATTTTTCTTAACTTTATATACAGTTTGTTTTTCTTTATTGATTATAGAATTTTGTATATTTATGTAGTATTGATTATAGAATTTTGTATATCTATTGTATATTATTCTATATTATATTTCTACATTTTTACAAGGAATATATAATATTTAAATGCAAGAGTTTTTTTCTTTAATGGTTCTATATAGTTCTATATTCTTATCCCCATATGTATAGCTCACCTTTGCTGCCTAGCAATAAGCATTTAATATTACATAGGGTAATTCCGGGATTTATGCCGCACATTTTTTTGAATTTGTGTATAAAGTCCCATGATTGACATAAAATAAAAAAAAGTCATGCTGTGCTATTTAATGTTAAATATACAACGCGTGTACTGCGACAAAAAATCTCAAAACAAATTATTAATATTTTTTAACAATTTTTTTCTAAAACATTACACTGCGGCGCGTCACCCGTACATTCAGGCTGCGACGCTGCATTTGTGCGGTAGTTATACCGCGCTTCAAATAAGAACAGAAAGAAATTATAAATAAAAATAATAAAAAAAATATTCATATCTGGACTATAATTAACAATGTAATGCCAAAATGAAACTAAATGAGTGTAATGAAACGTATTAGTAGATTCAAATTAATAATTGTTGCCTACTTTCACTATTAAAATTATCGAATTACATTTTTTTACATTAAATTTTAATTGCTATTTCAGCAACAACGTTACATCCATGTATTAGAAAGGAAAAAGAAAGAAAGTGAAATTGTGTTGACATAATTTATTTGTTAACCCTTTCGGGACCGGTGGCTTTTACACAAATTTATTCGGTTGGTACCACTTTTTAAAAAGAAGTTACCTTTATTTAAATAATCATGAAAATGCTCTAATTAAACAAGACAAATATTACTTTTCTTTTTTACTGGTGCAAGAAACAAATTTTGTAAGCTATTTAAGAAGGTGCTTATATGAACCTAGGGTCCCGAATGGGTTATGAGACCTATTTTTTCAACTACAATCTACAGAAAAAGTGTCGAAAAAGTACAGTCTTTATGTAACTACGTTTAAACACATGATGCAACGAAGTCAATTACACTTTCTCTTTTTTGGAGTAGTTTTCTAAACATTCCTTGCAAAGAACGTATGCGTTACGCGTAATCCAATTTTTCATTATTATTATCTTGACTTGCATTTTTCTTGCTCTTCTAACTTTTTATTTTCCCCTTTTCCTCCATAGGTTTTAGTAAACTTGATAACATGCCTAACATGGTTAGTCTGTGCAAAAAGAAAAGGAAAAGTTAATAACATTTAATCGTCCCGTACAAAAGAAACTGCGGCATGTATACCAGAATAGCAGTGCGGCATGTATCTCATTTTGCATGGTGCAGAAATCAGCTATCACAGTTATCTGCCACCGCTAAGGGAAATGGCGTAACCATACACATAATATTCTATACAAACGTTACACTTAGTTTTGACTTCGAAATCATGCATGCATTTAGTAATTAGTGTATGAAAAGTATTTAAACATAACGTGTTTAAAAGTGTGGACAGTGCAATCATGCACTTACGTCAAATTAAGGATTGTACTTCTACAAATAAACATCGAAATGGTGTTCACGCTATACACTGGTTAAAATAATCTCATTGTGCAACTAAACTGTGCGTTTGACGACCATCTATCGATAATTACAAGAAATAGAAGGGGTGCAGCATCTATCCCGCATGTGGCGACTCTCCCGGAGTTACCCTACCATCTTATAAAATGTTTTTGAAACATATCATTGAATGTAGAAAGTACAGAAAAGCAAACATGGATTTTTCCGTTTCAACATGTAAAAATTAACATTTTTTCCTTTCGAAAAAAGTCTATATTATAATTTATGGAATGTTTTTCAACTTTTTTTCTAAAATCGTTCAGAAATTCAAAAGAGAAATAAAAAAATTTTCATCGAAAATTGAGCTCCCTGGATCAGTCGTAATGTTAAACAACCCGAAAATTGTACGTCAAACGTGCTAATTGAAATGCGTTCATACTATAACTATTTTATAAATATTCAGATCTTGGTGCAATAGCTGTTGCAATGTTATGAAAAAATGCATAAATACAAAATTTAAGACGATTATACGTATTAAATTCAGTAATACGAAAATAATAGCACTCCATCTTAAATAGGGCGTAATCACCCTGGTAACCAAGAATCATCACCTATCATGGGATATAATTGAATTAATGACGTATGATAGGATTTAATAGAATGAAGAAAACTTTTGTTAATATCTTTTTAAGTTTTGATTCGTTTTTCATAAATTTTGAAATAACTCGGAAATATTCTGCAAAGATTATATATAATAAATTTCAAACCATTCGGTTGGGTAGTTTTTGCGCTGTTATATGCGGATAGACGAACAGATAAACGGACGTACAAGACGACGACTATAGATTATACGTATTTATATAATTACAAACGCACCTAAAACGCAATATTTATTTAAGAAGAAAAATTAAAAGAGCCACTTAAGTAGATTTTTTTTTTATTATCGCCATTGTTTTTCTCCATTGTTTAAAATGTAGTTATTTAACTGTAGAAACTATTGGGTAACAATTTAAAATTTAAAAACGTATGTGTATATTTTTTTTATACTAGGACTTCCCTCAGAGGGATTAGTCTGAGCGATATTACTGAGAACATAGATTTAATAATAACATGTGGAAGCAAAGAAAATGAGATGTTATCTTTAATTGTCCATATACTGCGATAAACTGAAATGATGAAAATAAACGAATCGTAGAATTACAAAATCTTATATATAAATTCGTATACACTGTTTAAAAAAATGGGAAATCAAACCATTCAAGACAGCCATGCATGGATATAAAATTGAAAGTACGCAATATATTAAAAGTAAAATAGAAAATGAAACACTAAATTACTTATATCGGGATTTTAACTGTATTAAATGATGTCAAGAGCATAATCAGACGCTCCGCACCAATTTGAGTAACTTTAAATGACAAATATATGATGTTTAAAAAGAATGGACTATACTTTATATGGTGTGTTTTCCCTCGGAATAGTTAATATTGTACAATATCTGTTTTCCACGGATGCAATGAGGTTGTCGATAACATTTAAGGAATTCTCTCCTCAAAATCTAATATAGTATCAAAGTATCGAATACATCAACAGTGGCAAGCAATGCTTCGTTAGAGTGTGTTTTAGATATGCTCGATCGGATTTAAATGATGAGTGTATGCTGGCCACTACATACGCTGTATTGTTTTGTTTTCAAACATATTCTGCACAAGTTGAGCTGTATTTAGCATGTATTAAATAAAAGAAATCGGCAATGATTACAACATAAAGTATGACACAAGATCTGAATATATCGTCTGCATAACTTTTGAGCTGTCAAAGTGTCATCTGAAGTAATTTACAAATCCATACATATTTATTCAGGAAATCATGCAAGCTAACATACGCCAATATGAAACCGATTATAAAATTTCACCAGAATAAGTTAATATATAAAAAAGCTACTAATGATAATTGAGAATATGACCTTATGATAAAATGTCTAGAAAAATGAATCGGATAAAAAATTCTTATCACATTTAAAACGGCACTTCCCTCTGTTAGTGGCCTTGGCGAGAGAGAGAAAAGCCTAGAGAAGGAACACTTTAACAAGTACTTTCGTGCAACCTACTCGCTGTTTCATACAGGTCTTTATTCAATATTTACACAATTTATTTAATGCTAGGTGGGTATCTATCAGTTTTGTTGCATTTAAATCGCATGTTTTGCGGAGGAAATGCAGCATTATGAAATATTTAAAGTTGCTGTACCTAATAATTCCAAATTAATGGTATTTGAGATCGCTTTCCGTTAATTTCATCTTTTTAAATTTTAAATTTTTTAGAAACCATTCATAGAGAGAATTGTATATTTTAAAACTAACCCGAAGCAAAATTTCAAGATTTTGGGCTCAGCAGTAACACAGAAATAGAAAATTTTTGAAAGTTTTTTGTTTTTGCACTGTTTTATATAGCGACATTTTTAAAAATTGTTCTATTGCGAGAATTTACGTCATGATAAATACAGCCATGTCAATTTTCATGTTTATATTCCTAACAATTCCATGTACTTCGTTACTTAGATCATCTTTAGATCTTTTTCCGCTTTGTTTAGTCTTTCTATTTTTTTACAATTCGTTCTACAACGAACATTTACATCTTATTAATTACTACCATGCCAAAGTTCTAGTTTCTAACCCCAACAGTATCCCAAAAATTTCAGTATTCCAAATAAATCATAATTTAGAACCTTTCTAGAATTTTTTACTTTTATCCGTCAAATTGAACATTTTAGAGAGCGTTCATTACGAGTATTTACATCTTAAAAGTAACTACCGCACCAAATTTAAAGTTTCTAACCCAATCAATATCACAGAAATCGCAATTTTAGAACTTTTTTGCTCCTGCAGCGATGTAGGTTCTTGCACTGACATAAAATAGTCTTTTTTTCGGAACAGAGATGGCCACCAACATTTTTTTTTTAAGTTGTCTATGTAATTTCAGAGATAACACCTCACAAACGTACAAGCATTAATAATATTATATACTTTATAATATTATAACGCTTTATAATATTAGCATTAGATGTACAGATACAAAAGCCATTTATCTGTTACAAACTAAAGTGCCGGCGTTGCCCAGAATTTGAAGGATGTTTGTTCTGAAAAATCAATTTCAAAATTTAACATACAACACAAAACAAACATTAAAAAAAGCAGTCGAAATGTTGTATGAATGAATCATATGAAAACGCTACATAAAATGTATAAATGTATATAACAGACGCAAAAGAATACAGCTATAAATGAACTTATTTCAATTTATAATTGGAGCAGTAATGTTAAAATAGGCCAATATTTCCCTAATCGGGTTTTTATCATGCTTCAATACTTTTTTCACACTCATATGACGTTATACTATATCCACCACGTCCTTTATATTTCCAATATGACGTAATATTTTCCTCTTTCACGTGGAAACCTTGAAATAGAAAAGTTATGAAAAGTTATATTCACTTTCATTTAAATTCGTCAAACCATTTATTTCATTTTCATATTTCACGTGAATATTTTTCAATAGAAAAGTTATGACGTAATATTCACCTTTTTTAAAAATTCGTCAAAATATTTCATTTTCATTTTTCACGTGGAAATCTTGCAATAGAAAATTAATTGTTGTAGTAATAATTTTATTGTGTTTTTAATTGTTGGCAACTGCTATAACGAAAAATGTTTAAATTTGATAAGAAATTGCTGTTAAATTGGTGGTTTTTTATTAATTAAAAATTAACTATAAATTATTTCGATTCCGGATTACTTTAGTAGCCTCGGCCATGTTTTAATACACATGTACGTATCTTTTCAAAATTTTGGCTTCCAAATTGTGGATTTTTATAGAATTACAAACAGACAGATAGACAAGTTTTCGTTTTTATATATCTCTCTATTCTAAAAAAAGTAACTAACGCTGTCACCGCCGCCGCCGCCGGTTTTGAATTTTTTGTGACCGGAGGTCTTTCTTCGTTAATATTAATAAAACTATTGCATACAAAAATATGAAAATCGGTGGTATTATAGCGAAATGTTTGATCAACACGCTAATGAATACAGTTTTCAAATCGAATAATTATTTTAAGAGATATTTAATGCTAAAGTTGGACAAAATCGTTCCATAAAAAAAAATTTACAGGAGCAAAAGCTATACATGTGAATTTAATCATTTTTAGATCATTTTATTCAATAGAAAATCCCGGTGTACAGATTTCATTAATTTTTTTAATTTGACTCATTTTTTGAGGTTTTATTTCTATTTTAAATTCAAATATTCAGCATCTTGACTGATATTTTTTACATATTTTAGAAAATGGTATTAATTTAAACTGTTGCCAACTATATAAACAGCGCAAACAATAAAGTTTGCTTCAAATAAAAAAAATATTTACACGTTACTATTATAAACAGAGAAAAACCTTCAAATTAGAATTAAATAATTAGGTATAAAAAGCAGGCACTTATTGAAAATTACCCCATTAAAACTATATTTACATGTGAATTTTGAAAGAGAAAGGATATTGTAAAATAAATTCATTAACATGCGTTAGAAGTCTGAAATAGAAGAAATTGCGTCACATTACACTTATTATGCAAAATAAACAAAAAATAGTATTGCAAAACAGTTTAAATTTAAAAATTGCGCGAGACAAAATATTAGAGGTTAAATATTAGATTTTTTCAAAATTTTATTATTTGTCGTTTGATGTGAGGTGTTCAGCTATAAGTATGCAAATTTTCATGTCTCCAACATAATTAGGTTCTGAGTTAGAAAAATTGCTTAAAATACACAAGTTAGATCCCAGAGTGTTAAATATTAGACTTTTTCAAAATTTTATTATTTTCCGTTTGATGTGAGGTGTTCAGCTATAAGTATGCAAAATTTCATGTCTCCAACTTAATTAGGGGCTGAGTTAGAAAAATTGCTTAAAATACACAAGTTTTAGCCCAGAGGGTTAAATATGACTTTTTCAAAATTTTATGATTTATCGTGTTATCGCAAGTGTTCAGCTATAAGTATGCAAACTTTCATGTCTCCAACTTAATTAGTGGCTGAGTTAGAAAAATTGCTTAAAATACACAAGTTAGAGCCCAGAGTGTTAAATATTAGGTTTTTTTCATTCAAAATTTTATTGTTTGTCTTTTGATGTGAGGATTTCAGCTATAAGTATGCAAAATTTCATGTCTCCAACTTAATTAGGGGCTGAGTTAGAAAAATTGTTTAAAATACATAAGTTAGAGCCCAGAGGGTGAAATATTAGACTTTTTCAAAATTTTATTATTTGCCGTTTCATGTGTGGTGTTCAGCTATAATTATGCAAATTTTCAAGTCTCCGACATATATAGTTTCTGAGAACGGGCTCTGTGACAGACGGACAGACAGACAGACAAAGGAGTGAGACAGGTAGGGTTTCGTTAGATGAACGAAACTCTAAAAACATGCTGCGGATGACTGTAACAACATCCTAAAATTATATTACCGTCAGCGATCTACCAATCCCGAATTTAGTTTATATTCGTTTCATATATTCTTATTCTTTTGTGTGGCCCTGTAAAATAACTATCAATATTATATACAGTAAAACCTCTGAATAGCGGACACCCCGAGAATGCAGAATTTGTCCTCTATTTAGAGGTGACCGCTACTCAGAGTAAAACATGCAAAGTTATTTAAGAGTTGGTAATCGAAAAAATGTCCGCTAAATAGAGGTATCCGCTAATCGGGTGTGTCCGCTAAGGAGGTTTTATCAGTAAAATCTCTGAATAGCGAACACCTCGGGAGGGCAGAATTTGTCCTCTATTTGGAGGTGTCCGCTACTGAGAGTAAAAAATGTACAGTTATTTAAGGGTTGGTAATCGAAAAAATGCCCACTAAATAGAGGTGTCCACTAATCGGGTGTGTCTGTTATGGAGGTTTTACTGCATAATAATATCATCCTTTACAAGAAAATTGCATGCTATATGATAGACAGACAGACATCCAGAGAAAGATAACCTCCCGGAGCAATAAACACTCATGTCTTTTGTTTTAATCATCCACAATTGTATGTCATACAACAGGCCAGATTTTATACAACAGGCTAAATACGGTCCCCGTGGTACGGAGTACTGTATTATTATTTGTTTACCCACCAAAACTGGTTGCCACGGGTTGTTATAAGGTTTGTGATCACGTGGTTGAAACTGATCTATTCAATATTAATGCGTGCGTATTTTTTTTTATTTACTCCATGTGTTCAAACCAGTTGTCTACGAAAACATCAACCGGTGAAAGTGACGCACACCAAATTTCTGTGACGTATGCAGATAAATTATGCTTTTTTATCAGTTTTTTCTATATAATTTTTAAACGGTTTGGAACTTATTTTTCATAGTAGGTGCATTCAGTAGGCGGCCCTCATAGGTACCTTCTGGTGCAATCAGAAACGAAATCCGACAAATATTTTTTGAGTGATGCTTGACGAAAGGTTTTTATTAGGCTTTTTTTTTAGTAGGACATGGCGTTAATATCCATCGTAGTAGTAATGTGTCCGGACAGTAATATTTCGCTGAGTATTAGCCTTCGCTTCGCTCAGACAATTAAAACAAATAACGATAATAAGAAACTATAAAGAATTATGCGGAAACTCCATAAATTGCTTACAAGAAATCCAAAAAGGAATAAAATATACATACATTTTTAAGTCTACTTAAATTCATTTTAGTAAGCCATTAGTAATTTGTTTTAATCAAAATCATAAAAAGATTGCATGAAAAAGTAAAAAAATATAATTTAATTTTCCCAATCTCGAAAAACAAATGCATCTTAAAATATTTTTCTGAAACTTTTCTGCTTTTCGACATATTTAAACACATGTTTCACTATTGTTCCCGTCTCCTTTTCTTTCTATCATGAAATATTTGTTCTAAAAAACAAACTATAAAGCTTAGAAATGAAATTTAAGACATCGTCCTACGTTAAACTATATTTTATCTAGAATATTCTACGCAGTTTCTAACTTCTAAAACATAAGAAATTTTATTTTTTATCACTTGTACAATGTTATTCGAATTTTGTTTCTTTGTCTTTTAAAAGACACTTTAAAACAATTCTCGCATTTTTTGAAATTCTTTACCAGAAAAGTATTTAACATAAAAATCAGTGTTTTCATTATTACTTTCTTATATCTTCAATAGAGGAAATTATTGTAATCGAAATTTTTTTCGACTTCCGGTTTTCGACGGATTTACATGTTTTAGGGGTGAGAGGTCCCAAAAAAAGCATATTTATAGAAAATGTCCGTCTGTCTGTCGCCATTGTGCCATCGAAACGCCTATGAAGTTATGTATAGTATTGAACCAATTTTTTTTTTTAAGTTCTTGGCTATGGCAAGCAGGTCCTTCATTATTTTGGAAAAAATCCGCCGGAAGGGGGCGCTGTGATAGCGATTTTTGTGCCATTTTGGATATTGTACCACCGAAAAGTGTATGAAGTTATGAATAGAACTGAACCAAATTTTTTGTGTAGGTTTTTCGTCATGGCAAGAAGGTCATCCCTGAATTTGGAAAAATTCCGCCTGAAGGGGGCGCTGTAATAGCGATTTTTGTGCCATTTTGAATATTGTATCATCGAAAAGTCTATGAAATTATTTATAGAAATGAACCAAATTTTTTTTGTAGATTTTTCGTCATGACAAGAAGGAAGAAGAAGAAGAAAATAGCTATTTTTGTGCAATTTTCAATACTGTACCATTGGAAAGTGTATGAAGTTATGCATAAAATTGAACCAAATTTTTTATGTATGTTTTTGGTGTGGTAAGAAGGCCCTCCCTGAATTTGGAAAAATTCCACCTGAAGGGGGCGCTGTAATAGCGATTTTTGTTCAGTTTTCAATATCATACCATTGAAAAGTGTGTGAAGTTATGCATAGAATGGAACTAATTTTTTATGTATGTTTTTAGTCATTGAACATGCAACTAAAATATATTTAATTTTTTTTATTTTAAAAAGAAAGTCATATTCATCTGCTTTCTGTATTTATTCATATTGATATTATTATTAACAAATGTTTGAAAATGTCTTTTTTATTATAAAGATGATGTCTTATGCACCTGATTTCTGTACATACCATGACATGCATTCTCCATGTATTAATATAAATTATTTGAAAATACCCGTTATATTTCCAATACGACGTCATAAATATTTTATTTTTACTTCTTAAAAAATTGTTTCAATTTCATTTTTCACATGGAAATCTTCAAATAAAAATGAATTTCTGTGGACAAATTATTATTACGGTTTTTCAATTTATAGAAACAATAAAGAAAAATGTTTAAATTTTATACGAAAAATATCGATGGATTTTCAATGAAAATAACGAAATTTTGAATTTGTAAGAAAAATATTTGAATGAAGTAAATAAATCATAGCCATCAATGTCATTTTCTGGTTTTATAATCCACCTATTATGCAAAGGCATTTAATCATTAGTTTTGATCTCGCCGTCAAACAAACCTTTTCATACTTTCAAATTAATAAAATTATTAGATTTAACATACACTAAAAAGTCTGTGGTATCATACAAAAAACAATAGGAGGAACTCAAAAAGTAACTCGTTCTAGGAGTGTTTACTAGGTTAAATTAACCCAGAGGCGTCACACTGAATAAATAGCTGAAATTTATACAGCGCATGTGTATCTTTTGAAAATGTACTTCATTTCACAATATTTTGTTTCATTTTCAAAGCTAATGTTTCACGTATTTTTAGGGGGAAAAAAAACATACTTTGTATAGAATCTAAGTAGGTTACGAAGGATTTTCTTTACTGGCTACCAATATTTCTAAATAATGAACTTTATGCGACATTTCTACAACATTTTCAAGAAAAATGTAGTATGGAGTAGATTTCTACAAAAATATTTACCAGAAATCAAATACGTAAATTATTGTTTGGAAATATTGGTTGTTCAAACAGATTCCATGACAACTCCCACCCATGGCAAAGTTTTTTTTTTTTTCGTCTAATATATCCCTAATCTATTTTGACATTTCTTTTTTAAAACTTACGTAAAAATCACCTAAAAGAAGGAAATTTAACTACTTTTACATATGTGATTGATTAGCTGTAATATCCCTTACCCATTATTGTAGTTTTACAACTACAGTTTGACTTTACTTATTTTATGATTCTTGTATTTTTTAAGATTTATTGTTAACTTTCTTTCATCTTAAGATTATACCTTAAAATTTAATTTTATTCCTTTTTTTCTTAAATTTCTAATTTTCTCTTGTTAACTTCTTTTACTCTTCTAGTAGATTTGCTACAGTTTAACTTTTTCCCAATGGCTCATTAAAACATAAGACATTCCAATTTCCTAGTCTGGGTGTTAAGCTGCCATCAGCTAGGAAACCCCTTAATGCTGATTACCTGTTCAGTACCTGTTCAGTACCCTTACCCATGAAACTAATTATTATCGCAGTCACAAGTAACTTAGTACCTCATTAATCAAATATTCTATTTCTCTAATTTTTTTATTTCTTTATAAGTGTCCCTTTTGCAAGAAGTGTATACACCGCGTCCCAAAAGTTTAGAGAATCAATGAAATTTGCATTAACATAAAAAGTAATAAGGTACAATTAAAATTCGTGAGATAGCTAATAAATAAAAGCAGTTTTGCTAATACACACATATAAATTATTATAAAAGGTTTGAAATTATAAAATATTCATTAAATTATATAAAAATGTGCTGTCCCAAAAGTATAGACACATGTAATTTGTTTTTGGTTTTACATTTATAAAAGTAACTAAAAACTCACCCTGGTAACCAAGAATCATCACCTATCATGGGATATAATTGAATTAATGACGTATGATAGGATTTAATAGAATGAAGAAAACTTTTGTTAATATCTTTTTAAGTTTTGATTCGTTTTTCATAAATTTTGAAATAACTCGGAAATATTCTGCAAAGATTATATATAATAAATTTCAAGCCATTCGGTTGGGTAGTTTTTGCGCTGTTATATGCGGATAGACGAACAGATAAACGGACGTACAAGACGACGACTATAGATTATACGTATTTATATAGTTACAAACATACCTAAAACGCAATATTTATTTAAGAAGAAAAATTAAAAGAGCCATTTAAGTAGGGTTTTTTTAATTATCCCCATTGTTTTTCTCCATTGTTTAAAATGTAGTTATTTAACTGTAGAAACTGTTGGGTAACAATTTAAAATTTAAAAACATGTGTGTATATTTTTTTTATATTAAAACAAATAACGATAATAAGAAACTATAAAGAATTATGCGGAAACTCCATAAATTGCTTACAAGAAATCCAAAAAGGAATAAAATATACATACATTTTTAAGTCTACTTAAATTCGTTTTAGTAAGGCATTAGTAATTTGTTTTAATCAAAATCATAAAAGATTGCATGAAAAAGTAAAAAAATATAATTTAATTTTCCCAATCTCGAAAAACAAATGCATCTTAAAATATTTTTCTGAAACTTTTCTGCTTTTCGACATATTTAAACACGTTTCACTATTGTTCCCGTCTTCTTTTCTTTCTATCATGAAATATTTGTTCTAAAAAACAAACTATAAAGCTTAGAAATGAAATTTAAGACATCGTCCTACGTTAAACTATATTTTATCTAGAATATTCTATGTGGTTTCCAACTTCTAAAACATAAGAAATTTTATTTTATTTTTTATAACTTGTACAGTGTTATTCGCATTTTGTTTCTTTGTCTTTTACAAGACACTTTAAAACAATACTGACATTTATTGACTTTTTTGTACCAGAAAAGTTTATTGAGACAATTATTTAACATAAAAATCAGTGTTTTGATTATTACTTTTTTCTATCTTCAATAGAAGAAATTATTGTAATCGAAATTCTCTTCGATTTCCGGTTTTCGAAGGATTTACACGTTTTAGGGGTCAGAGGTCCCAAAAAAGCATGTTTATAGAAAATGTCCGTCTGTCTGTCGCCATTGTACCATCCGAAAATATATGAAATTATGTATAGAATTGAACCAAAATTTTTTTAAGTGCTTGGCTATGGCAAGCAAGCCCTTCATTATTTTGGAAAAAATCCGCCGGAAGGGGGCGCTGTAATAGCGATTTTTGTGCCATTTTGGATATTGTACCACCGAAAAGTGTATGAAGTTATGAATAGAACTGAGCCAAATTTTTTTGTGTAGGTTTTTGGTCATGGCAAGAAGGTCCTCCCTGAATTTAGAAAAATTCCGCCTGAAGGGGGCGCTGTAATAGCGATTTTTGTGCCATTTTGAATAATGTATCATCGAAAAGTGTATGAAGTTATGCATAGAAATGAATCAAATTTTTTGAGTAGATTTTTCGTCATGACAACAAGGTCTTACCTTAATTTGGAAAAGTTCCGCCTGAAGGGGGCGCTGAAATAGTGATTTTTGTTCAATTTTCAATATCGTACTATTGAAAAGCGTGTGAAGTTATGCATATAATTGAACCAATTTTTTATGTATGTTTTTAGTCATTGAACATGCAACTAAAATATATTTAATTTTTTTTTATTTTGAAAAGAAAGTCATATTCATCTGCTTTCTGTATTTATTCATATTGATATTATTATTAACAAATGTTTGAAAATGTCTTTTTTATTATAAAGATGATGTCTTATTCACCTGATTTCTGTACATACCATGACATTCATTCTCCATGTATTAATACCAATTACAGTGAAACCCGGTTAAGACGCGTTTCAAGGGAGTGATAAAAAGTCGCGTATTAAGCGGGATCGCGTATTAAACGTGATTTCTATAATGTTGCAGGAATTGGGCTTATTTACACATTTAATCACCTAAATAAATTTCAGAGCTTTTACTTATACGTTTACGGTTGAAAATTGTACCTTTTACATATATTCAGATTGAAATTTAATTGTATTTCACTTTGTTGAATCCGCATTGTTTCTTTTTATAGGACAAACTGGAATAACAACGGAAAATAAATATAGATTCCAACTAAACTTTATTGTTGATTAATGCAACCAAAAATAATTTTCCTACCAGACTCATTTTTTTAACAGAAAGGAAAATAATATTAAATCTTTGAAGGCGAAAGACAAAGAATGTTAGGAGGTGGGATCAAAGAAGAACTGCAGTTTTGCTAATTTAGCGGTTTTTTTTTTTTTTTTAATTCAAACATCTACCACTATTTCCGATTAGTAATTTTCGCCTTAATTAATCTGTTGTTAAATAAATTAAATATTATTCGGAAACATTGTTTTTTATTTGAATAATAAAAATCCTCTAAATCGGTAACACTCGAGAAAAGAGAAGGAATTCGCATCTTGATCAATGAATTCGCGTCTTAAGCGTAATTTTTTCCTCAAAGAACCGAAAATTTATCGCGTATTAAGCGGAATCGCGTCATAACCGTTCGCGTATTAAACGTGATTTTTTACATTAGCCTTATGGGCGAAGTTCAAGGGATCGGAAAAAATCCGCGTATTAAGCGGAATCGCGTATTAACCGTGAGCGTCTTAACTGGGTTCCACTGTATTTAAAAATACCCGTTATATTTCCAATACGACGTCATAAATATTTTATTTTTACTTCTTAAAAAATTGTTTCAATTTCATTTTTCACATGGAAACCTTCAAATGAAAATGAATTTCTGTGGACAAATTATTATTACGGTTTTTCAATTTATAGAAACAATAAAGAAAAATATTTAAATTTTATACGAAAAATATCGATGGATTTTCAATAAAAATAACGAAATTTCGAATTTTTAATAAAAATATTTGAATTAAGTAAATAAATCATAGCCAGCAATGTCATTTTCTGGTTTTATAATCCACCTATTATGCAAAGGCATTTAATCATTAGTTTTGATCTCACCGTCAAACAAACCTTTTCACACTTTCAAATTAATAAAATTATTAGATTTAACATACACTAAAAAGCCTGTGGTATCAGACAAAAAAACGATAGGAGGAACTCAAAAAGTAACTCGTTCTACGAGTGTTTATTAGGTTAAATTAACCCAGAGGCGTCACACTGAATAAATAGCTGAAATTTATACAGCGCATGTGTATCTTTAGAAAATATACTTCATTTCACAATATTTTGTTTCAGTTTCAAAGCTAATGTTTCACGTATTTTTAGGGGAAAAAAACATACTTTGTATAGAATCTAAGTAGGTTACGAAGGATTTTCTTTACTGGCTACCAATATTTCTAAATAATAAACTTTATGCCAGATTTCTATAACATTTTCAAGAAAAATGTAGTATGGAGTAGATTTCTACAAAAATATTTGCCAGAAATCAAATACGTAAATTATTGTTTGGAAATATTGGTTGTTCAAACAGATACCATGACAACTCCGACCCATGGCAAAGTTCTTTTTTTCCGTCTAATATATCTCTAATCTATTTTGACATTTTTTTTTTAAAACTTACACAAAAATCACCTAAAAGAAGGAAATTTAACTACTTTTTCATATGTGATTGATTAGAGGTAATATCCCTTACTCATGAAACTAATTATTATCGCAGTCACAAGTAACTTAGTACCTCATTAATCAAATATTCTATTTCTGTAATTTTTTTATTTCTTTATCTGTGTCCCTTTTGCAAGAAGTGTATACACCGCGTCCCAAAAGTTTAGAGAATCAATGAAATTTGCATTAACGTAAAAAGTAATAAGGTACAATTAAAATTCGTGAGATAGGTAATAAATAAAAGCAGTTTTGCTAATATACACATATAAATTATGATAAAAGGTTTGAAATTATAAAATATTCATTAAATTATATAAAAATGTGCTGTCCCAAAAGTATAGACACCTGTAATTTGTTTTTGGTTTTACATTTATAAGTAACTAAAAACTTACTTTTAATATTTAATTGTATTGCCAAGATATTTATAACATCAAATACACGTTGTTTCATAGAATTAACTAAGCATTGCATTACAGAAGGAGGTATTTCATACCACGCTTTGTCAATTGTAATTTTTAAGTCACATTCAAGCAATTACACATATATATTGCTTTCCATTTTCATATATTTTACGAGATGAGATCCCCCATATGTTCTCCATGGGATTCAAATCTTGACTAAGTGCTGAACAGTCTAACAGTGTGATATTTTTTGGCTAAACCATGTTTTCGATGATGTGGAAGTATGGATGTATGCCCTATCTTGTTGAAAAACACAGTCCTGTACTGCAAGCAAATCCATAAATGGCAGTAAATTGGTACGTAAAAGATCCATATAATCCTCTGATTTCATTTTGCTGTCCATAAATCCTAGAAATCTGTGGCTATTGAAAGAAAACCCTCCCCAGGTCATTATGGAGCATCCGCCTTGATGCCTGCTGAAACAGTTCTTGGGTTCTTTTTCATGTCATGCCAGTAAAATTTATGACCATAAAGGCCTTCTAAATTCCATTTCTTTTCATCACTGAAGATGACAGAAATCCATTTTTCACTGTATGACATATGCTTTCTAGCCCACTTTAGACGTGCATCTTTATGTATCTGCTTTAAGCAAGGTTTTACTTTCATTCTCTTATAAGCAATATTTGTTGAAGGTTTAATTCTTCTGTGTGCAGTACTTTTTTTTTTTTTTTTTGAAATTCTGTAATTTGATGCAATTTCACTCACAGATAAATTATCAACTGCAGCCATTTTTAATAACATTCTATCATCACGTAACATTGTTTTCTTTGGTCTCCCTACTCGCTTTCTAGTATTCGATGTTCCACCTGATCTCAAAACTCTATAAATACTGCTCAAGGATCTCTTTATTCTTCTCGATATTTGTACAGGATTTTGTCCTTGCGCTTTTAAATGTAAAATCTTAATAATTATCTTGTAATGTAAATCTTAATCTTTAGAAATTTCTTTAGAATGTGACATTTTTATCAGAATGCGCAGGAAATATCTTTTCCGAATCACAAACAAAACTAGTTGGATGTGCCAATCCCAAAACCTTCTTCTATCTTATATATCTTAATATTTCAAAACCTAGTTACACATGTTAATACTTCAATATTATTAGTTCAATACTATACCAACTTTGATTTTCATCTTAAATTTCTGCTCAATTAAACGGACTAAAAACGAGTTAATCTATATCATGATATTTGTTAAAATTATTAATTTTTCCTTATTCTGTCGTTATCAGCTGTTTGCGAATAGCCGGCATAGCAGGAAGCGAGTTCCCGCCTCTGCATGAGCCGCCGATGCACAATAGAACTACAAAAAATCAAGAAAAGTATACAAAAATCGCTAGCACGGAGCCCCTTTACCGCGCAATATTTCCAAATTCAAGGAGAACCTGTTGGCCAAAGCCAAAAACAAGCACAAACATTTTGGTTCAATTGTATGCATAATTTTATACGCTGTTCGATGGTACAATAATGAAAATGGCACAGAGATCGGAATTATAGCGCCCCCTTCTTTCGGAATTTTTTCAAGTTCAGGGAGGACTTGTTTGCCATAGCCAGAAACATGCACAGAAAATTTGGTTCAGTTATATGGATAACTTCATACACTTTTCGATGGTACAATAATGAAAATGGTACAGACATCGCAATTATAGTGCCCCCTTCCGGCAGAATTTTTCCAAATTCAGGGAGGACCTTCGTGACATGACCAAAAATAAACACATAAAATTTGGTTCAATTCTATGCTTCATACACTTTTCGGCGGTACAATATTCAAAATGGCACAAAAATTGTACAAAAATCGCTATTACAGCGCCCTCTACGAGCGATTTTTTTACAAATTAAGGGAGGACCTGCTTGCCATAGCCAAGAACTTAAAATTTTTTTTGCTTCAATTCTATGCATAACTTCATACACTTTTCGATGGTGCAATATTCAAAATCGCACAAAAATCGCTATTACAGCGCCCCCTACCGGAGAATTTTTTGCAAATTCGTGGAGGACCTGCTTGCCATATCCAGAAACTTAAAATAAAAATTTGGTTTAATTCTATGCATAACTTCATACACTTTTGGACGGTACAATATTCAAAATCGCTATTACAGCGCCCCCTACCGGCGAATTTTTTCCAAATTTAGGGAGGAACTGCTTGCCATAGCCAAAAACTTATAATAAAATTTTAGATTAATTCTATACATAGCTTCATACACTTTTTGATGGTACAATGGCGACAGACAGACGGACAGACGGACACACAGACAGACAGACATTTTCTATAAACATGTTTTTTGGAATCTCTGACCCCTAAAACATGCAAATCCGTCGAAAACCGGAAGTCGAAAAAAATTTCGATTACAATACTTTCTTCTATTGAGGATAGAAGAAAGTAAAATACATTGAACTCATTTGATTCCACAAAATTTCAATAAAGTATTATGCTAAAATACAGCAGACGGTATTTCAATTAAAGGGAAAAATTATTCTGCCTTTATAGAAGCAGACGAAAATAAAAATATTTTATTTTAGAAACAAAACTGTAAAAGATAACATGAAATGTTGTATTGTGTATATACTTTTGGGACAGCACATTTTTATATAATTTAATGTATATTTTATAATTTCAAACCTTTGATCATAATTTATATGTGCATATCAGCAAAACTGCTTTTATTTATTACCTATCTCACGAATTTTAGTTGTAGCTTATTACTTTTTATGCTAATGCTAATTCTATTGATTGTTTAAATTTTTGGGACACGGTGTACATAAAATTTAATTTTCGTTAAACAATTTTGGAAGCATGTAATTTAATCATAATGTAAATTTAGAGTTATGATTCAATTCATTTTTACTTTCTTCTGCCTTCAATAGAAGAAAGTAAGTATTGTAATCGAAATTTTTTTCGACTTCCGGTTTTCGACTGATTTACACGTTTTAGAGGTCAGAGATCCCAAAAATCATGTTTATACAAAATGTCTGTCTGTTCGTGTGTCGCCATTGGACCATCGAAAAGTGTATGAAGTTATGCATAGAATTGAACCAATTTCTTTGTGTATGTATTTGGCAGTAGCAAGCAGGTCCTCCTTCAATTTAGAAATATTCTGCCTTAAGGGGGCGCTGTAATGGCATTTTTGTGCCATTTTCATTAATGTACTTTCGAAAAGTGTATGAAGTTATGCATAGAATCGAACCAAATTTTTTGACTATGTTTTTGGCTATGGCCAGTAGGTCCTCTCTGAATTAAAAAAAAAAATCTGCCAGAAGGGGGTGCCGTAATAGCTATGTCTATGACATTTTCATTAAAATACCATCGAAAAGTGTATGAAGTTATGCATAGAATTTAACAAAATTTTGTGTGTATGTGTTTGGCTACGGCCAGCAGGTCCTCCTTTAATTTGGAAATATTGCGCCAGAAGGTTGCATTGTAATAGCGATGTCTGTGCCATTTCTATCATTGTGCTATCAATTAGAGCATGAAGTTATGCATAGAATTAAACCGAAATTTTTGTGTATGTATTTGGCTGTGGCCAGCACTTTCTCCTTGAATTTGAAAATATTTTGCCAGAAGGCGTTGCTGTAATAGCGATTTTTGTACCATTTTCTTTATTTTACGATCGAAAAGTGTACGAAGTTATGAATAAAAATGAACCACATTTTCTGTGTATGTGTTTCGCTATGGTCAGAAGATCCTCCTTGATTTTGGATACATTCCGCCGGAAAGAGGCGCCATAATAACGATTTGTGTATAATTTTCTCAGTTTCTCGTAGTTCTGTTGTCCATAGGCGGCTCGTGCAGTGACGGGAAGTCGCGTCTTGCTAAGCCGGATATTCGCAAAAAAGCTGATGTACATAAGAATAACGAAAAACTATTGATTTTAATATATATCATGATCGACATGAACTCATTTTTACTAAGCTTCATTGACTGAATCAGAAACTTAAGATGAAAATCAAAGTTGGTATAGTATTGAACTAATAATATTGCAGTATTAAAATCTGTAACTACTTTTTGAAATACCAAGATGTATGAGATAGAAGAAAGTTTTGAGATTGGCACATCTAACTAACAGAAAAAGCAAAACGCTCTTTAAACATTGTAATTTACAAACGTTTTGTTAATTTATTCAAAATAGCAAATATTACATTCAGTCATTAAATTTAAAACATTCGAAATGCTTTTACATATATTACAAGTATATTTAAACCGTAATTTATACTTAGCAAATGCTCTAAATCCTTAGAATTCAAGCTGAAAAGGCAAAGTTAAATTTAGTTAATTAAACTAAATTTAGTGCATGTATGTTTAATGTGATGGTAGTATTTAAAGTTTGTCTATTTTCATTCTTAAGCTTTACATTTTAATCTGTATAAATGTAAGCTTTACATTTATTTAACTTAGTGCCATGAATAAATATAAAGAGTAAGATATATTTAATTCATGCAGAAATACGATTGTAATTAATTAAGGCAATTATTTAAAAATTCTGTAAAATTTAAAGCCTGTTTTAGATTTTCTTGTTAAAGGAATAAATACATTAATCTAAACAATTGAATAGAATAAGTTAATCATAAACTACATGCATCAACATGTTAAATTCTAAATTTTGTTGTATTATTTAAAGTCTTTTGAATTGAGTTTTTTTCGACTTAAGATTCCAGTTTTTAAATGATAAGATTAATTTATTTGCCTAATAGAATAATAAAAATTATTTTTTTAATAGGATAAGTGACTTCAATTTTAAGGCATCACTAAATGTTCCTAAAATGTAATTTTTTTATAACTTCAGATATTTTAAGCAACATATACCCAGACGAAAGTTCAAATGACTTTTAATCTGGAATTGTTTATATTAAATGTTGTTAAAATACTAAAGTTTTTATAAATGTTTGTGAAATTGTCTAAATATATTTTTTAATTGAATATTTAAACTATTTACTTATTTACTTGTATCGCCTTGGCATAGTATGAATAAAATCTATCATAATATATAATATACATTATATCTATTAAAAAAACATAGAACATTATGTCACACCAAATCAGTCGTACAAAAGCTGTTTAAATTTTAAATTTTGATGATAGTTAAGTATTAGCCGAAAGTACTCGATTTTTAACTGTATTTGTAATTGTATAATCATTTTTAAGTAATGAATCATTTATGTAATTCCATATTATATCATTAAGATGAATTTTAGCATCCTCAACTACGTTATTTTTTATGAAATAAATGCTTGCTTCACACAAATCAGTGGCACCATGCGATGCTTTTGAATTACAGTCTCTGAGATTATTTGCTGATACGTGTTTCTATTAACAACAATTATTTATGAAACAGCGTTTTCTAATGAAATAGTGTGTACTAGAGAGGATTTTGAGCTCTTTTTTTTCTTTTTGGAGGAAGAACCCGATACTGGCAGTTCGCAAAAGAAAAATGATAATGACTTTTTAAATTATTTCAATAGTCTTACATAGAAACAACTAATTTTTACCCGACTGCCAAGAAGGGCTATGTGTTTCACGCGTATCTGGGTATGTGGATTTCTTTATAGCCTCGAAACATCCCAAAGGCTGAATGGGTTTTAATGAATGAGGTCTCTATCGATTCGTCTTAACCTTCCGATGGCTATAGGATAGGTTTTGGCTTTATAAATTCAAAATGGCAGCCGTAAAATACAATACGGTGGTAAAGATGAAAAGAAAATTTTACGCACTCTATTGAGTGGCATATCATTGGATAGGTCTTTCAAAATGAAGACGATGTTTCATTGACTGTTTTACCGTCAGAAGCTCCGTTTAAATATCACACAATCTGGAAGTTGTGTACGTAGGATCTCTAGCTTTACTACAAATCTAACCTTCATAGATATCTCTAGGCCTTATCAAAACAGTGTTTCTAGATAGGAACTAATAATTAAACACAACTTAAAAGTCATCAATACAGGTACATAAAAAATAGGTAAGTAATATAAAAAATAGTTTCAAATTGACGAGAAATAATTAATTAGTTCGCTTTTTACGCAGCCGGGATTTTTGATTTTTTAAATTTAATTTTTACTTGTTCTAAATTCTCTCCTAGGACAACATCGCGTTATGCAATCCTAGTCCGTGGTATATGGTGATGTGTCTGTCTAATCAAGTATTTCTTGCTAGTGTACGTGTTTAGATTGCCTTCGGTGTTAAGTTCAGCTTCGCCAGGCGCAGTCGATCTTATGTTGCCCCACTTGCAAAGAAACTGGTTTTCGCTTGCGCAATGTTAGGTTGTAAATTGAGAGGCACACACGGTATATAAAGAGTAGCATATGCTATATATTTTAAGGACAACATATTCTTCAAAATATCTTAAAAGTAGCACATATGTTACATAAGCACATAAGATGCCACTGTCAAAATCACTGCAAGAAATATACAAAAAACGCAATTATTTTTCTTTTATAAACATTGTACAACTTTTGTATCGAAAAACACGAGTTCTTCTATCTAGTAATTCGGAAAAAGGACTTCAAACAGAAAGAGGAGATTGACAGAGACATTCCACAGTTTCTTTATGTTTCGATATAACAGTGACCGTGCTCGGGCTTTAAAAACTTGTAAAATACTTTAAGAAACTTTAAGACTAAATTCGTTTTTCTTAAATAGGAATTTATTTTATCGCTGAGCTCGTTTGAACCCAAATCTTGGTATTAAAATCGAACCCAAGATCATTTCAGGCCTGGCCTTGGGCTGAGACTGTCCCATCTCTAGAGTGTATTATGTAAATGTTATGTACTACTGATTGTTAAAAACTATTGCTTGTTCTTTTCTTATGATTCTTAATTTATTTTTGTGCACAGAAAAAGATATTTTAGCAAAAGAAATAACATACATGATTTTTCGTATATCTTTTTTAGGTAGATTTCATAAGAAATACTACCTATTGTAGTCATTAGCATGGTGCGACTTTTGAAAAATTTCTTCATAACTTTTAATGATATGACCTCAGAACCCCCCCCCCCCTAAAAAGATTATTTATCATATATATTAAATGGTAAACCTGATTCTGTAAGATCAGATTCAAAAATTCCCGCATTTGCGCATGCGTGAACGTTTACTAGATCTTCCATTTAGAGGAAAGGTACAGCAGGTGTGGTTAGCAGAGTTGTCTAAATCACCTGTTTAAAGTCCTGAACTTTTGTAGACGACACAGGTTCAAGCCTAACGCTTGCCAAAATGATTTCTGTATCATTTTTTGGCGATAATAATATAGTTTATTAAGAGGAGAAGCTATATGATTTTGATTTTATTGTTATTTGAATGGTTTATCTTTAAATAAAATTTAACACTCAAAAATATTTTGAAAAAATAATAATTTTATATTTAAAATATTTAAACTTAAAATATTTTGCATGTAATTATCAGTTAAATAAATTGAGCTGGTCTACAAATTTTGTTTATATTTTTTTACCATTATCAAGAATATATAGGTGTGTGAGTCAGTAAGAAAAAATTGCCATTCTTTTCGGTAAAAAATAAATAAATAAATAAAATGGAAAGAGAGGGAAATATTCATATAAGAACTACTATAAAATAAATTATATTGATATCCATGGTTTAATATTTAAAAAATGATGAAAAAAGTAACATAAAATTCAAGTAATAAAATATATATATTATAAATAGTTAGTGGCATCAAGATTCAAAATTAAACTTTTAGAGAATGAGACGGATATAAGTAAAATTCATGGCAGCTTTTAAAGGTCGTGTAGTTAAAAAAAAAATCGATATTGTTATAAAAAAAAAAAAAGAGACCGTAGTAAGTAAAAACAAATGCTCTGATCAGTATCTTTTGGTATATTTCTGATAAAGGACAAGTATGTACATATGCTGTAAATTATAAACTTAAACTTCTTTCACCTCATTCAATAGGTTAGTTAATAAAAAAATACATATTATAAATCGTTAGTCACATCAAGTTTCAAAATTAGGCTTTTAGAGAATGAGACTGGTATAAATAAAATTCATGGCAGCTTTTAAAGATTGTGTAGTTAAAAAAATAAAAATAGATATTGTTTTTTTTTTCAACAAAAAAATGAGACTGTAGTAAGTAAAAATAAATGCTCTGCCCAGTATTTTTTGGTAAATTTCTGATAAAAGGGAAGTATAATTAGTTGTAAATTATAAACTTAACGTTCAGTCGCTCCGTTCAATATCTTAGACTGACAGCATCCCCTATCTACCGTTCAAGAAATAGAAATTACTTATGCAATACAAAAATTTCTCACGATTTCAATAATTAGTTTAAAAGCAACTAATTCAAAATCCAAGAATTTTTCTAATGGAACATTTAAGTTATTTACCGTCAAATATTGATGGGTACTATCTAGTTTATATATATATATATATATATATATATATGTTACCGGCCAAACCCGATTTTAGGCCAAACTAGATTGGCCTAGGCCAAACTAGTTTATCCTAACGCGCTTAGAATAAACTAGTTTTTCCTAGTCCAAACTAGTTTATCCTGTCGCCCTTAGGATAAACTAGTTTTTCCTAGGCCAAACTAGTTCGGCCTAACGCTCATAGAATAAACTAGTTTAGCCTGCTATTCATTGGTCCGAACTATTTTATCCTAGGCCGATCTAGTTTCTCATAGACCAATTCAATTTGGCGTAATTTTATTGATCCCAAAGACTGCCCCGCCGCCAACATTCTAGTTTACCCAAGGCCGATCTAGTTTATCCTAGGCCAATGCATTCTGACGTGCTTTTATTGATCCCAACTAATATATTTTAATCGATCGGGAGTGGGATACTGTCTCCCTATCTTCCCTATTTCACCGTCGCCGGTAGTTACAAAATATGTTCCATATGACAAATTGTGTGCTGGAGGACTAAAGAATGGGATGATGGGTTATCATAAAATTTAGGCGAGAAAGAATTTAGAGGATTGGTTAATAACGTACAGTATAATCACGAAAATCCGGTAACGTCGAGACCGGAACTTCGCGGGATTTTTGAAAATTCCAGATTTATGAAAGAATATCAAGTGTACTTTTGATATTCCTAATGGTGCATTTATTCATAATTAATTCAAAGCCAAGTGATATTTATGTGAGGGAAAAAAAAAATTCACATAAATAACACTTGGCTTTGAATTAATTATTAATAAATGCACCATTAAGAATATCAGAAGTACATTTGATATTCTTTCAAAAATCTGGAATTTTTAAAAATCCGAAGTCCCGGTCGCAGTTTGGCCTAAAATCTATAGATTTTTAAGCTACCATTGTTCTACAATTAAAACTCTCTTTAAAGAATAGTAGATATACATTTATACGCATGGAGATACAGAATTGCAAAACCTATTAGAAGAATCTGTGTATGACAAAATCCTGTTTTAAACGGATTATTTTTTTATCGGTGCAAATTGGATATAATAATCCGTTTGAAAAAAATCATAATCCATTTGCTAGAGACGACGAACCTGCTAAAAAAGGAAATTAACTATAACGAAGCTTTTTTTCTCTCCTGTGTGATTCCGTCTTAGAAGGTTTTTCTACATAAAAATTTTCAGATTTCCAAGTCTCCAAGCTGTGCAAAAAAATCAATGATATTCAGATATTTACATACGAATAGAGGTTCATTAAAATCTCAATATAGTTTACAATAGAATCATTAATATCGTTAATTCACATTTTATGACTTAGAAATTTAAAAATTTTAAAAATTCTATACAATAAAATCTTCTAAGTCAAAATTGCACAGGAAAGAAGAGAAATCCTTTATAGGCAGGGCCCCACCAGTAGCCGAGAGGTTCTGATCTTGAAGCTGGTAGACGGGAGGTGCTGGGTTCGATCCCAATCGCGACCGCCGGCCTAATCGTTCGGAGTTTTCGTGGTTTTCTTCTAACCTTGGTTTTCCAAGAGTAAATACGGGTTAGATTCCTTTAGAAAGACCCCCACGGAGGGCACTCTCCCCTTTAGGGCCTATATCCCTCGTGCTGATAATTGGCCGTCATAAACCCAACCAACCAACCGTTATAGGCAGGTTCCCTTATTAGGAGGTTAATCATATGTTGTAAATGCATTATATTATCTTTACAAGTACAGTAAACATCCTCTAATCCGGCATCCTAAGGTCCGACATGCTGGATAATCCGGCACGACTTTCGGAAACACAACTGAATCGAGAAGAAATAAAGGAGTGAGTTGAAGAAGATTTTGATAAACCAACAGTTGAAATTTTGATTGATGAGGGTATCATTCAGAGTTTTATCAACCTAACAGCCCCAAAGACGTTGGCTCAGTTGAATATGATGTGCACGAGTCGAACAGCATCAGTTGAAATCAAGCAGCTGATGCCTGGAATACATTTATCAGGTTTTCTGTGAGCAGCCGTTCGTTCAACCATGCAGAAATTAAGAAACTTCACATAATAAGAAATGACTTCCTAATAAAATGAAGAGAAAAGACGACTTCAAAACGAACGGATGTTCGAGACTTGTTTAAGATGGCTTCTAGGTCTATAGTGCATTTTTCATTTTATACTCATGCACATATGTTGTACAAAACTTACAAGTTTGACTATTTTTAATAATCTATTCAAGCTGTTTAAAAAATAAAAAACATGCTTTACTGGCATTTTCTGTTTAATTCTAACTTCTGTACGTTTTTCCGGACATTCATCTTGTAATCCGGAAAATTTCGTAATCCGGCATGCTGCAAGTCCCGAACGTGCCGGATTAGAAGATGTTTGTTGTACTAATATCCTCATTTTATATAGATCAACACAGTTTTTTTTGTTAAACACGGAATTCCGTATTAGACACGTTATTTTTCTCAGGTTATACCGTACTTATTACCTAAACATGCATCTACTCATCTTTTAAAAATAATTAAAAATAATAATAAATATATAAATTTTAATTGTGGAATAATAGCCATTTAAAAATACGTGCATTAAAAAAAAAGCTGGGCCGGGCAAATGTTACTGATATTTTTACTGAACAGACCAGAGATCCTGCCGGTCCAAATGATTTTCATATGAGCTGGTTTGGAAATTGGACTGAAAATTTCTGCCTGTGTAGACCTCAAGAAGAATGCAGTTCAGTCCCGACTTAAGCCGGAACAAATTTAGTCCCGGTCCATCACGGTTCGAAAAACTAATCTTGAAAAACTAATCCCCAAACCAAGCCCAGACCGATTGTCGGGAAGGAAAATTGGGCGGGTCCGTAAAACCTTAAATCGAGTAACCAAAATACTAGTTCACAAAATTTTGCAAATTTGAACGGTGAACTTCTATTATATATATTTTTTTTTAAACGAATTTTTAGTGAACTTTGATTTTTAGTGAACTTTAGATGTGTTTGAGTTGAGCGGATTCGTTTGAAAAATTTTGAATTTGAGCGTGAACTTGACTCATTTTTGAGAAATTGAATTTACGTTTGAATTGGCCTAGGATGAACTAGATTGACATAGGAAAGTAGAAGTTTGGCGCCGAAGCGGTCTTTGGGATCAATAAAAGCACGCCAATTTGAATTGGCCTAGGATAAACTAGATCGGTCTAGGATAAACTAGTTCAGACCAATGAATAGCAGGCTAAACTAGTTTATCCTATGGGTGTCAGGATAAACTAGTTTGGCCTAGGAAAAACTAGTTTATCCTATGGGTGTCAGGATAAACTAGCTTGGCCTAGGAAAAACTAGTTTAACCTATGCGCGTTAGGATAAACTAGTTTGGCCTAGGCCAATCTAGTTTGGCCTAAAATCGGGTTTGGCCGGTAACATATATATTTATTTATGTATCTACTAAATTTTGTCCGCACGATAAAAGTCGCAATTATGCACGTCTTCAATTTCGTCTTCAAACTCATCAAAAACACCTAGATGGCGAATATCTCGGTGGGATATTGCGAATGGGCAAAATCGGCCCAAGGAAGTGGAAATGGGGAGGGGTTTTCTAAAAACAGGAAAAAAACATAACTTTTCAATTATAATACCTATCAATTCAGTTCTAAGATATTATTACTTTTAGAAAAATGTACGTATGACAGATTTTTGATAAAATTAAAAATGGGCTCAAGGAGGTAAAACAAATAGTGTTTTAGGGAGAAAAAAAAATTCATAACTTCGTCAATTCTCAAGCTATCAAATCAATTAAATTTATTATAAATCTTCTTAATATTATCTACAACATTTATGCTGACAAGTTTTTGATAGGACCAACACTAACCGCAAAAAAAAGTAAATAAATAAAAACGAAAAAAAAATTGGGGGTGGGAATCAAGAAGAAAAAAAATTCATAACTTCGTCTATTCACAAGATATCAAACCCGCTTAAGTTTATTATAAAGCTTCTTAATAGTATATACAACTTTTATATTGCCAAATTTTTAATCGGACCAAATCTTACAGAAAATACAAATTACGAATACATAGCGGTTGAGGAGGAAAAATCTTATTGACATGACTCTGATAAAACCACCTCTTACAGAAAAATGAAATTAAAATTTCGTCAAAAGCGGCCAGATAAAATTGTTAAACTGAGTTTATCTCTAATCTTCATTTAGTTTTGGTTGGTAAAATTAGTACTTAACTTTGAAATCTACCTGCCCTTGCAGGCCGAGCCGGCGGGAATTAGAAGTAAACAAGTAAAATTTCGTTTAAAAAAATAATAATAACTTCACTATAGTTTATTTAAATATGATAGTATTTCGAAATAGAGGGAACACCCGTTCAAGGTAGGCCATTTTTTGTCCGCAGTACCTGAAGTCCGCATTAACCGATGTACAGTACAGTCGTGGGAAAAAAAGTAAACACCCCCTACTAACTCTTCAAGATATTATCGTATACAGAAGTTACTGGTACCGAAAGATTGGAAATAAAGTCTACGTTTAAATGATGTATATAAAATTTGCTTAGGGGCCACCTACATATTAAAACGAACCCAAACCTCATTTTTTTCAATGACAATACGCAATTTTAACGCGATATTTCAAATCTTCGGTTCAAACTATGCCTAGACTCCAAATTTCAAGTCATTTGAATGATAAGTTTTTGAATTATAAACATTCAACATTAGTGCTTCTGACGTTAAATTACATTTTCATATTTTTATTTATATCTCCTGAAATTATTATCCTAATGTGCTATTTTTTTGTGTAGCAATAATACTAATGTGCCCAAACATAAATACGCTGAATTTGCAATTTTTATAATTTTATGATATAAATTATGAAATTAATATTCGAAAAAATTATAAATCGCAACCTACAATTTTTTTGATGGATTTAGATTTATTAAGTTCTGCTTTATGAAAATCCAAAATTTCGCATTTTTCTTCCAAATAGTTTTCAAATTATGCTTAAAGAACGGTAAAATGATGGTTTAAGGGGCCGTCTATGATAGAAGTGAGTAGATATTTTGAAATTTCTTCTGCTGTCCTGTTATCTAACAGGGCTCATTGACTGGTGCCTTGTCAAGGTGCCTTGATCTAGAAGGGGGCTCTCTTGGTTAACAATCGAGTACCGAACTTCAATTTGGATACAGCCCTTAAAATACGCTCGTTTTAAAATAATTAATTTCTCGGAAACTTATGGTACGAATTGCATAAAAATTTGTTTTTAGGCTAATTGAAGGGTGTAGAGTTCATTTATGCTGTCAGAATTGTGTATTGCTATTGAGAAAAACAAAGTTATGGTTCGTTTTAATATGTAGATGCACCCTAAGCAAAATTTATATACATCATTTAAAAGTAGACTTTATTTCCAATCGTTTGGTACCAGTAACTTTCTTCTACGATAATTGGTTGAGGAGTTAGTAGGACGTGTTTACCTTTTTTTGTCTACGACTGTACCTAACATTCGGTACGTCTTAAGCAGAGACGCATTAACGAGAGTCCACTGCATATATATTGCTAGTAAAATATATTTAAAATTTAGATAGTTATTTTATAGAAAGTACTCACTGTACACTAAAAATATACCTAAAATGCTGATGTTTCCTATTTATTTCTTTAAAAGTTTGATCTTTTATTTATCCGGGAATGTTTCCAGCTTAACCTAAAACTCATTAATTAAAATAATAAAGCTTTGTAAAAAATCACCATAAAAATAAAACAATACACGGGACGCGTTTCGAGCTAAAAACATAACAGCTCGTCATCAGCTACAACAAACACGTAGAAATTAAGCGAACAAGGTCAAAAAAGGTTTTTTGACCTTGTTCGCTTGCGGACACGTGTTTGTTGTAGCTGATGACGAGCTGCATTGTTTTTAGCTCGAAACGCGTCCTGTGTATTGTATTATTTTATGGTGATTTTTTTACAAAGTTTTATTATTTTAATTACTTCAAATCGCCAGTTTTCGGTGCTGTTTCGCTGTACTAAAACTCATTATTTTATCTTTTATCGTATTTAAATATCAGATTTGTCCAACATGCTTTTGACATGGACCATCCAGGACTGCCACAGGCGATTATTTTTTAATTCTATTTCACACCGCTTTTTTAAAACAAAGAACTTTCATATACACTTTGACAATATTTGATAGAGAAATATACTACAAAAATTATTTTCTTAAAATAGTGGTGCGAATAGAATATAAAAATAGTCGCTTCATACAGCCGATACCCCATCTTTCGCAGATTCGTTAATTTGAAAGATAACTGCAAAGTTACCATTACAGACTTTTCATGGAAGGATGGTTCTCTAAGCTATACCGCTGCTATCGAAATTCTCAAGGCCAGATGATACGAATGTGGCGTCTCACTAATCGACCGACTTCTCACGAGTGTTGGAATTCACACCGGAAAATTTTGAATAGCAATTTTCTTTTATTATATTTGTGATTATCTATCATCTTATAAAACAATAGTAACTATTTAAACTTACTGGTGAGAATTTGAAATCCCCCAATAAAAAATCAGTCTGATGCAGCAACACTGTGATATTTCGTATCTGGCTGAATTTTTATTTAAGGACTCACAGTAAGTTTAAACTTCTCACCAGTAAGTTTAAATAATTATTATAATTTTATAAGATTATAGATATTCCACAAATAAAATAAAAGAAAATTGCTATTCTAAAATTTCCGGTGTGAATTCCAACACTAGTGAGAAGTCGGCCCATTAGTGATGACGTCACACTCGTGTCCTCTGGCCTTGAGTATTTCGATGGCAGCGGCTACACCCATATACCTGGAAAGAATCAGGTTCGATTCCTAATGAATATTTCTTGATCCTAAAAGAAAAACATTAACTTTAACTTTGACTTAGTACAGTGTGTGTTCGATATTTTGTTGTTGTGGTTGATGTTAGTACTGATGAGGCTATGCGATGACATAGCGCAACGTATACTTTGCATGATTTTAATTTTAATTAAATGCTTTTAAGTATATTTTTTTAATTTAATTGCCTTTTAAATGTATTCAAATCTTGCTAATGAATATTTCCAACTGACAAGGAGACGACAAAGGTGTGGGGTATTCAAATCAAAGTAAGGTTATGTGTGTAATCAGTACTGACAAGGGGAGAGCCAACCTTGTTAATCACAGATTTTGATTATTTTAATATATGTTGTAGGGTAGAGACCCCTTAGTGTCAGGTTCAACAGATTTTATCCAAGGCTCTTCAGTTCTTGAGAAACCGGGTGGTCTAATAATAGTACACAACTTAAATACTTACTTTGCAACCGCAGTGATAGGTTGGTTGTAGCTCAGTTGGTATGGAGGTTGCCGGCTGATCCGTGGGCCCGGGTTCGATATCTGAATCCGCTACGTTTGTTTTTCTCCTTTTTTGTTTTATAAATATACTTGTAAGTATAATTAATAATTTCATTGTCAATTAAAATTTATAATATTGTATATCAATTATAATTTTAACCTATTTAATTTTTTACTTTTAACTAAATAGTTGTATAAAATATCATAAAACTGTTAATTTTTTAAAAATCACTTTTAAAATGTATTTCATATATTCTTTATAGATGCAATGATATTGAGCAATTATGTCAATTCGTGATTTTAAAGAAACATCATTTACGCATTGCTTTAAGAAAGGAAGTCAATGCGATAATACTATTATTCTGTTTTTAAAGTAACAAGCATAATTATATTAAAAATTAGTATCATAATTAAATTACAACCGATTTTTTGCTTACTAAAGATTTTTAAATTTGTAATACGTATGATTGCGCTTTCAATTATTTATCTTTCACCTTTATCTTCTTTCTGCTTTTATTTTTATTTTATTTGAATATTCTTTTATTTTATCATAACTAGATGGCACCACAACAGATTTTGTCACGATTTTGGAATTTTTATCATTCAATAATAGATCCAATTTCTTTTTAAAGCTCTTTAAAGGATGAGAAATAATAGTTTAAAAATAAAAAATGATAAATTTAAGTTTGTTAACATTATAATTAAACGTATGATATTAAAATTTGTAACTGAAATTATTAAATTATAATTACAAGTATATTTATTAAACAAAAAATGAGAAAAACAAATGTATCGCGTTCGGGTATCGAACCGGGGCCCGCAGTTCAGCCATCGAACGCCGTACTAACTGAGCTACGACTAACCTGTCACTGCGGTTGCAATGTAAGTATTTAAGTTGTGTACTACTATTAGACCCCCCCCCCCGGTTTCTCAAACCCGGGCACTAAGGGGTCTCTACCCTACAATATATATTAAAATAATCAAAATCTGTGATTAACAAGGTTGGCCCTCTCCTTGTGAGTAAGAGAACTCGTATGACCAAGCCGTAGCACGCACTACTTAGTAGTAACCCGTAAGGCATGGTGACGTCACGGCGACGTCGTTGCGAAGTCACACTGTGATTTTGTGACCGTCGATGTGACGTCACGTGACGTCGATGTGACGTCATAGTGACTAGAATGCGAAGTCGTTATGGCCGTTTTAGAGGTCGTTTGTGACGTCACATTGTGACCACTCTGTGAAGTCACGGTGTGACAAATTTGTGAAAAGTGTGTCATTTGTGACTATTTTGGTATTAATTTTGTGACGAACATGTGACGAAAGCGACAATGCTTTGAAGTCACAGTGTGACCAATTTGTGAAATATGTGTCATTTGTGACGAACTTGTCATAAATACTGTGATGATTTCAAATTAAATTCAAATTTCAAATTAATTGCTTAAAAGGCGCAAAGGACAACATAGTGAAAAAAATTCCATGCCGTGACTCGAACCCGGGTCATCAGTATAGCGCACTGACATTCTATTGACTAAATCACTTGGAACTATACCCAGTTTGGACAATTTCTTACTATTACATGTTCGCAAGGCAACAAACACAGCACAAGATGGAATATTTATCGTGAGCCACCGACATGGGGCAAACACGAAACTTAATTAAATTCAACATCGATTGAAACTATATTAATACTTGGAAATTTTTCCAGAGAGAAACATTCGCCTTGTATACAGTATTTCAAATGAAAATCAAATTTCAAATTAATTGCTTAAAAGGCAATTTTAATTTGAAATTTGATTTTAATTTGAAAAAGTGTATGCAAGACGAATGTTTCTCTGTGAAAATTTTTCCAAGTATTAATATAGTTTCAACCTATGCTGGATTTAATTAAGTTTCGTGTTTGCCCCATGTCGGTGGCTCACGATAAATATTCCATCTTGTTCTGCGTTTGTAGCCTTGCCAACATGTAATAGGGAGAAATTTTCCAGGCTGGGTATCGTTCCATGTGGTTTAGTCGTTAGAATGCCAGTGCACTATACTGATGGCCCGAGCTCAAGTACCGGCATGGAAACTTTTTCACTATGTTGGCCTTTGTGCCTTTTAAGTAATTAATTCGAAATTTGATTTTCACTTGAAATACTGTATGCAAGGCGGATATTTCTCTCTAGAAATTTTTCCAAATATTAATACTGTAATGATTCTTGACATAAACATTGTAATGACTTTTAAAATAAAGTTTTGTTTGAAGTATAAAATCTTATCTTTTTGTTGTATTTTTTAGCAAAATATCGCTAGTTTGGAGTCCTATTTTTCCAAAATATTTTTAATTTTTCTACTTAAAAAACAATGCTTATCAACTGACATCTTTTTTTTTATTAAGTTCTAAGTGTGATCTTAAATTCAAGCTTGATATTAACAATGTGTAATTTTTTTATTGTGTTGTGATTTGTTATTGCTTTATTAAATACGAACATGGAATCTAACGGATATTAATACATCTCTTATTTATATTACTACATGATAAGCCATATTTATTTAAATTTTTTATTCCCGTGTATAGTGTATTTTGTGAATATAAGCTAAATAAATTTGGTATGTTTTATAGAAAAAGACTGATCTGTGAAATAGAAAAAACAAGTAATAAAAATCATGCGTAAAGCATAGATTATAAAACACTTTCCAACACTTCCCGCATGCTTTAACAAGACATCGTAATTTAAGTAAATAACGTAAATAAGATAACTAAGTAAACACTTTGAAAATGCATAAAACATTTGAAAAACTGATTTCAGTAGTTACCATCCATACCCAAATATGTTTTCCAATTCTTTTGAATAGTCCTGTATTTGATCTGTAGATTGATATATATAATATATAATGGGAAAATTTAGTGTAGCAAGAAAACGCATAATACGTTGAAATTCTCATTCAGCTATTTATACTAATATATGGAAACATAGTTGAATACTTTTGTACAACCCTGTAGTTTACTCAGAACCTTTATTACACGCCACTATTTAGTTAAATTTTAATTTAAACTAAAACACTCTTAAAACTGCTGAAATCACATTTCCAGAAATTATAATTTACAGACGGCAATGTATCCAATTCTTTGCGTGTCACTATATATCATTTTATCTATATTCTACGAACATTTCTTAGTAAATTAAATGCAGTTCAGCGTAAAAACTCATTTAAAAACCACCTTTAAACTATTTGGGCCCATACCCAGTAACCTTTAAGAATACTTTTGTGTTTCCCTGTATATGAATTATTGCATTTATATACATCATATACTATGCATAAATATAGTAGAATCATAAAAGTGCATATGATAATTAAAAATGCATTTCTAGCAATCATCGCTAATGAACAGTACACCGGATACAACATAGTGTCCGAAATATTTTGTGTGTCCCTGTAAATGCTACATACTCTTGTATTATACAGGATAAAATTTATAGTATGTAAACCTTAGCGACGTATATCAATTTCATCATATATGAAATAGATTAACATAATTAAATACGCCGCAAACAATTTCATCCACCCATATATCATTATGTATTGGAGTTCCTTTTTTAGCCCTGTAAATGAACAATAACTATTCTTTGGATCTCATATTCTACAGAATGCTTATTTTAGTGCGCTTAATAAATGCATATCAATTTTATTCAGTTTGAAAGCGTGTAAAACCATTAAAAATCATTTGAAACGATTTTTTTCCCATAGGCCGTAATGTAACGGAATACTTTTGACTGTTCCTGTAAATGAACTAAACATACTACAAACTTCATTACAAATAGGGATCGTGCTATGGTAAACGTCAATAAGGGGTTCTGCATATATAATGTTATCAACTTTTTGGAAATTTTGTACCCCCTCCCCCCATACGATATCATACGTTATCATCCTTTGAAACCCCCCCTCCCCCGGTAATGATATCGTTATCAATGTATAAAAATTCTTTAAATTTTAGGAATTTTCTTTTTTTTGTTTGGAATGATATACAAATATGGTTACATTTGTTTTTCGCATACTTTATTAAATCAGATAAAAAGAAGTCAATAAAATATCAGTTTATATATTAAATAACATTTAAAAGAAATAGTTACTATTTAAAAGTATTTAATAATAGATTTTTGTTACATAATGCATTCAACAGTAATAATATCTTTTTGCACTTTCCTCCAGCACGGTGTGGGGCAAACAGAACTTCTTTTCAAGAAAACAGGTGGACAATATTCTTTCTCTTTTATTTACTATTAAACACAAGTATGATTTCAAACATACTTCGCATATATGGTTTGTCGAACAGCGGATTATATATGCATACACGTATGACAAAAGAATAGGAATGCCAAACGTCGGGATGTTCCATATTTTGGAATTGAATAATTTTATAATCATTTAATGATTTTAATAATAACTTTATACTTTCATAAAAATGGATAACACACTACTTTGATGTAAAGACCAAGTTACAAATAAAAATAGATAAAAAATGATAACGATATCAAAGACAAAACCCCCCTCCCCCTAGAGGTATCTTACGATATCATGTGCCAGACCCCCCCCTCCCCCCTAAAATGATAACGTTATATATGCATATCCCCTAACATCCAAAAATTTCAGGGTAATCCGGGTATATTTATGCGAGTTAGAGCGCAGACAGACGGTCAGACAAACCAAAGTCATAAGCACTTTTCAACTTTGTTGAAATTACACTAAAGCACATAAAAAACACTTTATTTCAATGCTTAAATATCTTTTTTTTTTTTTTTTTAATGACAATATTTACGCGTATCGAAAACGTAGAAAATGAGTTTACAATCGAAGAAAATTTAATAACTGATTCTGAATGTCTACCATTAAATGTTTGATTAAAATCACAAACAGCAAAATATGCTTACATACAATTTAAAAAAATAAATATACCAATTTGAAAAACACTAAATAATTAGTATTTATAATTGTACTATTTAACAATAACAAACTACAATAGATGAATTAAATGCATTATTAGATTTAACAATTTCTTCAAAATCTTTCCATGTTGTAAAGAATTCCTATTTCATAATTTTGGCAAATGTTAAATTGGAAAACATTGATATGAAGATTTGGGATTTTAAATACTAATTTTAAATACTAATTTTAAATATTATTAGCAATGAAAAAAATCTTTTAAACGTTTCACTTCTATAATATGTAAAAAGAAATTTTCCCAGTATAATGTTAATTTCTAAATTGAAACAGTTCCGTAATATCATAATAATCGAATATCACATTTAACTCCAAAATAATAATGACGATAAATACTGTATTAGTAATCTTAAAACTGTAATATGCCGAAAAAAAATGTAAAAATACTGTCACAACATATTTTAATCTCAAGAAACTAAAAATTAATATTTACAATCATTCCACTATGAATGTAGACATGAATCAGTCTCTGCGTCAGCTTTTTAGGTAGATTTCGTATGAAATACTACCTATTGGGATCGTTCCTATGTTGGAATTTCTGAAAAATTTTTGCAGATCTACACCGATCATGACCCCTAGAACACAAAACCACCCTCAGTAAAAAACTTTATATATATATATATCTATCTGTCTATCTATCTATCTATCTATCTATCTATATCTATCTATCTATCTATCTATCTATCTATATATATATATATATCACTTTCTTCTGGACACGATAACTTTCGTAATTCTGCACTAATCTCTTCCAAACTGATACATAAAATCAATGGGCATAAAATCTCGGTCAAGTTCGTTAATGGGCAAAATCGGACCAAGGGGAGGGAAATAGGGAGGGGTTTTGTGAAAACAGAAAACCCCCCATAACTTCTTAATTTTTGTACATATCAAATCAGTTTAAAGTTTTTATTACTTCTAAAAATAGGGCCAAAAATTTATGTATCACAGATTTTTGATAAAGTTAAAAATGGGCTCAAGGGGCGCAAAAAATAGGGTTTTTGGAAGAAAAAAATTCATAACTTCGTCAATTCTCAAGATATCAAATTCAATTAACTTTATTATAAATCTCCTTAACATTATCTAAAACTTTTATATTCACAAGTTTTTGATAGGAGCAATTCGTACCGCAAAAAAAAATTAAAAACGAAAACAAAAAGGGCGTTTGAAGAAGAAAAAAATCCATAACTTGGTCAATTCTCAAGATATCAAATCCAATTAATTTTATCATGAATCTCCTTAACATTATCTACAACTTTTATATTCACAAGTTTTTGATAGGACCAATTCGTACCGCAAAAAATATTAAAAACGAAAACAAAAAGGTGGTTTGAAGAAGAAAAAAATCTATAACTCCGTCAATTCAAAAGATATAAAATCCCCATGAATTTATCATATATCTTCTTAATATTGTCTACAACATCTATATAGACACGTTTTGGGTAGGACCAATTCTTAGAGCAAAAACAAATTAAAAATACATACCGGTTGAAGTAAAAAATGATCTTAGTAAGGGTGTTTTCAAATCCAAACTGCTTATTTTCTGACTCATTTTACAATTCATTTTTGCTCTCAAAGGCTTCCAATTGGTACGTTTTCTTACTCAGAAACTATATAATGTACCGTAATGGTCGATTTTCTGATAGGGACAGAATATATTTTTTAAAATGCTGTTAAAAAGGGCATTTTGAACCGAATTTACCGAAGCGGATTGTGTTGGAAAAATCATTGTATTAAGGATGCGCTTAAATCCAAACTGCTTATTTTCTGACTGGTTTTTAAATTCATTTTTGCTCTCAAACGCATTTAATTGGTAGATTCGCTTATTCAGAAACTATATAATGTACCGTAATAATCGATTTTTAGATAGAGGCAGAATATATTTCAAAAAATGATGTCAAAGTGGGCATTTTGAACGGAATTTCCCGAAGCGATTGTGTTAGAAACGAAAAATATTGTCCTTCTGAGAAAATAATTGTTTATATATCAAGTTTTAATTAATTGAACAAAAAATAAAAACACAGGTCGCTTATAAATCTCTTCAAAAATCACGTCAGCAAGTTTCATTTTTTTTTTTTATTAAAAATGAATTTGGAATTATGCCAGAAAATTTCGAGTTGTTGAGCATGGAAAAGTATTTTTTTGAATACCGCCCTAACATGATTCTGATAAAACCAGCTATTATATGAAAATGAAATAAAAACTCGTCAAGAGCGGCCAGATAAAATTGTTAAAGTGGATTTATCTATAATCATGATTTAGTTTTTGTTTGTGAAATTAGTATATTTGACTTCGAAATCTACCTCTGCCTGTAGGCCGGGCCGGCAGGGATTTTTTATTTTTTTTTTTTTTTTTTCCTAGCGATGGCAAATTAAGACGTTTTACAGTATCGAATTGGAAAAATTTACTTCTGAATATCCAATATGAATTCCAGAGATCAGTCTCATTCTATATTACATAAAACTATTTAACTTATGTAATAATCTACCAAACAGGAATAAAAAATTTAAATTAAATAAGACATACCTTTATAGCTCCATAAATATTGTTATAATATCCGTATTTTATCCTAAACAGGCGGACATCTTTCACTTAACTTTAAAAAAGCGTTAACTAACTCCCGCTTCAAATGTTCTCTAATCCTTATTCATTATTCGCTGAAATCGAACGCAGACGATCTTATAGCAAGCAGATGTTTTATTATTATTGTTTTCTTTTCGTATAAAACAGACTTGGAACAATAAATGCGCAATAATTATAAGTGTCTGTAATTAAAATTTTCCATCTGAATGAAACACCTGCCTTTTTTTAAAAAGTAAAGTTTGTTTTACACTCAATAAATCCAAAATACTTCTTAATAAATGAAAATAGAGTATAGAGGATAAAAAAAATTGTCTTTGTCAAACTGTGGTTCTTTTCACATTAATTTTCTGCAGAATAAAACAATTTGTAAAATTAATTTTTTAAAGTCATATCTCTGAAACACAAATTTGAAAAACGAATAATTAATTATGACTTGGGTTTTGTATAAATTTTGTATGTATATTTTTTTTGTTTTTCGGAAAATGCTAATTTTATTTTTAAAATCTGAAAGAAGTAGATTTAAAAAAAAAATAGTTACTTAAAATTGTTAAACTCTAACAGGAAAAAATATGACTTTAATGCAAATTATAATTAAAGAATACATATATGACTCCACTCTGAACACTCTTTCTACGTGATCATTAAGAGCTGCAGACTTAACTGTAATAGATCATTTTTAGTTTGAAACCACAAAAATGTTTCAAATACCACTGGTCGACAAAAAGAAAAAAGAAAAAAAAATCCTTCCCGCAAACTAAATATGTAAAGTGTACAGATTTAATATTCCTAATTCTAAATATGTTATCCAAATTGCTCCAGCACATACCATTTTTCGGAGAAACACTTTTATAATAATAACAATCAGTGAAGGATTATGATATTAAATTGCAATAATAGATAAGATTGAAATCATGGAAAAAGTATACTTTCACTGTTTTAGATATCAAATTGATAAAATATAGCATGAAAATCTAGTTTGTTGATACTTACCGTACATTTTCCTGATTATGCCCCCTCCCCCTCTTTTCGTGCCCGAATTTACTATTTGCTATCCACTAATATGTTTTTATTCCTTATGCCGCTGTAACTCGGGCCTGTTTAAAATACTGTTTAAAATACTTCTCTTCATTTCCAAAGATTTTTGAAGTTCATATTTCTGTCACACTGTGACTTATAATATGGTGGGAGTTTTTTTTCACATGTGTGACATGACGTACGTTACATGCAGTGACATAACAGCGACGTTACAATTTTTTTTAATGGCCAGGAAAATATAATTTTACACAAATAACATGTTTTGAACAATTTTGGTATTTCTTTAAGTTTTCTAAGAAATTCACATCTCAGTCACAATGTGACATCACTGAGGAGTGACATTTTGGTCACAGATGTGACGTGACCACAGTGACTTACAGTGACGTCACAACGACGTCACTGTGACCATGCATGCTATGAGGGAATTGAGAAAAAAGAATTAACTTTATTTTTTTGTGTGTGTGTCTTAACAGCCTTTCAGGGGCAGGATAATTCTGTTCGTAAAATGGTGAAATAATTGACTGACAGCTGAATTTTCAAATGAATTTCTGTAAAAAAAAAACTCGCTATTTTGCACTTTCATTACAAAAGCAAAGTTTTATTAAAATATTCTTGATGCTATTTGTCAGTTTTGGAATTAAGATTAGGCGGCTATACCGTGTAGCCAGCTCCCTTTAAAGGGTTAAGGGGATACATGAGTAATATTTTTTGAAAAAAAAAACTGTTTGTTTTTTAATTTTTGGCTTAACAAATTCTTTGAACCTTCCCTGAATCCATTGGTATGTCCAGTTTTTTCCTGACCATTAGAAATAATTGTAAAACTTCAAGGGGAGACAAGAATCGGACGCCACGTCTACTCACATTAAGGGAAGACACGACTGGGACGCCACGCCCACTGACATGAATTTTACTCTAATAGTTTATACTCATTTATTATATGTAGCAACATTTTATCCAAGAGTTTATATATACTATTGTTCATGTGTTTGATAAAGCTGTGCAAGAACTTCCCACATGGTAGAAGTGTCTAACTAGCTGTAAGAAAAAATAATCATAACAAATTATCATATAGTCATAAAATAAAAAAAAATCCAAAAATTAATCCAATAATCCAACTTAATTTTTTTTTCTCAATAACTACTGAGTAGTGCGCGCTACGATTTGGTCATCTGAGTTCACTTACTGAGTACTATTTACACACAAAACCTTGCTTTGATTCGGATACCCCACACCCTTGCCGTCTCCTTGAATGAAAAAATGCCCAGGCTGAGAACGTGCACTCAGAGCCTTGGCTTACAAGGCCAATGTTTTACCGTTTGAGCTAACTGGGATGATAACCAGCTAGCATATTTTGCTCAGATAACCTTATTGCTAGTATCATCTGGTCTGTCATGTAGACAGCACAACAGAACAAACCGCAGGTGGAACTCCATATAAATGATGGATACGTAGATGAACTTATTATTTTAACACATTCAAACTGATTGGTAAAATTATCATGCGAATTGAAATTTCTCATGAATTATTTTCGAATTATTTTTCGCTAAGTTGGAAATATTCAATTAGCATGATAACTTTACCAATCAGTTTGATTGTGTTAAAATAATAAGTATTCAAATCTGTCTAATGCTTCATATTTATTTTAAATGAGAATTACATTTATAGTCTTTTTGAATAGTTAAAAATTTAATTATAATTATTTTACATTAAGCTTGAAGCTTTAATGACTATTGCAAAATGTGATCCAAGGTTCATTTATCTCGTGAGATAAAAAATAAAATCGAATTTTAAAACGTTAGGAGTAAATGGTATTAAATGACGAATTTTTAGACTCTTGGTTTAATCTGCACATGGTGAAGCAAATATGCCAATGTCAGAATCGTTAGTGTACGATTAGTACGTTAGTGTACGTAGCAAGAATCTTTGGCATGTAACTAATCGAAAACAGAACTCAAGCAAGGTATACAAGAGAGCTATTAAACTAAGCAAATGCCCAATGATATGCCGTATTTCTATGTTTAATTATATTTGTCATACAAAGAATTAAAATATTTTATATGTTTATTCCATGGAACTTTTAATAAAGAGGAATTGGCATATCCTTAAAATAGAAGCTTCAACTGTAACCGCTTTCGCAGGGGTTGATTACCGTCGATGCAAACTTCCACCAGTAACTTTAAATGGACATTTTCTCATTATTTATGCGTCTAATTAATGCAAAATTTCACCCAAAAATAATAGCAAAAACAGATATTCATTTTTACTGTTGGAAGTTTACTTCGATTGTAGTTAGTCCCTGCGTTTCCGCCATATATTGACAACCAAGACAATCTCCTGTCAGTCTTAGTGAAAAAGATTATAATATCTGGACAAACTGTCGCCTTTAAAAACAAAAATAAAATTTATCATAATTTTAAGAGAAATTTTGCATGAATAAGACGCTTAAATAAGATAAAATTTTCTTTTCAAATTTACTGGTGGAAGTTTGACTCGGCAGAAATAAGAAACTGCTGATCCTGTTAAAAAAAAACCCGTTATCTTGTGATAACCTTGTCAGTTATTTCACTCCTAACAGTCAGACAATGCACTATATGTCCCCTCCTCTTTATTCATAACTCCTTTGTTCATTAAAGCTCCATGCTGTTATTCTCCTTTTCAGCAGGTTAAACTTATATAAAACGAGAATGAAATGCAATGAAAGCAACAGATAGATCTTTAATTCTTTTACATTAATTAAAAGTAAATATACCAAGTTAAATCGAGAAATGTTCACATACGCCATCTTCTTTTACAATTTCTGTTCCATCTTTATACTTCTCATTAACTTATATATTTTCTCTTTATTTCTATCCGTTTTAGATTTGACAGGTAACTTGTATTTCTTACAGTTAATCGAAATTTAAAATATTCCCTTCGTTGCTTAACCCCTTCAGGACGAGCATCTTTTACAGAATTTTTAATCTTTAATCACCGGTTTTTTAAAACATAAATTTTTACCTAATTGAATCAGGAAAATGCCCGGATTAAATAAGGTAAAATTTACAATAAAAATTTACTGGTGAGAATAATCACCAATTCTGAGCACCTTACGTGGCACGAATACCGATCACTGATCGTCCCCAAGGGGTTAATACCATACAACTAGTAACTGATAAACAAAAATCAATCAAACACTGAGACAAAAAATTCAAAATCAGCTGCGGCAAAGCACACGTGGGCATCCAAGGAAACGAGGATGCCGACGAATTAACAAAGCAAGCAGAAGAAAACAAGACAAAATAAATCCCTTATAACGTAAAAAGACAGAAATCTAACCGTAATAGAACAATTAAAGAACTAATTATCAATCAGTGTCAGTTCGAGTGGAACTATGTAAACACGGGCAGGAACACACACCAATATTTCCCAACAGTCAGCACAAACAGATTAGTTAGCTGTAAATTACTTAGCCAGATCTATACGTGACATGAAGCATTCCACGAATACTTACATAACTTTAAGCTAAATTTAAGTACAAATTTAAGTAAAGAAGCGCCAGACTGTGCATGCGGGGGAACAGGAAATCCTAAAACACTTCCTCAATGCCTGCCCGGTAACGCGACCACACCATCTGACCCAAATCACAGCAAACAACGAGCAGCTTTAGAATAGGACCTTACAAACAATAAACACGCACAAAATAAGGACAAAACAATGATCAATACGGCAAACAGAAACCATAGACATAATCTCACAATAGAACGTGAAAGAACAAAGGTAAATCATACATCATCCCAGCGGACCCCATGCTAATTAACTTACTTATTTTCAGGTAGAATAAAAGAAAAAGGCCCGAGTTAAACAACCAAGTAACAGGATAGGTTAGAACCTTTCATTTGCAAAATATAAATCGTTAGTTCGCACTACTGAGAAGTGGAAGTCGCTTATGAAGAACTTGATAGCTACGCCTCACTCACACTTACCCATCAAACCATCGAAAGATAACTAAGTGGGAATAGAAAAGATGTGCATGTGCATAGAACAAAAAATTAAGATAAATCACATAGAAAAATAAACTAACTACAAAATGAGCAATAACAGGGAAATATCTTGTGACAACAGTCATCATAAAATATTGACGGGCTAACGGCCACGAAACAAGCCCAACTCCAGTAGTGCACAAGCCTCCCCAAAAAAATCTTGCAAAAAAGTTGCACGTTAAATCGTAATAACAGTCATTAGGTTCCAATGGACTGATCGCTAAGTTCGCATTCAGGAACCAAGTCATCGAACGAAGAAAATCAAACCAACAGAATGATCACAGCCTAACATTAAGGACTGCAAAAGAAAGACCACACGAAGACGACCCACCAGCGACAAGTTGGAAAATTGACAGAATCCTAACTTAGTCAACCACCAGGCACAGAGTCAATAAAAAGAAAATAACGCTCGACAGTGTCAAGCAACTCATAAAAATAGGAAGCACAAAATCTTAAAACAAGATAAAAAAACAAGCAGGAGACAAAACCACAAAAGTATCAACAATATGAAAGAGACAAAATCCCAAGACAAGATATGAAAACCTCCTCAGAAGAACAAGGCTACTGGGTGAGACAAATCCAATGATATAATCAAATATAGATAATTGTAATGTGAATAACATAGGTCATCCAGTAAAGTATAATTTTTAATGATAGCCGCTGCAGGTCCCCCTGTGCCCTTACTTTTTTTCCTGGGGCTGTCCTATTGGGTCAAAAGATTCCTCCCCAAGTCCAGTACCCAAAGCTATCATTAAGTTCCATAAAGTTTTTAATTCCCTTTTTCAAATAACTAAGGTGATTAAATTTATGTTAATACCACTAAGTCAGGCATTTAGCTATACCCAATTCATCCCCAGTCTCAAAACGAATAAGTTAAGTAATTAACATTCTCATTTAATAGCATAAGTCCTTAGTTAAAAATTATCTTAGTTATAAAATAAACTTTAACATCTTAGTTTAATAGCGCAATCTTAATATAATAATAGTACCCTGGCCTATTTTCTAGGCTATCTTAAAGATGTTTTTCAAATAATATCTAGACATAGTTAAGTGTAAGTTCAAAGTATTTTCAATAAGAAATAAGTAAATGTAAGTTTAAGGTAAATTTAATATGTAAAATTAACCTCCTTCTCTTACAGGTTTTTTTCTTTACTTTATTTATTTATTAGCTAACTTGCCCGGCGTTGCCCGGGTACGTAAAAAAACAGCAAGAATTGCGAAAAACCTCTGAAAATCACAATAAGATATCGCGAAAAAATTTTAAATCGCTGCGCAAATTTCGAAAAGAGAAAATATATATATATATATTGTGTTCGAAGATTGAAAGTTGATTCAACTTCTATCAACGTCTTTCACTAATGTGGAAAAATGGTAGAAAATCGCTAAACTACACTAAAAATCACATATAAAATACCCGAAAAATTCGAAAATTGTTATACGAAATCCGAATAAACTTTATTGAAATGAAGGTAGAAATTACTTTAGTATTATAGGTCAAAAATGGAATGTCAAAAAATTGCAGCAGATCGCGAAGAAACGTAAATATCGAATTAAAAATCACCTGATGACGTAACAAACACGTGTAAAGTGTTTAATGTCAAGTAAATTTGACATTTACGATCACCCATTATTGGCATTTAATCTAATAGTTTGGCGATATTTTTTTTTTTTTTTTTTTTTTTTTTTTTTTTTTGTCTACGGGATAATCAGGTAGAACCACAAATTATTTCTGTTCGTATTTAAAAGTAGATAAATAGCTCTTCTTTATATAAATAAATAAAATAAATATTGAAAAAAATGCTTATATGTAAAGTAAATAGTTTGCCAGTAAATATACGTAAAATTCACTTCACTCGCCAAGGCCATTTTCTCTAACGCACCAAAGCCCATATATTAAAAATATACCAAATACTCTTCAATCTGTTGCCTGATACTAAGTAATCACAATAATGTAAATAACTAGTAGGCATAGATACGTACCGGGTTTGGCGCGATTTTTTTTCACGCCAATTTGGTGAAAACATCGTTTTTGAATACCAGTTACACATATATATTTAAATTATTTTCTATTATTTTAAAAGGAAATAGTAATAAATAATAAAAAGTTTAATTAATGTCTATAGAACAAAACAGTTTATATAACTGTAAAAAAGAAAATAAAAGTAAATAAACAACTTATTAATAAATAAACAACTTATTAATAAATAAACAACAATAGCCGAGTTACCATGTCAGGCAAAATAACGCCATTTTGGAGCCCATTTTGTACCATGGAGCGTATATGACATCTGTGCCAACAAAACTTTCAATAATATAGTAAATATGTCATTTGGTGGTGGCTTGATTATCGAAGATTATAAAATATGCGTGTATATGGCACATTTTTACATTAAAATTTAAATACTTGACTACATAGTTATAATTTTAACTCATTTTTATATAATTTACATTTGAATATAAAGATTTACTCTGAAATGTTCTCCTATACTTAAAAAAAAATTATTGCGTCCTTCGCCTGGCTTATTTCACGCTTCTGCCTTTGTGGCTTAAAATTGCATTGTTTGGCGACCGAGGTAATAATTAATTATCATGTAACTCACAAATAAAGCCTTTCTCCTGTAAGACATACGATGGGAAAATTACATAAAAATGATAATTAAATTGAATAAAAAAATAAAGAAGAACTAAAAGACGGTTACTTAAATTTTATTTCTTCAAGTTTTTTCAGGCACATTTTTATTAACCTGGCGAAGCGAAAAATCGCCAAATAACGTACCAATTACTTAAAGGTATATATAAATATTTTACAGACATACATACAATAAATACAATAAACCCAACTGGAGTGAAAAATTAGCCAGAGCCAGGAATCGAACCCGGGAATCGAATCCTGGCTCTGGCTAATTTTTCACTCCAGTTGGGTTTATTGTATTTATTGTATGTATGTCTGTAAAATATTTATATATACCTTTAACTGTTGAATGCAGGCGTTATTTATGTGTGAATGTGTGTTTTAATGTATATTGTAGTATGTGTGTTTATTATTATCAATTACTTCTTTCATACTAATTTATTTTTTAAGTTTTATAAACATTCCTTTCATATTTAAATTAAATATTTTCATTTTATAAATTTTATCTCGCATTAAAAAGGTTTTTGATTCTTTTTTTTTAAATTAAACAAATAACAATTATTTTCTTTTAATTTGCGAGTTGTTTACATTATTTTCTAATGGATATGGCCATTTCAATTCATTTATCAACTATAATTTTCGCCAAAATGACCACTGGCAACCCTTTCGTCGAAAATATCAATAAAATACTATAATCTAAGCATTGTATCATGTTACTTTTATTCACAATTTAATTTACTTGGATTCCCTTAAATATAATTAATATAATCCCTTAAGTTAATATTAGTTTTTGTTGCATTAAAATATTTCAATTTGTTCATTTTCTGTAAGCAAGTAATCCATATTGGTATTAAATTATAAACAGAAGTTCTCTTATACGTCCATTAAAAATATTTCAAAAATATATATTCTAAAAACACACTCAAAATATATACTAAACATTTAATTGCTAAAAAGGACGTCAAACGTTAATAAAATACATTAAAAGATCTTAATAATTTGACATGTTTCGATTGAATTTACTCAATCATCATCAGAAAAACAAATAAACACAAAAATGGAAAATGACAATAAACTATTACAAATGAAATTTAAAAATAAATAAATAAAAATCACGCACGTAATATTTTAACATGTTTCACGTTGCCCTATTTTATTTTCAAATTATCTAACAATCCAATCCAAATATTTGGTATTTGAAATGACAAGGAATCATTGCCGACCATTGAGTTTCTGACGTAAATTTCAATAGATTCTCTAATAAAAAGTTGCAAATAAAAATCTGACCTATAATTTAATCTACTTTCATTAAACAAAATATTTATGTTTTCTATTTTATTTAGCCTAGATAATGCGGTTTTACCTCTATTAAATTTTATGTCTGCAATGTGCTCTTTACATCTCACTTGGAATTTTCTCTGAGTCATGCCAATATAATAATTTCTATAACCACCTTCTTTAAGAAAAGGAATGATATAAACACCGGAAAGGTCAAATTTATCAATAGGGTCAATTCTAGTGGTTAAAATTGATTTTAAATTAGGAGGGGGTCTAGCAATTAAATTTACATCAAACTTTTTAAGTTGAGTTTTAGGGGATTCGAAGAAATTTGGATAATAATTTACAACCACCCTTTTCATGTTATTTTCTCTGTCGGTTTTATTCTCAAAAACTGCATCGCTCATTTTGTTAATAAACTTTTTAATTAATTTATTAACTGTTTTAACATGATTTCCGTTGTTAATAGCTATTGTTTTAATTTTATCTAATTCATCAGTTAAATATTCAGGGGAACAAATTCTAAAAGCTCTGTTAATAAGGAATCTAAAGGTAGATAATTTATAAGAATATGGAGTGCAAGCATCAAAATGTATAACATTTAAGTTAGTTATTGGCTTACGATATATTGAACGAATTAGTTTATTATTTTCTCTTTTTAATTCAACATCTAAAAAAGGTAATTTCTTATCGGTTTCAAGTTCAAAAGTAAATTTAATCTTATTATCTAAATCATTTAACTGTTGAATAAAAACTAACAATTTATCAACTTCCCCTGCCAAACAATAAAAATATCATCTACATAACGTAGCCATACTAAAGGTAATAATTTAAAAGTAGTTTTTATTTATTTATTTTTAAATTTCATTTGTAATAGTTTATTGTCATTTTCCATCTTTGTGTTTATTTGTTTTTCTGATGATGATTGAGCAAATTCAATCGAAACATGTCAAATTATTAAGATCTTTTAATGTATTTTATTAACGTTTGACGTCCTTTTTAGCAATTAAATGTTTAGTATATATTTTGAGTGTGTTTTTAGAATATATATTTTTGAAATATCCATATTGGTTTACAATGGATCTCTATGGGAATTTGGCGAAATATTAGAGATATCGCCAAGTTGGCGTCACTTTTGGCTACCATTTTGGTCGCCAAATTTGGCGATATACCGCCAAGTCGGCGATAAACTTGGCGGCGTTTGGCGACATAACTGAGTCCCTCTACGGTAACCTCCTTATGGAAATGCATTAAATGCTGTTCAATAATTGCATAAAAAATTCGCTAAAAATTCAAAAATCGCTGCACGAATTCCGAATAAACTTTTTTGAAAAGAGAACAAAATTTACTATATTGGGTTAAAAGATATTCTTCTCACTTATATGGAAAAATCGCCTCAAAACATAAAAAAGAGTTAAAAATCGCATAAAAAATTAAATTTAAAAAAATCTAATCAAAAAATCGAAAATCGGGCTTCGAGGTGCAAAACTTCATATATAGACGTACCTTTTTCCCAAATTTTATAGCTCTACGTGCAGCGGTCTCTTCAGAACACCGTCGACACACTCACCCACTCACTCACTCACACACAAACTTCTTTCTTTATTATTATAGATTAACTGTCGCCTCTTTCTTAGGTGCACATAAGCTTAACCTGCACGAGCTACTGCACCCGCTCCAATGGGATAGCCTACGGAGCAAGTTTTTACCCGGCGGGGTACGGTAGTAAGGCGGAGTCTCATCCTTCCTGCTATAATAAGTTTGCCTAGCATTTCAAACCAAAATAAACTGGCGGTGGAACTTGTCTATCAGCGGCTCCCCATTCTTTCCTCCCCCCCTCCCCCGTACACACCTAAAGTACTATTTTCATTCGACAAGTCTGCACCAACAATTAGGCCTCAAAAACTCCAATTAGATCGGGTAGCGGTAGCCCATTTGGCAGAGCATCTAACTATTAGCTGAAAGGTAAAAGAATCGAGGCTTGCTGAAGGCTAAAATGCGTCATGTACGCTAATGGCATTTGGTGGATGTAAAATCCGTCGGTGGTGCAAAGTCCTCCAAGTTACCTATGAATTATACCTCTCGAGGTGCCTGCCAGGTGAAGGTCTCATCATTTGATCAAGGTTCTAAATTACGAGATCAACTTGAATAGCAATCCGCAGGTGCCAAACAACACGATATAAATATTAAGTACGCGGCATATAAAAGTTCACAACTAAGCAGTAGGCACTGCCGATAGGAAGACGAACTAGGCGCTCGTTAGGTTTATTTCCGCTACATGGCGATTAGGAACCCGTTCAGCTGGGGCAACCCTGCAGGTAGGAGGGGCGTGGTAATCGGTTATAAAGAAAGAATATAATGTTAGTCAATAATTTTGTGTTAATATTTAATTGTTTTTCTCACATTCTGGTTCCTATAATTCAGAAAAATATGATGATCATTGACAGATTCTACTTACTTTCATCGCTACAATAGAATGCAACAGCCTTGAAAACTTCAAGACTAAAGCCTGATATAGTAAAACTTGCGAAGCGTACCGATTTTAGATTTAAGACATCTGTATTGGTGAGCTGTAAACTTTCATATAGTACATATACAAACATTCGTCTGATCTTTTATTAAAAATGCATTTTTTGTTTCCAACTTATACCAGAAAAATCTTCAAGTAAATTTAATGTTGTAAAATAAATCATTACGTTGCAGCATAATTCTTGAATCAGGCAGATATGTTTGTAATTACGTATCTCGAAATCATGCCGTCTTAATGAGGGCTTTGGAAATACTGTAAGAAAACAATGTAGCAGCTATTTCTGCATGACGATTGATTGAAATATCCTTTTGTCAAATAAATATTTCAACTAAAAAAAGTGATTAGGAACTTTTTGGTTACCCTAATTTCTGTTAGTACTTAGGTTTCATCTCACTATCAAGACTGGTGTAACATCAAAGCAATATGAATGCTTGTTGGCATAAAACCTCCAGATAAAAGTTCGAAACTAATTAGCAAGTGTCGATTTTTTGTGAACGCTAACAGATGGGTGCAAAAGCTAACTTTATTCTTCTACACACCGCAAAATTTTTATTTATGCGAAACACAGTTCTGTGACTTGGATTCTACTAAACAACAGCTAGGATCACCTCTAAGTGCAAATCGTCAACTGTCTAAATTATACCCATAAGTAGTCTCATTTAGTAGATTAAGGTTGTTCTCAACTGTTCTGCTCAACAAGCGCAAACCGTTCTGACACATTTACAGATTCATTTTTTAACACAAAGATATACATAGCTGCCAACTTGTACGGATTTTTCCTACCACTAAAATTTTATAGAAATCTTTGACTTACTTAAACGTTAAAATTTCTTGAATTTCAGGTATTCAATTAGCTAAAATTTTCTGTAAAATTTTAGTGGTATGAAAAATCCGTACAAGTTGGCAGCTATGGATATAAAATTGGAAGGCCTGATTACGGAAGCAATTTGGAATCGAACTGTGTTTTCCATTTTTTTTATCAATATATTACCTGTTGGTTTGATCACATCAGAAAGATGTTTTCTCCCTTCGCTAACCGGTTTTTCAGCTTTCTTCGGGAACTTCGGTTCTAAACGTCAACTTTGACACTATTTTCTGAAAGATCTATTGCGTTTGCAAAAAAACGGAAAACAGCTCGATGACATAGTTTCTAAACAACAGCACCGGCTAGTTTCATGCATTTCCAACCGAAAATAAATTTAAACTTATGTCAGAAAGTTGCCCTTTTGGATTTGAGAACAGCCTTAACACTAGAACCGCCAGAAATTTTACTCAAGTGTTATAAAAATATTTTACACCAGGATTTTTATTAAAAAGTATCTAATATATTTATTTAACTTTTTTTCTCTGTGGTAATACTTAACTTATTTTAGAGAGAAATTCCTTGTTCGAATCGAAGTATTTTTATTTGGTAGCGGTCAAAATGACCGCTACGGTGCGGCGGTTCTAGTGTTAACACATTCACGACCGGTTGTGTAGTCGTAAAAAGATCAGAGAATTCGCACTCTAGGCAGAGGGTACACCCGAGAAAGTATATGCTGTAGTTTTTTTTTTTTTTTTAGAAACAGAGGGTATACGGCGTTCCTTGAAAAATACAGAAGGTATACGGCATATACCCTCGTATACCCTCCACTACATCCCTGTATCACGACGGGAGAAGAGAATTCTCGTTTTCATTCAAAAATCATTACTGACTAAGGGCGTCTCTTCTACCTTAAAAAATGCATTTATATCATGTTATCGATATTTTTTTAGATTGTAAGATATTTTATATTAAATTCGTTCATTGAAATATATTTACCGATGCATAAACTGGGCAAACCTATATAGAATACTAATTTACAAAAGACTTTCAGAATAGGGAGGGGCCTCTACTGTTTTAACCCATTAACCGCCAAAACTATTACGATAGAAATTTTCAAATTTCTTGTTGAAAGTAGTTTCCCACCACAAATTCAGTAAGGTAAATTTCGCTTTACTAAAATAGCAAACATCCTGCCAATAAATAAGATATTTTTTTTAATTGTAAAATAGTGGTGCCAATGTAATTAATTCATTGCATGAGCAATTATTTTTACTGTTGCGTGAACGCAACGTCAGCGGTTAATGGGTTAAATATCAGGTTTGATAAAAATTGTCTGTCGGCAATGTGTTAAAGACAGCATGATTTTAAAAATGCAATTTATTTTCTCTCGAAACCAAATTAAAGCTTGTAAAATAAATAACGTTGTCTTTAAGTACGTAGTTTATGTGTATAAGAAATTGTGCATTTTCAATATTCATTCAGACTTTATAATCAATAGTTTTTTTAACAGTTTCGTCACAATTATATTTTTTCCTTTTTTAATTTTTTTATTGTATGTCTGCCTTTACTGTGAAATTTGTGGAAAAAAAAGTAGAAATTTTAAGTTATAAATCTAAATGTCTAGCATTTTTAAAATGTGAAACCACACTGCGTTGTCTGCATTTTTGACATTTTATATATGAAATGTAATGTGGCATTCCACACCAAATCAGGCAGTAAAATATCAATATGTAACCCACCATCACAGATTTTAATGAAATTGCGTGTGTTGGTTCTTACTATTGAGATATGATCACCAGTAATTTTTTTTGCTCCTTGGTAAAACTGTTTCTGAGAAAAAAAATTTCAAAATTTTGAAAAACTGCCGTCAGTTGGCATTCTTGACTGCTCGGTTTTCAAATGTAGCATGTCATGTATATAATCATATTTCACTATCTACTCTACAAATCATCTTCAAATAATTTATGCATAATATTTAGGGTACGCAGTTTATGAAAAAAATATATTGTTACGCTTATAACATTTTAAGTGTGTCTAAAAAAATGTTTAAACTTTGAAGTCGTGAATTTTTTATGAAAAATAATGCATTAACAAAAAAAAAGCATTATCAACAAAAGGCGGTATTTTTATTAAATTTATTTTTTTGGGGAGATATACTTAAAGGTGTCTTTTTCCTGATTCTGAAATAAAAGTAGTCGGATTTTGGGTGTTTTTAGTAGTATTTTCTAATTAAAAATATTTTGAGGTGCATTGGAAATCAAATCAAGCAGAGTCATTCCATGTCAGTTCCCGTAAGCCATTTAATCACTGTCACAAAATTCAATTTTAATGGGATGGTTATAGCTCATTTTAAGACGTAATCACCTTTAATTTTCTTGATCCTAAGTAAAATATTTTTTAAGATAAAAAAATATCAAAATTTTGAAAAATTGTTTTAAATTTTTTTAATGACAGTTCTATATTCAAAGACTGCATTAAAAAAAAGTCATTTCAATTTAAAATCACTAAATAGGTTTCAAATACTGTATGTGACAAATAATGTAGACAGATTATTATTTCTTGTTTCTTGTCATGTTTAAACACTAAGAGTGTCTTTTATCTTGTGAATTTTTAAAATCAAGAATTTTGTCAAAAATAATGTGTTAATCAAAAATTTATTATTAACCGAAGGCAGGGTGTTATTGCTTAATTGTACTTAAAAATATCTTTTAAATGGTTATAAAATAAAAATAGTGAAAATATGAGAATAAATTATCAAAGTTTTGGAAAGTTGCCACGAGTTGCCATTAAGGATTGTTCAATTTTCAAAGGCCTCATTTTATATATAAAATCATATTTCAATAATTAATAAAGAAATCTTCTTCAAATAATTTAAGCAAGGTAAATAAAGTATGTAAATTATGAAAAAATATTGCTATAATGTTAAAAAAATATTTAAATGTGTCTAAAAAATTGTATAATCTTTGAAATCAAAAATATTTTACAAAAGATAATGAAATTATTAAAAAAGCTTTATCAATCAGAGGCGGAGTTTCTATGACTAACTTTTTAATTTTAAGTTGTAGATAAAATTACATTATAACTGTATCTGAAATAAAAATAGTTGGATTTTGGTTGGGTTTAGTAGTATTTAATTCATATTTAAAATTATCAATATTTTAAGATGTAAAATCTATCCAATGTATCATCCCTGGAAATATTTTTATTTATACATTTATTTTATTTTTCAAATTAACTTTTATGTTCGTTTCTTAAGGAAAAAAATAAACAATATTGTTTTTTAGTAAAACTTCTAGGGCGAAGAGCAATTATCCCTTTCCAAAAAAGAAAAAAATCACTAGCTCCTCACCGCCCAACAGAAATTTTCAAAGTGACACTCCTAATCTTTAAACTCATATTTGGCTGCTAATATTGAAAATTTAGCATTGAGCTGCTAATATTGAAAAAAAATACCAAATTTCACTCTTTTGAAGAAATTTTTGGCATATTGTGCTTCAAATATATGTCAAAAATGCATAATCTATTATATTTATATCTTTTAAATATCTATATCTAAAAAATTATTTAAAACTTAATGAGTTGCACTTTTGTAACTTTATTCAGTTTCTAATGATATGTTATTTGATTTACTTCATCACAATATTGCTGAAAGATGGATTTTCAACATATATATGTATGTATTTATATGTGTGTATATATACATACATGTTCTCAAATTATTTAAAAATTATTCATTTATGTTTAATAAAGCATATACATTGTTTATACACTTATAGAAAATACACATGGTAAATTTTATAAAAATTTATGTAATAAATACTACCAAGCGGTAAAATCCCGATATTCATTTAGAAACTACCCGTATTTGAAGTGAAGTACTCGCCTTACAAAATCAGAGGAGACTGCGAACAAACGAGACTAAGCAATATTATTTAAAATTTCAGGATTTTAACCTTAAATATGAGTACATAAAATATACTTCCAAAAGAAAAATTCGTGCAGTGTATGAGTACAGTATACGTAACGTTGATCAAGAAACATAAATTTACATATAATACACAAAAAAATTGCATTGTATCATTATTTTCCTTATACGTATACCGTTATTTCCGTATTACACGGAATGCAACAGCAAGAATATCTATTCGTAAATAGAAAAAAAAAGTTACGCATTTTTTTTTTCTTTCTGTAGTAGCAATTATTTATGAGTGACCTCATTGCGGCAAAATTATATGTCATTCCTGCATTGATTTCTGCTGAAGCGAAATCTTATTTATTTTTTTTTTTTTTCTAAAACATATTTCTTTTTAAATGTCTGACTTTGTTATTATCTAATATATGAAACATGAATTAAAAGCAATAGGTATACAATCGCGACATGCTGAAGAAACAATTATTTTGAGAATTCATTAATACGAAATTTCAGTTTCCTCACAGATTCTAAAACGTAATAATTTTATTCAATTTTTCTGGTTAGTGCCTAACTTGGCATTTATTATTCATATAATTTTAATTTACTAAAATTATAATTAAGTTACACAGCCAAGCTTAAATGTAAGTTTTTTTTTGTATCAATTTTTCTATTAAATTTTTTAACTAATGTGAAACAATGTAAACAGATAATTATATTGTAAAAAAATGTTTAAGTCCGTACCTTTCTGAAACTGTGCATTGGTAGTTAATTGTGGACAATATGAATTCAGTACATATGCAAAGGGCATAGCCGGATAAGCATTGGAAACATGCCTTTCAATCAAATTTCCTGATTTTTTTCCCAGATGTGGTTAAATATCTGACAATGTATTCCCCCTATTATCACCCTATAAATATTTATATTTAATGCGATAAAAATGTTTTTACAATTTAAAAAAAAAACAGATTTTCTCAAAAACTGCTGAACGGAATTTCATGCCATTAACTCAGGATATATAAATACCAAAGATGCATAACTGGTAATTTTTTTATAATTTTCTGTTAATAAAAACTGTGTCAAATAGCGAAATACAAAATAAAAATAATAAAAATCTTACCTTATGGTTATCCGAAAATTACCATTTTCTTGTAAAAAATTCCCGATGTGTGCCCGTATATTCTGTATGAATGTTGAAAGTTTGCGTTTGGTACTACATATAAATATTTACAAAAATGTATAGTAAAATTATTGAAATTCATTTTAAGGCGTGTTTTGGGGCGGAGCTACGTAACTTCGACATCGGAAGAATTTTTGGAGCAAAGTCAGCAGAAAATATGTCAACTGATGAATTTTAGATTCCATTAAGCATATAAGCATTGTTTTTCAACTTCATGTTCATTTTGCTATCGACAGCGTTGAGAATGTTGCTCATGTGTTCATTAAAATTTAAAATACAGCAATTCTGTAACTGTTTATAACAAAAATTCTCGGGCGTCGAAGTTGAGTAGCTCCGCCCCAAATAGCTCCTTAAAATGAATTTCAATAATTTCAATATATATTTTTGTAAATATTTATATGTAGTACCCAACGCAAACTTTCGGCATTTATATAGAATATACGGGCACATATGGGGAATTTTTCACAAGAAAATGGTAATTTTCGGATAACCATAAGATATGATTTTTATTCTTTTAAATTTTTATTTCGCTGTTTCACACAGTTTTTATGAACAGAAAATTAAACAAAAATTACCAGTTATGTACCTTTGGTATCTATATATCCTCAGTTAATGGCATGAAATTCCCTGCAGCAGTTTTTGAGAAAATCCGTTTTTTTAAAAAATCGGAAAAACATTTTTATCTCATTAAATATCAATATTTATTGGGTGATAATAGGGGAAATATATTGTCAGATATGTGGCTACATCTGGGAAAAAAATCATGAAATTTGATTGAAAGGCATGTTTCCAATGCTTATCCGGGTATGCCCTTTAAATGTGCAGAATCAAATGGTTTCAAGAAAATTCTTAGAAAATGCAATTTTCGAAGAAAATACGTAAAATACATGTTTGATATCCTATCCGAGAAACTAAACAATAGAATTCAGTTCAACGAAAGCATATTTCGATTTGTTTTTCTCACAAAGAAAATGGAATATTTACACCAGAAAAAAATAACTTAAAATAAATATATAAATAAATTATTAGTAAGATTTGAACTTGTCTCGCTTGCGTTAATGCAGCTTATCAAGTTATGTATAATCATCCGTTCTAAACGATTGTACAAACTATGTGTGGCTGGCTTCGTTCACCATATCTTGAAGATCGCGCCGTAGACGATGTTTGAATTTAGTTTACGACATAATCAGTATCTCTAATTCACTCCATTGTACCATTTGCAACACTCTGATTTAATAATTATTGTTTTAGTTTTTAAAACTTTCATCTTTTTCTAAGGATATTTTATAGCAAATGTTTAAATTGCGTTAATGGAAATCTGAAAACTAAACACAGGACTCTCAGCATTCCTAAATTTTTCGAAATTTCGTATCACTATTTAAAATAAAAAATTTTCATTGTAGAGTCCTTCATCATCTGCAAAAGAAGTGTATAATAAAGATTATAATTTAAAAATAGGGGTACCAATGTGAGAAAGTTTTAGGAATGCTGCGAGACCTGTAAACATCTAAATTTTACTGGTATTATATTATTTGCTTATATTGAAATAATTTAAAATGGGAAATAATAATTTCATTTAGATCAGAAGTTCTCAAATTGTTTCAACCCGCGGAATAGCTTCAAAATCTGAAATTCAAGCTGGAGCACTAAGTTTAACGTCGCAGACAAACATTGGGTCATTCCATGTCAGTTCAGGCAGGCATGTAACCCACCATCACAGATTTTGATGAAACTGCGTGTGTTTGTTCCTATTATTAAGATATGATCACCAGTATTTTTTTTTTTTACTCCTTGGTCAAATAGTTTTTGAGAAAAAAATTGTGAAAATTTTGAAAAATTGCCGTCAGTTGGCATTCTTGACTGCTCGGTTTTCAAATGTAGCATGACATAAATATGATCATATTTCAATATCTACTCTACAAATCATCTTCAAATAATTTATGCATAATATATAAAGTACGCAGTTTATGAAAAAAAAAATACTGTTACGCTTATAACATTTTAAGTGTGTCTAAAAAAATGTTTAAACTTTGAAGTCATGAATTTTTTATGAAAAATAATGCATTAACTAAAAAAGCACTATCAACAAAAGGCGGTATTTTTATTAAATTTATTTTTTGTGGGGGATGTATTTTTTTTCTAAAGGTGTACTTTACCTGATTCTGAAATAAAAATAGCGGGATTTTACGAGTTTTTAGTAGTATTTCCTATTTAAAAATATTTTGAGGCGTATTTCAAATAAAATCAAGCAGAGTCATTCCATGTCAGTTCGCCTAAGACACGTAATTCACTGTCACAAATTTCAATGAAACTGGGTATGTTTATAGCTCATTTTAAGGCGTAATCACCTTTAATTTCCTTGATCCTAAGTAAAATATTTTTAAGATAAAAAAATATCTAAATTTTGAATTTTTTTAAAAAATGTTTTTAATGACAGATCTATATTCAAAGACTGTATAAATAAAAGTCATTTCAATATAAAATCACTAAGTAAGTTTCAAATAATGTATATATGACAAATAATGTAGGCATATTATTATTTATTGTTGTTTGTCATGTTTAAACTCTAAGAGTGTGTTTAATCTTGTGAATTTTTAAAATCAAGAATTTTGTGAAAAATAATGTGTTAATCAAAATTTATTATTAACCGAAGGCAGGCTGCTATTACTTTTTTTAATTGTGCGTAAAAATATCTTTTCAATGGTTATAAAATAAAAAATAGTGAAAAGATGAGCAATTTTAACAAAATTTTCGTAAAATGTGAATGTATAATGATAAATATTGAAGCTTTTTATGCTAAGACGTACTATAATGACAACGATATCGTGTATTGCTACTCTTTCTTAACTATAATACATACACTAATACAATAACTAATAATATTTACAGCACTAAAATTAAATTAAATAGTACCAGTTCCTTTACCAACACTACACTGCTCAACAGCCGACTTAAAATCAACAGCCTACTCTTATTGAAAAATACTTTCAACTGTTCGAATAATAAATAAACTACATTTAGAAATCTTAATTCCAACTTATTATCTTAAGACGATAATAATAACTGAACAACATAATGAATTTATAAATCAGCTTTTAATTTAAAATTCATGAAATGGTCGCTTTAAATGTTGTTGTTCATCGAGCCAATCAAAATAAATTATAAAAAAAAATACTGAACCTAATATGCTGACTGCAATTACACTTCTAACAAAACTAATGAATTCATTATTAACCCTCTACTGCCCACTACAAGAAATTGCTATGGAAAAAATTATTTGTTTGCCTTATTTATGCTGTTGTGGGTCAAATAAAATAAAAATAATAAAACAACTGAGATTTTGTTATATTTTAAAGGATTTCTGTATGGTAACATATATGCTACCATGGGCAGATTAGGATGAAATCTGAAGGATTTTACCACATTTTATAATTACTTTTTTTTTTTTTTTAAACTGATATTTTTACATGTGGTAGGACTTACAATTTCTTTCTTTGTTTCTACATAGGAATAGGTCGTATTTTTGACGTTTTATTAAAGAAAATATGCCCCTTGGACAAATATGGCATCTTTGGTGTTTTGGTTCATGTGTAGGGCAATGATGTACGCTACCAGTTCATGTTTCCTAAAAGTGAATAAAATATAGACTTCCAATATTCACATTTAAACTAAGATATACATATTATGAACATATGCATTTTAGCTGTAAAAGTATTTTTCAGTATGTAAATTTTACTTTTGGTGGCTCCTCTTTTCGAGCCTTTTTCTTAAGCTACTGAACTTTTGGACTCTCGAGAGATGGTCTACCTGCCTTCTTCTTATCAACAGTGATAAGGCTTGTAGCTAATTCGTTGAAAAAAGAACGAAGGTAAGGGTGTTTCATTTTGAGTTGGCTACAATGTCTCCTATAAGGACACTATGATTTGACGGCTGCCATTGTGACTGTGGTCCAAAATATGTACAAGTACCATCTATTTGATTTCAACGTGTATATTTAAATGACATATCATTCAAGTAATTACCTCCCATATTTTGATTGTACAGAGCAATGACTGCCGGGCAAGGTACTGGTACTTCTTTATTTTGATATTTTACTCTCCTTTTTACTTAAGCTAACGTATTAACTTCTACAGTGTTGAATATTAAAGTACAGCAACTGTTGTCTACCCATTCCACAGCTATAACATTAAAATTGCCTACCGATGCTACCGAGTAGTCATTTACACTTCATCAATCTGTTTTCTTTCACGGTCCCTATGAAGCTTATTCTTTGTTTCGACAATTCTCATACCAAGTTAATTTCGGTGAAGAAATTGTCTGCAAAGTTTGCAGTTTTCTCTGGGGCTTTCAGTGTGCTGCATAGTTGAAAACATCGCCTGCCCCTAATCTTAATTCATAACCAATTTGTTACCCATAATGTCCTTTAGACTGTCCAGTATAGACATAAAAATCGTAGCAAATACCGGATTATCCACACCTTTCCCATAATTTTAATCCCCATTTACTACGAGGTTTTTTTTCGCATATATTGTTTTTTGTGGACTCTCACACGAAATGGGATCATTATTTGACCAATTCACTGCTTACATACTTTTAGTATTGACAGCTGGTTATTCCTCAATATAGATAATCATGGGCGCAATTACCAGCATTTATCATGTCGCAGAGTATCATCAACACTTGAATTATAAAATAAAAAAAAAAATGTATATATCTTAAAATCTTTTCAAATCTGTTTCGAGACATGACTCCAGCAACTTGTTCATACCTTATTCCCTTTTCCCAGTTTTCCCAGTATCCTCTTATATGTGGTATTTGAACAAGTCCCATTCGAAAGTAACTTACCTAAAAATTGCTCCATTTCATATTCCGTCAACATAATTTAATTCCCTGTTACTTGAACACTGTACAAATTTGTTTCTGTTACCAGTAATTTGATAATATCGGGTGATGTAAACATTTTAAAATAATGTAATGGAGATGGAAGAGGCTCTATTGTATCCGGAAAGTCGTCATCATCGGCAAAAGTCAAAAGATTTGTTTCTTTTTTCTTCCATTACCATTCTTTTATTAAGATTTTTGGTATATTCTTTCTTTAGAGTATTTTCGTCAATAATTAACAATTTTCTATTTTCTTCATCATTTAAGTTATTCGCCTCCTCAGATTTTTCATCATCTGATCTTTTCCAATAGCCAACATCGTGTCTTTGAGGGGGAAAATACTCATCGTCACTATTACTTTCAGATAAACCTGACAAGTCACATTCCAATTCACCCACAAAAGCTATAGCATCTTCTACTTTAGTAAATATTTGTTTCCTTCTGCGTCTTTGAAAAAACAGATCCGAAGAAAACGGCTGCTAAAATAATAATAATATTTATATATAGCCAAATTTTACATGTAATTTTACATATAATAAACATAAAATTTTAAATTTCAGCTAATTTCCTTTGGATCTATTTAATAACATAACATGAGCACGTGTATTAAAAGTAAAACAAGTAACTTAAGTATAAAGCTAACACTAAGAAATACAAATTTTCTGTGAAAATAACATGGTAGCATAAATGTTACCACGGGTTCATGATCATTAACGCCCGTGGTAGCAGATCTGCTACCTTGATTTTAATTACTCATTTTACCATTAAAAAACAAACCTACATTGAACATTTTTGTGCAGAGAATAGCAGTAACTCTTTTTATAAATTTATATGTTATGTATTTAGTTTTATCTCAATAAAATACTTGAAAATTTAGCAAAAACGTACCACTGTAAATGCGCTTTTACCATTTTTATCAGACAAGCTTCTTCAAATTAATTATTTTCTTATTTAGTGCTGTCATATGCATTCAAATGCCATACCTATTACTACCTAAAGGTGCAATTATTGCTGCAATGACTTAAAATATACATTATTTATAAAATTTTGTGCTAAAAATTAAAGCTAAACTTATGGTATTCTACCATGGGCAGTAGAGGGTTAACATCTGAAATCAAACAAGAAAGATCAAAAAGAAAAAGTCAACTGTAGTGTGAATGTGACTTACTCGGTTGTTGTTGAGATAGGAATGTCTTTGTGACATTTTCACCTGTACTTCAATGAAATATAAACATGTACCGTAATTTCCGGTGTATAGCCCTCGGATCAAACAAATTGTTTCGACCCAGAAATTTTTAAAAATAAAATGTAACTTTTTAGATCACGGTAAATATTGGTCTTCAAATACTGAATAAAATTTCTGGGTACAAACTGAATTGTTTGATCTGCGGGCTATACACCCGAAATTACGGTACGCTTTTTAAAAATAATAAATAAATAACGTTGATTAGTGTTTGTGGGGTCATTGTTGCAACAGCTGCAATGGTCAGCTGGTAGTGAAGGCACATACACACGATCCTTTATGAACCCCCACAGGTAGAAATCACATAGCGTCAGATGGGGTGAGCGTCGGAACAGAACTTCTTTGCTAATCAACGTTTGGGAAGAACTGAGCTATCGACTTGATGTGTGCCGTGTGACGAAAGGTGCTCACATTAAACACTTGTAAGCTTGTATGTAAAACTGTTTGAGATGCTCTTTCATTTTATGTATTAATTATAATTTTAAGTTTTACGTAATAAATATTACCAAGCGTTAAAACCGCGATATTCATTTAGAAACATCCCGTATATTTCGAGCTTACAACATATTAGACTTACAAAACACAAAATTTAAATAACCGGGATAACTATATTTTTATTACTTGAAAAACTGTATCCTTAATTAATAAGTTTGATCTTTAATTTCAAAAAATACATTGACTTTGAAAATTAAATTAAATTATATTGATTTAAAATTTAGTTTTTAAATAACTATCATATATTACGCACAGTGCATTATAATGATACGAAAAAACCCACAAATATTTAAATGTCTAAAAATCCAAAAAGTGTTACATAGCTACAAAAATTTGTGTAGTAAAGATACTGATTGACAACAATTTTTATTTGATAAGAAATGGATTTTCAAGCCACTTTCAAATTGCCAATATGGTTTAATCCTTATTATGTCACCTGTTATTATTTATTTTTTCGCGATATTTTATTTCTTCTTAAAGCGTCACTGTCATGCCGCTTTTAGAGGATTCTTTATTTCCAAATATTTATTTCGTCTGTTATTTATTGTTTTTTATTGTTTGAATCTTACTACTCTTAACTGATGGCTACTGAAAAAAAAAATAATTGTATCGCATGCTCCGTATATTTTGGAGTTCGGATAATTTTATATTGTAAACTTCGAATAAATTGTAATTCACAGTTCTCCAAAGTTTTATTATGTAATGCAAAAAGTATATTACAATTTTTTCTTTTATATATGAAAGAATGTGTTCATTGTATCATACATAATTATGCTTTTATTGGCTTTTATTTTTCATGCTATGAGGTTGTAAAAACTTTTTTTATTTAATGAATTAAACATAATTCGTTCTATTTCAAGGAAGACGGAACAAACTATAGCTCAGGTAGGGATGCTCGGTAAATGCCGCGCTCCACGAATTCGGGAGAGGGCGGGTATGCCGACCGTCGCCGAATTCGCGGTAATAGCTAAAAATTCCCTTGTCAATGAAAAATACGATGGTTAATGGATGACGCTGTTTATAAAATCATTTTCCGTATTACGATATCACTAAAATGTATAAAAAGAACTAAAAAAAGTTTAGAAAAATGAACCTTTTTTAAAAAGTAAGAATTAATCAATTTACTTTCTGCTTTTTCTGAAATCGCTCGAGTTTTTTTATTTATATAACTTTTTGTTTTACTAAAATAATTTGGCTAGTATAGGAAGCGTGCGATATCTCCGTAATTCCTAAAAAATTTTAAATACATATTAAACTTAAAAATCACTCTATTTTATTTTTTAATTAAATGTTTGTTCGTGGATATTTTTTTTTCTCAACATAAAATTATTTGAAAATATTAGTTGCACTCAATTGTGACTTATAAAACGAACATTCGATATGTTAAGAAATAAAATAAAAATTTATTTTAAATTTATGAAATGCACATACCTCATTTTATATGAAAAACTTTTCTCTTTAATTAAATTTGGATGGGTAAATTCCTTATAATAAAAATTGGTATAAAAATATATTCATGTTTCATAAATAGCTGATGGAAAAACAAAATTGAAAATGCACATAATCCTGAAATATTAGGTTGTAACGTAAGTTTTTCGCCAAATCACCATTACATAGTACTAATTGTAATATATATAATTAACTGTAATATTATATATAACCACCATTCCACCAAACTTTCACATTGTCATGTGATACAACACTAGTACCTAAAGCTGTACACTTTATTCGATGACATTCTGTAGATGACTTTTTGCAATAGTTATGATGGTTCTAATCTGGAAATAAATGAAGATTCTAATCTGGTAGCGTGATAGTTCCATTTCAAACACCTCGTACTTAACCATTGCCATCGAAATATTCAAGGCCAGAGGACACGAGTTGTAACGTCATCACTAATCGACCGACTTCTCACTAGTGTTGGAATTCACACCGGAAAATTTTGAATTGCAATTTTCTTTTATTTTATTTGTAGAATATCTGTCTTCATATAAAACATTAATAACTATTTAAACTTACTGGTGAGAATTCGGAATCCTTAAATAAAAAATCAGCCAGATGCGGAATGCCACAGTATTGCAGCATCTGGCTGATATTTTATTGGGGGCGGGGGATTCCAAATTCTCACCAGTAAGTTTAAATAGTTATTATTGTTTTATAAGATAATAGACATTCACAAATAAAATAAAAGAAAATCTCTATTCAAAATTTTCCGGTGTGAATTCCAGCACTAGTGAGAAATCGGTCGATTAGTGATGACGTCACAACTCGTGTCCTCAGGCCTTCAGCATTTCGATGGCAACGACTTAACTCATTAACACATTCACGCCGGCGCTGTGGGACACACTCGACAGTCTCAGTCCTTTTGGATACCAGTATTTTAATGCAGAAAATGTTGTTTTATTTAATTAGAATAATTGGGCGATTTAAAGGAACAACATTTTCTCTAAAATAACAGTGGTGTGCAAAAAGCCGGAGACTTGACAACTCTGAGATAGTCGAGTGGGACCCACCGCGACGGCGTGAACGTGTTAAAGATGGTTGGCAAGAAAACTTGCCATGTAAGGCGAACAAATTTTTTAAATTTCAATACCAGTATTTTAGTTTGTAAATTTCCTCATTATCTAATCTAAGATTTTGAGCGATTAAATAAATAAAAATTACAAAGTCGCGAAAACTGGTGTCGAAGAATTAAAAGAAGTGTAAAGGAGGATCGTCGATAACATGGTTCGTACGCCTCCTTGAATTTTGCAGACCAGAAAATTTTTCGGCACCAATATTATCTTATAGAAAATCTCTTCTTAAAAGAAGGCGAAATTATGCGCGTTTAATAGTCTGGTCGTATGCGGCTAAGACACACATGAAAATTATTTTTCAAGCTCAAAATGCTACTTTAAGATCTATCTATGATGTACCTTATTATGTCAGAAATTTTCATTTATATAAAGAAATTAATTTCCCCAGGCTCAGTACTTTTATCCAGCACTTAAATATAAACTTTCATCTTGCCTTAGAAATTTCAGATAATATTGCTCTAAATTCCTTACCAAATTATGATATTTTTGACCCGAACAACCGTAAGCGTCCTAGAATGGGAATTATTTTAGATACTCTCATTTAAATTTTATTTATTGTATCCTTTTTCCCCCTATTATTATGTTCTTTTACTAACGCTCCATTTTTCCTACTTTTTTCTGTCAGTCTGCAATTGCAGACTTAACCCCGCCTTTGGCTCCTCCCTTTTTCTCTGTAGCCTATTTAAGAGGACACTCCGGCCCGCGCGAGCGTGCAGAGAGACATTTAACAAGAGATTGCAATAAACCATTCGACAAGCCCTGTCGCTGTATTCATTGCGATGGATCTCATCCAGCAAACTTCAGAAATTGCCCTCGATTTCCGAAGCCCAGTGAAAAAAAACAGAAAATCCTTAATAAAAAAAACAACAATAAATATCCCGTTAAAAAAACCCCAGCGTATAGCCAACCTAAAGCATTTAACAGTAAAATGGCTCAATCAGCCCAATCTTATGCGGGCATTGCTAGCGGACATAGCGACGCTCCCCATATTCCGAAACCACCTCAAAATCCGTCGGTCCCCAGCCAAAATTGTGCAGATTCGGCCACCGACTTTATAAACTTAACCCATTAAGCGCCGCTATATTAAGCGCGTTAACTTAATAAAGTTTATATATGTTTTTTATATACATAAGATGCCAATATGATAAAACAGTTGAAATTTTTTTAATAACTGTAACCGTTTAGAATATATAACATGTTCCCGTAGCGGGAGCGTTGGCGTCTAATGGGGGTTGAACCTCTCTCCGAATCGTAAGGAGCCGCACGTTATTTTCTCCTGCCCCAATGCAATTGCGGTTAGAAAAAATTAATAAAACATCATTTTTTGGCAATCTGCAAACAATTTTATACAAACATATAAATAATTATTGAAAATACATATATTAAAAATTTAATATTAATATCTGAAAAACACTTTTATTAAAATTTTTTGAACGAGTAGTCAAAGTATCAGAAATATAAAGCCACTCTTACTTTTTTTTTATTATTTTTCGATACGTTTTCTACAGACCTTCAAGGAAAACTCTGATGTAACATTATATTGCATTATACACTACACAGACACACACACACGCACGCACACATACACACACACACACACACACACACATATATATATATATGTTTTACATTTAGGTTTACTCTATGTACTTATATTGAAATAGTTTATTACATCGAATCGTTGTCTGTTAATTATAATTACATATTATTTCTAAATGATGTATTAAATTTTCTCTTTTCTTTAATTCAAATAAAGCAATTGTTTTAGAAATGGAAATTAAGACATCTTTCATTAAAAAAAATGCTTTTACGCTACTATTACCGCACTATGCTATTCAAATTATTTAATAAAATACATTATTTTTATTACTTCTGTAATAAGAGGCATGCGGGTATTGAAAAATTTATCTACAAAATTATCGCCGTTAGTAAAATTAATATAAAATGAAACAATTCGGAATTTTCGGAATTTTTCTTTTTGTATTTGGTATATGAATCTACCTGTGGAAGCCTATTTCAAAAGTAGCTGCTATGTTCTACTTTATTATACCTTTATTTATGCTCAAATTTCTTGTTACATGAAATTGGAAAAAATTCTTTTTTTAATGTTTTAGTAATAATTTACAATCACTCATAACGCAATCCTGTATTTTTTTCTCTTTTTTATTTTACATCTTTTTTTTTCTTTTTTTTTCTAAAACGGATAAACATTATAAATATAACTTTTATTGTTTTAAGGTGTTAGTGATGCTTTTTATTAAATCTAATCTGATTCAAAGGGGCTCTGTTTTTTTTTTTGTTTTTTTTTTTTTTTCATATAATATTAAACGCCCATATTCAAGCAAACTGAAATATATTGCTGTTCATAAGAATGAATACAAAAAGCCCTTGAACACAATTTATAATTACTATACCTAATAGTCATATGGTCTATAAATCACCTTTTTTTCTTCGAACAGTTAACAGATTTCTTTTCACTTACTGCCTTGAAACACATTCTTTCTTTATGGGAGCCCGCTTGCAGATAAAGGGGGAGGTGTAAGCACAAGCCGCCAAAGCTCCCTTTGTGGGAACATTCCAAAGAAACCTGTCTAATATAACTTTAAATAGGTATATTTACTTTGGGTTAGGAATGGATTATTAGTTGAAATGTTGACTTTAAATATTCACTGTACTTGTAAAAAATCAAGAATTTTTTTATTTCTTTTCACTGCTTTTACTTGAGATAGTCGAAAACCTAAATATTCTCTTTTTTTAAAAATCTGCAAAAAATTAAATATATATATATATCATCCTGAAAAAAATATATATTAGACTCCTTACTATTAACTTTAAAATACAAAATGTATTTTTTAAATAGTTTAAAAATATTTTGAGAAAAAAATTAATAAAAAGTTGTTCCCGCAACGGGAGCGTTGGCGTTTAACGGGTTAATATTAGCATTCGAAAAAAATTATTCACCTTTAATAGTTATTAAAGCTTTAGAAAAAGCTTTACCGGCACTCCGTTCAGCACAAACGGAAGTTGACCGAATCACCATATTATACCGTAATATTCTTGTATGTGCAAACATCAAGACTAGCTAAGTGGCGACACCTAGGTGTCGACCTTGAAACCCCAAATTCTGACCTCTTCTTTTTCCGTCATGTTCCCTCCTAACAGGAATTTGAACGCTTTCTCCGTTTGCTTTTGGAATGCGAACGGACTTCGTTCCAAAACAAGAGAATTTAGAGATTTTGTTTATAATAACAGCTTAGACATCGTCTTGGTCAATGAGACCCATTTAGACCAGGGACAAGATGTCAAGATTGCAAACTACGAGAATTTCAATGTATACAGGCCTCGTAGTGGCAATCAAAGATTAGGTGGCGGCACTGCTATATACGTTAAAAGGGGTTTCAACGCAACTCTCATTAACGTCCCACAGCTAAATTATGTTGAAAATACCTCTGTGATTTTAGAATTCCCCAATATTCCAAAATTACTTTTAGCAGCTCTTTATATTTCTCCCAGGATAGGTACCAACAGACGCCTGCTGGAGCAAGATCTTTCCCGTCTCACTAATAATTTTCCAAATTTTATTATTGCGGGTGACTTAAATGCCCATCATCCCTCATGGAATAGCCGACTAACTAATAGTTCCGGCAAAATCATCCGAAGGTGGGTGGATCAAAATTTCGGGCAAACTATCGCCCCCCCCCCCAGAGCCCACCTTCCCTAGAAGTAATAATTATCTCGATATTGCAATCACCCGCAATTTCCCTTATCCCTTCACCATTCAAACGGTGAACGATTTATCCTCAGATCATCTGCCGGTGGTTTTGCGATATTCAGTACAGTCATACAGCCTGTCAACATCACAAGCTCTGACAACTAACTGGCAGGATTATACCTGTGCGCTTGCGCACAAGGAAACCCCGCCCATCATACCGGAGTCGAAACGCGAAGCAGAGCTTGCTGTCAGTATGCTTGGAGACTCCATGAGAAAAGCTAACCAGAGGTGCTCTCAACCTAAGACTAGAACACCTGACATGTACTGTTTACCGCAAAACATCAGGGAAATGATCAGAGACAGAAATCGTGCTCGCAGGGAATGGCAGGCGAATAGGTTATCCATACTTAAAACTAGATTTAATCGTATTAATAGAAGAGTTAGAGCTGCTATTCAGGAGTTTAGTAGATCACAATTCAACGATTACGTTGAATCCCTCACAACACAAGATAACACAATTTGGAAGGCTGCTTCCCAAATTCGTAGGACACGAACACACATTCCGGCCATTAATGGCCCTAATGGTACGGCAATCACAAACTCAGAAAAATCTGAAGCTATCGCACAAAGTCTTAGGAAACAATTCACACCTCACGAAGACATCTTTTTTCCTAGGACTGCGAACACCTTAAACTCTATTGTTAATAACTACCTCCAGAGGGAGACACCAAACACACTCTCACCCACTACTCCCTCAGAGATCCAAAACTACATTTCAGGCTTGAAAAAAAATAAATCTCCAGGGGAAGACAATATCTCTACTAAAATGCTTAAGAATTTACCCTTAAACTTTATTTTCTATCTTGTAATTCTCATTAATAGCATGCTTTCATTAAATATTTTCCCCGATAGCTGGAAAAGGGCAATTGTTGTTCCACTGCCGAAACGCGGTGAGGATTTACACGCTCCCGAAAGCTATCGACCTATTTCACTACTTTCATGTCTTTCTAAAGTATATGAACATGTACTCGTCAATCGCCTGAAAGAATTCTATAATTCGCATGACCTGTTTATACCGGAACAGTTCGGTTTCAGAGCAGGTCATTCCACACAGCATCAGCTGTGGCGGGTTACAGAACTCATTCATGCCGGCCTTGGCAGGGGCGGAGTGACGGGAATTGTATTTTTAGATGTTCAAAAAGCTTTTGATAAAGTTTGGCACGTTGCCCTAATTTATAAAATGATAAGGGATGGTGCCCCTGCACAACTTATTAAAACTTACGCCGACTATCTTAGTATCAGATCCTTCATCGTTAGGGTGGGTAACTCTCTTTCTAACCCCCATCCTATCTTAAGTTCTACGCCCCAAGGGGCACTCAGCTCTCCTACTCTTTATAATATTTATGTCAACGATATTCCCCGCAAGCCTGGTGTAAAATTAGCGAAATTCGCTGACGACACTGCCGTTATTTTCTCAGACAACAACCCACACAAAGTGATCGAAACACTCCTAAACTACCTCAACGAATATTCCTATTGGTTGAAAAAATGGCGAATCAAAGTTAATCCTAGAAAAAGTGCTGCCATTCTTTTTACCTTCAAAAAATTCACCCCATCCATTAATCTTAAATTAAATAATGAGCCAATTCCCTGGCAAACTGAATATAAATACCTGGGACTTTACCTAGATTCAAAATTATCATGGAGCAGGCATATTTCCGAAATATTGGAAAAAGCCGACCGCGCCGTGAAAGCCCTCAACTCCCTTTTAGCTTGGAACAGCCGCCTGTCTACCAAAAATAAGCTGTTATTATACAAATCGATGATCAGACCCATTATAACCTACGGGTCGGTCATTTTCGGATGTGCCAGCAAAACTCATCTTGAAAGAATTCAAGTCTTCCAAAATAAGCAATTGCGTAAGTTTACTTGTGCGACTCGCTATGTTCGTAACGACCAGATTCATAAAGATTTAAATATTCGGCCAATTTTTGCCGAAATTAAAAAACTCACGAGAAATTTTCATAACTCTGTCCCGCTAGTGCAGAATTCTGAGTTAGATTCCATTCAACGGTACGATGCCAGGGTGGGCAGGGGCCAGAAGAGGCCCCTTGCTATTCTCCAACGGGATGACAATTTCATCCCGTGCTCAAAAACATCACGGAGAAACCCCTCGGGTGTCACATAACTCATCCCATCTCTGAGTTATAACTCGGAATTCTCACTCCAAATTCAAATCTCCTCTAGGTCGAACAAATTGTTCACCTAGATTGGCACCCCGGTCGTTGCATTACTCTGAATATTCACTTCAGCGCGATTGTGAGCATTTTACTACCTTTTGTATATATACAAAAACAAAAAAAAAAAATCTTTATAAATTATTTATTTTTATTTTTAATAAATATTTTCTTATTATTAATGCATAACTTAACGTCATTTAGTTTCATTCTCATTGTAACGTAAATTGACTGTCTGCAATCCAAAGAACTAACCCTTTTTTACTAACTATTCTGGCTTAAACCGAATTGTTTCGATTTCTCGATTAGTAAATAGAGCAGATTGCCCACCTTTCCTCACGGTGGCATGCGCTCCAACTAACCAACTATACTCCTCCCTCTTTGACGATACGTCACAGTTCTAGCTCCACCCCCTGCATATATAGCAGGCAGGAGTTTCGCTTTCTCTCTCACTCTCTGAACTTCAGCCGAACTGGCAGTCGAAATGTAAATCGTAGATGCGGGGATCTAAATCCAAGCCTTTTTCAAGGCTAAACCATTGGTGCTAGTAGCGTTTTGAACCGCAGATATGGTGAACACTAGGCTGTCAGGGATGCTGCTGCGAAGAGAGTAAAATCTTTACTAGACTTCTAAAAATTTCAATATGTGGCCCTTTGGGGCCTTTTTTTTTTTTGAAGGTTTTCATATCTCTGGGACTTATTCTGGGCCTGTTGGTACCCCCCGATGTCTGCTTCTCCCTCCTTCGACCACTCAGTCTGTCAACGAAGTGGTGATTTTCTAAAATTGAGAAAATCATTGCGTCACTGCGGGTTATATTTAACCCTGGTGCTCCCAACTCTAGAATGCAGCGATGGAACAAGTTTCCGTCGTTTGCTCCACTAGAGTTTCCAAATTATTAGTTTTTTTTCATGCTTTATTTAATCGTAACTTTATGTTTTTTGCACTTTCGATGGAGGTTAAACAGGGGTTGCGACCCACTGTAAGTACTCCTTAAGCACCTGCGTTGACTTGACTCAGTCGAGCTCCAGCTTCCACGCAGTGTACAGGGCGGATGGACCAGTCCTTTTCAGGACTCACGGCATTGCCGAAGCGTTGCATCCGACACTGCGGTGGTCTTCCTCCACATGACCTCTGCAGCTGCTTCCCATAAGTCGGCAATGAAATTCCGAGTTCGGTAGGCTTTTTCAAGAAGGCTCACGTTTTGAGCACCTTATCGCCAGAGTAACGGTTGGCGCGGGGATGAATTCAACGCTACGCACTCTATCTTGTTCGTGACGTCATACGCGCAGCGAACAGCAACCTCCATTCCTTTGCTGAGAGGAAGATATGTGCTTTTTTCATTTGTTTTTCAGCAAATGTAAAAAGCTAGATGAAATGTTATTTCGCCGTGCTTTACAATTAAAACCTTTTTTAAAACAAACAGCTTTTTCGGATTAAAATAACTTTTAATTTTACAATATATGTAATTCAAACATAAGTTATTTTTTCAGTTCAATAATATTCATTTATTTCATTGATTCGCTATATGTTCGAAGAAAGTGAGAATGTATTTTATTTTTTAGGAAAAGTAAAAACAGACGTAAAGATTTTTTTGCAATAAATATAATTCTATTGATCATGTTTTTATGACACAATTGAACTTAGTTTTATTTTTTTATTATTAAGCGACATATTTGTGTGACGTGTTAATTGCATTAATAAAACATATTTTCACTGAAATAATTCATTAAAAATTAATTGTTTTTAATCTAATTGCGATTAGAAGTTAATATAAAGTTGAAACTAAAATCAATTAGATTGAACGATAAATCATAAATTATTTAGCTGTATCCTGCAATTAAATCAATCAGCTAAAATAATTGCAAATTGATGCATGCAATTAAATCAATTACTATTATATTTTAATGCTGTTAAATCTTTATCATTATTTGAGTTTTTATGAAAAAAACATTGGTCTGCCCCTAGTGCACAAAATTAAAAATCTTTAAAATTCTTCAGTTTTTTATTTTAAAATTTTTGCCATATTTTTAAATATTATTTCGTCTTAGTTGTTTTATTTGTCATTTTAAAATAGTAATTCGTCATATTTGAATAAATCATCTAAATTCTTCTCTTGAATGAAATCCCCCCCCCCCCCCCACACGCTCCATTTTTCGTCATTCTGCACACATATTGCACTATTTATTAAGTTGAAGTGGCAATAAAATAATGATCAATCGTCTGAGGCAACCTCTCATTTCGAATTTTCTCTCCCCCCCCACCCCCCACCCTTCCCTCCAGCACACTATTTTTTGACCATTTAAAATTCATTGTTGCCTCGAAGAAAAGATTAGTTAAAAGATTGTTCTGAAATGTTAACTATCCCTTCTCTTATCCATAACAGTCCATAAAGTTTACTGTTTTGCTCTATGTGTTGATTTTTAAATAACAAATAAATAATTTACCATAAAAAAGGAAAGAATTAGAATGAAAGATTTTTTTTTAAATCAGGATTAGCCCTTTGTGCACACGCTTTCATTTTTTTTAATTCTTTACATTTTTTTTAAATTTTCTCTCCTATTTATTACTTTGAAGTAACTATAAGTAAAAGACCAATTATTCAAATTCTGCCCCCCCCCCCCCCCGAAAAAAAAGAAAAGCTTGTTTTTGTTTCATCCCCCCCCCCCCCCCCAAAAAAAGTTAAATATTCCAAGTTTTTAATTTTTTGGTTTGTTTTTCTATTTGTTAATTAATAAATTTAACTATTTAAATCTACAGCTCCTCACTATCATACACAGTTAAAAATTTTCCCTAGTGATTTTATTTGTTACTTTGAAGTAACAAAAGATAGTCATTCAATATTCCTTCTCCTCCACCTCCCCCTAAGAAATTCATCTCACATTAAAAAGGCAATTTCTAAACATCCTGTTTGGGGGTGTGAAAGTTTTTTTTTCTTTCTTGGTTTGGCCTATTTTCACTCGACTTTGGAGACTGTTTCTGCAGAATGATTTGGCATTAAATTAATTATATAAGAAAATAATAGAAAATATAGTAATTTTCTGCAACAGGTATTTTTAAAATCTGTCTACATATACATCAAAATGCACTGAAACTGCATTAATTCATCATCCCCATGAATCCATCTTTATATGTAATCAAATATCTAGATTTATGAAGGTAATGAGTTTTTGTTTAACAGGTATGGAATTAATAATGCTCAGTTGAATGAAAATTTAGATTTTTGAGGGGATCAAATAATCAAAATTTTAATCTATATATTATCAAAAGTAATAAAGGCCTTTGATAAGACAGAGTATATAAGAATTCGTAATACAATTTCTTTCAAAGAAGATTTCTTTTCATCTAGAACACACAATTGAAAATATTTCTTTAATTTAAGAAGGACTGTTATTCTAAAATATGCTAGTTCGTCTTCCGCCATTTCGGTTCAAAACAAAACACAAGACGACGATTGGCGTTAGAGCTGGCTGAAAGTTCTCGCTTTCGCCAACTCGCCAATTCTGGTGCTGAAAACGCGAGCCTTCCTGAAAAAGCGTTCGGTAGGGCCCTTTTCAGGGCTACGCGAAAGCGTATCTCCGCTCCCGGCATTGCCTCGACTCTTAGACGGCATCAGCTCAGTCAAAAGTTCCGGCACCCAGAGCGGATCCAAATCACACTTTCACCGGCTGTTAGGCCTAGGTTACCCTCCCCCCTATTTTTATACTAACAACTACTCCTACTATTCCACTTTACTATCCTACTATATATTATAAAAAACTTATAAAAATAATTTAAAAAATCTTACAAAAAATTTTAGAAAATACAAAAAATATATCTTGTTGTTGTAATGCTATACTTAAACTTTCTTTTAGACTCTTCCTTTTATTTTTCACTTTATTTTGAGCTCATTTTCCCATCCATTCCCCAGTTAGTTTTTTACTTTTATGCCCACGCTGCTACCAGCTATGAATTTTGTTTAACCATTTAACCTGCACCATCTTATGCGAAGGGGATGTGGGGCAAGTGGCCCCAGGCTCCTCGACCAAATCGTCTAGTATCTTGCGCGTTTAATCTAGATTTCTTTTTCTATAAAAAGATACTGGTAGTCTTTCCTGGAGAAATAACGGTATTCGTACGAACCATGGTTAATGGGTTAATGATAACGATATTTTTTTACAAATTTCACAACACAGTGTTACAAAGCCAGTCTCTTTCTTTCAAATGCCAAAAATCGTTTGAAAAAATATGAGAAAACAAGTCAACGCGAACTGTTTGCACAGACCGTATTAGCTGTGGCTGGAAGCTTTCGTTACAACCTGATAATATGTACTACCACCTTCTTGTTTGTTGTTGCCGTGTTGCTGTTTATCTTTGTTTATTTATACTTGAAAAGAAAAAATATAAAACTTTGTTTTTCGATTTTAAATTCTTATCCCATAGTTTCTACAGTAAATGCCTACATTTTAAAAAATGCAAAAATTTTATTAATAAATTAAAAAGGGCTTTTTAAATTTTGATCTATTTATATAAAATCCAAGTCTCTGTGTGTCCCTCACGATTCCGGTAGGACCGCCTCACTGAAATGAGTAAATGTTGAAAACAACTAATGCAGGGTTACCACAGTACCGCCAAATGTTAGCCAACTTGGTGATAGCTGGGTGATTTGGCGAAATTCCCATTTAAAACCATTAATCTTTCATAAAGGAGGTCACCGAAATTTAATTTAAACTCCGCTCTTTTAAGATATTTTTCAAAATCTATGAGTGAGAATTTAAAGTACATCTTTACATCTTCCTCCTGATGCTATTAATAAAATAACCGCCAATAGACGACGCTGTACTGTGTGAGCTCCTAACTGCGCGATTTTAATGTGCTTTAGGTACTTTTCCAGTATAGGTGCCTTGGCGAAAAAGGAAATTTGGCAACATATTTTCCGGGAACCTATCCACTGTTTCATTTTATATACACACGCATTTTTTTTTAAATATTTATACGATTTATTTAATATAAAAAAGACGTTTCTCTAATTTTATAAAGAAACAGATGTGATTTGTACATAAAAACATCAATAATATACATATAAAATAAACATATAAAACAAACAAAAACGCTCATCAAGTTTGTTTTTATAGCTGATTATATGATTTGACAACAAATCTCGATATTTTTCCGTTATACGGACACCATGCCAAAATGTATGCTAATGCGCCAATTATTTCAAAATGCTAAAAGATATTTTTAATTTTATGCCAGCAGTTTAATATGAGTTTTATTTTATTGCTTTATTTTATAACAATTATTTGTTCACTTATTTTAAGTATATAATTATGATTTAATGAAATAGTTCGTAAAAGTCTGGAATTTTCAAATGTTATAATTTTTTAATGCTCACTTTAGTATCGACAATGTTTTTTCTTTTATTTTTCAAATGCTTCAATTCACGTGATTTTCATTTACCGCCATCTATTACGCTTGGCGACAAAGGTATCCGTATAATGGAAACGAACCCAAATCTTACTTTCTGATGCCCAAATTACACCAAGCTTTTTTTAAAAAAAAAACGCCAAAGCTCCTACAGTGGAAAAGTAACAAACTGTCTATTACTTTGCGCTATCTGTGTTATAGTTTGTACTATATGTAAGGGGTGTGGGGCGAAGAGTTTAAAAATTAAATATTAAAGTTTCGGCACAGATGTCATATAATACACGCGTCGAATATTGGCGCGATTTTTTTTCTGACGCCAATGTCATATACACAACGGGTACTTAACTGGCGGCAAAGTGTCGTTATTTTGCTTGATATGGTAACCCGGATGTTGTTGTTTATGCTGTTGATGTTTTCGCCAAATTGGCGTATATGACAATTGTGCCAAAGTTTCTATAAAGCAGTATAAGACTAAAAAATTAAGAATAAAATAAATGCAAAATAAGACTAAAGAAGAAAGAAAAATCATGCTTTAAGCATAGAATATGCAGGACTTTCCAACACATCCTGAATGCTTTAACAAAACTTCGTTATTTGGGGAAATAAGATAACTAAGTAAACATTTTAGAAGACGTATAAAATTTTTTAAAAATTGATTTCAGCAGTTACCGTCCATAGCCAATAGTATCGTTATTACATGACACTATTTAGCCAAAATTTAATTTAAACTACTCTTAAAACTACCGAAGTCACATTTCCAGATATTATCATCCATAGACGGTTATATATCCAATTCTTTGCGTGACCCTGTATATCATTTTATCTATATTCTACAGACATTTCTTAGTAAACTAAATGCAGTTTAGCGTAAAAACGCATAACTCTTTTAAAAACCACCTTTAAGCAATTTATCTCATACTCAGTAACCCTTACGAATTCTTTTGTGTAGCCCTGCATATGAACTGTAGCATTTATACACACAGTATAGTATGCATAAATGTAGTGAAACATAAAAGCGCATATCATAATTAAAAATTCATTTCTAGCAATCATTGCTTATGTACAATACTTCGGAGAAAAGTTGCTTGGCGAGAAAGAAGTTTGTCAACGTATTTTCTGACAACATATTTACTGCTTCATACTCACAAGCAATTTTTTCCATATGTATGTAATTTATTTAGGTAGTTGTTAGCTATCCCGTCGACCAGTTTCGCCAAATTATATAGATCGCCAAACCACTCGCCAAATTATACAAATTGACATAATTTTTATTTTAAACAACGAAAGATCAATTAAATTAGCAAAACATTAATAAAAATACAAATATAACGTCGAATTAAAAATCACTTGATGACGTAAGAAACACATGATCATGTTTAATGTCAACCATTATTGGCATTTAATCTTACAATTTGGCGACAGTAATTTGGTCGACGGGATATCTAACAAGTACCTTTATTTAATGTAAAAAAAAGCTATTTACCCATTTTTTATAATAAACAGAAGTAATTTTGGCACAGATGTCATATTCGCCCCATATTGGCGCGATTTTTTTTCCGACGCTAATTTGGCGAAAATATCAAAAGCATAAACAACAACATCCGGATTACCATATCAAGCAAAATAACGACACTTTGGCGAGAGTTAAGTACCCGGTGTGTATATGACATTGGCGTCAGAAAAAAAATCGTGCCAATATAAGGTGAATATGACATCTGTGCCGTAATTTTTGCACAGATGTCATATACGCATCGGGGTTGGCGTGATTTTTCTCTGACACCAATTTGGCAGAAATCTCGCTTTCGAATACCAGTTACTTATACATTTTTAAATTATTTGCTATCATTTTCAAAAGGAAATAACTATAAATAAATAAAAGTTTGAATAATAGCTATAGAACAAAACAGTTTATGTGATTAAAAACAAAATAAAAGCAAATAGACAATTTATTAATAAATAAAAAACAATAGCCTGGTTACTATAGCAGGCAAAATAACACCATTTTGGCACCAGTTAGGTATCTCGGTACATATCTGAAATCTGTGCCGTAATTTGTATATATATAAGAAAATATTATATATATTTAGAAACGATTTTTTTATGTATATAAGTGCGTATATAAACGAAAATAAAAGTTCATTAGATTTGTTTTCATAGCTGCTTATATTTTTTGGCAACATATCTCACTTTCTGATGCCCGAATTGCGCCAAGCTTCTTTTAAACATGTGCTATAATGGAAAAGTACCTAAATAAATAATTAACAGAAATAACCAATTATACAAACTAAAACTTTTTATTTCGAGATTAAAGCATTGTTTTTAATTTCAATTAAAAATACATATATCCTTGGATAAATTTAGTTGAAATTAGGTTCACAGCTTAATATCTCATTCCATAAACCTAAACAAACACAAGTGATTCATTCATCGAGAAACTTAAAAAAAATTTAAATCATTGAGGTAATCATTCACAAAGTAAGTTCTCCAACAATCAATGGACAATATTCTAATGACATCATAGTAGGTAAAATGGTGGCGGTATCAATTGTTTATGGTTTGAAATCACAAAGATTTAATTTTGCAATGTCTCTTAGTTACATTATTTTATTGTCATATTTATGAGCTCAGAACAAAAGCATATTTTTTCATTGTTTAGTTATTAAAGACGGAAAAAAATTATAAATGCATGATTTGAAAAATTTAAATAATTTTCTTTCTTAATACTAAAAAATAACATCGGGATTAACAGCGGGTTTAAGTTAAATAAGTTTAACTTTTTAATTCTGTTGTAATGTTTAAAATAACTCTATTTATTAGATTTCAGCAAACAACATCAGAGCCCGATTAAACTTTGAAGTTAGCGGAATTACAATGTCATTTCAGGACCTTTCTTTTGGAGAAGCTTTTCTAAATTTCATATATACATGGAAACTCTTCAGTGTTAGAAATATTATTCTTAGGACTGACATAACATGAGAACGGCCTGCAGTTTTGCACAAGTTTTTGAAAACTACTTTATATCAGAAATTTTGCTAAAAACTGGTTACTTTTTTGTTATAGCGGCCCACACTATTAGGATTATGACAAGTTGTAGCCAATTTCGCCAACGTCGTAACCAAGATCGTGAAGCACACACATATAATACCATATAATACCATTTCATGAAATCGTATACGATAATTTAATAGTTTTTACCTTACTTCAAGTGTAAAATTTATTTATTTTTAATGTTTAACAATCTAAATTGTCCAATATATGAATTTAAAAAAATGTAAACAAAGATTGAATAGACATGACCGCAAAAAGCCTCAAACCTGCATAACACTTGGAACCAAACTGTGCAGATTAGTGGTCTTCTACTGTACACAGTTTTTCATAAATGTGTTTTGTTCTTTAAATGCGTTATTTTCATCTATCACTGCGGAACAAGCGAGAAAACTCATATTCTTGCACATGAGTTGTATATATCTTTATATCTAAATTTCCGTCATTTTTGACGGGCTACCTTTCTAGTTTTAAATAAATAGTGCTTTTTAAAATTTCATTTGATTCAGTGAGCTGAATTTTCGATTAAACTTTATATTTCCCTTTTAAATTTTTGTACAATTTTAGAACGAAACAAAAGTCGAAAAAATTAACAAATTATAAATAAACTATCTTCGAAAGAAGATAATTTTATTCTTACATTTTCAAACGTAGAAATATGATACTTTATTTGCTGTGCATGCTAAATTCACGCAGATATTAAAAAAATAATTAATAAGATGAAATGCATTGTTAAATATTTATCTTTAGAGTATATTCAGCAAAAATCCAATATTATACATATTAACAAGGATATAGAGTTACAGCGTGACTTCAAAATTCCAGCATTTATAAATCCGGCAGCTTCAAAAATCCGGCATTAAAATCATCTTTTCCCTTCTTTTCTTTTTAAAGCTTCAAGTTATGGGAGAAGAAAAATAAGCATTCTTTGTTAATTAAAAACTTAAAGATGGAAAGTAAAAATGAAAAAAAAAAAAAAAGAATATTCGACTTTTCTCTTCATTCCTCACAGGCGATTATTTTCGGAACAAATTTTCTGGAAGCTCCAAAGTTGCTTAGCAAGGGAAAATCTTTGGGGGCAACTTTGGTGAATGCATGGCACAATATATGACTGGAACGAGTTTCGTCAATTGTGACAACATTAATGAAGAATAATTTTCAGGCTTTCACATTTCCCGTGAAAAGACCACAATTTATGAGCTGATTGAAGGCGCAAAATCTGAAAATGCATTAACCTTTTCAGGCACAGAAAGAGTAAATGACTGATTGGCACCAGAATTTACAAACCAACTTCCTACATAATAAAAAGTTGTTAAAAATAATCTTTGATTATAATAGCAAAATTTTATTAAAATGTTCTTGGTGCCGGTTGTAATTTTCGAATTAAATTTAGGTGGCCCCGCAGTGGAATCACTGCGTCGGAAAGGGTTAAGGGTTGAAAAAAGAGATATAGATGATTGGCTAGGCATTGACGAAAATGCATCAACAACGAACAATTTAACGGATAGCGAGATCGCTGGCGCTGTGCTAAATATAACTACCGATAATTATAGTAGCAGCTCAGAAGAACAACCGGGATGAACAACTGGCAGAAGAAAAAGTTTGACTAGAAAAATGCATAAATTTTAATGGAAAATTAATATTTGCTCTAGTGAAACAAGACTGTATTTCAGAAATAGACATTCTTCATTTGTATAATAATAATAATAAAAAAAAAACTCGATAAAGAAGGGTAAAAAAACTTGAAGTAAACAAAATTCACATCGATGTTTCCGAAATTAGAAAAGAAGAAATAATTTGACTCTTTGTTAGTTTTTTTTTTCTGTAACATAGAAAATACCAATTAAAGTAAGTTTTTTTATATTTAATTTTCTCGTTCTCTTACATAAATATCACTTAATAATGAATTAAATTATGTCTAAATGCACCATTAAGAATGTAGTACTTCTTTTGATATTTCTAGTTACTCTTTTGATATTCCTTCAAAAATCCGGCTTAGTCTTGTTTCCGATGACGCCGGATTTTTGAAGTTATACTGTATATATAACAGCTCCAGATAAGCAAATACGCATTTATTGGATTAAAATACGAGGGTTATTCAATAAATAATGATTATAATTTTTTTATAAGCATTCTGTATTGCACAAAAATTTACCTTTATGTTCCATCGTTCACTTAATGTGTAATGAATGCATTATATTTTTTATTTTTCATTTATTTCCAGTAGTAAGTCAGTAGCAGTCATGAAAGTTTAGATACTTTCAGCATCGCCAACGGGAGCGATAGAGGCAACTTTGCTTTCGCCTGAAGAAATTGTCAGTTGCAGCCAGTGTTGCCAAATTGGGGACTTCTTTAATTCAGATTATTTGACTGCCATCACTTTTTTAAAATAATATAATTCGCCTTATTTTTCAGAATTGTTAATCTATTTTTAAATAGGCCGAATATTTCTATTTCAAAAAAGCGGTGGCAATCAACAATTCGGGGATAAAAAAGCCCCCAATCTGGCAACACTGGTTGCAGCTTATACTATAGGACCTTATAGAGAGACTGTTCTTACCTGCAGCACAGTTAGAAGATAGTTCGAGATATTTAAAGAAGAGAAAGACAATCATCTTCTAAGGAATATGGACCAAGAGTTCCCATAACTGCGTTTATAGAAGTCTACATAAATCCCGTCGCTACTATTGTCAAATGATATCGTTAGATATGAGAACTGTTAAAAATATTGCAGTTGTAATTGCGTGCCATCCACACGTTGGTAACAGAAAAGTGAACTAGAGACATGTTTCTAAGCGGTGAGTTCCGAGACTCCTCATATCCGAGCAACAGGATGTGCACGTGTAAGTTTGTTCGAAACTGAAGGTGATGTTACAGAAAGATAAGATGAATTCCTTGATGTGAAAAAACACCTTTGTGGAAAGTATTTTTCATCATTAGAAGCAATGGTGAAGACGGCGGAAGCGATTTTGAGGAACCTATTTAAAAAAAAAGAAAGTGGTTTCCAGTATGTCTTTGAGTGTGAAAAATTGTGGGACAAGTGCATTGCACTGAATATGAACTACTTTGAAATGCACCATTAAAATTTAGACAGCGAGTAAGGGTATATTGATATAAAAATTTGTCATCATTTTTAAATGAACAGCCCTCATACATTCTATTTCGTGTAAAAACTTATAAAACAGAATATAGTATAAGATATATATATATATACAGGGTGATTAAAAAAAAAGTTTCAAAATGACATGGCAAATCAGGAATACAACAAGGAAAAAAAATTCACTTAGGAACATAGGGTTGCAAACGCCACTAGAAGGCGCTAGAGCCACGAGAGGGCGTTGCTCTACAAACACGAGCTGAGCAAGCGGAGATTGTCGTCATTCAAGCCATGGATGCGTTGGGAGTAACATGACTAGTTATACGTACCGCAAAATGACTGACATGCATTTGATTTATGGCGTGGCAAACTGCAATGGTCGAGAAGCCGTGCGAATGTATCAAGAGAAATATCCTGATATAAAGGTGCCGTGCCACTCTGCAAACCACTCTGCTTTGCTACTCTTTTGCGTAGAAACCTGTAATTATAAAAGATACATATATTCCATATACAGTTTTAAAAAGTATGAAATAGCGCATAAAACAACAGTTTTTAAAGAAATTTTCCTTGAATCTACAATTGAAATTGAGTATTTGTTGAATGAAATAAACATTTACAGAAAGTTGAACACAATTCGTCTACTAAAATGCTTTACATTCTGTTTCCTAGGAAATCAAATATAAAAGAAAATCGATCACACAATTTCAAGTGCTACGTTATTCTTCGTCATGAGATCAAAACAGTTTTTCAAAGACAACAGTTTTCTAAAATAATTTTTTCTATTAATTTGTATTTGTGATTCTTCTACATTAAATTTCATTAACTTTTCCAGTTAAAATTGTCTTTAGAAAAATTTTCAGACACCTAATATACTTATTAGATCATATGATTTAAAAATTTTACTGTTTAGCTTTAAAAAGGCAAATAGTCCCATACATTTTAATGAAGAAAATACTTAACAGGTGGAATTAATGAGCAATCACATATATTTTTTAAAAACTTCATTCCCTTTGCATTTTCTTTAACATTTTAATCACTATCATTTATTAACCCCTTGGGGACGAGCGACACGTATACGTGCCGGAAATAGGCCTAAGGATCCTCGTTTATCCTCACCAGTAAAATTTTACTGTAAAATTTGCCTTATTTAATCCGAGCATTTTCCCGATTTGAATAGGCACAAACTTCTGTTTTTTAAAACCGGTAGCAAAGTAATAAACATTTCGTAAAAGGCACCCGTCGCGAAGGGGTTAAGGAGTTCAGTAAGATCGGGAAACAGTATTTTATTATCTCTTAAAATAAATAAATATATGTTACAGTAAACATAAAGTATAAAGTTAGTAATAATTAAAGTCATTATTTCTAAAAGTCTTGTAGTTATATTTGAACATTCAAAAGCAAATTAAAAATGTGTTTTTCTAGTTAAATTAAAAAATATTTTTTCAGAAGAAATGTTGATATTTTGCAGGAGCTAATTGTTTTTACTTACTGACAATTACGGATATAATTGAATAGGGAAAAATAGATGTCTTAAAAAAATTAAAATAATTTACAGGGTACTGTGTTTGAAAAGTGTAATGAACCAAAATAATGAAATATTATTACCAATAAATGTGAACTATTGAGTTTGCAAACTAGATGCACCATATCTTAATATATATATATATACTGTAAAATGTTTTTTGCATGATATGACTTTTTGAAAACTCATTACATAATACTTCACAGATAAAACGCTAATACTGATGTTAGTTAACCCATTAACCGCTGACGTTGCGTTCACGCAACAGTAAAAATAATTGCTCATGCAATGAATTAATTACATTGGCACCACTATTTTACAATTAAAAAAAAGTCTTATTTATTGGCAGGATGTTTGCTATTTTAGTAAAGCGAAATTTACCTTACTGAATTTGTGGTGGGAAACTACTTTCAACAAGAAATTTGAAAATTTCTATCGTAATAGTTTTGGCGGTTAATGGGTTAATTGTTTTTAGGTGCGTTGATAATTATATAAATACGTAGCATCTATAGTCGTCGTCTGGTCCGCGTATCTGTCCGTCTGTCTACCTATAATAGCGCCAAAAATACCCAAACGAATGATTTGAAATTTAATATACAGAATCGTTGTAAAATTTTGTCGAGTCATTTCAAATTTTATGAAAATCGAGACAAAACTTAATAGGATATTAATACAAGTTTTCTTCTTTCTATTAGATCCTATCACAAGTAAGTAATTCAATGATATCCCATGATAGATAATGACTCTAGGTTGCCATGGTGATGACGTCCTATTTACTATGGAGTCCTATTATTTCCGTATTACTGAATTTAATCTATAGAATCATCATAAATTTAGTATTCATGTATTTTTGGGTAAGAGTGCAATAGCTATTGCACCAAGATCTGTATATTTATAAAACTAAATATATGACAAAAGTACTTCATGTATAATAATCACTTATATACAGATAAAGTTTAAAAATGCTATAAAAAAATACATTGTCCATAGAATTACCTAAAATTTGGACAGAGATGCTATGTAATTTTAGTAACAATAGTAAAAATTAATCCACGCTCGCAAATAGCCAAGATAATTTAATTTTTATTTTATATTTTGCAATGCTTTTCATTATGCATGTTGTCTCGTGACATTGTTTACCATGTTATTGTTTTGAAAATTAATCCACGCTCACCAATAGCTAATCTAATCTTTTAAATTAATTTTATGCTTGCAATGTTTTTCATTATGCATCATGTCGCGTGACATTGTTTACTATGTTTATTGTTTTGAAAATTAATCCACGCTCACCAATAGCTAATCTAATCTTTTAAATTAATTTTATGTTTACAATGTTTTTCATTATGCATCATGTCGCGTGACATTGTTTACTATGTTTATTGTTTTGAAAATTAATCCACTCTCACCAATAGCTAATCTAATCTTTTAAATTAATTTTATGTTTACAATGTTTTTCATTATGCATCATGTCGCGTGATATTGTTTACTATGTTTATTGTTTTTAAATTATGTGAAAATATTCTCTATCGTTGAATGATTTTGAAAATGTTGCCGTTTGTGCAACGAAACGATCGTCAATCTTAATACAGATTTTCTATCACTTTTTACAGCATTTTTAACTTTAAAAGTACTTCATTTGCCACGTTTCACGTACAATTTCCGACTTTTTAAAGAATATTTGTCAATTATCTTATAACGTTTATTTATTTGTGTGAAAACTACAAAGAAAAAGTCATAGGAGATTAAAATTAAGTCAAAAGTATTGCGCACATAAGTCATGCATTCAAATAGTGGAAATTTATTTCCAATTAAATAAATGAAAATGTCATAATTTTAATATTATTTTCTGAAATGTTTTATTTATTGCTGCACATTAAATTTTAGGTTAACAGAGTTGTGCAAGTGTAATTAGATAAAATTCCAAATATAAATGTTGTTAATTACATGCATTCGATTATTTATCAGTTTAAAAAATATAGATACTAATTACTTATAGCTATTTAAATAACTGTTAAAACTGAAATGTTAAGATAAATTTCATCTTAAATTTTAAAGTGAGTCAAACCGTGCCCTGCATTAAAAGTACAATGCATTAAAAAAGTAAAAATAATAATTCGTACAATTGACATAATATTTTGGATTTTTTTTTTTTTTTTTTTTTTTTTTTTTTTTTTGCATGTTTAGATTCGATCCGTTTTTTGAGCATCACTTTTTCCTAATAAATATCTTTTTAAAATTTCTTTAAAAATTTTGTAGATACATAGCCAGAAAGTAATTTTTGTTGGAAATGTTATAAAAACCTAGTGCGAAACGTTTTCTTTGGGAATACTGGTATACAAAGAAGGTGCCAGTGGGAATCCTGCATGACGTTATGTTCATAGCGTCACTTATTATTTAATAACTGTAATTAGATGTGATCACGAAAATTGTTATCATTATTCGTAAATTATCAGTTTCTGTGACAGATATTTTTTCTTTTTTACAGACAGAAGAATTTTAATATTTTTTGAAATTATTTGAAGATTTTTTTAAAAACAAAAATATGTAAACGTTATACAAATATATTCTGCATTCATAATGTCTTTTTTTATGTTTTCATTCGATATCAATATTTTTCCAGTATTCTATTCTTCAACGTAACATTGTTATCTAATGAGGAATGTTTATATTAAAATAAGAAAAGTAAAAAAAAAAAAAATAGTTTAATGTTATCTTCATACTTTTATAAAGCATAATTAACTTTCAAGGTATGATGTCGCGAGTTTCGCGAGAAACCTCTAACTGCAATCGCGAAAAACCTCTAACTGCATCAATTGGTTTTCATTGCAAACCAAGATTTTACAATGCCAGAAATTTAAAAATGAAACAGGTTTTCTGTATGTTGTGGTATTTTCTCATTGCAGGTTTACCAATAGAATAAATTGATACAGAATACACATTATTTTTTTTTCATTTTGGATGTAAGGCGAAATTTTAAACTCATTTTTCAGATTTTTTAAAATGAAGTTATGATCTTTTCAATACGTTTAATGCAGCGGACTACTCTATGCTAATAGTATTTAGTTCAATTTTATTTTATATTAACATTTTAATTATGTTTTATGCAGCTAATCACTTAAAATGAAACTGAATAAGAATGTTTTATGTTAAAATATGCAGACAATATTAAACTAATAATACGCATTTTACTTGTTTTAACCCCTTAATTCTCGCTCCCGTCATATTCACGGGCTGTGTCTTTTACTCAGATTGTTTGATTCCCACCAGTTTTATAAAATAGTGTAATTGGCTTTATTTTAGTATCGTTTTACCTGTCATTAAATAAGGTGAATATTTCTTATTTAAGAAAGTGGTTAATTTGAATTTTTAAATTAGAATTAATTTGAATAAGCAATTTGAATTTTTAAACCGTAATTTAATTCGAGCGTTAAGGGGTTAAACTATAATAAAAATTATTCATTGGATTTGGACTTGAATGATAGAAATCTAGATTGGTTTGGTTTCTGACGGCCAATTATCAACACGTGGGATATAGGCCATGGAGGGGGGTGCCCTTCGTGGGGGGTCTTTCTAGGGGAACCTAACCCGTATTTACGCATGGGAATCCACGGTTTTGAAGAAAACCACGAAAACTCCGAAACGGTTAGGACGACGGGCGCGATTGGGTTCGAACCCAGCACCTCCCATCTACCAGCTTCGAGAGCAGAACCTCTCAGCCAGATAGGAATCTAGATGAACATAGGTTTGATTAAAAAAATAAATACTCTAAGCCAGGAATCATGCGGTCAGATTTTCTCCTACTATTTGCATATTTATGATTATAAAAACATTTTTAAATGAGAAATATTTTGGCTATGTAGGGCAGCTTCCATGTAGATCAGCGGTAAAGCATTGGTGCGTAATGTGAATTGCCCTGATTCGATCTCAGCCTTCACTCTGTTTGTTGTACGCCTTTTAAGCAAATAAAAAATAAGAAAATTAGAAATTTCAATTTATAATTAAAGCCTTGTGAAATTTTCTACAAAAATTTACAAATATTATGTATATAAATTTATTGTGTATTTATATTTATTTAAATTAAGGTCGTACAATTTTTCACTTACATTGATAGCTAATTATTGATTTATTACTTATAGAATAATTTTCTTATATTTATGCATTTTAATTGAAAAATAAATGTTCGCTAGTTTATTAAATTCATTTCAATTTTTATTTTCGTAAATGGAATTTTGATTAGTTTATCATATTCCAATTATATGATTAAAGCAGTGGTTCCCAACCTTTTATTGGCCGCGCCCCACCAAAGTGTCTGTAAAATCACAAAACCCTTTTCTCTCACTCTGTAAATTATATCTTATTATTTAAAATTGAATTTTATTCGCACGGTGGAAGCGTGCCTTAACAGTAACTGTTCATTTCACATTTTTTAATTCATCAAAGAGGATAATCTTCCATCACAAATGTGTTTTTAACACAATTTTATAAATGCAATGAGGCAATGCATCTTCGGCTTTATGCGAAAAAGAGTTGTGCTTTAGTTTTCCAACTTCTCTCAATGGTGAAGAAAAGTGTTGTACGATTTGCATTTTTATCCTCACAAAATATCTTGGAGAGCGGCTTACATCCTTATAATATTATAAATGTCAATGTGTGTCCGAAAGTTTGAATGAATTCAGCGTCTAAACCAGTGTTTCCCAACCTTTTATTGCCCACGCCCCACCGAAGCATCTGTAAAATCACGATGTCTTCTCCCCCACCCCTGTAATATTTATTAACTAAAAAGTGAATTATATGATCTTAAAATTTAAAATGTATATGTGATGTTGTATATTTAGTCACTATGTAAGAGGCCTACACTAGAGCCATAGATATTTACTATTTATCTATTTGCTTTTCTAATGCTAAGATCTATAAATTTTATTGTACCTGGTTTAGATAGGTCAAATATTTTTTAGGTTAAATATGTTCAACGCAGTCAGATTAAATTTAGATATATCCTTATCTAGTTTCGCGTGTAAAAATCCCTTCATGTGACGTATAGTATAGCAGAGCGAACAAGAATAAGAGTAATTTAATAAATAATTGAAAGTAATATTACGAAAAATTTTAAAACAATTCGTGTAACCGGAAAAACTATAGAAAATTTAAATAATAAAAAAAAAAAAGTGGGAATTTTATTAATGATTTTTCATAAAATTATTCTGGTTTTGTTCCATTTTCAAACTTTTATTAATTTAAAGAAAAATTATATTTTTTATTTTATTTTTTAAATTTGTATGTAATTTTTTTTATTTTTAGTCCACAATATAACTTTTCCAAAACAACCAGACGGGGAACGGGTGAGTGACGAATTTGGAATTGCCCCCCTAAAATGTCAAATTGCCCCCTGGTTGGGCGTGCCCCCCACGTTGGGAACCACTGGTCTAAGCGGATGAATTAATGCTTTTGTATTTTTGGATATAGATGGATTACAACCCGGAAATGAACATAGGTTATGTTTAATTTATTTTATTCAAATATTTTGCTTAATAATCCAAAATTTAATTATTTTTCATACGCAATGAATTGACATTTTCCCGATAAAATTTAACTATCTTCCTTTTTTCGTTGCCAAAAAATAAAAACCCAGAATAATAATTTAATTTCCAATTAAAAGATTAAAACGGAAAGTTTCAAGTATTTTTAATAATACAAGCTGCATGAATTTTGAGTAAGTGCGGAAAGAAGGCAAATGTGACGTCATATATGTAAAATAAAACGGATATGCTTTGATGTTGAAATAAAATGAGATTGTTTTATGGTATTAATTCTTATTATTTAGAAAAAATTGTTACCAATGCTTACGGTTTACCGTCTGCGCACGGTTAACATAAAAATTTAACTTTTAATTTAAAATAAATAAAAAAAACTTTTGAAGAGCAAATGGATAGCAAATGTCAATAATATGCACAGTAAAATTATCAATGTCGAAAATGACATAATGATTAGCACGAAATATGTATTTTCATTCTTAAAAATTAAAAATTAATTAAGTTACCTGAATAAAACAATTTTTTGCGAATGTTGATTCTTAAAGCCGTTCATTTCAGGAAATTTAAATAAAAATTACTTTATTTTTAAAAGAAATTTTCATTTTCGTTCAAAGAACATAAATGTCTAATATGATTGCGTAGTCAAAGTAACATTCAGTATAAATATTTTTATTGCAGAAACGTTTGTAAATCGTAATATGGCAGATGAATTTTAATTTTACATTTCTTTGAACTTTAAAAGGGTAAAATACTTGTTGACATTTTAAAAAGTAGCTCTTTTTAATGCTCTTTTTTATGATAGTTTTTGTGAAGTATGATAGCTTGAGATGAATATGCCTTAGCTTTTAATGCAATGTCTAACTGAATTTAAAATGTTTATAAAAATTTAAAGATAGGAATGTCATCAAAGCGAAAATCAAATTTATCGACAAATTCGCGTAATGCAAGAGCATTGAGGATATAAAAAATTAATGAAACTTTTCCTCATGCTTGAATTGCGTCGGCCAATCGTCAAGCTAATCTTAGAGATGCTGATACAGCTGAAAAGTCCCAACTGCGTCACCATTATAACGTTGCTTATTTAGCTTCAAAGAGGGAATGTAGATCACCTGAACTGTCGCAACATAGGTTAAAAGGAGATGCTGACCGCAAAGCAATCTCAAGAGCAGCTGAATCTATTGAAACAAAATATGCCCGCAGAGTAGAAAATGCACAGAGAATGGCGTACCGAAGACAGTCATTTACTAGAAACATCTGGGACGCTTTTACTAACATAGCTTTTGAGTATGATTCTGCTGTAGATTATGGAAGTCATTTACTAATTTCTGTGGGAAGAATGAATAATGAATGTCGATTCTGCACAGCTTTAAAATGGAAAGAAGAGACACCAGGAATGTGTTGTTCTGGAGGCAAAGTCTCTATTCCTACGATAGAAGAACCGATCGAACCATTAAAAAGTCTCTTTATGAGTGAAACAGATGAATCACGACGATTCCTGGACAATATTAAAATATATAACGCATGCTTTCAAATGACATCTTTTGGAAAATCATTACAATGTCTGGTTTTTCACCAACATTTACTGTACAAGGAAAAGTATATCATAGGATTGGTTCTCTTCTTCCTGCACCCAATCAAGAACCAAAATTCCTACAGATTTATTTTATTGGAGACGAGGATGAACAAACAAATGAACATTGCCAGGTTGTTCAAACTATCGAAAGGGAAATAGTTAAAAAAATTCAGAAAGATCTAAATGATAACAATCAACTTGTACTTTCATTTAAAACTGCTTTTGAGCGTAATCCCGAAAAAGTTGTAAACTGGTCATTCATGCTATTAACAAAAATAAGCAAATTGAGATCATCAAAAGCGTGTCTACAATAAAATGCGATAAAAAGTTAATTATATATGCTTTTAATTATCGAAATTTTTTGCATAATTGATAAATTTCTTCTTCCTTAAATGTTACGTGAACGAAGTCACGGGTTTAACTTTAAAATGGATAAAATTCCCGTATTTTATAATTATTTTTTTTAATTTATTAAGAGTTGGTAGAAAAGGTTTTGACACTAAATATTTTTTATAGCATAATTCACAAGAAGCATTTCAAGATTCTCAACTTCATCAATTTTAAGTAGACACAATTCCCCATAAGAAAACATTTTACTGTTTTCCAAATATGGTAATTGAGGAGTTGAGAAACAGAGTGAACTATCCCACGTTTTTGTGAAAAATGAGTTTGGCATTGCATGCCATGACGTCTAATCGCGACATTTTGAATTTTAATAATTTCGAAACTATTCCATATAGCCAGTTTAATAGACAGTACAACTTATCTTGGATATCAAACTATCAGTGCAAAAGTGATTCACGTGACTTGGTCACTCTGGCACTGCCAACTTAATCGCCCTACACTGTTAAAAATATCGTAAAAAATTACCTCTGTTTTTAAAGGCTCTCTATTTTCTGACCAATGAGAACGCTAGATAAACACCTATGAAGCGTTCTCATTGGTCAGAAAATAGATAGCCTTGAAAAACAGAGGTAATTTTTCACGATATTTTTAACAGTGTATGCTTCCTGAAGAAGTCTTGTCTCCTCTGGACTCTTTAAAAACTGGCTTAAAAGAGTTTCACAAAAATTTCGAAAGCATTTTTCTCGAAATCGCAGCTGGCGAGATTGGCCCACTATGGCCAATGCCTCAATTGTCTTCCATTTATAATCTGATTTTAAAATTTTAGGTGTATCATGTAAATTTATTTACTGTGTAGGATGCCTGCAGTAGAGCCATAGATATTTACTATCTACCCATTTCCTTTTCTAAAGCTATTTAAGATTTGTCAGTTTTTCAAACTTGGTAACACCTCGTTTTGATCTTTCATACATTTTTTTGAGTTAAATATGTCCAAGACAGTCAGATTTATATGTAACTTTAAGTAGTTTTATCTGTGAAAGATTCTTCATGTGACATACAGTGGAGCGAATAGAAGTAGCAAGGTCATTTAATCGAAAGCATTACAAAAAACTATAAATTACACCAGTAACCAGAAAAATTATAGAGGTTTTTAATAATGCAGAAACATGTATATATATCTCGAAAAAAAAAATTCAAAAAACTACTCATTAAATTCTTGTGCAGAGTCTTTTTTTAAATCTTTGATTGGAATTATTTTTAAATTAAATTAAAAAAACTGATTCTTTAAATTTTGCTGGTATTCCATTTATTGTTAGTCTCCAACATTTCTTTTAAAAAAAAAAGAAAGAAAGAAAACAGATAGCGAATGGGTGAGTAAGAATTGTGAAATTGCCCCCCGGTGGGAAGTACGCCCCACGTTGGGAACCACTGGATTAAAGTCTTATAAAGATCTTTAACAAGTTACCTCTTTATACATTGCAACTAAATATAGGATACTAGATTAATTTTCACACAATTATTCTAATTGGTAAACAAATCATATTAGATGTAAATTTCCAACTGGGCGAAAAATGTCCGGATTAGGATTCGAACCCGGGACCTTCTGGCTGAAGCCGCCAGTGCTCTGCCATCTGAGCTATCCCTGACGATTCTGATCGAACTTTTTCACCCGGCTAACCTTGAAGATTACAGCATCTGGTCTGAAACCTGGTTCAGCTCAACAGAATAAATCTCAGGTAATGGAACTCCAGAAATCGCTGGATACGAAATTATACTATATTAATTTTCACACAATTATTCTAATTGGTAAACAAATCATATTAGATGTAAATTTCCATCTGGGCGAAAAATGTCCGGATTAGGATTTGAACCCGGGACCTCCTGGCTGAAGCCGCCAGTGCTCTGCCCTCTGAGCTATCCCTGACGATTCTGATCGAACTTTTTCACCCAGCTAACCTTGAAGATTACAGCATCTGGTCTGAAACCTGGTTCAGCTCAACAGAATAAATCTCAGGTAATAGAACTCCAGAAATCGCTGGATACGAAATTACACTTCGAATCCTAATCCGGACATTTTTCGCCCAGTTGGAAATTTACATCTAATATGATTTGTTTACCAATTAGGATAATTGTGTGAAAATTAATCTAGTGTAATTTCGTATCCAGCGATTTCTGGAATTCCATTACCTGAGATTTATTCTGTTGAGCTGAACCAGGTTTCAGACCAGATGCTGTAATCTTCAAGGTTAGCTGGGTGAAAAAGTTCGGCCAGAATCGTCCGGGATAGCTCAGATGGCAGAGCACTGGCGGCTTCAGCCAGGAGGTCCCGGGTTCGAATCCTAATCCGGACATTTTTCGCCCAGTTGGAAATTTACATCTAATAAATATAGGATAATTACAGGAGAGATGGACAACAGTGTGAGATGAACAAGTCAAATCTTTCGTTAATGCGGCGTCCTACAGATAGTGGAACTATCTTAGTCAGACACTTAACACGTTGAGCGCCACGGTGACTGACACTGAAACTGAAAAATTGTTTTAAGTAATTTTTAAGAAAGTATAATCCTGCAGTAAATAAGAGGTAAGTAAATTTTAAATAAATTTTCAGTAATTACTTAAAACAATATATATATATTTAGTTTTATATCATATTTTAGATCGTCAGCCATCGGGTAAACGACGCGTTTTAAACGAAAAGTCCAGTGTCAGTCACCGGTGACTGACGTGGCGCTTAACATGTTAAGGCTGTTCTCAAATCCAAAGGGTCAACATTCTGACATAAGTTTTAATTCATTTTTGTTCGGAAACGAATGAAACTAGCATATGTTGTTATTCAGAAACTATGTCATCGAACTGTTTTTTCCGTTTTCTTGTAAACACGATAGATCTTTCAGAAAATACTTTCAAAGTTGGCATTTTGAACCGAACTTCCGAACGAAAGAAGAAAATCTAGTCAGTAAAGGAAGAAAAATGCCGTGTCACGTGATCAAAATCGCTTGTAACTGAATAGGTAATTTATTTATCAAAAAGTGGAAAAAACAGTTCGATTCCAAATCGCCTACATGATCAGGGTTTTCAATTTTATATTTTTCCGTCAAAAAATGAATTTGTAAATATGTCAAAACGTTTTGGGCTTGTTGAGCAGAGCAGTTGAGAACAGCCTTAAAGATATTTTGTATGGCGTGCAACTTTTTATTTCTAAAAACACATAATATTTTTTCAGCTAAAAATCATTGTTGCTTTTTGGTAAGTCAAATAATTTTCCGTATGGTTATAGTTATGCATTTAAAGGTTTTTGTTTATATGTGATCTATTTCAGTTTTAATGATGTAATTTCGGGGAAGATTTAGGCTTCTAAATAACCTAAAATGGCGACGCAATATCTACAAGTGTATAGTCAGGGTGGGTTATACTTCTCACCTAGGCGATCGGGATAGATGGAGCAAGTGTAGACGGGAGAAATGGATCAATATTTCTGTCGGGAGGGACTGACCATACAATTTTGAATTTCAAACTTAGCTTTATAAGAGCTGATTTTAAAATACGAAGGGATTGTATATTTCTGTTTTCGGAAAATGGCGACTACCTGTATTAGAAAAGGTTCGTCTCTAACATGGATATAAACATTGAAGAATTATATGATGACGAGGAGGATTATTTAGAAGATTGTAACGAAAATGACAGTGTGGGATGAGGCAAAATTTTCAATGAGACTAAACGCAAAGAAGATTGGATACTGTGTGTTTCTTATTTGCGTTAACTTCATGATTGATGTTCACTGTTTGAAGTAATATGCGATAAATATGGGAAGAAATTAAATAGCCAGAAAGTAGTTACTGGAAAACAATCTTTACTCATAGTATATAAAACATATTCATAAATAATATTTAAATTGTGATATTAAGATTTCAAAAAACAAATTTAATTTTCATAGGTATATATTAAAAGGTCAAATAATGATTCATGTAAACTTAATGTTCAGTAATTTAATTGTAAGTAAGTTAATTTAATTTTCATGCAATGAAAATAAACTTTTATAAATTTATATATGTCCGGTTATTTCAATATTTTATTGTGGTCCATCTCATCCGGACTACTCCGGACCACACAGTAAAAATTTAAAGAATATCTATATATATATTACGCTAACGTACGTGGCACATAAATCGCGATTATTTTTTATTGTCTAATGGCAACGCCCGAGAAACGCATCTCATTGGTTATTGTGAAAAGTCCTTTGGCAGGATTTAGGGCGATCGGGTTTATTTACATTTCGCCGTAGAGGAAAGAGCTTCATGATGTTTCCCTCATTTTCTGCAATTATAGAGCTGCAAAATATCATTTGAAATGCCCGTAAAAGATCTCGGCGAATGCTTGAAAGTGAAGAAGAAGCCGAATTAAGAACAGAAAATCGAAATAGATTGAATTAGAAATAAAGTTAAACACAGAGCATAAGCGATCGCTAAAATAGGCTTAATAACCGCAGAGTACACGCGTTGCTTCTGAAATCCAAATTATTGATTTAAACGTTCCGGGAGGGGCATAACTGTGGAACTTTGAGTAAAACGTGCAATTTCTGCAAAGCACTATATTGGAAATGCGAATTAATCAGCAGCAAGAAATTTAAAAATCCTGTCATGACGTTAAGTAATTTTGTTTACCCCCCTCTGTACGGATCTGCGATACGAATTTCAAGTTCATTTAAGAATATTATTACGGGCCCACCAGAAGTAAGATACAATGAAACCCGCTTAGACGGAAACGACCAGTGATAAATTCCGTTTTATGCAGGTTTTTTAAATTGAACAAAGCATAATAACATTTTTGGGGAGAGAGAGAGGCTAGAACTTTTTTTTTTGTTTGTTTATTGCAGGATTCCATTAGAAAAACAGGCTTTACTCTATTAGAAAATAAATTTGCTGGATGGTACTTTTTAAACGATTCTATATAGTAATATTTGCTTACAATTTTATTATTTTTTTTAAATTATTACAGTTTATGTTGCATTTGTAATTGCTTTTTCATCCAAAGATTTTAAATAAAAAATTAAATTATTGAAAATATAATTAAATTTTAATTGAATTCATCAATTAATTTGGAATAAAAAAAGCATGAGACATATAAAAATGAAAAAACTTAACCTGTGAATTTACACAACTTTGGAACTGAACAAGAGTCGGGCAATGGTAATCCCCACTCCCCTCTGTACGCATCTGCGATAAAAATTTCAGATTCATTTAAGAATATCATTAAGGCCCGGGCAACGCCGGGCGGGTCAGCTAGTATAATAGAAATTCCTTTAAAGATATGAACAGTGGTGGGATTCAGCCGGTTCGCACCTGTTTGATAGAACCGGTTGTTAAAACTTGAAATGCGAAAATCGTATTTACATTAAGTTACTTATTTTAAATGTTTATCTGCACAACACCATTTTCCAAATATTACACTGTGACATGTACTAATTTGTTTCATTTAATAAAATGATGTTCCATTTGGAAAAATACCATATTTTTTATTCATTAGTCCTGTAAATAGCAAATTCAACTTTAAAAAAAAATAATAAATTTTGAAGATTTGAAGAAATTCGTGCTCACAATCGGCAGGCTAGGATAACCCTAATTATATAGCATACTTATACAATGTTACAATAACTACTTATATTCGAATAAACAGTACTTTGTTTTGGCACGGAATGTTCCCTGTTATAACTAATATCGATCATAAATGTTTTAGTTAGCACTTGAACATGTTTTGATACCACATGATTTTGTGGTATACTTCCAATTGCATTTACTTTTTAAATATTTTTCTTAATATCTTAGAAGTCAGTTAAATCAAATTAGTTATTTTCGTAACTGTAACAAATTCTAAATTTTTATAAAATTGGAGAGTTTTTATTCTCACGAGATTAGAGACTTCAACAATATCTGAGATCTTACAATAATTCGATTTTTTTTTTTTTTTTTTTTTTTTTTTTTTTTTTTTTTTTAATATCTAACTGATTGCAATTTAGATCATGGACATGAGTTAAATTTTAAGCTTATATTTCTGCAATTATTGTATTATTCTTATTGTATTATACTGGTTTGATGCATTTTCTGGTAGAAATTTTAATGAGAATTTCATGATTGTTAAATATTTATTTAAAAAATTACGCCCTTTTATAGGGAAATATATTTCATGATTTTTTTTTCACTATACCAAAAGATCAAGTTTTTATAATATTGGAAAATGTTTCATAATCTATGTCTGAAACTTCACTTTCCTTTCATGTTTCTCTCTATTCTTAAAAAAAGTAACTTATGCTGTCACCGCCGCCGCCGCCGCCGGTTTTGAATTTTTTGTGACCGGACGTCTTTCTCCGTTAATATTAAGAAAAATACTGCATACAAAAATATGAAAATCGACGGTATTATAGAGAAATGTTTGATAAACACGCTGATGCAGACAGTTTTCAAATCGAATTATTTTAAGAGATATTTAATGCTAAAGTTGGACAAAATCGTTTCATTAAAAAAGTTTTATAGGAGCAAAAACTATTCATATTAATTAATTCATTTTTAGATCATTTTATACGTTAGAATTACTCGGTGTGCAGACTGCATTCACTTTTTTAATTTGACTCCTTTTTTCTGGTCTTATTTTTATTTTAAATTCAAATTTTCAGCATTTCGATAGATATTTTTTACTTATTTTAGAAAATGGTATTTATGTAAACTGTTGCCAACTGTATAAACAGCGCAGATAATAATGCTTGCTTCAAATAAAAAAAATTATGTACACGTGACTATTATTAACAGAAAAAAAACTTTGAAATTAGAATTAAATAATTACGTATGAAAAGCAGGAACTTATTGAAAATTATTTCATAAAAACTATATTTACACATGAATTTTAAAAGAGAAAGGATATTGTAAAATAATAAATTCATTAACATGCGTTAGAAGTCTTAAATAGGAGAAATTACGTCACATTTACGCCACATTACACTTATTACGTAAAATGAACAAAAAGTAATATTAGTGCAGTCATTTTAGCAGCTTTTTTTACATATAGCGGAAAAAATTAGAACAAAGCTGGATTTTTGCAGAGATGCTAGTTAGGGTATGTAGTTTAACATACTGAAAGTCCCCATCGATCCGATGTGAGCTTTCACCACCAGGGGGCGCTAATGAGCTTGAAAATCGGTTTTATGCGAATATCTCATGAGCGAAAGCATCTAGAAAAAAAGGTCAGTTACAAAGATGTAGATAATTTAATTTCCTACAAAAAGTGTTATTAACATTTTTTTATGACAACAAGCTTTCCCTGTCAAAAATTGAAATAATGTAACCATTACTGGAAAAAATGCGGAAACAGAATCATATTGAACGCGCCCAAGAAGTAAAACAAATCTTATTTACTTTCGATCCCTCCCTCACCCAAGGTTGCAAAAAAGCCGGCTAAAATTAAAAAAAGCCACGCCGGTGGCTTTTATTGGTTTTAACCGGCTTTTTTTGGCCAAAATTGGCCTTTTTTGGTCAAAATTGGCTTTTATACAGTGAAGCATTTTAATTATAGACTACACATTTTAAAGTGTTTTTAATTAGTTTTAATGACATTTAGTTGATTTAAAATACAATAAGTAACCCAATTTCTCAACAATGAAGACATAATACTGAAAAAAAAGAAAAACAAATTAGATGAATCTGCTAGTGATTTGAAGTGAGAATTGGAAATATGTCAACTAAATTTTAAAAGAGCCATACCAACTGCTTTATCTGGTTTACACTGACCTTTAACCCCCCCCCCCCCCTTTTCTTCTTCATTTTTACTGCTTTATAAAATTAAAGAGGACAATGATTACTAAGTTACATGCTTTATTACTTAACAAATTTTAAGAGCTATTAATATACAAGTCTTATTTTATTTCTCATTAATATTTAAAATCATACATAATCATATCCTTCTATATATAAAAAAAAGTTTTGATTTGGAAATGGACCAATGAAAATCTGCGTAGATATTCCGGAAGATCGGCATCCAATTTGAATGCTTAAGCATGGCCTTTCTTCGTTAATATTAAAAAAAACTGTTGCATACAAAAATATGAAAATTGTTAGTATTATAGAAGAATATTTGATAAACACGCTGATGCAGACAGTTTTCAAATCGAAGAATTATTTTAAGAGATATTTAATGCCAAAGTTCGACAAAATCGTTCCATTAAAAAAGTTTTATTGGAGCAAAATACTGTACATCTAGGGATTTAATCATTTTTAAATCATTTTATGCGTCAGAATTTCCCGGTGTGCAGATTGCATTTAGTTTTTTAATTTGACTCATTTTTTGAGGTTTTATTTCTATTTTAAATTCAAAATTTCAGTATTTCGAGATATGTTTTTTAGATATTTTAGAAAATTGTATTAATTTAAAATGTTGCCAACTGTATAAACAGCCCAAACATTAATGTTTGCTTCAAATTAAAAATTTATTTTACACGCGACTATTATAAACAGAAAATATAAAAAGCAGGAACTCATTGAAAATTACGTCATAAAAACTATAATTACACATGAATTTTAAAAGAGAAAGAATATTGTAAAATAATAAATTCATTAACATGCGTTAGAAGTCTTAAATAGGAGAATTTACGTCACATTACACTTATTACGTAAAATGAACAAAAAATAATATTGCAAAGCAGTTTAAATTTAAAAATTGCATGAGACATTTATTTAATATTTTAAGATGATCATAATATTTCATTTCTAACAAAAGTATTTTTACGTGAATGTTAAAAAGAGAAAGAAAAGTTTGGTGGAAATTACGTCAGATTATAATTATCAGATTCAAAGTATAATTCAATCTTCCGAAATCTTTTTAAAGCCGATCAAATTAGCGTGCTGTTAGAGTCTGCTGTGTCTGAACGGGGGTTGATGAGCGTAGCTCGTAGGGGGCAGAGCCCCCTAGTAATAAAAATACAAGTTCTCACTATTATAAACAATATTATGAACAGCATATGCATGAATATGTACTCTTTAAAATAGCAGCAAACTTTTCAAAATTTTATTTCTATTTTACTTACAGAATGCATTTTATGTATTTATTTAATTTGCATAATTGCTAGATTTACTTTTATACACTTATGTACTAAACTCTCCTTAAATGTTATACCCTTTTCTAATTTCTCTTTTTACGATTATAACATAATCTCTCCATATTGACACGTAAGAATTAAGAATGTTTCCATTTTGATGTGCTACATTTTGTGATTGTTTAATTAAATATAATCTTTAAAATGTGTAGTATATGTGGGGCTATGTAATATAGAATTTTAAAACACCAGTTTAAAGTCTAACTTATATTCTTTTCAATATTTATAATGTTTTTTTAGATATAATGCCTTCTATGTTGAAATGTATAATTCTTTTAGTAGAAAATATTTATAAGTGTTTAAAAAAATAATTAATCGAAATTTAATATGAATTAGCTGTAAACGAACTTTTAATAATAAAAGCCGGCCTTTTTTAAGCGGTTAAAACCAAAAAAAGCCGGCCGGCTTTTTTTGGCCTGGCTAAAAGCCGGCAACCCTGCCCCCACCCCACCTCCATTGTATGTATGCTGTTTTCGCATGCTTGTGCAATAGTCATTTTCCAATACCCTATCACCCCTTGCTTATGTCGAAATATACCACCTTTGCAGTGTTTTATTTTCAATTGATGAGCATTTCGCTAGTATTAAATCACCTTAATTTACTGAACGAAGTAATTCTTTGTCAGTGTTTAGAAAGTGAATAATTTTAGTTTCAACGCGTGTTGTAAAAAGTTTTAAATAGTTTTGACAATGGTATGAGAAAAACCACCAAAGCATTATTATATTCAATATTTGAAAAAAAAAAAAAAACGTACTAGGAGAATTCAAGTGAATGTGTGTCTACGTACATCATCGATGGAGGATGGCTTTTGCATCGTGTTCTTTAGCCCTTCGGTGGAACAAACAAGAGTGTCGTAGAAAGTTATATTTCTTATGTCCAAAGAAATTACAGTGGTAAATGTATAATCGTTTTCGATGGTTACTCTGACGAAGTTTATACACTATGACGCAAAAGTTTAGACAATGAAGAAATTCTTACATACTTTCAAAAATATTTATTCAATTTTCAAATCACTGCTTGAAATTAATGTGCTGTACATATAAACAATATTTATAACAAAGAAAAGTGGAATTGTGCATATTGCAATAAATTAAATGGTAACAAAAATAAACTGCTGTCTCAAAAGTTTAGACACAAATTAAATAAAATCGAAATAAACAATTTTTAAAACCTGGTTGCGCATCCATGCTTATGTATTACGTCATATACAAGAGATTGCATGGAAGAAACTAAATCTTGCATAGTTTGTGGATCGATATTGTACCATGCATTCTCAATAGATGTCTTAAGTTCCTTTTCAGAAGAGTATTGTCTAGCGTTGCTATAAACTTTGCGACACATGATGCTCCAAAGGTTTTCTATAGGGTTAAGATCTGGGCTACATGCTGGCCAGTCGAGAACTCTTATATTATGGGAATTAAACCAAGATTTTGAATGTTTTGCAGTGTGAATTGAAGCATTGTCTTGCTGAAATTCCCACTGAGGACCCCCTAGAAGCTCAGCAAATGGCAGTAGGTTTTCTTCTAATGTCTGTGTATAATGCTGTGAAGTTTGACGACCACTGGTGAAGGTCAGAGATACTTGTCCATTATAGCAAAAGGCTGCCCAAACCATCACCGAGCACCCTCCTTGTCTGCGACTAAAAAAACGTCGAGGCTCCTTCCGCAAGTCATGCCAATACGATAAACAACCATCTGGACCATCCAGATTCCACTTTTTTTCATCGCTAAATATGACTGACTGCCATTTCTCTCCATATGACATATGCTTTCGAGCCCACATAAGTCTTTGTAACTTATGATGTGGTTTCAGAGCTGGTTTCTTCTGCATTTTGCTATAAACGATTGTTCCTTTTTCCAAAATTCGTCTACGAATCGTATCCTTTGATACAGAGAGTCCCGATGAGCTTTGAACTCCACGTACGCTCATTTGTTGAGTACTCGCTAGTCTTTGTATCAGGCGATCCTCTCGTACATTTGTCACACGTGGCCTCCCAGACCGACATTTTGCTTTATATTCGGAACCACTCGATAAAACTCGATAAATAGATTTTTTTGACCTATTAATAATAGCAGAAATTTCAGAAACGCTCTTCCCTTCACCTTTCAACTGCCAAATCCTTGAAACCTCATTCACTTGAATTTCTTTAGCTCTCGGCATGTCGACTATGAAGCGCAATCGTTTGCAGAACTTAAGTACTCCAAATTTGTGACATCATCGATTCTAAATTTGCATATGCCAGCGAATATTCAAAGAAATTTAGAATAGTGTCTAAACTTTTGCGACAAGCACATTTGAATTTTTATGAAAAAATTAGTATTATAGCAAATAAAACGACTGTCTTTTGTACATAGCATTTTAAATCAGTTTTTGAATATATTTACAGGTTTTTGTAATTCTGACGTCATAATTCTACATTTTAAAGCTGAATGACGTCATTGTCTAAACTTTTGCGTCATAGTGTAATACAAAACGGCCGAAAGAACCCGTCGGTATTCGAAAATTGCAACTCTCGACATTGATTTTAATGAAGAAATGAATGTGTCAATTAGTCAGGAAATTTTCTTATCTAATTGTAAAAATAAAACACATCTCATACCTATGCTCATGGAGAAATTTATGAGAAATGGTTTCGAAGCGAAACAGGCAGAGGAGGATGCTGATACACTAATTGTTAACACAGCTATTGAAGTAACAAAGTCTGGTGCGCTTGCTGCTGTTGTTGGCGATGATGTTGAGTTACTCGTATTGCTGACTGCTTTAGAACCTCCAGAGACAGAGATATTTTTTATTAAGCCTGGAAGAGGAAGAATTGCAACAACCTTGTATTCATCGCACAGTCTCAACAATGATGCAGTTCTGAAAGATCATATATTGTTCCTTCACGCTTTTTCAGGTTGTGACTCTACATCAGCAACGTTTGGGAAAGGCAAAATGTCGTAAGCAAAATTTTGAAAAAGGAAGGAGATCGGAAAAACTATTTTTCTTGCTTTATACAGTGGTAAATAAGAAATTTCTTTGAACAAGCACCATTATGTATGTTTCAAGAAAGGAGTTGTTGTTGGTAAAAAAAGCCTTTCATCGTTGCCGCCTACTGAGGATGCAGCTAGATTGCACAGTTTACGTCTTTATCATCGAATACAATACTGGTTAAGCAATATATTACTTCCTAAGAACTGGGGCTGGCAAAATGCACCTAATTTGTCTCCAATTACACCACCAAGCCACCTTACTGCCCGTACCAAAAAATATTGAATCCATTTTTTGTACTTGTTCCAAAGGATGTGGAAAAGCGTGTGGATGCCGAAAAATCGGATTGAAATGTTCTGATATTTGCGTAAATTGTTTCGGAGTTTCATGTCACAATGCAAATAAAATTGAAATTGAAGATGAGGAGGATATTGACAGTAAACTGCCCACTGCAAATGAGGAGGGAATCGCTACTCCTGAATTTAGTGATGATATCGAAAGCCGACCAGAAAATACTGAAGGCAATGCAACAATGAAAGAAAGAAATACAGACAATGACGAAGCTGAATCAAGTGAAGAAATTGAAGCTGTGCAAACGACTGTTAAAGCAGTCAAACGATTGAAATTGGATTAGGCCAGTCACTGTAAGTGGAATATGCCTACGGGGGAAACCACAATAAAAAAAAACGCGTTAAATGCTTTCCCTCAAGGGTGGTGTGGAAATAAGCACATATGTATATTATGTTTTCACCTTCTCCATTCAAAAGTAAGAATTTTAGACCTGTTTATATAATTTCTTTGAAAGTAGCAGCAGGTTTTTCGTATTTTTATAACCTTTCTTCCAAATATGTTCACTTTTTAAAATTTTTGACAGGGAAGGGTTGGTGTGACAAACAAATGTTAATAACACTTTTTGTAGGAAATTAAATTATCTACATCTTTGTAACTGAACTTTATTTTCTAAATGCCATTGTTCATGAGATATTCACAAAAAACACATTTTCAAGCTCAATAGCGCCCCCTGGTGGCGAAAGCTCACATCGGATCGATGGGGACTTTTAGTATGTTTAACTACATACCCTAACTAGCACCTGTGCAAAAATCCAGCTTTGTTCTAATTTTTTCCGCTATTTTTCCTAAAATGACTGGACTATATTGCAAAACAGTTTAAATTTAAAAATTGCGCGAGACATTAATTTGATATTTTGAGATTATATTAAAAAGATTAATATTAATTTTATTGAACGCGTTTAGACTGCTTTTGAGCGACTATTTAGTAATTTAATAAAAATAAAAGAGATTACAGCAGTGATTCCCAACGTGGGGCGTACGTCCCACAGGGGGCAATATGACTTTTCAGGGGGCAATTTGAGATTTCTTATTAACAAGTTTTCCGTCATTTTTTCACCAATTAAAGCAGTGTCTTAGTCTAAAAATAGAAATAATAGATGAAAAATTTTAAAAATAACTGAATAAAAATTAATTTTCGAAACGATCCCATTTAAAAGTACAAAAATAATCAGACAACGGAATAATTATGTGAATTTTATTTGAGTATAATTTGACACCTTTTTATGTATTAAAAGATCCTTTTAATTTTTCTGGTTTCAATATTATTTTAGTAAATTAGACCTCTCTTTTTTTTACTATTTATTTTTTTTAAAACTTTTATATCTATTCATAGTGTAATATGTCCCATGAGGGAAATTTTGTAGGGTATATCTAAAATTGACTATTTGGACATGTTTAATCTAAAAAATGCTTTGAATGATCAAAATGAGGTGCTACATTCATGAAATTAACGAAATCCGTGCATATCACGGAAGGAAAGAGTTGAAAGTAAACTTCTTATGGCTCTTCTGCAGACCACATACAGAATATAGCACTCATGACCTATGCATTTTAAAATTTAAAATAAGAGAAAATATGGTGGCCAAATAATAATACTGGGGGAAAAAGCCCAATATCTAAGAAGTACGTTACGAGACGAAAGAAAAATAGTAATTTAAATTGGATAACAGCGCGAATCCGGAAATGTTACTTGTGAATTACCTTATCCATACAGTCTCGGCGATAGACAAATATCACTTATTCTTAATGAAGTACATTATCGATCCATAGTATCCATTATAAAATGTATCAATTCTATCAGATATAATACAAAATATCAGAGAGATTTCAAGAAATTTTACGAAAATAAAAATATAGACTATTTATCACTTTTAAATTTGAGGTAAGTTGCCAAAAAACAATAAAACTTTTGTAGATGTAAATGCGAAGATCCATAGCATCACTGCATTCATGAAGTTAGGTTAAGAGAATATTTGTAATTTAAAAAAAAATGATTTTGATAAATTAAAGGATGTGAAATCATTTATCAGAGTTAATGCTATTTTCAAATCCATCCAGGAAAATGGAAGTTTATTTTTTATGTGATAATATTTATATGATGTAGAAGGGAGGGGGGGGGACATCATGATTTTAGAGATGCTTAGGTGGGGAGCGGCCAAAAAAAGGTTGGGAACCACTGGATTACAAGCTGAAAATGAAGTGTCATCAACAAAAAGTATGATTTGAAAGAGAAAAATCTGTGAAGCAGAAAACAAAGAAATTACTTAAATGGTTTAGTTAAGATTCGTTACCCTTCTGTGTCGTTTCTGTTAAAAGAAGGCATTGGTATTTGTAAAATATATTTGCATTTTGATGCAGATTTGCTTATTATATTAGCTTATTTTGAAATGGTTAACTGATTTTATTTAATCAAAGACGAAAACAGTCATTGTATCTTTTAACAGCAGCTGATTTTTCCTTAAAATTCCCCAAACGAAGAGAAATGAATAGAAACCCGTTTATAGGGAGATCGCCAATGTTTTTTAAGGGGTCAGGTCACCTTTGAACCGTCCAAAAATCGATTTTTTTTTAAATAGCTTATAATTAAATATGATTTTTTAGAAACATTTAAAAGCAAACCCCATACGAAAATTCGCATTAGAAGAGAAGTTATGTGTAAAACACTTTAAGGTTTTGCTATATGATCAACGGGTGATTCAATCTTTAAAGCCAGTTTTCTCAAAACAGCGATTTTGATCATTGCGCGCACGATTTCTGAAAAACGGTTATCTAGAATTTCACGAAATTTCTGGTGGATGTATTAAACGTACATAAGCACAAAATGACCTATTATTATGTTTCTCAAGTAAGAAGTTTAGAATTCACGACTACTTTTGTATAAAAAAAATCTCGATATTTCGAATTTCTTTTTTAAAAAAATTTTTTCTCTGGATCTACAAGTTTTATTTTTTCCATTGTAGGTCATTTTGAAAACACATTATATCTGCACTCATTAAAAAAATCTTGGTTTGTTTCAGCCATTCAAATTGAAAATCATGCGCGCAATGCATGCAAGAATAATTCTTTCGTAAAAATTGTATTATCTTTAAAAATAAATTTAAAAAAACTATATATGGGTATACCTTTTTTAACAGCTTTAATTGATAAAATAAATCGTTCCTAACATGTGTTTTCAATTTTATAATTAAAAGTTAATTAGTTAAAGAGTGACTGCAATTCTTACAGAGGTCTTTTTTCCATGTACTTTATTGGTTCAAAGGGTACCTGACCCCTTAAATTATAATTCAATCTTTCAAAATCGTTTTAAATCCGATCACATTAGCGTGATTTTAGAGACTGCGGTGTCTGAACGAGGGTTGGCAAGCGTAGCTCATAGGGGGCCGAGCCCCCTAGTATACATCAAAAATCATTCGGGCGACGAACCGGTTGTTAAATTATTTGAATCCCACCACTAGATATCAATTTCTGTATAAGGACTTTTTTTAAAAAAACATCATACACTAAACATATACAAGTATATTGTGCAAAGTAAAATATGTGGCTTTTAGAGCGCGAAGAATAAACGTGGTCTATTTCTCCCGTAATCACCCTATATATAAACTAAATATATTATTTTACTCTTTCTTTATTTTTGACTTTTAAATGTATTTAAAACGTTATTTTCTCTTTTTTCTAATTTATCTCTAGTTACTACTACTATAATTCAGAATTTTTTATTTTCAAAAACTTTTCTAAACAATACTTTGAAGCTAAAACTCAGTTATTCGTATTATCAATTAAGTTTTAATTATTATATCTTTTTATTTAAATCAAACATTCCTTTGAGTATTAATTATAAAAATTTGTTTTGTTGTAGAAAGGGTATTTTTAATTTAACAATTGTAGAATAAATATAAACAATGTGAATGTTTATACGACTTGAAATAGTTTTCATCTCTGTCATAGTTAAACAAAGTATTAAAGATAAAATAATAAAGATAATTTATATGAAAAATACCCTCGTTGAGAATTTTCTCCAATAAAAGTTATGGGATTGCTGTTATCGACATATTTACCATTGGGGAATATCATTTTTCATTTATTTCAAAAATTATTTATACAATTTTTGGTTGCAATGACATTTGTTTTTTGAAGTAACAGAATATAATTTTTTTAATCTTTATTACCGGAAAATGTGAAAAAGACAAAATTACTTAAAATTTAGAACACTAATTGTACATCGCACTTCAACACACACACACAAAAAAAAAAAAAAAAAAACACTTCACAAAATTACATATTTACAGATAACATAATGATTTCTATTGAAAATTGAGAAACAGAGCATAAATCATTATTGTCTTTTAAGATAAACAATTTTTAATGGCAGAATCATTTTGTAAAGAAATCCTCGTTGAAAAAGTTACATTTCAATCAAACTTTCACAACTTTTAAATAACTTGAAGACATGGAATTTAATACGTTCGAAACCGTAACGAAAAGGAAAACATAATTTTTTAAACCGGTGCGAAGCGCCATTAAAAACTTTTAAGTAGCATTTATTTCATACTGTTTACAAATTTAAATATCTGGTATGAAAAAGGTTTATAGAATGGCTTCTTTGTACGAAACCAATAATATTTAGTTGGTAGTATTTAGTTTAGTAAGTAGCAGTTAACCAGAATTGCCACCGGGCTACTTTTTTTTTTAAATTCAGATTTCTTGATTGGCAACACTTTTTAGTAATGGTAAAATTCGCCTTATTTAAAGACATATTAATAAAGACGCAAACAAGGGGAATTTTATCATTTCAAAAAAGTGGTGCCAATCAAGAAATCTCTTTTTTTTTTTTTTTTTTTTTTTTAAGTAGTCTACTAGCAACACTGCAGTGAATAAATGTAGGTAGAATCGTATTATCTCATTCTGCGTTAAACGCGCTAAATTCACTTTTATTATAATTATTTTTAACCATTTAATACTTTGGAACCAGTCCTTTAAAAATGGATATAACAAGCAGTGTTAACATTTCAAGGTTTTTTTTTTATTACTAGTAAATCTGCAGATCAGGAACCTCAACGTCAGATCTTAAAGTGATTGCCTTTAATCTCACACTGCACAATATTCAGCATCTACAATCTGCATTTTACTTATTTTTTAATAATATAAATACATAATTAGCAACATATAAAATTCTTGGAAGGTTTCGAAAATTAGAAGCATTAAATTATACACTGCGTGACAATGATATTCTGAAATTCTGATGGATTGCTTATTCTGGTAATTTATTAGATAAAAAAAACTACATTTCTTTAGTGGGGCTCTGTCCCCCTGAAGCCCCCGTAATCATATAAATCTAATTAATAATTTCCTATTGATTGGGGAAATGGTTAAAGTGTATCTTGAATTTCGTTTTACACTTGAATTCTCTTAGGATAAGCAAAAGTTTGGACAAGGATTTTATATTATGGAAATATGGAAATAGCAATATTTATATAATATTTTATATAATATTTATACTCAAACTATTATATTTAATTTATACCTAATTTAGGGATCTCTTGTTTTGTACAATTTTTGTTTCCGAAAAATAGTTTTGACGATCATCCTATAAATAGTTAGATGTAATATCTAGTCTAAATAGATGCTATAAAATTGTGCAAGAAAATCACTTACTGTTATTAAACTAAAGTTACAACATGCTAAATGTGAAATAAGGTACATTTAAAGGCATATGAATACCCTTTAGTAAACTGGTTTCCATGTTTTGCATGCACATTCGGCGACTTTTTAAAGATAAATATTGATATAAAAAAACTCTTTCCGTACAATTTAAAAAATAAGTTTGGTAAAATAAAAATCACGAGATTCCAAGTATAATGAAAGCACGCGCTCTAATGAAAAGGGCCATGTGTGAACGTGAATTATTTTATTCTATTGTTTTTAATTTTGCAAAGTATATTTTCTCATATTCGCAAATCAGTTTATTAAAAAACATTTTTATGACTTTAATTGTACTCCTTTTCACTTTTAGCTTGTTAAAATATTAGTTTAAATACATCCTAATCTATTCGACAGCAATAACAGACAGAAATCAGCAAGAATAGGAATATTTAAAAAAATTTAAATCTACTGGATAATCATTCATCATCGTGTCTACTGCTAATTGCCCAAATCGCATCGATTTGCCGCTATAAAAAAATTCTTTGCGATAGCCTTTTAATAGTACCTACATTAAATTAAAAAATGTAACGTTACTAACATAATTAATGTTTGACGCAAAGCTACATTGCACACCAAATTATTAAACATTAACTAACTTTTTATTTCCCTCAGTCAGACTTTCTGCTTAATTTTTGGCCATTGGGATTATTTAAATTTTATAGGCTATAAAATGTCGTTGCTATAGGTAACTGACAAAGGAAAAAAAATGAAATATGTATCATGTCAAATTAAGTAAAATGATAGAACAAAATGTTTTATATTATTGCAAAACATATATAAAGTTGCACCAAACTGACAGACGGAAACCAAAAACTCTTCGAGTCTCCACTGTAAGCCTTCACTGACGTTTCGGCAATTATTATTCTGATATCTACTGCTGTTTTGAATAGAACATACTCTTTATTTAATAACAGATTAAACGGGGAAATATTACTATTCGGAACTGTTGGTATGTTTAAAATAAAAAAAATGTGGTATATGGGAAACGCTGATAATGAGCTACAGGTCGTTGAAATGGTTATAAGATAACCAACATGTGAAATAACGTCCTACGTTATTGCACGCCTTAATTACGAGAGCTGCTCAAAAAAGAATGATCATAATTCTTTTATATTAACATATCATCCCTCATCGTCTGAATTTTATTATTTTTTTCCAAAGTAGTTCATATTCTATGCAATGCACTTGTCCCACAATTTTGCATGCTTGAAAGATATGCTTGGAATCACTTTTTTAAATAGGTCCATCAAAATCGCCTCCAGTGCCTTCACCGATACTTCTAATGATGAAAAATTCTTTCCACGAAGGTGATTCTTCACATTAGGGAATTCATCTGATCTTCCTGTAACATCATTCAATTTTAAATAAACTTCCACACGAAAGTCTTGTTATTCGGGTATGAAGAGTCTCGGAACTCACAGCGCACAAACACATCTCATGTTCAGTGTTCTATAATCAACGTGTGAGTCGCACGCCATTATAACTGCAATATTTTGACAGTTATCATATCTAACGAAATTCTCTGGCAATAGTAATAGCGACGATATTAATGTTGTCTTCTATAAGCGCAGTTACAGGAAATCCGGATCTATCTTCTTTTGACAATGATTGTCTTTCTCTTCCTTAAAACTCTCAAACCATCTTCTTCGTAACTGTGCTATAGGGAATATCTCCATATGTCCCCTATAGCATAAGCTTCAACTAAAAATTTCCTCAAACGAACGCAAAATTTGCAGTAGGCAAGAGCGTACTGCTCGTTGCGTCTTGTCTCCATTGTCTCTATAGGCGATACTGAAAGTACCTGAACTTTCATGGCTGCTGCTGACATGCTACTGAAAATAAATGAAAAAAAATATATCCCGTTTTTATTATACATTAAGCTAATAAAGGAGCATAAAAGTAAATTTGTGTGCAATAAAATGTACTATTAAAACAATATGATATTTATTTATTGAACAGCCCTCGTATTATAGAAATTTAAATAACAAAAGAAAACTATCTAAAAAATTCAACACTATATATATTTGAGAAAAATTATATTTACAGATTTATTAATTTCCGCAAATGGTTTGTTTTCTTAGGTGAAATTTTTATAATCATATTGAGTCTCAAAAATAGCTTATACAAATTTTATTTTTTTAGATATTTTTTTATAACCACAAGGAAATATATATAAGTAAGTTATTATTTCTACTTTATAGTTCTAAGTTAGAAAATTTGTAAAATTTGAAAGACGATCTTTATCTTTTTTGTCGCAGTTTATTTCTTTTTTTCCTACAACTATGTATTAGAATTCTTCACTTTAGCAACATTTTCTAAAAAATACTTAGAAACTAAAATTAAATACCTCGTATAAGCAAATATGTTTTCATCACTCTTTCATGTGTTTATTTAAAGTAAAAATAAACATTCCCTCGAGTATTACTAACGAAAATTTGCCTTATTTATAAATAAAAACCCTTTTAAATGAACAATTGTTCCGTAAAAGTAAAGCAACAACAAATTTAAAATGATTTTAAATAGTGACAATTTTTCTCGTAATTGTTAAAAAAAAGTATTGCAGATAAAATAATAAAGATCATTTATTTCAAAAATATGCTTATTGAGAACTTTCTCCATTGAGAGGCACGAGATTACTTTAGCCAGTATGTTTACTATAAGGGAATATCATTTATCAACTTATTTATAAAATTTTGTTAGCCATTTTCTCTTCGTATTTAGAGTAATGGATTATAGATTTGCTTTAAAGCTTGGCTAAAATGACTGAAAATTTTAAGTTATTGAACACAATATCGATGCGTCACTTGTATATCATACACAAAAAATAATATGCATAATGATATACAGTAATCGCTTAACATTCGCGAGTTTTAATTATTCGCGAAATAGAAAATGCAAAACATTTCAACATTTGCAAATACAACTTGGTTATTCGCGAATTTTGATTTATAAAGAATATTTTTTTACAAAGTAAACTCACTTTGTTTTACCACTTCTATGAATTACGTGACAATGGACACCAATCAGCTGTATAACCATACTCTATTACTATATGGCTTTATTAGAGAGAACTTCAGCCCTTGTGTTGAGAGAGAATATAGATCAGTAATTTTCTTTAATTCTTATACAGATTTTTTTTTTCAATTTTCTAAATTTTCTAAAATCTCAAATTTTTATTGCAGGCGAAATATTTTCTGCAAAATTTGTCGGGGGCATTTTAAAATATCAACAACAACTAGTTGAAAAAGCAATAGAATGCGGTTCTTCACTGGTGAGGAGTCTTAAATTTAAAATCGAAATCGATGCCGCGACTTTTCCTTACATGGAAATTCATAAACAAAAGGTCTGTTCTGTCAAACAATCGCACATCACTAAATTTTTTCCCCCGTCAACTAGCAAGTAAATTTTGAACAATATGCTTATAATTATTCAAATTTATTTAAAGCATCTACTTTTAATGTATAATGCTTAATAAATATAGTTTTTGAATTTCAATTGCTCTTTTCCATTTAAAAATTAATAAAACCTAACCTACATTTATGAACGGGAAGACAGTCTCAACATTCGCGATTTTGACATTCACGGAGGTGTCTGCGATGTTATGGGATTACTGTACATATGTTGTATATTCTTTTATAGTTTTTAGAGAAAAGTTAAAAATTTTGAATATTTTGAAGAATAAATGTAGTATTTTGTTTTTGTAATTTATTTCATATATTTTAGAATTCTTTATTTTATTCTTTATTTACATTAAATAAAAATACTTTAAAACTAAAGCTTAATATTTCCTTAAAGGAAGAAAGTTTTCATTACAATATCATATGTTTATTTAAAACAAAAAGCAAACATTCCTTGGATATTAATTATAAAAATTGGTTTTAATTCAAAAGCACATGTTTAAATAAACAATTGTACAGTAAATATAAAGAATAAGAATGCTGATACGACTTGACATAGTTTACAACTATGTCGTATATAAAAAAAAATGATTAAAAGTAAAATAATAAATTATATAAAATTATATAAAATTTATATAAAAAATATGCTAGTTAAAAACTTTTTCCAATAAAAGGTGGGGGATTACTCTTCTTGGTATATTCCCTAAAGGTATTTATGGAATGAAAAAAAAGAAAAAAAATACGAAATATTAAAATGAGTTTTTGACTGTTTTTAAACAAACTGTGGAAAAACATTTTTAAAATTGACAATTTTGCCTTAAATATCAGCAAAAAGAATATAGAAGAGGTTTGAAATAATTTACCTTTGTTCTACTAGAAAAACAAAGCATTACAGACAGCTAAATAAAGATTATTTCAAAAATACACTCATTGAAAACTTTCTACAATAAAAGTTACATAATTTTTGTGCCTAATATGTTCACATCTGGCTACTCTTTTACTATGGCACTCTAATGGAATAATGACATTTTAGATTTTACGTGCGATCGTGATGCCCTGAATCCTACCCACGGAGTAAAAGAGGTGGAGGTGAAACTTAACCCCTTCGGGACGGGAGCCTTTTACGAAATTTTTAATCTTTTGTCACCGTTTTTTAAAAACAGAAATTTGTGTTTTCTTGAATCGCGAAAATGCGCTGATTAAATAAGGCAAATTTTACAGTAAAATTTTACTGGTGAGGAAAAACAAGGATTCTGAGCGCTTCATGCGGCACGTATACGTGTCGCTCGCCCCCAAGGGGTTAATAAGTATTACTCGCCGAAAACGCAAGTTACATTTTGGTAAATAATGAGGGCGTTGCAATCCGCACGTTGACCATTCTTTTAGCAGAATATCATATGATTGTATGCATAAGAGCCGTAAGTTAGAATTAAAAAAATATTTTATGTTATTCGTTTATTTTTTATTATTGATATTACAAAGCATAAATTAAGATGGGGTATAAGTGCTTTGTTCCTGAATGCAAAACAGGTTATGTCAGTGACATAAAAGAAGAAGAAAACGAAGGGGAAAATATTATTCAGAATTTCAACAACAAAAAAAAAATTACATCACATAGCATAAAAATTAACTTTTTTTTTTTTTTTTTTTTTTTTTTTTTTGTTAGACTTAAAGTTTATGTTAATCAAAGACAGAATGCTAAAAAAGGGCTCTCTAGTTTAGTAAAATCCGTGTTAACCCTTAACTGGAAACGTGAAAATCCCGTGCACAAACAGAACACTTAATAATTTACCAAATAATGAATTTAAACATTTAATCTTTAATAGTAATGCATTAACAGGACTAATTCTTTAATATAACAGCATAAAAATAAGTTTTGAATGTCGGAGAGAGAAAATATTAAGGCCTGATATGTAGACGCAACCGTCTCACAGACGGTACGTTTCCGGTTAAGGGTTAAGTGAAGGATCTGGACCCAGTGACTTCAGAATCATTATTTTATTCACCGAATGGCTTGAAAGGGTATAGCCGGATAAGCATTGGAAACATGCCTTTCAATCAAATTTCGTGATTTTTTTGCCAGATGTGGCTACATATCTGACAATATATTTCCCCTACTAGGACTTCCCTCAGAGGGATTAGTCTGAGCGATATTGCTGAGAACATAGATTTAATAATAACACGTGGAAGCAAAGAAAGTGAGATGTTATCTTTAATTGTCTACATACTGCGATAAATTGAAATGATGAAAATAAACGAATCGTAGAATTACAAAATCTTATATATAAATTCGTATACACTGTTTAAAAAATGGGAAATCAAACCATGCAAGACAGCCATGCATGGATATAAAATTGAAAGTACACAATATATTAAAAGTAAAATAGAAAATGAAACTAAAGTAAAATAAAAATTATCTTATATCGGAATTTTAACTGTATAAAATGATGTCAAGAGCATAATCAGTAGCTCCGCACCAATTTGAGTAACTTTAAATGACAAATATATGATGTTTAAAAAAAATGGACTATACTTTATATAATGTGTGCTCTCCCGGAATAGTTAATATTGTACAATATCGGTTTTCCAAGGATGCAATGACGCTGTCGATAACAGTTAAGGAATTCTCTCAAAATCTGATATAGTATCAAAGTACCGAATACATCAACAATGGCATGCAATGCTTGGTTAGAGTGTGATTTAGATATGCTCTATCGGATTTAAATGATGAGTGTATGCTGGCCATTACATACGCTGTATTGTTTTGTTTTCAAACATATTCTGCACAAGTTGAGCTGTATTTAGCATGTATTAAATAAAAGAAATCGGCAATGACTGCAACATAAAGTATGACACAAGATCTGAATATATCGTCTGCATAACTTTTGAGCTGCCAAAGTGTCATTTGAAGTAATTTACAAATCCATACATATTTATTCAGCAAATCATGCAAGCTAACATACGCCAGTATGAACCAGATTATGAAATTTCACCAGAATAAGTTAATATATAAATCTACTAATGATAATTGAGAATATGACCTTATGATAAAATGTCTAGAAAAATGAATCAGATAAAAAAGTCATATCACATTTAAAACGGCACTTACCTCTGTTAGTGGCCTTGGCGAGAGAGAGAAAAACCTAGAGAAGGAACACTTTAACAAGTACTTTCGGGCAATCTACTCACTGTTTCATACAGGTCTTTATTCAATATTTACACAATTTATTTAATGCTAGATGGGTATCTATCAGTTTTGTTGCATTTAAATTGCATGTTTTGCGGAGGAAATGCAGCATTATGAAATATTTAAAATTGCTATACCTAATAATTCCAAATTAAATGTAATTGAGATCACTTTCCGTTAATTTCATCTTTTTAAATTTTAAATTTTTTAGAAACCATTCATAGAGACAATTGTATATTTTAAAACTAACCCGAAGCAAAATTTCAAGATTTTGGGCTCAGCAGTAACACAGAAATAGAAAATTTTCGAAAGTTTTTTTTTTGTTTCTGCACTGTTTTATATAGCGACATTTTTAGAAATTGTTCTATTGCGAGAATTTACGCCATGATAAATACAGCCATGTCAATTTTCATGTTTATATTCCTAACAATTCCATGTACTTCGTTACTTAGATCATCTTTAGAGCTTTTTCCGCTTTGTTTAGTTTTTCGATTTTTTAGAATTCGTTCTACAACGAGCATTTACATCTCATAAATTACAACCATGCCAAAGTTCTAGTTTCTAACCCCAACAGTATCCCAAAAATTTCAGTATTCCAAACAACTCATAGTTTAGAACCTTTCTAGAAATTTCTACGTTTATCCGTCAAATTGAACCTTTTAGAGAGAGTTCATTACGTGTATTTACATCTTAAAAGTAACTACCGCACCAAATTTAGAATTTCTAACCCAATTAATATCGCAGAAATCGCAATTTTAGAACTTTTTTGCTCCTGCAGCCATGTAGGTTCTTGCAGTGACATAAAATACAGCCTTTTTTTCGGAGCAGAGATGGCCACCAGCATTTTTTTAAGTTGGCTATGTAGTTTCTGAGATAACACCTCACAAACGTATAAGCATTATTAATATTATACACTTTATAATATTATAACGCTTTATAATATTAGCATTGGATGTAGAGATACGAAATCCATTTATCTGTCACAAACTAAAGTGCCCGGCGTTGCCCAGAATTTGAAGGATGTTTGTTCTGAAAAATCAATTTCAAAATTTAACATACAACACAAAACAAACATTAAAAAAAGCAGTCGAAATGTTGTATGAATGAATCATATGAAAACGCTACATAAAAATGTATAAATGTATATAACAGACGCAAAAGAATACAGCTATAAATGAACTTATTTCAATTTATAATTGGAGCAATAATGCTCAAATACGCCAATATTTCCCTAATCGAGTTTTTATCATGCTTCAATACATTTATCACACTCATATGACGTTATACTATATCCACCACGTCCTTTATATTTCCAATATGACGTAATATTTTCCTCTTTCATGTGGAAACCTTGAAATAGAAAAGTTACGAAGTTATATTCACTTTCATTTAAATTCATCAAGCTATTTATGTCATTTTCATTTTTCATGTGAATATCTTGCAATAGAAAAATTATGACGTAATATTCACCCATTTTTAAGTTCGACAAACAATTTATTTCATTTTCATTTTTCACGTGGAAATCTTGCAATAGAAAATTAATTCTTACAGTAAGAAATGTATTGTGCATTTTAGTTGTTGGCAACTGCTATAGCGAAAAATGTTTCAATTTGATAAGAAATTGCTGTTAAATTGGTGGGTTTTTATTAATAAAAATTTAATTATAAATTATTTCGATTCCCGATTACTTTAGTTGCCTCGGCCATGTTTTAATACACATGTACGTATCTTTTCACAATTTTGGCTTCCAAATTGTGGATTTTTATAGAATTACAAACAGACAGATAGACAAGTTTTCATTTTTATATATCTCTCTATTCTAAAAAAAGAAACTAACGCAGTCACCTCCGCCGTGGTTTTGAATTTTTTGTGACCGGAGGTCTTTATTCGTTAATATTAAGAAAACTATTGCATACAAAAATATGAAAATCGGTGGTATTATAGAGAAATATTTGATCAACACGCTGATGCATACAGTTTTCAAATCGAAGAATTATTTTAAGAGATATTTAATGCTAAATTTGGACAAAATCGTTCCATTAAAAAAGTTTTATAGGAGAAAAAACTATACATGGGAATTTAATCATTTTTAGATCATTTTATTCAATAGAAGATCCCGGTGTGCAGATCCCATTAATTTTTTTAATTTGACTCATTTTTTTTTTAAGAATTTATTTCTATTTTAAATTCAAATATTCAGCATTTCGACAGATATTTTTTACATATTTTAGAAAATGGTATTAATTTAAACTGTTGCCAACTGTATAAACAGCGCAAACAATAATGTTTGCTTCAAATAAAAAAAAATTATTTACACGTTACTATTATAAACAGAAAAAAACCTTCAAATTAGAATTGAATAATTAGATATAAAAAGCAGGCACTTATTGGCAATTACGCCATAAAAACTATATTTACATGTGAATTTTAAAACAGAAAGGATATTGAAAAATAAATTCATTAACATGCGCTAGAAGTCTTAGATAGAAGAAATTACGTCACATTACACTTATTATGCAAAATGAACAAAAAATAATATTGCAAAACAGTTTAAATTTAAAAATTGAGTGAGACAAAATATTAGAGGTTAAATATTAGGCTTTTTCAAAATTTTATTATTTGTTGTTTGATGTGAGTTGTTCAGCTATAAGTATGCAAAATTTCCTGTCTCTAACTTAATTAGTGGTTGAGTTAGAAAAATTGTTTAAGATACACAAGTTAGAACCCAGAAGGTTAAATATTAGATCTTTTTCAAAATTTTATTATTTGTCGTTTGATGTGAGGTGTTCAGCTATAAGTATGCAAAATTTCATGTCTCCAACTTAATTAAGGGCTGAGTTAGAAAAATTGCTTAAAATACAACAGTTAGAGCCCAGAGGGTTAAATATTAGACTTTTTCAAAATTTTATTATTCGTCGTTTGATGTGAAAGGTTCAGCTATAAGTATGCAAAATTTCATGTCTCCAACTTAATTAGGGACTGAGTTAGAAAGAATGCTTAAAATACTTTAGTTAGACACTGGAGGGTTAAATATGACTTTTTCAAAATTTTATGATTTATCGTGTTATCGCAAGTGTTCAGCTATAAGTATGCAAACTTTCAAATCTCAAACTTCATTAGGGGATGAGTTAGAAAAATTGCTTAAAATACATAAGTTAGAGCCCAGAGGGTTAGATATTAGACCTTTTTCAAAATTTTATTATTTGTCGTTTGATGTGAGGTGTTCAGCTATAAATATGCAAAATTTCATGTCTCCAACTTAATTAGGAGCTGAGTTAGAAAAATTGTTTAAAATACACAAGTTAGAGCCCAGAGGGTTAAATATTAGACCTTTTTCAAAATTTTATTACTTGTCGTTTGATGTGAGGTGTTCATCTATAAGTATGCAAAATTTCATGTCTCCAACTTAATTAGGTGCTGAGTTTGGAAAATTGCTTAAAATACACAAGTTAGAGCCCAGAGGGTTAAATATTAGACTTTTTTAAAAATTTTATTATTTTTCGTTTGATGTGTGGTTTTCAGCTATAAGTAGGCAAATTTTCAAGTCTCCAACATATATAGTTTCTGAGAACGGGCTCTGTGACAGACGGACAGACAGACAGACAGACAAAGGAATGAGACAGGTAGGGTTTCGTTAGATGAACGAAACTCTAAAAACATGCTGCGGATGACTGTAATAACATCCTAAAATTACATTATCATCAGCGATCTACCAATCCCGAATTTAGTTTATATACTTTTCATATATTCTTATTCTTTTGTGCGGCCCTGTAAAATAACTATCAATAATATATACCGTAAAACCTCTGAATAGCGGACACCTCGAGAATGCAGAATTTGTCCTCTATTTGGAGATGTCCGCTACTGAGAGTAAAACACGTACAGTTATTTAAGTGTTGGTAATCGAAAAAATGTCCTCTAAATAGAGGTATCCGCTAATCGGGTGTGTCCGTTATGGAGGTTTTACCAGTAAAACCTCTGAACAGCGAACACCTCGGGAGGGCAGAATTTATCCTCTATTTGGAGGTGTCCGCTACTGAGAGTAAAAAATGTACAGTTATTTAAGGGTTGGTAATCGAAAAAATGCCCGCTAATTAGAGGTGTCCACTAATCGGGTATGTCCGTTATGGAGGTTTTTTTGCATAATAATATCATCCTTTACAAGAAAATTGCATGCTGTATGATAGACAGACAGACATCCTGAGAAAGATAACCTCCCGGAGCAATAAACACTCATGTCTTTTGTTTTATTCATTCACAATCGCTTCTAAATTTCATTATACGAGTATTAAAAAAATCTGTTAATTTCCAGTTGATAGACTGACAACTATCTTTTAGCTTGAGTTTTTAGCTGGATTTAGCCTGTTGTATGTCACACAGCAGGCCAGATTTTATACAACAGGCTAAAAACTGTCACCGTGGTACGGAGTACTGTATTATTATTTGTTTGCCCACCAAAACTGGTTTCCACGGGTTGATGTAAGGTTTGTGATCACGTGGTTGAAACTGATCTATTCAATATTACTGCGTGCGTATTTTTTTTTATTTGTTCCATGTGTTCAAACCAGTTGTCTACGAAAACATCCACCTGTGAAAGTGACTACACCAAATTTCTGTGACGTATGCAGATAAATTGTGCTTTTTTATCAGTTTTTTTAATATAATTTTTAAACGGTTTAGAACTTATTTTTCATAGTAGGTGCATTCAGTAGGTGGCCCTCATAGGTACCTTCTGGTGCAATCAGAAACGATATCCGACAAATATTTTTTGAGTTATTCTTGACGAAAAGTTTTTATTAGGCTTTTTTTTTTTTAGTAGGACATGGCGTTAATATCCATCGTAGCTGTAATGTGTCCGAACAGTATTATTTCGCTGAGTATTAGCCTTCGCTTCGCTCAGACAATTATCACCCTATAAATATTGATATTTAATGAGATAAAAATGTTTTTTCGATTTTTTAAAAAACTCATTTTCTCAAAAACTACTGCACCAAATTTCATGCCATTAAAATGAGGTTAGATTGATACCAAAGATGCATAAATGGAAATGTTTATATAATTTTCTGATGATAAAAACTGTGTGAAATAGCGATACAAATAATTACAAAAATACAAATCATATCTTATGGTTACCCGAAAATTACCATTTTCTTGACAAAAATTCCCCATATATGCCCGTATATTCTGTAATAAATGCCGAAAGTTTGCGTTGGGTACTTCATATAAATATTTACAAAAATGTATATTAAAATTATTGAAATTCATTTTAAGGCGTTAATTGGGGCGGAGGTACTCAATTTCGACATCCGAAGAATTTTTGGAACAAAGTCAGCAGACAATATGTCAACTGATGTATTTCAGATTCCATTAAGCATATAATCCATGTTTTTCAACAGTGTCGATACTATTTCGATATCGAAAACTGGTGTTTTGTATCGGAGACAGAGAAATATATTTGCTTGGAAAACAACAACATTCTTCGATATCGAAATGTAACGACAGTTAATATAATGACTTTTATTCAAACATTTTCACCACTTTTAACTAAGGGTAATAAGGGTAAGTAGTTTCGCCATTTGTTATTGCTCGAAGTAACGTAATAAAGTATGGATATTATATAACTAGAGTTAGAACTAAATGTACTCCTTTATTTCTGAGATATCGTCTGGTTTAGGTCGTAATATATATATATATATATATATATATATATATATATATATATATATATATATATATATATATTATTCAAGATGTGTACTACTCGCAATTTTTGTATTATTTAACGGCAGATTTCTGTGGAATTTATTTGTGGAATGTTTATTTGGAAGATAAAAATTAGGGATGCGTAACTTGAGTAAAAAAGAAAAAAAAAGAGAGTCGACAACATTAGACGATGCTTTGTATTTTAAAGTATATTACTACAATTTTGAACCGTTGAATTTTTGATGAAGTAAGAATATTTTTAAAATAAATAAACATTAGTCTCAAAAACAGTGGAACAAATATCAGGAGATTAAAATACTGTAAAGTCAATAGCTATTTTTTGCGAATATATTTTTAAACTTAATTCAAATACATAGTCGGGTTCAATGCTTCAGGCCTCACTTTCAAGAACAGTGATTTTTTTGAGAATAACAGCTGACACTGTGTTAATGTATTACATTCTTTTGTACATAAAAATAAAAATTCAAATAATATAAGACGGTAAATATACAGAAAAAAAGAAATTAATCATTATCACTGTCATTTTCAATCACAACAGATATGCATTCACTTTTAAACAGCGTAGAAAGAATTTCTGACGGTCTTACAATTTTGGATAAATACAATAAAAATATCATATCACATATCTTAGGTACAATATAAGAAAGATATAATATATTGTTGCTGCCAAATGAGAGCAGCAGCCAATAATTTTCATGCCATTTGCGCACTCACAGTAATGTTTTAGGATTGCAGGCACGCCAGTAGTATTATGTTTGTATTGTATGAAACAACGGTAAGTTTTCTTTGAAATATGCCGCGATGGAACTTGTATTTTCAAAATATTTGTTGCATCTTTAACGATATATTTATTAATCAAAGAGTCTTCCTTCATCATTTCCGCCAAATAAGATATTGCCTGATTGTATTGGTATGAACCAGTGGAAACTATTTTCAATTCTCTTTCGGTCATTTCAGGGAAATCTAGTAACTCTAGGGAAGATAATTTGATGAAAGGGGGTATTCTTCGCAACCAGTTTTTTAGTTTAACTTCAGCCACTAAATTATTTTCTTCGTTTATGTTGGATAGTCGTATATTTACTTACATTTATTACCCTTAGCTAAAAGTGGTGAGAATGTTTGAATAAAAGTCATTATACTAACTGTCGTTACATTTCGATATCGAAGAATGTTGTTGTTTTCCAAGCAAAAATATTTCTCTGCCTCCGATACAAAACACCAGTTTTCGATATCGAAATAGTACCGACAGTGCTGAAAAACATGCATATATGCTTAACCCATTAACCGCCAAAACTATTACGATAGAAATTTTCAAATATCTTGTTGAAAGTAGTTTCCCACCACAAATTCAGTAAGGTAAATTTCGCTTTACTAAAATAGCAAACATCCTGCCAATAAATAAGACATTTTTTTTTAATTGTAAAATAGTGGTGCCAATGTAATTAATTCATTGCATGAGCAATTATTTTTACTGTTGCGTGAACGCAACGTCAGCGGTTAATGGGTTAATGGAATCTAGAATACATCAGTTGACATATTTTCTGCTGACTTTGTTCCAAAAATTCTCCGGATGTCAAAGTTGAGTAGCTCGGCCCCAAATAACGCCTTAAAATGAATTTCAATAATTTTAATATATATTTTTGTAAATATTTATATGAAGTACCGAACGTAAACTTTCGGCATTTATATAGAATATTCGGGCACATATGGGAAATTTTTTACAAGAAAATGGTAATTTTCGGATAACCATAACATATGATTTTTATTTTTGTAATTTTTTTATCACTATTTCACACAGTTTTTATAATCAGACAATTATATAAAAATTTCCAGTTGTACGTCTTTGATATCTATCTAACCTCATTTTAATGGCATGAAATTCGGCGCAGTAGTTTTTGAGAAAATGAGTTTTTTTTAAAAAATCGAAAAAAACGTTTTTACCTCATTAAATATCAACATTTATAGAGTGATAATATGGGAAATATATTGACAGATATGTAGCCACATCTGGGGAAAAAATCACGAAATTTGATTGAAAGCACGTTTCCAATGCTTATCCGTCTATGCCCTTTAATATATATAATAATTGCAGAATTTTGTCATGTCAAAATCTATGAAAATTAAATTAAAACTTAAAAAGATATTAATAAAAGTTTTCTCCATTCTATTAAATCCTATCATACGTAATTAATTCAATGATATCCCATGATAGGTAATGATTCTAGGTTGCCATGGTGATTATTCAATTAAATCCTCTCACACGTAATTAATTCAGTGATATCCCATGATAGGTAATGATTCTAGGTTACCATGGTAATTATTCTATTAAATCCTATCCCATGGCAGGTAATGATTCTAGGTTGCCATGGTGATTATTCTATTAAATCCTATCACACGTAATTAATTCAATGATATCCTATGATAGGTAATGATTCTAGGTTGCCATGGTGATTATTCTATTAAATCCTATCACACGTAATTAATTCAACGATATCTCATGATAGGTAATGATTCTAGGTTCCCATGGTGATCATTCTGTTAAATCCTATCACACGTAATTAATTTAGTGATATCCCATGATAGGTAATGATTCTAGGTTGCCATGGTAATTATTCTATTAAATCCTATCCCATGCTAGGTAATGATTCTAGGTTGCCATGGTAATTATTCTATTAAATCCTATCCCATGCTAGGTAACGATTCTAGGTTGCCATGGTAATTATTCTATTAAATCCTATCACAGGTAGTTAATTCAGTGATATCCCGTGATAGGTAATGATTCTAGGTTGCCATGGTAATTATTCCATTAAATCCTATCCCATGATAGATAATAATTCTATGTTGCCATGGTGATTATTCTATTAAATCCTATCACACGTAATTAATTCAGTGACATCCCATGATAGGTAATGATTCTAGGTTGCCATGGTGATTATTCTATTAAATCCTATCACAGGTAGTTAATTCAGTGATATCCCATGATAGGTAATGATTCTAGGTTGCCATGGTAATTATTCCATTAAATCCTAGACAAACATGTTTTAACCGCAAAATATATACATGGAAATCTTACCTATTTCAATCAGGTATGTTTAATATGTCATCTTGAAATTTTTGTTAAAATAAAATTTCCGGTTGAAAACATGTTCGTCTTGGATCAGTCTCCGGAATGATTAAGAGATGTTGTCATCTATGTATTATTTTTAATAGAGTCATCGGCTCTAGTAATTTTGCCTTTTTGGTAAGTCGTTAAGATTCCTACTCAAAGAAAAAAAAAAACCTCTATGGTCTATGGGATTACATTTATAGTCTATATTAACTACTTTCACAGATATCTGTATAACGAAGGGTGAGCACATTTAGAGGCTAGTTAAGTGAGTTAAAAATAACAAGTTTTGAAAAAGAATTTCTTCATTTCAGACTTTCTTAACCCCTTAACGGTCGCATTAAATCACGGTTTAAAAATTCAAATTGCTTATTGCTACCATTTTTTTGGAAAAAAAAAATTCTCCTTGTTTAATGGCAGGTAAAAATGATACCGGAATAAAGCCAATTACACTATTCTATAAAAGTGGTGGGAATCAAATAATCTGAGTAAAAAACACAGTCCGTGAATATCACGGGAGCGAGAATTAAGGGGTTAAACTGAGCTTATTTTGGATCACCTGAACTAAATATACCCCCTCGACTGATAATATTCCCTGCTTACTGTTATAAATGATTTGTTGTGCTTTAATAAAAAAATTTTTGACGAATTACGCAGAAAATAAAATACCAAATAGCATGTGCTTTCAATTCAATTTTTTCACTATTTTTTCAATAAAAAATATAAATTCAGACAAAATGAAGTTAAAGATACAATTCATACAAATTTGAGGTTCATTTAAGGTTATTAACACAGTCCTCGACAACCGCGGGCGGAGCATTTAGTACCAGATAAACTATATTAATTTATAATCTCTTCTAACTTTTCCCAAGCTTTAAATAATAAGATAAGTTCTTTTTATGATAAAAATATTTGAATCATTTACACGATGACAATTTAAAATAAGCATTTTCTTAACATAAGGCATTTTAAAAGGTTTTTTACACGATGTATAAGGGAAGAAAAAAAAATACATGATTGAAACCCGTAAAAAGTACCAAATGTGTACGTCAAAAGTGTCATCAAAACGTGTAGTTGTCAAGAGCGGTTTGTAAAATTACAAGCTGGGGATTTTTCGCTCCAAGACGCACCGGGGTTTGGCCGGAGGCAGAAGCTTTACAAAGTTAAAATAAAATGTTTAATTGACAGTAATCTTCGTTGGACATACTCTTTTTACAAAATGAAAAAAAAGGGAAAATTCACTGTTTAATAGAAAAGCATGAGATTTTTTTTTTTTTTTTTTTTTAGTATTACTTACGAACGGCATAAAAATTTTCCCAGTAAATTTTTTCATGTTCTCAAAAGATTACCTTGGAATCCGTCAACATCAATTACATCAAATTTACATGGAGAAAAAATATATACTAGGTTTTCTTGCCGAAGTTGGACGAAAGAGAATATTTCGAAAGGATTTTGCAGGTAAAAATAATAAATGAAAGATCCCCATACTTAATACAGATTAAGAATAAGTTTATTAAATTTCATATAAATTTCATATCATGCTTGTAAATCATTTTCTTTTAAATAGACAAATTTTCAGAATTTTTTTTAATGATGCTTCACAAAAATTATAAAATTCCGATTCTTCAAATATTTAATACGTGACTTATCACATTGCTAACTAAGTGTAGAACCAACAAAGTGAAAAATGTCCAAGTCGGGAATCGAACCCGGAACCCTTGGAATAGCGTTCCAAGTGTTCTACCATTTAAGCTACGAGGACAATATCCAGCTTAGCATATCTCACTCATATACGTTGGTAAGGCTGCAACTGCAGCACAAGCTGATTATCATTCTTCATTCTCCCTGATTCTCATTCTCATTCTGCCCGATTCTCATTCTGGCTTAGAAGCGTTATATTCTCGGATGGCCGCCATCTTAGATGTTTTGAGATTTCTTGCGATTTTATGTTGGCGATGTTTATCGATATGTGGAACCCCGTGTGACGTGTGTGTTTGGCCTGTCGTATTCTGGCAATCCCTGAGAAGGTCATTTCCGGCTAGGATATTGTGGATGTGGTTTGATTTCGTGTTGTATTGTTCTGTCTTTTTGTTTTTTATGTTAAATTTATTGAATTTATTTGATTGACTATGGTTTCTGTAGTCCGTTTAAACGCTTTTGTTGAAGTAATTAAGAAATTTGAGGAAATTTTGACGAAAAAAGGATGTTTGGTTACAGAGTGTCAATGCGTATTCATAAGCCTATTTTTGAAAATGACGGTAATGCTATGGCAGTATTTTGTGCTTGAGCTTTGAAGAAAGCAGATGTCTGTTAAGGTATGTAGATAATTTTATGTATATTTGTTTGCCTTTCGAGTTTTTTACATTTTGAGATGGCTACACAGCGAGAACTGCTGAATTTTAAGAATGCTACACAGCGAGAAAGGCTGAATCCAGTGATATTTTTTTCGGTTAATGAGCGCATAGCGCTCATACAACGATTACTGATTGGCACTTTAGTGAGTGTCTGTTAAGGTATGTTGATAATTTTATGTATATTTGTTTGCTTTTCGAGTTTTTTACATTTTGAGATGGCTACGCAGCGAGAACTGCTGAATTTTAAGAATGCTACACAGCGAGAACTGCTGAATATAGTGATTTTTTTCGGTTAATGAGCGCGTAGCGCTCATACAACGATTACTGATTGCCACTTTAGCGAGTTTTGTTTATTATTTACGTTTTATTTCGTTAAGCCTAACATGCGTATAAACCGGTGTTTGGCAACATTTACTACTTTGCGGAAAAGTGGTTTTCACGCCAAGAAAAATTCTAAGATGTTGGTCCCGGGAATTTATGACATCTGTTCCCTCATTCTTCTCAACCAATCTCATTCTTCCCTGAAAATTTTACGTATTCTTTAAATATTAGATCGGATTCGGTCAACAACAGTTAACTCAAATTTACGTGGAGGAATAAAGACATATATTGCTATTATTTCTTTCTTAAGCACAATTTTATCATAAATGACACTTTTACATATCAGTAACCCATATATTCTTTAAAATGGCAAATTTATAACTTAGTACGTCATTTTGCATATTCTAGATTTCAAGAGAAATTAATAAACATGCATGTACTCTTCGAAAATATTTTGTCAGATTTATCTTTTAAATTGAAAGTGCAGTAACACAGTTTATGATGAGATATTCAATTATAGATACTTTATCATTATCTATATTATAAAGGACAAACATATCTGCAGGTAACGCTCACGTCATTTTGCGAATGGCAACAATTTGAAATATGAAATTTCAGTTTTGCAATTTTCGTTGATGCAACTTTTTAAACTTCTAAACATCGCACATTTTCAATTTTTTCACCATCGTGTAGGTAAAAAATGTACTTTTAAATGAAATTTGTTTGAAAGCTGTATCTCAATTTATTTTTGAGATATTAATATTTTTTACAGTTTTTAATACTAATTTTGTAATCGTGGCAACTGAAGTACTCCATTTCTATTAAAAGTAAAGGAAAAATAGTAGATTACTATATGTTTTTTAGCCATTTTCTCATGAAAACTGAAAATAAAATTTGAAATTAAAATACGTGCTATATCAAGAACATCGTCTGTTATAAAACCTTTTGAATTTTGGTTTTATTTCTTTTTTATTTATCTACCTATATTATAAAGACAAACATATCTGTGCGTAACGCTGACGTCATTCCGCGAATGGCAACACTTTAAAATCTGAAATTTCGGTTTTGCAATTTTCGCTAATGAAAATTTTTAAACTTCTAAACATCGCACATTTTCAATTTTTACACCGTCGTGTCGGGGAAAAATGTACTTTTCAATCTAATTTGTTTGAAATCTCAAATTATTTTTTAGATATTAATTTTTTTATAGTTTTTAATACTAATGTAGTAATCGTAGCAACTGAAGTACTCCATTTCTATTAAAAGTACAGGGAAAATAGTAGATTATTGCATTTTTTGTTGCCATTTTCTCATAAAAACTGAAAAAAAGTAATTAAAATACGTGCTATGTCAAGAATATCGTCTATTATAAAACCTGGTGAATTTTAGTTTTATTTTGTTTTTATTTATCAACTGAATGATTTTTAGTTTATTGCAAACTTACTTTACAAACAATACAACATTTTCTCTTTACAAAAATGTATTTTAAACAATATTTGTGTGATTTATTTACTCCGCATTTACTTAATTCATATCAGAAAGCTGAAAGAATGCCATTTTATTAATGCGTGTGTTATCATGGAGGAAAGAGATAGATGGTGATGCAATATACCGTAAAAACGATTTGAAATATGATGCGCGTTATCGCTCAAATTTAAATATCTTCATTCTGCCCAAACAAAACAGGATGGGACAGGAGCCGAATTCTTTGACATCAGCCGTGCATTTTTTCCTAAATGAAAATGATCTGCTTATATTTAAGTATTCTAAAGTAGCATTTCATTGTATTATAAATTAAAAACTGAATTAAAAACTGTATTACTAAAAGTTTTCTTCTATTTTGCAAAAGCACGTGGTTGTATTTGGGCTGAATTTAGCGGCTTTTAGGGTTAAATTTTTGGCGTCAACCCCCCAGCCACCACACTTCATCTCTATTCAGTCTCTTTGCTCTATGGTGTGTAATAATATTTTCCGAATTCTGAAAAAATAGAAATATAGAGATATAAAATATGGAGATATCATAAAGAAACAAAGGAAGGCCTATGAATCATTAGACACCCGATTTGTTTTGCCGAGCTTCTTTAATGACGGCATTGTTTTTTGCTGGGTTTGTGTATTACACTGTAAACTGAAATGTCTGAAATTCAGACATTTAAGTGTCTGGAACGCAGTGTTCAATTTTCAGACGTTTTAAAATGTCTTAAAATTTTCAGACACTTAAATGTCTGAAGCAAGTGTGTTCAATTTTAAGACGTTTTAAAATGTCTTAAATTTTTCAGACACTTCTTACGTCTGAATTTCAGACATTTCAAATGTCTTAATTGCGGCCGTCTTTGAACCCCCCCCCTTTTTTTGGCCAATATGAAGCCATCTTTGACCGTTTTTCTTTCTAAGCCATATACGCAGCCATGTTTGACCACATTGAATCATTTTTTTTTAATAAATGGGAACACTTTGTTACCATAAAGCAGAGCTGATTGCAGCGTGGGAAAAATGGGGTGCCTCTCTGCCGCCTGATTTTAGGGTACTCCAAATTGGATATGAAATTTGATTGCTCTCAGAAGAAAAATGTAGGGAGTGGAAACGTTGGACAGATATACCTGAAGTCCCCTGCCTAGATTGCCAAACTAAAACGCAAAATATAAGAGATTTTCTAATTATGTGTTGCATTCTTGAGGTCAACTACTTAAGCTCTATAAACTGCTTAACCTCTTTAATCTGTACTTAAAATTTAAAAAATATATTGTACTTCACTCTCCTTCCACAGTTATTGAAATAAGAGTTCAAAGACCGCTCTGAAATTAGCAACAGTTTCATATTTTAAGTCAATCACTTACTATTGATGTTCATCGTTAAATTTAATTTATTCCAAATCTAAATTTTGTCACTTGTATCCCTTGGCCGTTGGGGCCCTCATATACAATCGTCGTTTCATCATACATATGATATAATTGTATTACATTCATACATATAAGTGTCTAAATTGCTACATGTCTTAATTTCAGACACATGATCATTATTCAGACATTTTTCGTAGTTCATTTTTACCATGATCACAGTAAGACACTTAAGGGCCTATTCAGACACTTATGATGTCTGAAATTTCATATTCAGACACTTAAGTGTCTGAATTTCTTTTTCAGCCACATATGTGTCTAAATTTAAGACGCCTCTATTTGTAGTGTTTTACGCGATAATGACTCATATGCATACTTTTCTATAAATGTTGTTTAAGACTGGATCGTAAAAGTGGATTGCTTTAGCGGATGTAAATGACGTGATTTTTTTTTTTACTTAAAAAGCGTGTATTTTAATTATATTTCGTAGAAGTGCGTCAGTTCATCCCAGCTGCTTTAAAATTCTTCACAGATTAAAATACTTCACTTCTGAAAATAAAGTAATCGAATTCACAGTTTGATTAAACGCAATGTTTTATAAAAATTTAGAGTGTCTTTATAGAAGAAGAGTGGAATACAGTGTGCATGCTCAGATAGGAAGTCTTTGTCCAAAAAATAGTGATATATATTAAAGAACTTGATGATTCTCCCCTGGATTAAATCGTTTCGTCGAATGAATTATATATTAAATTTTAAATTGTACTTTCAACTACTGCCAGAGATTAAAAATTTAATACCGTATGTACTCATGTATAAGTCGAAGAATTTTAGACAAAATTTGGGAGTTGAAAAGGGGGGGGAGGTCGACTTATACACGAGTAAGTAAAAAAAAAAAAAAAAAAAATCGCAGCTAATTAGCGAATATGTAAGGCTTTTAAGTAATCACATATGCGTCTAGGTTGGAGAGAGAGATAAAAGTGGACAATTGTCATTTTCCTGTGATTGATAAAAAAAAGCTCAACCATAATGTCCTAATTGTTCTGCACTCATTTTCTCTTGGGGCAGAATTCCCTTCAATACAGGGGTATCCCTTTCAATATTTTCAGCCCCTTTTTAGAAAGAGTTCAACTTGAGAAAGCTTCTAGATATCTGTCCTAAAAGTCCTACAATACAAAGTAGTACTCTATTTTAGTAGTCTAAGAAGTTGTGTACCCTTGTAAATAAGGCTTGAATAGATTTTTGAAAGATTTTTTTTCTTTTTCAGTATCATTAAATTGATGTGAATATGTTTCAAATTGGTTTAAGCTTCTTTGATTTTACTTAATTATACAGTTATACTTAATTATCCAGTACTTTGAAAAATAAAAGTCGGACTGGAAATGTAAAAAAAAAAAGTTTGCTAATTTAATGAAACTTTATTAACCATTTGGAAATGGTGGTTGTTTTCGGTCGAGGATGTGGCCAAATGATGCTCGCATTTTTTTTTTTTTTTTTTTAACGAAATTTAACGATGTTCTTTACTTTTAGAAGAATTTTTATTTGAATAAGTAATCGAAAGGCATAAAATCGTTAAAAATTATTTGAATAAGTAATCGAAAGGCATAAAATCGTTAAAAATTGAAAAAGTTACAAAATGGATAGGCGCAAATTATCAGATATCGAAAAATCCAAAGCCAAAGAGCGACGCCGAAATGAAAATCGTCTTGCAAAGCAAAAATCGAGGTCTTCTCATTATGTAAGTCATGAAAATCGAGGTCTTCAACGGATTATGTAGCCCGTGAAAATCGAGGTCTTCAACTGATTATGTCGCCCATGAAAATCGATTACAGAATAAAAGACGAACGCGAAAAGGGAAACAATCTAATGTTTAATCGATTGATAGAAAAAGACCATGTCTCGTTACAATCGGTCAATTCTAAACGGGAAAAGTTGAGCTCAACGTAGGTATTTTGTCGCAATCTGTGGATGATTCGGTGGAACTGCTTTCGATTTGTAAACTGTTTTTCTTCTCGAAACCGGACTTGGAGAGTTTATCGATGAAGGTTTTGGTCGTCTGACGTTTGATCTTTGCGATCTGTTGTTGTAGAGGATGCGACGGAATTTGGTGGACGAAATTTAGATTTTTCGGTTAAATTTTGTTACGAAGGTGATTTGTCGCGATTTGTGGATGATTCGGTGGAACTGCTTTCAATTTTTATTTATTCGATTATTAAAATAATTCCAAATGATCGTTGTAATCTATTAAATTACAATTATTTATTATTATTATTTTTTTTATCCTCGTTTACAAATCAATTTTTAACATATCGCCAGAAATATAATTCGACTTATAGACAATTTTTTTCAAATTTTTTTTTTATGAATTGGGGGGGGGGGGGGGTCGACTTATACACGAGTATATACGGTACCTTATCTCTACCTTAACTGTTTTAATTTGTCATGATTAAATAATTGATACTCCCTCTGTCCCAAATTAGTTGCTACATTTGATTACTTTTGTACTGATTATCGATACTTATGATTTTAGGATTTTGTTTGAACTTTCTTCACAGATTTCAAGGTGCTATGCTATCAATCAACAACATTTACTTACCAAGCATTCCCTCCGTTTCTCCTTAAATAAGTACCAAATTAGTTTAAAAAATCCAGCGTTCGCACAATCCGAAGCCACGTATCGTTTGTAAGAATTCGTCCACCAGTAATCGCATCAAACTACCTTCTAGCTAATGAATCGTTAATTCTTTAGGAAGGAAATTAGTCCAGGCAATAGGGAATTTTACCTAGCAAAATTAATGGTACTACTGGAAATCGGCTTTCTAGATGTTTTTTGGGTCGCTGAATCCGAATTTGTAACTTCCCACCAAAATTTCCCCCGGCAACCTCCCCAAATTTTGATAAAAAGCCCCCCAAAAAAGGTTTTTATTAAAAAACTCATTGTTTTTTTGTTTTAGAGAAAAAGTATCTAGAAATTCAGAAAGTAGACAAAATTTCCAACAAATTAGATATATGACATTATGACTTAGGATGAAGGGGAAGGGGGGATCTGTCTCGGAACATGCGCGCGGTGCTGCGTAAACTAAGTTGCGCAATTCCACTTAACCACTCACACGTTTACATTCGCCCTCCCATCTCCCCTCCAAACTTTCTCTATAACGTTTACTTTAAGATTTTTGGGTCGCTGAATCCGAATTTTTAACTTTCCCCCAAAAAATGTCCCTTCCCCCCAAATAGTTGTTTTTAACTTAAATTTCTGATTGTTTTAGGGGAAAAGCATTGCGAAATTCAGAAACTAGACAAAATTTGCAACAAATAGGATATATAACATTATTAATTAGGATGAACGGGGAGGGTGAGGGCTGCCTCTGAACATGCACTGCGCGCTACGTGCACTAAATTATGAAGTCCAGGCAATAGGGGTTTTATCTGGCAAAATTAATACTAGTTCTGGATTTCTACTCACTTTATGTTTTTTGGGTCGCTGAATCCGAATTTATAACTTCCCACCAAAATTTCACCCAGCAACCCCCCCAAAAATTGATTTTTTGAAAAAATTTGGTTTTTGAGAAAAGCGCGCGGGGAATGTTCCGAGGCAGCCCCCTCTCTCCCCGTTTATCCTACGTCATAATGCCATCTATCCTATTTGTTGCAAATTTTGTCTAGTTTCTGAATTTCGTAATGCTTTTCCCCTAAAACAATAAGAAATTTAAGTTAATAACAACTATTTTGGGGGGGGGGGGGTTCGGGGGGCGGGAATTTTGGGGGTAAGTTAAAAATTCGGAATCAGTGACCCAAAAAACTTAAATTAAACCTTATAAGGAAAGTTCGGAGGGGAGATGGGAGGGCGAATGTAAACGTGTGAGTGGTTAAGTGGAATTGCGCAACTTAGTCCACGCAGCACTGCGGCGCATGCTCCGAGGCAGATCCCCCCTTCCCCTTCATCCTAAGTCATAATGCCATATATTTAATTTGTTGGAAATTTTATCTACTTTCTGAATTTCTAGATACTTTTTCTCTAAAACAATAAAAAATAATCTATTGTTCCGTCTGAAATGGGGCAATATTTTAAAAAATTGAGCAACTTCTGGAGGGTTATAAACTACTGGCGCGGTCACCTTATGTCGATCGAAACCGGACATTTGATGTTAGCATGCTAAAACGTTCGTGGATTGAATCGGAATATCGTCTTGATATTCTTCCTGCTACGAAAGTATCTCATGCTGTAGTTTACTAAGGCAGTAGAAAAAAAAAAACTTTTTGAGTTATTCTATCACTTGTTATAACTAGTTGTGCTGTATGTCTATTCTTTTTTTTAAAGGAAGGACTCTTGAAGCTTTAAAATTTTCGAAAATTTAATTTTTTAGGTGTTAAAAAATTAATTTAATTAAAATTAATTAACTCCTAACTTTTATGAACATTTTGGTATATTTATTTCCTTGAATTTCCCATTAAAACAGGAGTTATGGCTTTTAGAATTATATCCGCTCAATAACTGAAGCGGCGTTTCCGAAACTTTGAAGTCCTTTTTCTGCAAATGACGTTTTTGAGCATAACGCGCACGATATCTCAAACACTTAAATACAACATAATACGCTGAATATTTTTTTTATGAAATTTTCAAAACATATGTTTCATGCTAGTCTGTATAAACTGAACCTAAAGTTCCATTTTTATTGTTGAAAAATAATTAATAATATTTTTTTTAGGTGATTATGTTGTTGGAATTTTAAAAATTTTGCATTAGTTAAATACAATTTGGTGTTAAAAATATAAAAATGCTTTAAATACAAATTTATTTAGATTCAGAGTAATTATTACATTCTCAAGTATAAGTAGGCACCAAAATTTTCATTCTAGTTGCAAAATTTATTTTGTAATCCTGCGCGTAATCTGTTATACCGATTTTCTACTCGTCAAATGTCTGACAGTTTCGAGCTCCCTGTAAATGCTAGTTCTGAATCTTTCAATTTTTTAAATACATAGAATGAAAGAACGTACTTATATCTTTCATCCCAATTAAAATTGTGCCTTGAAATCAAATACATTTTAAGATATTAAATGTAGAAAATGGTCTTTTTTAATTTTTTTCCAATTTGTCCTGAGTCCTGAAACCTTTTAAGGGTCTTGGACCTTTTAAACGTGGCGAAAATAAAGAAAAATTCTAGTTTAAATTGGTGTATCTGCAAACACTTTTTATGTATAAACATGCAATTTTGACTATTAATTAAACAGATTGTGCTTTTTTAATAAACTACCATTATAAACTGATTAGTCTTTTACAGAATTTGTGCACTGTTGAAATTAAAATAGCTTTTTTTTTTTTTTTTTTTTTTACTCCCAGTCCTTGCGCGCATGATATCTTGAGAACAAATGTATGAATCGCTATGAATTTCGATTTAGATAATAAACATATAAGTATTCTTTTAAATGCTCTACTTTTAATTATTTAAAATGATAAAATTTTTAGTTATGACGATTTTTATTAACTAAAAAATGTAAAATTTTCATTTTTTTACATGGTTAATGAAGTAATTTTGACCTAAGAATAGATCATTTTAAAAATATACATATGCTTACCAGTGGTGTAATCGTAAGAAAAAACAGGGGGTATAAGTTAAGCAGAGGGTATACGCTCAAGGCAGAGGGTATACCCTAGTGTATATAGGCTGCAGCTTTCTTGAGAAACATAGGGTATACTGAGTTCCTTAAAAAAATTTAGAGGTTATACGGCGTATACCGCCGTATACCCTCCACTACATCCCTGATGCTTACTATATATGTAAAAATTCAGAACAATCTATGTACAGTAGAGCCTCTTTTATCCGAAACTCTCGGTTAACCGAAATCCAAATTTAAAACTTTTTCATTTTTTACTATCATATTCCTCGTGTGCTAGCGGTCCTTTCCGAACTACGAGTAGATAAAAATAATTTCGATCCCTTTCTTAGAGTTCCATTGATTTAACTTGTTCTCCCGTAAGCTGCGGAATGGAACGAATAAAACAAAAAAATTAGCAATTCTGAAGCTTTTGAATGTTTTGCAAAAGGTTTGGTATGTCTGGAGCATCAGAAAGACTGTGATGCTGGTCGACTAATGATATTTAAAAACTCCGTGATCGATTGTCTTGCTTCAAAGCAAAGACAATCGAAACTGCGACAAACAATACATTTTTTCATACCCATGTGATATGTGTAAAAGGTACTTCGTTTCAAAATTAAATTCAGGTAATTTATTCTTGTTCCTATTTCGCTATTGCTTTATTTTCAGTAAGCCCTTGTTACCATAATAAGAAATATTACACATATTTCTCCTTAATCTTAAAATTGAAGCATTCTGGATTATCCGAAAATTTCATTTTTCCGAAAGAGAGTCGGTCCCAATTACTTCGGATAATCGAGGTTCTACTATATATGTTCTCAAGATATCAGGTGCGTAATGACTGACGGAGGAAAAAAAAGAGCTATTTAAAATTTAACAGCATACAAATTATCTAGAAGAGTAATCAGTTTTTAATGGTAGTATATTAAAAAGTATAATCCGTTTAATTAATAGTCAAAATTTCACGTCTATACATAAAATTATTTGGGAGATACACTAAATCAAACTTAGAACGTTTTGGTTGATTTCGTTACGCTTTAAAGGTACAAAGCCTTTTAAATAAAATTTTGAAGTACAGTAGAGCGCCGATTATCCGAACAAGTCGGGACCGACCCTAGTTCGGATAAATGGACAGACAATTTAAGGGATGTTTCTAATTATACTAAAACCTCCACACGTTAGCTAAGCTTAGGACTGGCAGCAGCAGTTAGCGCAGGCATGATTAACCATTTTTTAATTTTTTTTTTTGTCTTTTTAATTATTTTTTCTACATTTTTATCATTAATTTTTTTTTTCTTTTTATCATTTTCTGAACTTCAAATATTATAATTTAAGCAAAAAAGCTTTTGATTTTTACTTGCTTCAACGAAGACATTCTTTTCTATGCTGCCATATCTCTAATTCTTCTTAAATAAGTTAGTTGAATAGGATCAACGTTCTTCTGCCGTTCGAGCCATTTCATAGCTGTTTCCAAACATTCAAAGGCTTCGCTATGTGCTGGACTGGGTTATTTTCAGAGTATTCGTTTTCATTTTCTTCAACTACATTTTCATCATGAATCTCATGATCATTTAAAATCTGGTATCCATGGTCGGTCATGTAATACACTATTTAACCTCTCGTTAATTTCATTTTGTTCATAGATTAGGATTCTTCCCATCTCCTTTATTATTTTACATTCCTCATTTTCTGATCCGTTGTCAGTTTTCTCTTTAGTTAAAATTTTTATTCCAAGCCAATGGATAATTGGGAGTTCGGTTAAAAATTTTTGGGGGAGGCTGTTCCTATAACTGGAAGTTCGGTTAAAACTTTTTGAGAGAAATAGGCTGTTCGGATAACTGGAAGTTCGGTTAATTGGAGTTCTGATAATCGGCGCTCTACTGTAGTACGAATCCTTCTGGTACAACCTGCATTAAAATACAAAATGTTTCAGTTCCCCTGTCTAAATCTGAAATGTAAACCAACATTTTTATAAAACATTTTTCTCTCTTTCATTAAATTAAGAACATAATTTCACTAAATAAATAAATTCTGATCTTTTTATCTGCGATAATTGTTTAACTTTCAATTTGAACAGTTTTTATTAAAAAAAAAGTTTCGAAATTTAAATGGCAGTTTCAAAGGTTACCGAATAAATTAAATTAAATTATCACAAACTTGCTTAGATGCTGCGCAAATGCAATCATTTTCTATCTATATTTATGTATTTTGAAGTAAGGCATCTACATTTGATTTTCAACGGCAGAACTTCAGCTTTCATGTAATGGAAACATATGATAATTAGAAAAGTAATCATCTTTCTAATAACACATTGTACTGAAATTTTCCGCAATATAGTCTCGATTGAGGAATATCCGATTAGATATTAGATAAATATCCATTACATGAAAAATTAAATGATGTAGGGGAGACTGGAGAGGCTTGACCCATTTTTTACAAAATGATTTTTTATTAAAATATATAATGTAAACATTAAAAAAGTCCGCAATCTTACTTAAAAGGCGACTAAAGTAATGAAAAAGATCGACTTGATGATTTGATGTGATGAAATGACATGAAATTTGAATGATTCAATTCATTCACACAATTCACGTTCATCAGAGAAGTTGGCTTCAATCACATTCTTTACACATCTCGCCGTATGAGCAGTTGCTCCATCTAGCATGAATATTGTACCAGTTGCTCCATCTGGCATGAATATTGTAATAGTCAAACAGCCTATTTGTCTTCTCGCCGGGACAACATGATTCTCCAGAAGTCTGATGTATTGGTCACCTGTTACTGTATACCTAACAAATATGTTCGTTGTGACGTCCTCGAAAAAATAAGGGTCCAAAATAAAATTATTAGAATGAAATGAAATGAAAAGATGAAAAGAAAAGAAAATAGTCGCCTTTTAAGTAAGATTGTGGACCTTTTTAATGTTCGCATTATATATTTTATGTTGAATCAAAGTGAAAAATTGCGTTTCATCTTATGATTTTATTTTATTTTTTTATTTTTTAAATATTGAACTTAGAATAAAATTCCATATATCATTTTATTCGTTATACAATCAGTTATCAAAATAAAATTGCGACATAAGTGTACTATATAAGAAACTTGAAAAATGATTGATTTTAAACATGAAAATAACGGGTCAAGGGTCACCACATATGGGAGGCTTAACCCATATTATTTTATATTGAAATATTTGTTAAGGGAAATAAAATCTGTTTAAAAAAAAGAGCAGAGTAACTTTATGCTACAAGGTTTAATTGTTATTAAGAAATATTTGGGAAAATGTGATGTGTAAGCAAACCTGCTTGGATCGAATTCAAGGCACAGGAGAAAAATTCCGTTTTAAACACCCACTTTTTTTAGACTAGACTTGTAACACTAGTTGCCACATAGTTTCACTTCATCACATTGTGTTCATCTTGGTGAAATTTGTCTACATACCTACCTACTATAAGTACTATTTAAATGAAATAAAAGTTCCTATAAACTTTCTAATTTATATTTCATTAAAGTTTTACTTGCTATTTATAGCAATTTTTCTCATCTCCATTTAATCAATTTTAAACATTTTCCTTTCTATCACCCCTTTTTACTCTAGCTTCACAGCATAAATTCACATTGTTTTAGAAATGTTACCATTAACAGTAAGCCGTGAAGTTCAAAGGTGTGGGAGGCACTAAATATAACAAAACACGCGCCAAATATAACAAAACACGAAAATAGACGCAGAATACTCAGTTACCATAATAATATGGCCCGTACTGTAGTACGATTGCCATGAAATGTATATATGTTATTGGGGGTTTACTATGGCATGTTCGGTATTGAAAATGAAGCGTGTAACGTTTTCGGTTATTCACATCCCCAATCAAAACAATTCCATTACATTACTGTCAATAAGGAAAACGTTTGCCATGTATTTTAATGATATAAAAGTATTTTAAACATACTGAAATTAATATATACGTCACTGAGGTCTTCTACAAGGTTCTTACTATAGAATATGGTGAGCATAGAACTTATCGTTCATTTCCAGGGACACACAGAAGATTTTGAAAATTGAACTATTGAAGCCTACGAATAATAATTGCTGAAAGAGCGTTTTCAGATGTGGTTTGTGTTTTTAAATTTAACTATTTTCTGAAAATTAGTTGGTGTGTATAAATTTTACAGCTCATAGACAGGGTCACACAAAAGTTCTCAACAACATCGGTTTATTGGCGAGAATTGCTAAGTGGAAATTTTCAACTGTGCTATGCGTTTAATTGAACTAAAATTTAGCATACTATGTAGTATGCACACATATATGTAGAACAAAATTATATATATATATATATGTATATATAGCAATTTAACAAATTACAACGACCATTTGAAAAATGATTTTTTCAAAGACTAAAATTTAAGACATGAAAAAATTGCACGGAGTTGATCATACATTACGCACGCCATGAATTAAACATTAATAGTGTTATTACACTTAAAAATTGCAAGCGACAGAAATCGCCTTCGACTCGTCAAATTTCCTGAAACTTACGTATTATCCACCTGAAACTTACGTATTATCCAAGCATTTCATTGGCTGTTCGGGAAAAGGCTTTTCCATCGTCAGATTTCCAAAAAATCTAACGACCCATTTTAAATGAAATTTCATTCTTAAACTTCTAAACATCCCACAATATTACTTTTTACACCGTCGTATAGAGAAAAAAAATGTACTTTTAAATGCAATTTGTTTGAAAGCTGTATCTAAATTTATTTCTGAGTTATTAATTTTTTGTGTAGTTTTTATTACTTTTTTGTCATAGTGGCAACAGAAATATCCATCTCTGTTGAAAGTAAAGGGGAAATACAGGTTACTGTATAGACCCATCAGAAAACAAATAAAATGCAGATTCAACCAATAAAACGCTTCAGATATGTTTTTGATTTCCTACGCTGACAGAGAACAATAACTATTTTTGCAAATGGTTAAAAATTATATAATTTAATGACCATTCATGGTAAAGTAGAAATTGTGTTTTCAAATGCGTTTTGGCTTTTTCTAAACTGTTGATTTAGGCATCATCTTTCACCTTAGTAAACTGTCAAGTTTTGTTGTAGTCTTCTGAATGCGTTGGAAAGTGTTTCATAATCTGTGTTATATGCTTCATGTTTCGTCCTTGTTAAATATTACTTTAGAATTATACAAATTAACAAGATTTATTGTCGTATATTACAGATCATCCAAAGCCCTTTTTTGGAAAATTTCCATGTAATAGTTCTTTAAAAATGAGGAAGCATTTTTTAGTTAGCTACACTGTAATCTATATAATCACAATAGAAATTTATTCACAGATACATATTTCTATTGTTTTTATTATTTTTTGAAAATTGTCTGCTTTATTATTGAACAAAAGAGTCATATTTACAGGGTTCCCAAATGGTCCGCCAACTGAATACAAAAATTATATTAGAAAAATTTTCTTTTTAGATTTTTCTTACAAACCGCCCCGGAATCACCTTTGAAAGTTAATTCTAGCGCAAACCTACCATAAAATTTTCTGTTAAAATTTATTGGTATTCAGTTGGCGGACCATTTGGGAGCCCTGTATTTACGAAGTTACACTCTATCACAACAATAATTTTTATCAGATTTTATACAATTTTTTCAAAAAGTCATTTTCTTGTACCTTTAAATCGCTAAATACGTATGTAAATATTTTCGTAAACAATATTTTGTTCACAGCAAATAATTTGCATTTTCTATTTTTTTTTTTTTTTTTGAATGACAGAAGAGTTTTCTAATCCTGCAAAAAGCTTTCACAGACACGTGGCTTAAATTGCCGTAGAAAACAGACGATATGGATTAGGAGAATAATGAAAACTTTTAAAATTGAACTAGAAATAATCCCTTGAGACAATAGTCATTTTCGGAGAATCACTCTCCCCCCCCCCCCTCTTTTTTTTGTAGATCTGTTTGCAAGCTTTTTATTTGTTACTAGCTGTTACCCGTGACTGCGTTCACGTAACATTTAAAGAAGAAGAAATTCATCAATTAAGCAAAAAATTTCGATATTTAAAAGCATATATAATTAACCTTTTATCACATTTTACAGTAGAAACGCTTCTGATGATCCCAATTTGCTTATTTTTGTTTATGTATGTAGGACCATTTAAATTTCTTTTGTGAGCATGAAATTTCATACACCTTTTCTAAGATTAAATGAGGAATAAATTTACATCTCTGTTATTCTATTTTATTATTTATATTTATTCTATTTTATATTTATTCCGTTCAAGGATATTGATTTATTTTATGTTTTCGAGACAAAAAATATTATTTAAAGATATATATTAATAAAGAATTTTAAAGGAATGTGGTTATTAGTAGGTCACTTCAGATGTGACTTTGATATGATTAGAATAAGCGAAAAATCAACATGCACCATTATAAGGTTATATTCCAAAAAATCACATTTTGGAAGAGAAAAAAAAAGATAAATGGTATTAAAAAAATAATCAAACGTGGTGATAAAATAATCAAAGTTCAAAGTAAAAAAATAATCAAAGTTCAAAAATAAATAATAAGAGCACGGGAAATATCTTTAACTTTCAAATATTTATTACATTTTAATTTCACGGTACCACACTTTTATGAGCTCTAGATCTACCAATAATATCAAAATGTTTATCACGCTCCAAAGACTCTTGAGCCTAAATACTTATTATTAAAGCAATAGAGTTAACTTATTGCTTTCGAGGAATAAATCGATTTATGTAAAAGCACCACAATTATGAATAAACATTTTCATATCTATTGTGTGTTGTAATTTTGGCTTATGAAAGCTTTGAAATTTGCAGGAATATGCTCCAATGGGGTAACAGTGATAGATTGTGTTTCAGAGAGATTTTTAACTATAGATTTCGATAATTTAAAATTTAAAGAAAATTTCCCTTCTTCCTTTGCGCTTTTCGATAAACACGGTGCCTTTATACATTAGAGGGATGTGAAGTGAAAGGCAAATTTATTGCTTAGTTAAGGTTTTGGCTCTTGTGTACACGTAAATGATGTCACATGTAAAGCCTAATCTCAAATTGAAATTACTTGCTAAACTTTTTTAAGTTGACTTTTATTAAATTTTATTGAAACCAGTGTTATGGGAGATTGTACTGTAAAAGGATGTTAAACTTATATATATGCGATTTTAAATTCTGTGCAAATCACGCCATTTTGTATAAAAATTGCTATAAAATGCTAATATTTTCTGAAAGAAAAGCAGCTAAGACTAATGCCAGACGAACATCTTTTGCACGCTTTTTTCCTTGCGTATTATCCCTACACAATGCTAGCGGCATATACGTGAGGAAAAAAGCATGCAAAAAGACGTCCGCCTGGCATTAGTTTCATGATTTAAAATATGACGACACTAGGTTAGTTTTTCCTACGGAATGTTACTTGTCGAAATAAATATATATATATATATATTCTTACACTTCATGAATCATTTAAAACTATGCATTTTAATTTATTTAAAAAAAAAGGGAAACCGATTAATGAAATCCAATATTATTGTCCATTTAGAAAAACATTGAAAAATTATTTTTATTAAATATACTAAATTTCATGTAAGAAAATGTATTTAAAATGTAAGCTAAAATTTCATTTTCAAAGAATGCGACTTTTGATACAAAATTTTATTTCTGAAAAGTATATTGTTATTCTAAGATTTCGTTTTAACTTTCGAAGCTGGTGTAATGAAGACGACATCGCTTTGACGAAATTAAAATAAATCTATGTTAATGTTTTCGTATTAAAATTAATGCTTTCCATGAAAAAATATTACATCATTTTTAACCGATAAAAGCTTTTACTAAAAACGCCTTTGTGACATGTTTTAACTGCCATCTTTTAAAATTAATCAATTAAAATAGTATATGATTATTTTAATCAAGGCCTCCTGATAAGGGAGTCTTGATTTTAATTTTAATTCGTATGAATGGTGGGCAATAACTATCAACTTAAATGCACAGAAGTTATATTTACTGCTTGGTTGCGTCAATATGTCGACAGACGATTTTTGTTTCTGTGGAATAAATTCATTCATGAAGTTTCGATGTGTGTAAATATGTTTTCAATTTTGGAAAATTTAATTTAATCAAGTTTTTGCACCATTTATACTAATTTAAATTCAATTCTTTTTAATTTTAATGAGGAAATAGCGTCAAAAAATATATTAATCCGTTTTAATTCCCCCTTTTCCCACCAAAAATATCTTCTCCTGATAATCAAAACGTGAATTTTGAAAAGAAAACTCTCATTTGTATGCAACTTACATTCAAACTTTTTAATCAGTATGGACAGTATTACTGTGACGTCACAATTGGTAAAATAGCGGTTTTTATAGCCTCGAATCAAAAGCGAGAATAGGGTCCATTTGTAAAAAATATTTCTGTTATTCGTTTTGATATGACGTCATTATTTATCTATTTTCATTAGTTACTGACATTGATGCCCATTGTATTTTTAACGAATATTTGGAAATACCTGTTTTATTTCAAATTTGACGTCATATTTTTCCAATCGAATAACTTTATTAATAATATTATTTTTTTTCATTCTTTTTCCTTCTAATTATGACACCATTTTTGGCAGAAATTATTAACGTAACCGATATTCATCCTTCATGCATAATAAAAAATACCCCATTTTTTGTTTCAAGTATGACGTCATATTTATTTTCTTTTGAATTCTTTTTATTTTAATTTTTAATTGTCCAGGAGAAATTATTATTCCAGATTTAGTTTTTCTTGGCAACAAGAAAGAAAGATGGTTAAATTTATCGGTAAAATGTCAATTGATTCTGTATGAAAAAGAATGAAATTTTGAATTATTAAGATAATTATTTGAATAAATTAAATAAACTATAGCCTATGTTCATTTTCGGGTTGTAATCCATCTATATCAGAAAAATACAAAAGCATTAATTCATCCGTTTAGATGCTGACTTCATTCAAACATTCGGACACACATTGACATTTATAATATTATAAGGATTTTTACTGTATTCAGTAGACTCGGAAATTTATGTTATTTTAACTATTTAAATATTTCATATTGAAAAGGGAAATCTTTCATAAACAGACCTAATAAGATATAAATTATATGTTGTATATATTCATGTTCTTACAAAATTGTTCATAAGTTAAATTTCAGCTTAAAATTAAAATTACATCAAACTTTTAAACTTTAACACGAATCATATTACTTATGTTTTAATTTCCGCCAATAAAGATATTTAATATTAAAATCTAAAAATATAGTTGCGTTAAGCCTAAACATTATTAATGTTAAATTGTGTACTTATGTTACTTATGAAGTTAATTATAGATGGTGTTTTTTGATAGTTTTTTGATAGGTACGTTGTAAATATTTTCATTAAAATTCTTCAAGTTTGAAATCTTTAATGCGTATTTTACTTTTCATGAATCTATTCATTGTTTTTTGTAACCTTTTCTTTTAAAAATATACAATGAAAATAGGTTCAAGGATAAAACGTAATACATATTTTTTCTTAGAAGGAATTTAGTAAATTGAATTTCGGCACACAAACAACGCATGAAGTCACAAAATCACAATGTTTCTCTTTAAATTTGATTTCTTTTAAGTTTTTATTTTTTTGTATAAATCTATGCTGCTCGCAAAGGTGTTGTGTTTTTAAATTATTATTATTATTATTATTTTACAAAAGTGTATAATGTAAACTTCACAATTTGTTTTAGCAGTCACTATATAATTAAGTTTATCCTATTTTATTAAAAATTAACGTGTAACATTGATGTAACATTGTAACATTGAGATGGGAATTGTGATTTAAAAATTCATAAGGGTTAAAGACAAATCTATACTAATAAAACAAAGTATCGCTCTGACTGTGTGCGATGGCTAGCGACATTAGCACGTAGAAGTCTGAAATTTTAGGTGAGGATAGTCCAAGACAGATCCTGATGTACCTGAGGCTCAGATTTTTTATTTTTTAAGGACGGGGCCCCCTGGACTCCTTTAAGTTTTTATGCAGTAAATTATTAATAACTTGCCCCCTTTATATCCAATCGTCTTCGCTTTGGGGGACCTTTCTCCATTTAGTTATTCTCACCTGCTTACCCTCTAGTTAAGACCCTGTCTTCTTGGGGCTCGATACAAGGTCCCTTGAAGTTTTTGTGCAGGTAAAGTGTTAATAAATTGCTTCATTTTAATCCGATCTTCATTTTTTGGATCCTTTTTCCATTTAGTTATTCTCACGTTTCTACATCCTAGTTTAGATCCTGGGATCCCCTAGGGTGGCGTAGGGTCCAGTCCAATGCCCCTTGAACTTTTTGTGCGCCAAGTATTTTTCACCCCCTAATTTTTTCACCTTCTCAGTACATAATTTTAAAGTTGAGTCATACTATTCTTACCGGACTAACACCCTCTTATTTTAAATAGGTCCCTAGGGCTCTTTTTAAAACATTTACCCAATTACTTGTGCATTTCTTTAAAATATGATTCTAACCAATAAGTCATACCCTTTGCTTAATTTTGACTAATTGAAGATCTAACGCGCCAAGTACTAAGGCCTTTTAACATATTTTCATGTTAGGTCCCTGTTTTTAAGTATCATTTGGCCCCTTTTGGGCCCCCTATTATAGCTTCCTTAAAAATGGTTGGATTTTCTAGCTTTTTTTTTCTAGCAACTTCTTAGATCCTCCATCTTCTACATGAATGACAAAAAAATTTCTCTGACTTTAGTTACCACCAATTTTGAATATTAATCGTCTTCTTTGGGCCCTTGGTTCAGCCTCTTTAAAAATGCTCCAAATTGCTTGAAATTTTCTTTAACATACTTCTAGTGTCCTCCGATTACTTTAATTTTTACTAATTGTAGATAAAAATCGTTAAGTACAAAGACATTTTACCATGTTTTTATGTTAGGGCCCTGCTTTAAATTACCAAATGGCCCCTTTTGTGCCCCCTGCTATAGCTCGCTTAAAAATGGTCAAATTCACTAGCTTTTTTCTAACAACTTTTTAGGTCCTCCTACATGAGCAAAAAAAAATTAGACTTTAGCTACTACAAATTTTGAATATTAATCGCCTTCATGATGCCCTTGGTGCATCTTTTTTAAAAATGACCTAAATTTCATGCAATTTTCTTTAACATAGTTCTAGCGTCCTCCAATTATTTTAAAAACTACTAAAAATATCTTTATTCACAACAACATGACAGTTAAGTCCCTAACACCTCGCGATACGGTACCGAGCTCTTTGGAGTTTTTGCACCATAAATTGTTAATAAATTGCCCCCTCCTAATCTGATGTTCATTTTGAGACTCATTTTCCACTTAGTTATTCTCCAGTTTCTAGATTCCAATTAAAAAACCTGGTCACCCTAGGATCACGTAAGGACCGATTCGGGGACCCTTGAACTTTTTGAGCGGTATACATTTTTCATGTCCTAATTTTCTCGCCTTCTCAATGAAAAATTTTAAAGTTGAGTCTTGGACTCCTCTCCCCGGCCCAACACCCTCATAGTTTTACTGGAACCCTAGGGCCCTGTTTTAAGCACACTTTTTCTGCCTATTTCTTCAAAATTTTATTCTAATGATTAATTCATACCTATGCTTAAGTTTGACTAATTGAAAATCTAAAGTGTTAAGAAGTAAGACCATTTTATATGTTTTCTTGTTAGAACCCTGCTTTTAACTATCAGTTAGCCTCCTTTGGGGCCCTTTGTTATAGCTCCCTTAAAAATAGTCGTATTCACTAGCTTTTTTTGTAACAACTTCTTAGGTCCTACAGCTTCTACATGAACGACAAAAACTTTTTTCAGACTTTAGCTACCACCAATTTTGAATATTAATCACCTTCTTGGGGCCCTTGGTGCAGATTTTTAAAAAATGATCTGAATTGTACGCAATTTTCTTTAACATAGTTCTAACGTCCTCTGATTATTTAAAAAAAATACGAAAAAAATGTCTTTATACGCAACTACATGCCAGTTAAAACCCTGGGACATTGGGGTCCGGTACTGGGCCCCTTCAATTTTTTGCACCATAAATTGTTAATAAATTTCTGCCTTTAATTAAGATCTTCATTTTTGGAACCCTTTTTCATTTAGTTATTCTCCCGTTACTAGATTTCTGTTAAAATCCTGGAACTCCCTAAGATCACGTACGGCCTGGTCCAGGGCCCCTTGAACTTTTTTTTCGGCATGTGTTTTTCACCTCCTAATTTCCTCACATTCTCAATCCCTGGACCAATACAGTCATGTTTTTACTAGGACCCTAGGGCTTTGTTTTAAGCATTTCCCCCCAATTTTTGCACATTTCTTCGAAATTCTATTCTAATGATTAATTCATACCTGTGCTTAATTTTGAGTAATTGAAGATCTAAGTTGCTAAGAACTAAGACCATTTAACATGTTTTCATGTTAGAACCCTGCTGATGTTGGCGCCCTTTGTGCCCTTTTATATAATTCCCTTAAAAAACCGATTCACTAGCTTTTTTTTCTGACAACTTCTTAGGCCCTCTAGCTACTACATGAACAATAAAAAAATATCTCAGACTTCAGCTATCACCAATATTGAATATTAATCTTTTTCTTGGACCCTAATTGATTTTTTTTTAAACGGTACGATTTTATTAGAATTCTTTGTAACATAGTTTTAGCGTTCTCCAGCTACTTTAAATCTACTAAAAATTTTTCTTATACCCACTACATTCCAGTCATGATCCTGGCCCCTAGGGCAGTCCCGCTCCTTCTTTTTACCTCAACTACAACCTTTTTCGAACAATAATTTCCATTTTTGGCAAAAACTTACGTTTACTCACTACAGCCGTAAATTAAATATCGCGTTAGTTTAAAGGTAACTTTAGATAAAGGATTTTATTCGTTTATTAAATATCGTTTTAATGTTAAAAATAATTTGTGAAATTTACATGGAGTAGGGGACACCTTCCACTGCTTGGGGGCGCATTTTTTCCTCGAGTTCTAAATGCCCAATTTAAACGGGATTTGGTCCATTCAACTTAGATTACAATTCGGCTACTTTCTGTATTGTGAAATTTTATCTTAGACTTCAGTTACCAACACATAGACAATTTTGAACATTAATGGTGCATTCTTTTTTCGGGTTCTTTGGACTTGATTAGTAAGCGATTTGGCTCACTCAACTTGGTTTTTGGTTGTTTCCGGCACGTGCGGAGCATTTCCGGTACATGCTACTTTAGGTGGCGAGGACCCAAATCGCAGGTTCGTTCGGAAATGTGTTTTTGGAAACACACTAGACACTGCGGAAGGCAATGGGGCCCCCCAAAACTAGGTTTAATTAAATGATTTTCAAAAGATACAAAAGCATACAAACTTGAATTTTGTTTAAGGTTATTATAATGGGACCGGTGCAACGCCGGGCGGATCAGCTACTTATTAATAAAGGAAAGTTAAAATTCTAGTTCTAAATTCGCTTTGAGTAAATAATTAAATCTCATATAAAAACACAAATAAAATGTATTAAACTTACTTGCAGGTGCATACATATAAAATAAATCATTATTTATATTATATATATATTATTATTAAAATAATTTTATATTATTATGCACCTGCAAGTAAATTTAGTACATTTTATTTGTGCTTTTTATATGAATTTTAATTATGAAAAATTATTATTTAAGAATATAAACACATTATACACACATAACATGAAATTTAATAAAAATAAACACATAATAAAAAATTATTTTAATAATAATAAATAATAACATGCATATAATATAAAAAGTACTTTATTTTATATTTAATTTTAACTACATCCGATTGTGACAACAACAACCAAGATAGATTACACCAAATAACAAGATATGTGAAAACAATAAACACATATCATCTTTCTCATGAAAATGTTAATTAGACAAGATTGCGACCACAGAAGAAAACACAACAACGCAGATACATGACAACTATCATCATAATTTGTAATTAACCATGATAAGAGAACCTGCATTCAAAAAAAAGTGAAAGAAAAGATCTAGCATTTTAAGAAACGTGACCAAAAATCAAACTACAGGGGAAGAACTTTGCGTCAACATCAAAGGCTACATATACGGGCAACGGTGGCGCAGTTGGCAGAGCTCGTGGCCGAATGGTATCGGATTCGAGGTTCAAAGCCAGATAAAAATACACCGTGTACGCTAATGACACATGATGCATGTAAAATCCGTCGTTGGGGAAAAGTCCTCTAAGCTCCCTATAAATTATACCGCTACAGGTACCTAGTTAGGCGAATACCTCGTCACCTGATCAAGTTTCTAAATTATTAGATCAAACTCCAGTGCCGATGTCCTCCCTTTATAGGCAGCTCGTATGAGTTCTGTAAAAACACCCCTGCAGAGTTCTGTAGTGAGCATCCCCCCCCCCCCCCCCACACACACACACGCTGTCTTTTCTTTTTTTCTCCTTCCATTTTCGACAACGTAAGAACAAATCCAAACAGCATAATTAATAGCAATCTAGAACCGCCCAACGCAGTAATAAAAGTGATAAAATAAATAGTCATACAGCCACAAAAGCCAAGGTACTATCAGATAGATCTGTCATTAGACGAACAGGCGACTTTCGCCCTCCCTCCAGGTGGGCAGGTAGGGGCCTGGCCTGAGGTATACTAATAATAATGTATGGGAGTATTAATAGAACACGCTCGGGCTAAGTGCATTGTAAAAAAAATCTGCAAAGTTACTAAAATTTTTCTAGGAAACTGGGATTCCTAGAACATTTTATGTAATGGCAACAACAAAAATTCATGAAACAGATGCACTTTTGCACCCTAAATCAAAAAATCTATAAGGTTACTAAGAATGTTTTACGAAACTGGGATGCCAAGAACTTTTTATGCAGTTTCAACCCGAGTTACAGATAAAATTTTAGTAAGATTAATGTAACTTTAGTAGACACTTTTGTAAAGCTACAGATTTCTGCAGCTTTACAGAAACTAGTTTCGTAGATTTGCATCTTTTTTTTGTACAGTGTACAGATCAAATTTTAGTAAGCATACAGATATTTGCAACTTTACATCTGTAAAATTACAGATTTTTTTTTTTACAGTGTACTGTATTTTATGGTTCAGTCTAGATGGTTGACCTGTTATAGAATGCAAAAGATAATTTTGTAGGATATTGTGTATTTAATGCATATGATTTATGAACTTATAGGCACAAAAATGCAATGTGATCCGTTATACGCAAATTGCTATAAATCCACTACTACTATACAATTTGATATAACGTATTTTCTCGTCTATCCATCGTGATTTTCATACCAGAGAGTTACTTAAAAATTGAGGGTGGATGCAATACACGTTATGTAATATTTCAAGCCCAACACAACAGCGATGGTGAAAATTAATATAAGAATACATTATAAGAATATACATTAAGTATATATATAAGAATAATATAAGTTAATATAAGAATATATATTTAATTGCTAAAAACCTTATTTATTTTATTTTATTATGTATTTTTCTAATGCTAACATTGAACTTCGAGTTTATCTGTGGAGCTTCCAATCCTAACAAACAATCACTGGCCACTGTACATATGATCGTTATATGCCTATTTTCTATTTTATTATAGAAAATAATGAAATAGTATTTTCTAAATATTGTGTAACATTAACGCCTTCGGGACCGGCGGTTTTACACAAATTTTATTCGGTTGGTACCACTTTTTTTTTTTTTTTTTTTTTTTTTTTTTTTTTTTTATTACAAAAGTTACCTTTACTTAAACTATCACGAAAATGCTCCGATTAAAGAAACTAAATATTGCTTTTCTTTTTTACTGGTGACTAAAACAAATTTTGTATGCTCTTTTTGAGGGTGCATATATGCACGCATGTTCGCGAACAGGTTAAACATAATTATTAAATTTTAGTCTAATAAAATCTATTTGAAAACTTTCTTTCTTTTTTATTAAATACTAGGGGCTCTGCCCCTTGCAAGCTACGCTCGCCAATCCCCGTTCAGACTCTGTAGAATCTAAAAGCACGCTAATCTGATCGGTTTTAAAAAGATTAGAGAAGATTGAATTATACTGAAAAAACCTGTAGCGATCTCCCTGTAAACGGGTTTCCATTCAATTCCCTTTGATTGCAAAAATTTTAAGGTAGAATCAGTTGCTGTTAAGACATCCAATGTTTGTTTTCGTGTTTGGTTAAAGAAGATCAGTTAAACATTTGAAAAGAAGCTAAAATAAAATGAATTAAGTAAAGAGAGTCTTTGTCTCTCGGTATTTTTTAACAGCGTTATAAAACGATTGACATAATACAATTACTAAAAGTTGCTACTTTAACCCCTTCAAGGGCGGTAGTTCATTTTTGGATCACTTAATTTTAATTCTTAAATGCCACATTAGCATCAGAATATTGGGATGAAAATTTCCCTTTTATTAAGAAAGTGTACAAAAGCATTTTTGTATTTCGAAATTTGTTTGTAAATTCTGGTGCCATTCACTGATTTCAAGATTTTACGAATAGAAGTGCCTTGTCCGTTAAAGGGTTACACGCATATTAATGTATTTATTTTTTTAAAGTTTCCTTTCTCTTTTAATATTCACGTGTAAATACAATTTTCAGGACATAATTTTCAATATTTTCCTGCCTTTAACACGTACTCATTTAATAGTAATTTTAAAGTTTTTTTTTTCTTTTTTTAATAGTCATGTGAAAATAAATTTTTAATCGTTAGGAAATATTATTCTTTGAGCTGTTTTTAAAATTGAAAACAATCTCTATAATAATAGCCTAAGTCATGTGACTATCATCAACATCTCCAGGCGGATCCCTTCGCTTTTTATATTCCAGGCGGCCATTTTGGTACTTTAATGTTAGCCAGCCACAGGTGTGATAAGTCGCCGAATATTATTCTATCCCCATTATTTCGTTTATATTATAGTAGTCCAAGTCATGTAACTGCCATAAACAACGGGCTGATTCCTTCGCTTTTCATAAGAAAGGTTTCATTTTGATTAAAGAATCAAAACTATTTTTTCGAATAAAACTACATAAAAGTTGCCATGATCACAAAGAATTCCTGGTACTTTTATGTTAGCCGGGTGAAAATCTCGCCAATAGCTTTTTTTAACTCACCAGTTAGCATTTTTTTATTTTTCGAGTTGTAAATTAAAACGGTACTACTTGGTTATCCCATCAACCAAAATTCTGTCGCCAAACTATAAGATTAAACGCCAATAATGGTTGATCGTAAATGTCACATTCACTTGACTTTAAGGAAGTTACACATGTTCACGCCATCAAGTGATTTTTATTTCGACGTTTTATTTGTATTTTTATTAATGTTATACTAATTCATTTGTTCTTTTGTTATTTAAAATAAAAAAAACATATGTCAATTTGTATAATTTGACTATTTATATAATTTGGCGAAATTGGTCGACGGGAGAAATAATAACATTAAACGTTGCTTTGAAGTGGAAATTAAATCTCATGATTTGTTGCATTGTCACATACAAACCGGGTTTGGCGTAATTTTTTTTTTTTTTTTTTTTTTTTTTTTTTTTTTTTTACGACAATTTGGCGAAAACCTCGTTTTCAAATACAGTAAACTCTGTCTAAGGCGGAATCGATCGGGACCGAAGAAATTTTCCGCCGTAGACAATATTCCGCCTTATGCAAAATACCCGAAAAATAAAATTTTAAACATTAAAAAAATTGAACAAATTGTATCTTTTTTTACGTTCGCAACCTTTAGTATCGATCTTTAAAATTAAGATTTTAATGAAATTAAACTTTTTATTAAATTTATTGTCTTTAATAATCTTGAAAAACTTCATTTAAAAACTGAAATAAATGGTATCGATATAAAAATACTTCAGTTCTAGAATTTAATGAAAAACATTAAGTTTGTTCTTAACTGCTCTGCTCAACAAGCGCAAAACGTTTTGACACATTTACAAATTCATTTTTTAACGGAAAGGTATAAAATTGGAAAGCCTGACCATGGAAGTGATTTGGAATCGAATTGTGTTTTCCATTGTTTGATAAATAGATTACCCACTGAGTTATAAGCGATTTTGATCACTTGACAAATACGTTTTTCACCCTTTCTTGAGTGGTTATTCTTCTTTCGCGCGGAAATTCGGTTCAAAACGCCCACTTTGACAGTATTTTCCGAAAAATCTATTGCGTTTGCAAAAAAAAAAAAAAAAAAAAAAAAAAAAAACGTAAAACACAGCTCGATTACATATTTGCTGAACAACAACACCTGTTAGTTTCATGCATTTCCGAACAAAAATAAATTAAAACTTATGTCATAAAGTTGCACTTCTTGATTTGAGAACAGCCTTAACAAACTCAAACCTCATCTTTAACATAGTAGTTTAGAGAGTCGGAAAATAATCTTTTATCAATGCTTTTTTTTTCCCTTTCGGTTTAACTAGCCTTCTTCAGTAACACATTCCAAGTCACATTGTGCTACTGATTTTTATGGTTAAAAATTATCATTTAAAAATATTTTATCTTAAAGATAAATAAGGTTCTTTAATTAACTTTATTATACTCTATTACGCAAAGTATTTTATGTACATATATCAGTTTTAAAGTTTCATAAATTAAATGCATTTCATTTTTAAAAGAAGATTTTTTCCGCCTTATGCAAAATTTCGGGTTCGGTGGAATATTATAAACCTTTCCGTTTCCGCGTTAGGCAGATTCCGGCTTACACAGCATGAACTAATGTTATTTGCTATGGGTTCGCCGGGACTTTAAAAAATTTCCGCGTTTGACAGATTTCCGGCTTGCACAGAGTCCGCCTTAGACAAAATTTACTGTACCTGTTACATATGTATTTTTAAATTATTTTCTGTTATTTTTAAAATGAATAAACAATAAATAAAAAAAATTAATAACTATAGAACAAAACAATTTATAACATTTTTTGCAAATAAAAATAAAATAAATTCAAATAAACATTTATTAATAAATAAGCAACAATAGCCGGGTTACCATGTCAGGCAAAATAACGCAATTTTGGCGCCAATTAGGTACCCCGTTGCGTATATGACATCTGTGTCTGATATTTTTCTTTTCGTTTCGTTTAAAAAAAAGAATGAAGTAAAAGCCATTTATTTTAAAGGTTTTAATTTTAAATGAAAGTTTTGTGTTAAATAAAATGATAATGAAATACAAATTGAATTCTGAATAAAAGTAACATGATGCATTTCTTAGCATACATTTAAGAAGGGCCAAATTCGTCGCCAAATTTATTTAAAATAACCTTTTCTAAAATATGAAAAAAAAATATCTGTTATGATTAAAATTTGAGTTGCCATCATTAGAAAAAAAGTATTTAAAATTAGAAAAAAATTAATATTTCGAAAACTAATTCTAATTTTAAAATTCTAATACCAGTTTTGAGATCTGTGGATCAATACGGATTTTTGGTGTTAATTTCTTCGCAAAGTATTCCATATTTTAGAAGAAATCGCCGTGAAACGTAATCAGTTGTTTAATCAGTCGTTTCATAGAATCGTTACATAAATTCGTTTCAATTCGATTCGTTAGGATTTTATATATACGAGTTGGAACCCGTCAAAATTTGACGAACTAAAATGTTAGAAAAAGAACTTCAGATCGAATTTATAATAAACCTACAAAAATAATTACAATAAAAAATTCCTCTAACATTGGTTGTCTCACTCTTAAAACAAATAATATTTTTTCCCTAAAATTACCAAAATATTATTTCCACAAACTTTAATTGCTTAAATTATTGAAAAATTAACCTCTATTAGAATACGTAATCAAGATGAATAATTATGATGAATTTATCGATTGAGGCTCTTATGTTTGTTTTTACGGGATGAGAAATCAGTAAAAAGTATTTCGCTTTGTCACATCATAAATTTCCCCCCCCCCCCATAAAATCTAAACTGTACGTTATTTTCACATTCTCATAATTTACATACGCACCACTCAAATTCACAATTTGAAAGTATTTTAACGCGCAATATATTATTAATGAATGTATTTCCAAACTTAAAGTCACGTTTGTCCCATACAACTTTTCATGTGAACTTTAAGTTCCAATCTTAGTACCCGCGAAAAAAAAAAATATTCAGAAATTTGCCTTTAGTTGCCATAGTACTGGCCATTTAGTATTGCTCAAATATTTAGTTTTATCAAAGAAAACGATCGTTTTGTTTTAAATATGACATCATTTTAACTCACTGAATCATTTTGCCTAGCGTTTCAAACTCAGTATCAACGTAATGTAAAAATAATGAAATGTAACTGATTTATGAAGAAGAATGCGTGTTTTATTTAATGTCTGACATCATTTTCTGTTCAAAAATTATAAAAAAGTTACTTTTATTTGTAATGTGAAAATGGCATCAATAAGGATATAATCAATAAAAATAATAAACCATGACTATTTTCTCTTTACTTTCAATATAAATGGAGTACTTCAGTTGCCACGATTACAAAATTTGTATTAAAAACTACAAAAAAATTAATATCTCAAAAATAAATTGGGAGACAGCTTTGAAGCAAAGTGCATTTAAAAGAGCATTTTTTTCCTAATACGACGGTGTTAAAATTTAAAATGTGCGATGTTTAGAAGTTTAAAAATTTGCCGTAGATATAATTGCAAAACCCAAATTTTATTTCAAATTCCAAAGTGTTGCCATTCGCAAAATGACGTATGCGTTACGCACAGATATGTTTGTCCTTTATAATATAGATAGGGTAGATATACTTTCTTCCAAATAGGGTACTAAAATTAGAGGATCGCGTGTAACAAGAGGTCTTGGCATGCATATGAAAATAGTTTTTTTTTTCGTACATAAAATAAAAATTAACATGTTACTTAAAAAAAAAAAAATTGCATTATATCTAGAGATTCGCGTTAAAAATAGAAAAACTGTTTTGGAAGATATTACTTTTGAATTTGTGATTATAGTTGAATTTGGCTTATTAGGACTGTTAAAATAAAAAAACGGCTAGTATTAATAAAAATAAGCTTTAAGTAAGAATTGATTTTTACTTTGCACAGAGAGTTTTACAATAAAACTTATTGCTATAAGTAATAAGATTTAATAATTTGAAATTTCAAAAGGAAACATAAAATAGCAGAAATGTAAAGATGATAATGTCTCCACAGGAGAAGTGTGCTTGCTCGACGTCTTAAAAATTTTGACTCTTTTTAAATTTTATAAGCTAAATTCAGTTTACTGACGAATAGCTAGAAAATCGCTAAAAATCACAGTTAAATAAATTTAGACATTAAAAACTAAAGCAAGTAACATATTTTCTTGTTACAAGTAAAAGTGTACAACTAAAGGTTTCATTAAAAAACAATTAGTTAAATTCTAATCGAATACATGAATTTCGCAGTTTAAAACTCTACGGCAAACTTTTTGGCTCACAGAAGGCAAAATGTGTGAACTGATCTGACAAAATCTTTTTGTTTATTCAGTTGTTCTACGTACTCTTTTCCTTTACAAGTTTAATCGATCAGGGATAATGTGAAAATATTGATTCCCAGTAAATACTTTATTAAGAACAAGTTTTATATTCCGTTTAACCATCACAATTCTATTTAATATTAATAATCAACTTTCAGTTGCTGCATTCAATGCACTTTGATCAACATATTGATAAGTGCCGTTCAATATCACTATGTTCAGAATTAAAAGAGAAATTAAATATGGTTTATTGACCAGAGATACCACCGAGAACGATTTAAAATGGCGCCTCTACAGATCTTTATGTTACCCAAAACGCAGTGAATGCAGCAATTGAAATGTAGAATGCAACTATACGAATGCAGTACATCACTTTGAATTAAACTGTATATTAGTTGCAATTAACGGTTAAAAGTTTCACAACATATTCTATAAAAGGCTTTTGCTGAAATATCTGATACAGTGTAATTCAGTTTGTCAATGGAATTTCAATATAATATTACTGGATAATTAATCACAAATTATCAAAAGGCACTGAGGGATTTTATGCAAACGAATCTCTTCATCATATAGGGCGGAATAATTTCAACAAGACGAGAGGTGACTCTAAGTTAGTTATATTCCATGCATTCACATTTTGACAATTATTTATCTCATTAACATCACATCGTTATCGAAAACTAATTTAATCATTTGATGCATGAAATTGCTCTGAATGTGAGACACAGTGAAGTAGTGACATTAGTTATATTAAAGATTATAATAAAGATTAATTACAGTTGTTTTGGGCATTATTTGCCTAAATGCAATAAAATTGGTAATTTGTAGCCACTTCAGGATGCTCTTTTGTGAAAGAGGATAGACGGATCGATTCAATTTAGGAAAAAACATTTTTATATGTCTTTTGGAAAAGATTTCAGAAATCAGAGAAATTTGCATGTTAAATCCAGCACATTCATTCGCGATTTTGTAAAGGAATATAAAAAGTTGGAATATGATAGTTGTTCCATGAAATTGCTGTAAATACACTCATTGCCATAAAAATTTGCGCACCAAGAAAAAGACGTTCAAATGAAACGAAATTTTACACGTGTAAGTACTACTGTGATATAAGTAAGTGATTAGAAAACCAAAGAAAAGGGATCATTTATTGCAGAAAAAAGCACAAATGAACGGAAATTTTAGTACTCTGTTGGATCTCCTCTAGCGCGAATGCACGATGCGATACGAGCGGGCATTGAGGCATACAAGTTCCGTATGATGTCCTGAGACATCTCGTTCCACAGTTGCTGTAAACGCGCCTAGAGTTCAACCAAACTCGTAGGGTGTCCAACTTGCCGTACCAAATTATCCCAGATATGCTCGATTGGTGACAAATCTGGGGATCGAGCAGGCCAGGGAAGGGTGGTAATGTGGCGGAGGCAGGCTTGTGACATCCTTGCTGTGTGTGGCCGAGCATTGTCTTGCTGAAACATGGCTCCTGGGAGCCCTGCCACGAATGGTAACACATGTGGCTGAAGGATGTCCTGGACGTACCACTGGGCTGTCATTGTGCCACGGATCAATATTAGGGGTGACCGTGTATCGTAAGCAATGGCACCCCATACCATCACACCAGCTGTAAGAGCGGTGTGTCGCTGTAAAGCGAAGGCAGGATTGAGGCTTTCACCACGGGGCCTCCAAACACAAACAAGATTGTCATCGCTGCTCAAATTGAATCTAGACTCGTCGCTGAAGACGACCTGGTTCCATTCCGTTGCAGCCCAATCCCGTCGTGCGCCACACCACTCCAAACGGAGGCGTCGGTGGGTGGGTGTCATTGGCAGCACACGTAATGGGCGCCGTGATACCAGATGTCCTTCAGCCAAGCGCCTTGCGATGGTTCGGGAAGACACAGGGGTCCGTAGTGAAGGTGCTTCCTGTGTCTGGATAGCGGCCAATGAGGCAGTTGGTTCTACGCGTGCGTTTCGTATGATGTGACGGCCTTCTCGACGACTGGCCTGTCGAGGGCTTCCCGAGCCTGGTAGCCGTGTAAATGACATCTCTTGAGTCCACTGGTCCAAACACCTCCTCACAGTAAAATCAGAATGGCCTACTTGACGAGCTACTCGCCAAGCTGATCACCCAGCTTCCATCATCCCATTGATTTTTCCCGTCTCGAACTCTGACAGCTGCTCATATTGTCTTCGATGGCTACGTAACGGCATGTCTACCTCAGCGTTTCCTTTGCAAAAGAAAAGGTACACTAAGACAAGTTCTGCTTACCAGTTTTATACTCCAAGGAGGAGGAAGTTCAACGGGCTCTAGTGGTATTACGCAATGCGCAATCACGCTGCATTTGCATGCATCATTTGCATATCTGGATGATATGTACCTTCATGCCAAGTTTCGTTACGATCCCACAATTATTTCTTGGTGCGCAAATTTTTATGGCAATGAGTGTATAACGTTTTTAGTGTTAGTATATCAAGAAGAATTAATATTGGTTGTTTATTACCAGTAAAAAAATAATGTTTTTAATAGTTAGAAATTTAAAAGTATGCATGCAAGAGTAACAGGTCTGCATCAGGTGACTATTTTTTAGCTCTATCTCACACCACTTTTTAAAAACAAAATAAAAATTTAGATATTATTTGACAACATCTACAAGAGAAATATACTACAAAATTAATTTTCTTAAAAAGTGGTGAGAGTAGAATATAAAAATAGTCGCCTGTGGCAGCCCTGGAATAATGAGTAAAATTAAAAATTCACGTATTCCTTGACGACATCTGCAAGAGAAATATACAACAAAAATAATTTTCTTAAAAGAGTGACGCAATTAGAATATAAAAGTAGTCGCCTGTGGCATCCCTGGAATAATGGGTGAAATTACATGAAGATCTTGGAATTCCATAGCTGCCGACTTTTATGCTTCCTTCCTACAACTAAATTTTTCTAGTAAATATTGCCTTGTTTAATCGACGAAATCTAACGATTAAACAAGGCGAAGATCTCTACAACATTTTAGTGGTAGCAATAAAGCATAAAAGTTGGCAGCTATGGAATTTATTTATCCCTTTAAGACCCGAAACATTTTCACATTTATATATTACATTCTTCTGGTTATTAACTCTCTACTGACCCTAATGACACTTAAAAAACAATTAAAAAATTTTTCGTCACCACCTGGAGCGTGGAGAGTTCCACACGAACGTACGGGTTGGGCTTTTTCTGTGAAAGCCACACCACCACAATCGTACGGGTTGGATTTTTCCTGTGAAACCATTACTTATAAGATGATTTGAAAAGTATTGGCTCAAATACTGCAATGGAATCCTTACTGCCTCTAAAGTCTAAAAAAGAAGAAGAAACAAATTAATATTGGAGATGTACTTATCGACTTCAAAAAATTCATATTTTAATTAATTAAAAAACATTTGCCATAATTTTAAAGTTTTTTTTTTATGATATCGATTTTATTTTTTTTATAAGTCTATAACTTTCTTTAATTAAAATTTAAGAAATGAAAGACATACCTGCAATTGCGTGAAATCTAAATGTCCAGAAATGAACTTCTTAACATCATACTTGTATTTTTTTTTCTTTTTTCATTCTCTTAGCCTTTGCCGAAACTGACTTGGAGGTAGATCTTTGGAGAATGAGTTCAGGAGACTTCGATAAGGAAGAATGATCCAAAACTGACATTTCTTTATAAATATTCGTAATTTTTTCTTCATCGAGCTCATCTGAACTTCATTCTAATAAATCTGCTTCAATTGTTTTGTCCGCTACCCCGTCATCATCCGAGAGATCACTGATTTATTCATCAATTGCTGTATTTCTTCTTGTGTGAGAATTCTTTTCCGTTTAGACATCTGAAAAAGTATTTTATTTTGCTTTGTTAAAAGTTAACAAAGTATTCCATAAAAAATAATATAATGTATTAGAAAATTTTATTAATTGAAAAGAAAAAAAAAGTAAAAATTAATTGGGAAAAAAAAGAAAAAAAATCATCCATGAGAACACGCAAGAAAATAATATCGCATTAATTATATAATAACATACTTCGTTTTTATTCTGGCTGTCACCAAAATTATTGGAACAGAACACAAAATGAACATTGAGAAAGCTCTTACCTGTACAGTAGCACTGACTAACGTAACGCCCAAGTCGCACGATCGTGCAGGTAACGAAATCCTACGAGCAACATAAATAGTGTATAATTAATGTTTTTTATTATATTACAATTATTTAGACATTAAAGCTAAAATATTTATCTAAGCAATTAGAAATACGAGTTGAAACCCGTCGAAATTCGACGTACTAAAATGTTTGAAAGGAACTGTCAGATCGAATTTATAATAAACCTACAAAAACAATTACAAAAAAAATCGCCTTACATTGATTGTCTAACTCTTAAAACAAATAATATTTTTAACCTAACATTACCAAAATATTATTTCTATAAACTTCAACTGCTTAAATTATTGAAAAATTAAACTGTATTTGATTACGTAATCAAGATGAGTAATTATGTTGAAGTTATCGATGGAGGCTCTTATGTTTGTTTTTACGGGATGAAAGATCAGTAAAAAGGATTTCGCTTTGTCACACATAAAATTTTCCCCCATACAATCTAAAATGTACGTTATTTTCACATTCTCGTAATTTACATACGCACCACTCAAATTCACAATTTGAAAGTATTTTAATGCGCAATAGATTATTAATGAATGTATTTCCAAACTTAAAGTCACGTTTGTCTGATACATCTTTTCATGTGAACATTCGCACAAACTTTAAGTTCTAATCTTAGTATCCGCGATAAAAAAAATTCCGAAATTTGCCTTTAGTTGTCATAGTAATGGCCATTTATAGTATTGGTCAAATATTTAGTTTTATAAAAAAAAAATGATCGTTTTGTTTTAAATACATCATTTTTACACACTGAATCATTTTACCGAGCGCCTCAAACTCATTTATCAGCGTAATGTAAAAATATTAAAATGTAGCTGATTTATGAAGAAGAATGTGTGTTTTTTTTTCAATGTCTGGCATCATTTCCTGTTCAAAAATTATAAAAAAGTTACTTTTATTTGTAATGTGAAAATGGCATCGATAAGGATATAATGAATAAAAATAATAAACCATGAATATTTTCCTTTTACTTTCAATATAAATGGAGTACTTCAGTTGCCACCATTACAAAATTTGTTTTAAAAACTACAAAAAAATTAATACCTCAAAAACAAATTGAGATACAGATTTCAAACAAATTGCATTTAAAAGCAAATTTTTTTCCCTGAACGAAGGTGTAAAAATTGAAAATGTACGATGTTTAGAAGTTTAAAAATTTGCAGTAGCGAAAATTGCAAAACCGAAATTTCATTTTAAACTTCAAAGTGCTGCCATTCCCAAAATGACGTATGCGTTACGCACAGATATGTTTGTCCTTTATAATATAGATACTGATAATTACCTTGTTACGATAGATGAAATGATGAGCTGAATCCGTTGCACTTGTAAACAAAGCTAGTCATGTCGGCTAAAAGTAAAACATGTACTACAACCGTCATCTGTTGATAAAAAATGATATTTTACTCTTTTTGCAAACCAGAACGATCGTTCGATTCGGGTTTTTATTACATAGGACTGTTTTAGAAGCAAAAGTTTATATGCATGTTTAACCCGCACGATCGTGCGGGTTGGGTCTTAAAGGAATATAATAACAATATTTCTAATCTACCTAGAAAGGTATGATTTTAGACATTGTACAAGTTACTATCAATATATTGATGTGACTTTTCATACTCTTCGTCTTAAAAAACTCTAAGGCAGTCCAATAATATTTAATTATTTTTCGTATGGATGGCTTTTATACTAGTAAAATCAATATGTTCAGAGAATTTAGTAAAAATGGATTAGATAAATTAAATTTGTAATGTTAATTACATGAGGATATTTAGATACAATGAGGATAATTAGATTTGTAAAAATGGATTAGATTCATTAGGATATATCAAACATTTTAGAAAAGAAAACCCTCGATAAAATATTTTGAAAAGTGGGCGCCTTTTGGAAAAAGAAGATTTAAAAAAAGTTACATGTGATTCCTTGATCTCATTTTCAAATTTACGACTATGCTACGTTTCAATCGGATTGGTCTAAGTTAGACGGGCATATAATTTATATTATGGTAAAAATAAATTGTAACGTTTATAGTGAATACTTGAATCAGAAATATGTTTCAATTTGAAATTTTATAGACAATTGAGGCAAAAGTAAGAAAAAAATATGTTGCGAAATGAAAATGTCTTGAACATACGTTTTCGAAAATAAAAATTCAAATACTTTTAAAAATAATCAGTCATTCTCCAAAACTTGGACAATTGTTGTAACTAGAGATCATTGCATACAAAAAGAAAGTAACATTTTGTATTAATTTTGCATGCCATAGCAGAAGTATTATAAGAAGTATTCATTCTATGCATAAAATCATGATTTTAGTTATTATTTTTAAATTTAATTTTGAAATAGATAAATATCAACACCATGGACTGTAACCATACACAGGTTCATAAACAAAACAGATTGTTTTTAGCACTTAAATATTAAAAACATTTAAATATATATACATGTATATATTACATTGCATAGGAGAGACAGTGCGCTTTTCATGAAGAGCAAAATATTTTTTGTGTCAGTTTTTTAAATGTCAGATCTATGTCTGAGCATCTGTAGCTAGGGTGCTGTGTCAACTCCATGTGTATGTTTTAAGTAACATATAAAACCTGTAGGTGGAAGCACTGTAGCCTTTGTCTGCTGTTTAGTTAAAGAAGAATGTTGTCATTTTGCTATTGTTTCGACAACTGGAGTTATAGCTGCTGTCGTATTTTCATAAAGCACTTTTTACTAATTAATAAGGTAAGTAATGTTTTATATGTTTTTATAACATCAACTCCACAACCACTCCAACAATTTAAATAATATAATTAAAAGTAAAATATATATTTTAGTACATATGTTAGATGCACCCATAAGTACTTTTAATTTCATGTGCTCATTAGACTAAAATTATGAGGATTAGGCTGATATAAAGTTCATATTTTTAACTCCATGGACATGAACTCGATGTTTCTTTCTTTCTAACCGATGACCACGCCCCTACATGCCGGGAAGATCCAGCTGAACGGGTTTGATTCCTGGTATCGGGGCGGGTGACCGCCTAATCGTCGCGTAACCGCGATAAACCTAACGAGCGCCTAGAACGTATCGGCAGTGCCTTTTGCTTAGTTGTGAACGGTGTTAAGTCGGTTGATTAACATTTATATCCTGTTGTTTGGAATCTGCACATTGCTACTCATGTTGATCTCGTAATTTGGAACATTGGTCAGGTAACGAGTCCTTCACCTGGCAAGGCTCCTCCAGAGGTATAATTCACAGGTAACTTGGAGGACTTTGCACCCACGACGGATTTTACATGCACCAGGCGGCATTAGCGTACATGGCAGATTATAGCCAGCAGTAGGCCTCGATCCCGCGGCCTTAGCTGCGGATTCGATGCTCTTCCAACTGGGCCACCGCTGCCCGAACTACTTCTGATTGACCTGGGGTTTTGAAGCCGAATTGTTGGTGCAGATTTGTCGTAAGAAAATTGATTTTGGAGGGGGGGAAGGGAAGCATAAAGGAAAAAAAATGGAAAGCCGCAGATAGACAAGTTGCAACGAAAGTTAATTTTGGTCCGAAGTGCTAGGCAAACCTAACGATGCAGGGGGATGAGACTCCGCCCATCTACCGTACCCCACCGTGTAGAAACTGGCTCCGTAGGACCCACTGGAGAGGGTCCGGTAGCTTGTGCAGGCTATAGCCTATGTGCAACTACGAATAACAAAGAGGCGGCAGTCAAAAGAAAAATCTTAAAGGGAAAGGGGTTAGCTTGTACATGTTATTACACTTAAAACTTACGTATGAACTCGATGTTATAAGATGATTAGGCATCTGATATCAGTATCTGATATCAGATGGAGTTAAGTGAATGTCTGTCAAATGGTATTAATAGCTTAAAATTGTTCTTTAGTTTTATTTATTTTAAATAATGTAAAATATGCGCATATATAACAAAGTAAAATTATAAGCCTTCAAGTTTTCTATTTAAAATAAGCTGTGTGTTTTTAGAATAAAACTACTTTCTTTGTAACGCGAGCTATTTACAGAGCTATTAAACGTTTATATTATATTTTTTACCTATATATTTAGTGGGGTTTTGTGTTTTAGGAGAATTTTATTATAGCCAAAAAATCTTTTTGTTTCAGCAAAAAAAAAAAATATTCCAATTTTGTTTTAAATTTATAGTATTAAAAATAGTGATTTGTTATCAATAAAAGTAGCAATTATTTATTAAGATTTAGAAATAATTGTGTATTATTTTTATACTTTTCATTATTTCATTTTAAGCAAAAGAAAAGTATGAAGAGTAAGAAACAAATTTTAAACAAGTTGGAAATTGCTCGTCAAACGTGGCGAATGATGTGCGTTCGTACTATAACTAGTTTTTTAAGCATTTTTTCCACCGCATATTGTATTGAATGTATATTTTAGTGCACTTCATAAGTGAGTATCCATTTCATTCTGTTCGAAAGGCTGTAACATCATTAAAATGCGCTTGCAATAATTTTTTCTCATTGGCCGTCATGTAACGGAAAACTTTTGACTGTCCCTGTAATTAATACATCCGTTTTTCATAACATTTGAAATGACTCGACAAAATTTTGTGACAATTATATATTTAAAATTTCAGACCATTCGGAAGGCTGCAACACCATTAAAATGCACTTGCAATATTTTTTTCCCATTGACCGTGATGTAACGGAAAACTTTTGACTGTCCCTGTCATTAAACTATACATCCGATTTTCATAAAATTTTAAATGACTCCACAAAATCTTCCAACAATTATATATTTAAAATTTCAGACCATTCGGTTGGGTAGTTTTTGCTCTGTTATATGCGAACAGGCGGACAAACAGACCAATGGACCGAACGACGATTTATTTATATAATTACGAACGCACCTAAAAAGGCGTTTACAAAGAAAGAGAAGCAGAAAGGAAAAGAAGACAGATAATTCAAAATTACTCTTTATTACATGCGGCGGTTCACTTTTGTAGATTTTTTATTTGGAAAAGAATAAAGTAATTTACTTTCAATGCATTTTTTTTTTTTTTTTTTTTTTTTTTTTTTTAAGTGATAAGGTTAGAATGGCATTTGAAGTAAGTATTATCAACTTCATGGACATTAATTTATTTACTTGACTAAAATAGCATGATCATTTCTGCTGATATAATTTTTACATTTAACATGCCTATATATGATTGCCACGCTTCAAGGAATTTCCCAGGTGAAATATCAGTATTTGTTTTGTTAAACGCGCTAAATTTCGCCTTATTTAAGGAGATATTTTATATATAAGAAAATACTGGTACCGATGAATTTCATGATCTGGAAATTCCCTGAAGCGTGGCAACCCTGCTATAGCATACTTGCCAACATTCATCTAAACTTCCGTAAAATGTGAATTAAGTTGGCCCACGTTATGCGCGTTACTAACCAGAAAATTTATTTGGTGCATCCTTATATATTTAAAATCACGTTTCCCTATGAAATCTATTTGAACTAATTTCTTTGGTAAATTTCTGGTTCGAAACGTGTTTAACCTGGGTCAATTTAATTCACATTTTATGGAAGTTTAAGGGAACGTTGGCAAGTATGCTACAGTAGAAGTCATAATTTTTAAAGAGCTTTTTTTATAATTTTTCATGATGGAATTTCAGTATTTTATTTTGAAAAGTGTAAGTTCTTACTTCTCAATATTGCTCGAGTTTATTTCTCGTAATTGTTACAGAAACTCATAAACAAAAAACTTTCTGCAAATAACTTAATATTGCAACATTTAACCCGTTCGGGACCATGGGTGCAAATCGTCGATACCATGTCAAACTATCTAATGTGAAAACAATGAGCTACTTCTTTAAAATTCAGATTTCTTGATCTGCGCCACTTTTTTGAAATAGTAAAATTCGCCTTATTTAACCTTGTATAATACCATATTAATTAGGGGAAAAGAAAGGCAATTTTATCATTTCAGAAAAGTGGTGCCAATCAAGAAATCTGAATTTAAAAAAAGTAGCCTACTGTTTTCACATTGGATAGTTTGACATGGTACCGACGATATATGCACCCTCAAAAAGTGATGAAAACGCTTGTGTTTGATACCAGTAAAAAAGAACACTAAAATTGATTTTATTTAATTACGACATTTTCGCTAATTTACAAAGTTAAGTCAAATAATTAACAAAAAGTTGTGTCAAACAATAAAATTCGTGAAAAGATGCCGGTCCTGAACGGGTTAAACTGGTAGTTCATAAAACAAGATGCTTCGCACAAGAAATACAGACAGTACCGGATATATGGTCACCCGCTTATAAGGTCACGCCGCTTATAAGGTCACTTTTCGTAAGTCCGGACTGACTGAATAGGTATTGAGTGTTAAAATACACTGTCTGTATGGTCAATTTCCTATGGCTACTATCGGATATATGGTCATATGTTCATCTTTTATTTCCCTTTTTATTGCAAATTATCTTATAGTTTTATGCTTTTTCTTTCCCTTTTTTTTGTTTGTAAAGTGCCGAATAGACACATTCACATGAAAGTATCTTCAATTTTCGGTCTCTTTGCATTGGTCACGCGGTGCTTTTCATTTTTAAAGCTTTAGAAAGAAGTGAATAGACATCCTGAAGGAGGAACTTCTTTCCTTCTTGCCAATCTTCTCCTTTTTCTATCGTTGAATCTCCCATGCTTTTGCTAAAATCCACAATTAGAACTTCCTTATGGTAAAGAAGGGCCAGTTGACATTTTTATAGCTTTAGAATGAGAGGGAGACCTTTTCCCTTTTAAACGCAGCCTCAGAGATCGCGATAACATTGGATATAACGTGACTAGATGTGCGTCGACACTCGGGGGGGGGGGGGGGGAGAGGATCTCTTCTTCCTGGCTGTAGCCAATAAGAGAAACTCTTTCCTGTCGGTAAGAGTTTTTAAAGGCTCTGGAGATTTTCCCCTCGACTGTCACATTAGATACCGATTCTTGGAAAATATGCCACCCCCCCTTACGATTGAATGAAATTTATCCTCCGTGCAGAGAAAGTTAAATCACGCATTTTTAGTTTTCTGTATTTTTCATTACTTGTCGCTGCCTGTAAAGTTTTCGTTCATTTTTTAATTGCCATTGTCCACAAGATGTCAGCAAAACAAAAAATTTGGCAATTGCGGAAAAAAATTGTAGAAAACATTGAAAAATCGAATGTATTGAAAGCAGCTTTCACGAAGACTGGTGGAATAGAGAGAGCGACACTGAATAACGTCTCATGGTTCAAATCTTGTTATACGGAAGATGTGATCAACCAAAAGAGAAAGCGAGAATATGTTTCAACATTTGAGAACGTTGAGAAAGATCTTTTCACTTGGATAAAATGCGCCAGATTGCGGAATGTTCCAATACATGGATTATCGTAAAAGAAAAATCTCTGAAAATTGCTGCATAACTAGGAAAACCGAATTTCATTGCCAAAGAATCGAAGAAATTTCTGTGAACTTGTTAAGTGACATTCTCAATAGGTACAGACTTTGTAGTGTTTTTAATTTTGATAAACTTGGTCTGTTTTTTTCATGTTTTGCCAGATAAAACTTTTACTTTTAAGAACGAAAAATGAAGTGGTGGGAAGGTAAGCAAAAAAAGATTGGCCGTTTTATTAGCAGCTAATATGGATAGATGGCTCAGAGAAATTGACTCCATTAGTTATTGGTAAATTTCTCAAGTCTCGTTGTTTGAAAAACTGCCAATCTTTGCATGTATCTGATGATGCGAACCGAAAGGTTCGGATGACAATAATCATTTGGTAAAAAGAAATTTGCGTTTCGATAAAATTTCCACAGACAAGTGGCTATAATCGCAAACAACTGTACCGCCCATTGCATGATTCCTAATTTAAATCCGATTGAATTTGTTTTCTTGCCTCTAAACGGCACAAGTATGGCACAAGAATTAGATCAAGGGATTATTAAAAATATTAAGGTAAAATATCGAAAGCTTCTTCTAAAAGATGTCATTGCTGCCACTGATAAAAAAAAAGAAGTTTCGCGTGACTGTATTAGATGCCATGTGTTACGTAGACAGGAGATGGAATATGATATCAAAGAAGACCATTGAAAATTGTTTTTGACATCCGTGGCTTCCAGAATGTGAAGAATTATCATTCGAAGACATCGAAAATGATGATGATGGTGAGGATGTGCCCCTATTTGAAGTTGCACAAGAACTACGGAATGCCGTTTGCACAATACATGACGAACTGACAATGAGATTATTGACAATTATTGACAATGAGATCGCTAATAATGGATTTTACCCACGGGTGCAACAGTCACGCCTTTGCGGGTATGTACTTTCCGAAAAAGACTGCTTATTGAAAGAAGGGGAAGCCGTGTTAAAATGTTCTTCACGTCTATTGGTGTTTTTGTTTCTAAATATCTACAGCTGATGTGACATCGCTTAAGTCCATGGTGAAGCTTCTATACTGGAAATAGTTTCGGAAGTTTAAAGTATGAACAATGGTGGAAACGATGATAATGACAGTGAATTCAAAGCTGAACCGACAACGAGAGCAGAAGCTCGCAAAGCACTAAATACATTCAGATATTTTTTTACCAATCCCAAAGGCACAGAAGAACTTTTTAAAACTATTCGTGAATAAGAAAAAGTAGTTTTAACGACTACGATAAAAAACAATCAAACCTGCATAAAAGATTATTTTTACTACTACGAGTATTCTCATCAATTCGAAATTTTAAGTGCAAAGCAATTTTTGTTTATACCTCTTGTTTTATAAATTATATGTTCATAGCTTCTTTGTACATTATTGTACTAATATAACTAGCTTATTAATAATATTTTATTGTCTAAAATAAACTTCCTGCTTGCACCGCATATAAGGTGACCATGCTTATAAGGTCATATTTTCCAGGACCGCATGGGTGACCATATAACCGATACTGACTGTATTTATATTAATTTGAAGTTATCGATGTCGACAACTGTATTACCGGATAATAGGAAACACCTGTTACATGAGCTCGAGTTTTGGAACAATGGAACAATGTGAACAGCTGATTGGATTGCCTAGTTGCGCTGCAACTTTACATCCAGTGGACAGGTGATCGTGTTGCAAGGGCATTAGGGAGCCTTAAAAAAATACTGTTTAGGCGTGGCTGGTAGCCACAAAAATAAATTTACTTTAAGAAAAAGAAAAGACTAACAATATAAAGACAAAGTACATAAGTACTAGTATAACATGTTGAAAAGTAAAAAGAAAAACAAAGAAAAGAAATAAAATAACTAAAAAAGAAAGAAAAATTCCATTAGTTCCAAAAAAAAAAAAAAAAGCAGGAAAAGACGAAAAAGCTACCGGGGAGTGCCCCATAAAAATAAAAGACTCTTTTCAGAGACCATACATTAGTTTAAATATGAAGTGCTAAAAAATTAGCAGAAAAACTTTTTTTTTTTTTTTTTTTTTTTTTAAGAGCTCGAGTTTTCTAACAAAATTAAATATCATATACAATTTTACTAACTACATTTTCCGCGTTATAAAAATAATAAAAATGTATATTTATAAAATTATGTAACTGGTTAATTTTTTAATTAAAATTGACAAATAGCATATCAAAACACAATCCATGTGCTAGGGATCGAAAACTTTTTAACTGTTTTTTTCCACATAATCTCCTATGTTCCACGCCTGCATATATTGATGTATATGTGTGGACTTCAGCATGTATGTAATATGCACATTATGTAAACATAATCCTATGTAGAAATTTGATGGTAAATATTTGATAATTTGTAGTACAGCGAATTTCCGCGATTTTTTTTTTTTAATTCCGTAAATTTTGTGAAAGCGCGCGATTTTTTAGAGATTCGTTTAATATTTTCAATGTTTTCCTAAATTTTTGTAGTTTTAATGTTTTGATGATAAATAAATAAAAATTATCAGTTTTTGTGTTTAGATTTGCATATTTATATTACTATAAATAATGTTAATAAAAGTAAGGTAATAAAAAAAAATCATATATTTCTCTTGAACATTATTGCTGAAGTGCTGAGCCCAACAAGTACATTTAAAGCATGGGTTGATGCAATTACAATTTCTCAATTAGCCTACGACACAAACAAATTGCGATAAAATTATTCTTTACTTGACTTCTGAAGTTTAACGTAGAAAATTGTACGTGATGCTCTTTGTTTATATCCATCATAATTTACAACGTGTTAGCAGCGGACAAAATAAATCTGTTTCCTGCCAAAAATTTTATTTTAAAAAATGTAACTTATTCTTATTTAAACGTCACATATAAAATAAAAAGATTTACTAAAAGACGTATACTACACACAAAAAAGGTAAAAGCTTTCAAAACATTATATAAAATTTTAAGTTAAATATCAAATAAAATTTTAATTAATTAATTAAATTGCGAAGAACTTGATTTATTGAGTCTAAAACCGACAAGTTTCAGCCACCCTGTGACCTTCATCAGAGTCTTGCTTCAGTTCAAGAGAGACAAATACTTAACAGCATGTTGACTTTTACGAACTAATAAGTATTTGTCTCCCTTGAACTGAAGTAAGACCCTGATGAAGGCCACAGTGCGGCTGAAACTTATAAAAGTGTAAAACTTGTCGGTTTCACTCTTTTAAAATCTTATTTAATGTTTTGAAAGTTTTTACCTTTTTTGCGTGTAGTATACGTCTTTTAGTAAACTTTTTATGTTATATGTGATGTCAACCCTTTCGGGACCATGGGTGCATATCTGCACCCTCGAAAAGAACATACAGAATTTAAAAATAATAAATATATTACAAATCATCAGACATACAAGTAAAATTACATAAATACATTTAATACAATTAAAAAGCAAACGTTTCAAGCTAAATTTTAGCCCCTCATCAGTGCAACAAAACATTCAAATGACAGAAAACTATATATCATGTTTACAGTTAAAAATTATTAGCAGTTAAAATTAAATAAAGTATAAAATTTTTTTTAAACAATGCTGAGTATTCAGGAGGAAGTGCACATGATTCATTTATCGGCGACGTTTGCTTACGAGTGAACACACCTTCCAGAAAAACTCTACTTTTAATATTATTGCAACCGGATCTGATAACTTTCATATTCGTGAAATCTGGGATATGGTCGGTATCCAAAGAATGCTGTACAATTTTAGACTGTAGGTTTCCAGATTTGTAAGTACGTTTATGCTCGGCAAGGCGAATGGCGCAAGTGCGACCAGTTTCGCCAATATATACTGAGTCGCAACCTTTACATGGTATACTGTAAATTGAACCGGTTCTTAGTAAGGGGGGAATTTTAGGTTTAGATTTACAAAGTAAGTTTTTCAAAACATTTTGAGGCTTGAATGATGTACTGATGTTATGAGACTTCAAAAGGCTAGAGATTTTTTCAGAAAGATATTTGTTGTAGGGTAGAGATAGAAATAGCGGGAGCCTTACAATTTACAGAGGATGACACGTGATCTGTAAATTGTAAGGCTGCCGCTATTTACATATCTCTACCCTACAACAAATATCTTTCTGAAAAAATCTCTAGCCTTTTGAAGTCTCATAACATCAGTACATCATTCAAGCCTCAAAATGTTTTGAAAAACTTACTTTGTAAATCTAAACCTGAAATTCCCCCCTTACTAAGAACCGGTTCAATTTACAGTATACCATGTAAAGGTTACGACTCAGTATATATTGGCGAAACTGGTCGCACTTGCGCCATTCGCCTTGCCGAGCATAAACGTACTTACAAATCTGGAAACCTACAGTCTAAAATTGTACAGCATTCTTTGGATACCGACCATATCCCAGATTTCACGAATATGAAAGTTATCAGATCCGGTTGCAATAATATTAAAAGTAGAGTTTTTCTGGAAGGTGTGTTCACTCGTAAGCAAACGTCGCCGATAAATGAATCATGTGCACTTCCTCCTGAATACTCAGCATTGTTTAAAAAAAAATTATACTTTATTTAATTTTAACTGCTAATAATTTTTAACTGTAAACATGATATATAGTTTTCTGTCATTTGAATGTTTTGTTGCACTGATGAGGGGCTAAAATTTAGCTTGAAACGTTTGCTTTTTATTTGTATTAAATGTATTTATGTAATTTTACTTGTATGTCTGATGATTTGTAATATATTTATTATTTTTAACTCGTATAACAGACGTTAAACAATGATTATTTATTTTAATACAGAATTTGTTTTGGCCACCACTAAAAAAGAAAGGTAATACAGTAAAACCTCCATAACGGACACTCCCGAATACCGGATACCTCTATTTAACGGAAAGTTTTCCAATTCCTACTCCCAAAACCTAAATTTTTGTATGTTTAACCTCTGAATAACGGACCTCCCGAATAGCGAACACTAATTTTGGCGATAAAGGATGAAAAATTATTTTTTAACGAGAAAAAAAGTCACAAGCCTCTAAATTTATCAGGGCAATGTGTGACAAATTTTGTGATCACAGATAAATGTAGAGATTGGGCTGGGGAAAATCTTCCCTCCCACGTCCAGTGTTAAATTCAGGGGGTGTACCGGGAGGGACATTCCACCAGGAGCTTTGAAATGTCCCCGGAAAATTTGAGATGTTATGCTTTTAATGGTCAAAAAGTGCAATTTTCCCCCGGAACTCTATAATGTCCCCCCAGAGTAACAGAAATCCCTCCCGGAGAAAAATGTCTGAATTCAACACTGCCCACGTCCGAGAAAGAAAACTTTCCTCCTTGTTCCATAATACATACATCATTTTCTCTTTCGTTTTAAATGCGCGTAAGGTAACTTCGTTTACAATTGGCATGAAACTTCCGGATAGATAATACGCTGACTAGTATTTTCGTTTCATTGTACCCAAGCTCAAACAATTTTTTGGATAATCTTTTTTAGTGTCAAAAAACAAAGAAAAAATAAAAAAAATCATTTTAGTAGGGCTCGTTCATAAAATCCAGAAAGTAATTAACTGGGTTACATCATTGCATAACATAGAAGAAAGAAATCAAAGACGTCATATAAACTGAGCAAAAGAAAAAGGACCACTGAAAACCTAATATACGATTTTATTTATTTATTTTTACTCTTTTGTAAAACAAAGAAAAAGAGTTACTCTATTTTATTTATATTTTTTATTGGGAAATACCGATTTTTTTGGCAGAGAGAACTAAAGGTGCCAAGAATGCGACGAGAGCAGGGAAAAAAACTATTTCGCAATGTCGATTACTGTTTGTAATTAATACGTATTTAGAGAATGGCTTTAAAAATACCCCGATTAACTTTAAAAGAAAACTTTTTAATGGCAAGTTTATCTGAGCAAGAGAAATTGAGTTTACGGATACTTGCTGAACGTTTTAGAATAGGTAAAACACAGGGGGGATTATACGAAATACAGAAGAAATGCGAAATTTGTGGATTACTAACTATAACGAGAACACCAAAAAGGTGAAATAGAGGAAGAATAATTCCATTGAAATTGATTCTATAATTCTGAATTAGTTTACTTCAGTTCGTTCACAAAACTTTCCTATCAGTGGGCCTTTGATTCAAGTAAAGACTTTAGAAGTCGCTAAAGAACTCGCATTACACGAGATTTTAAGGCTTCCAGTGGGTGGCTGGAAAAGTTCCGAACTTGGCACAACATCTCTTTCAAAATAATATGTGGAGAAGCAAAATCTGTAGATCTTAAGGAAGTGGAGGATTGGCATGAACGACTGTAATCAACTTGTAAAGGTTATGAGGAGAGAAATATATTTAATGCCGATGAAACCGGACTCTTTTTCAGAATTTTTCGATTAAGACTTTGTGTTTTAAAAAGTAAGACTGTATCGGCGGAAAAAATGTCAAAAGATCGGCGACTCACTATTTTATTATGTTGCAATGTGTTAGGAGAATTTGAAATCCATCATATTATTGGAAAATCTCTGAAACCCAAGTGTTCCCAAAGAACATTCTATTTAATAAATTTGGTATTGTATGGAGAAGTGAATAAGAAAGCGTGGATGACCAGTCCTTTAATGATCGAATGGTTAACTTCCTCTAATAATATGATGAGAAAACATCAAAGAAAAGTTCTCTTCTTTTTGGACAATGTAAGTTCTCATCCAAAACATTTGAAATCTGAGAAAGCTAAAATTGTGTTTTTTCCCTCCAAACACAACTTCAGTATGCCAGCCACTTGATCAATGCGTAATACACAATTTTAAAGGCTGGTACAGAAAGCTTTTATTACGCCACTTTCTTTCAAAGTTATATTCTGTGAATGCACTTGAGAACTGCCTAAAATTAGTTAATGCTCTCGATGCTATAATTTGGATTTCCTCAGCTGTAAAAAACATAAAACCGGAAAGCATACTACAATCTTTCAGAAAAGCAGACTTTATATTAAAAATAAATGGAACACACATTTCAGACACAAATGAAGAATTAAGCGAAATAAGTGAATTAATGAAATATATCAGGAGTGAAGAAACTGCCGAAAATTTCATTAACATTGTTGATAAGTTACCTACTGAAAAATAATCAGTTGATGTATGCGATTAAGTTCCTTCAGAATTTTCGAAAAAAGCTGACTCTATTAGTAATGATTAAAGAGATACTGAAACTAAAGATGCTTCCTGCTATATCGATATTTATTTCTTATGTAATGTATTTTCAAAGCAGTTCAAAGCACATATTCAGTTTATTTTAGGTAAATAATAATTAAATTTATTGAAATACTTAAAAATATAGATTTTTTTTTTTTTAAAGCAGAAATATTGACTAGGAGACTTTCATTGAACTGTTTTAAGAAGCGCATATCTCCATTTTTATGGTCTTTTCACGAATTCTCCAAAATGTGTATCAGCGATTTGACCCTTTCAGGAGCAAAGCACTTCCATTGCTAAAATGGTGAAATGAATGAATGACACCGTAATTTACAAACAAATTTATTTCTAAATAAGAAAATGCTATATTTCACATACATATTAAACCTAATTTTTTCCCCAAAAAATTCTGGTGCCATTGTGGCGTTTGGGAATTACAATTAAGTGGTTTCATAAACATACCACCGCCCCTCAAAGGGTTAAGGAATGGGTTCTGAAACATAATTAGGACATTATTCAAATAAGTTTGTTTTAATATTTAGATTATATTGAACAACCATGTTTTAATTCAACAGGAAACAACATTACTTTTTAAATAATTAGTATTGCATGGTATTTAAATCTAAATTTCTCGATAAAAAACACTTCATGTAACGGAATGGTTAATTTATAGTTAAATGATCTGACAAGATTTATTTCTTTTTTGTTTCAAGGCTAATGGAACGAAATGATTTGCCCCATTTGGAAAAGCGCCCATTTTTCATCCAATACAAGTTAAAAGATTTGTAAGAATAATTATTTTACAATGAAAGTCTATTTTTTCCGATTGTTAAAGCTGCTAGTCACTCAGCCTCTAATTCCCCTCTGTAATGTTAAGTCTCTAGGGCGTTTGACGCATATTTATATTCAAAATATCTCCTCGGGAAATTAATATTTTAAACTTCTTTTTTCTTGTGTACTCTTCTTAAATGATGTTTATTTTTACTTTCTTCTATCTTTACAAGAAAAAAGTATTGGATTCATGAAAATTTTCGACTTTAGACGGATTTACACGTTTCAGGGGTCAGAGATTCCGAAAAACATGTTTTTACAAAATGTCTGTCTGTGAATCTGTGACTCTGTCTGTCTGTACGCATGTGGCACAAATTTTGTGGGGGCTCTAGCTCAAGAGCTGATGCACGGAATTTAATAACAATTTATATTCAGTTAGTCCTTATATAAACTGGTGCTCATTAGTTTTTGGTGTAAATCGCTCTACAGGTGGCGCTGCTATGCAACATTTTTCACGATTTCCACAATAGCTCAATCTCCAGAACTAATGCATGGATTTTCATCAGACTTCAGATTCAGTTAGTTATTGACATGAATTCACGTTCTACACATTTTGATGTAAATCGCTCAACAGGTGGCGTTGCTAAGCTGTATCTTTGTGATTTCCGCAATAGCTCTATCTCAAGAACTAATGCTTGGATTTTCAACAAATTTCGGATTCAGGTATACCTGAATAAGAATTACTGCTGTTTATGTTTTGGTGTAAATCGCTCAACATGTGGCGCTGTTATGAAGAATTTTTCCCGATTTCCACAATAGCTCAATCTCCAGAACTAGTGCACGGATTTTCATCAAACTTCAGATTCAGTTAGTCCTTCATATGAATTGACGTTTTATACATTTTGGTGTAAATCGCTCCCCAGGTGTCGCTGCTATGCTGCATTTTTTGCTATTTCCGCAATACCTCTATCTCAAGAACTAATGCTTGGATTTTCAACAAACTTCAGATTAAGGTAAACCTTGATATGAATTTGCGCTGTTTATGTTTTGGTGCAAATCGCTCAACAGGTGGCGCTGGTATGCTGCATTTTTTTTAATTTCCACTATAGCTCTATCTCTATAACTAATGCAGGAATTTTCATCAAACTTCAGATTCAGGTATACCTTGATATCAATTAGTGTTGTTTATATTTAGTGTAAATCGCTCAACAGATGGCGCTGCTATGCTACATTTTTCAGAATTTCCGCTATAACTCTATCTCAAGAACTAATGCACGAATTTTCATCAAACTTCAAATTCAGATATACTTTGATATGAATTGGTGGTAAATTGATGTAATTCCTTGTACTATTTAAATGATTTAATGAGGTGATTTATATAGAAGAAAGTTGTCCCACAAAGCACACACGTAGATATTTCGTTTATTTAGAGCGGTTTACATCTAGAATACATACATGTACATCAAAATGATGTTCATTCAAAGCCGTAAGATGGATGGTTGAACACATTATATCCATATAACATTCATATCCCAACAACCTATGGACCAACATAATATGGAGGTGGACTTAACGTTCATTCTAAAATACAAACTGGATTGTCAAAGAAACAACGTCAACATGACGTTCATATACCAACACTTTATGGAGGTAGATACAGCGCCCTCTATAAAGAGCGCTAAAAGAGTTAAATATCTTACTTCCGATACACTTTTTCGTGTGGCAACATGAGCTTTCTGTTGTTTTGAAAACACGCCAGACGCGACACCATTATGTTATGCAGATGTTTATGCATTTTTTGGCTGGTTTAATTTAGATTATCAGAGTTCAACTTGTTTTTTAATTTTATAAAATTTTAGTTGCATCAAGATGCAGCAGATTCATATTTGTTTATTCAAAACAGTTAGCATTTAAAACAACCACTGAATCTAATAATAGAAGTGATGTTTACTTTACTTTAGGTGCATGATGCAGTTTGAGATTTGGATTAAATATCGAGCAGGATTATATGTAAGTAAGTCCTTTGATTTCTTTTTTTCAGGTTTTTATTTGCTATTCTATTTTGGTGCTTTTTGTAGCATTTACGATTTTTAACCTTATCTTTAAAAAACTACAAACAAATTTTTAGCCATATAATTATTTTTTGATTAACTCCTCAAATTTTATGACTTCTCTATCCCTATGATATAATTGACTGATCATAGTAATATCTGTACTTGACTTACATCGTTACTCATCGGTTTATATTTTAAATGTTAATATAAAATTTTATTTTGCATAATTATATTGCAAACACTTTTTGGGGTCAACAGTCTGCTTTGGCAAGAAAAAAAAAAGAGAATGTTTATTATCAATAAAAACTTTCAAATGGTGAATTTGTCTTGAGTAAAATAAAATAATGCTAACAAATTAGATCCAATGAAAACTAGGATAAGTTAACAGTTTGCCTAATAATAATATTTTTTTAACAATCAAAGTAACTTATCACTTTATTATGTTGTTAAATTACGTTATTAAAAATTTATTGTTTCATAAAAAGGTTTCTTAATCTCAAAAGTGTATTTTCATATATTTAATTTTATCTATTCAATGTATTTTAAGTTAAATCTGCATGTCTTGTTAGCGATGGAATGATTATTTACATTTATTGAAAAAGTTTTGATACCAAAATAATAGGGGATTCTCCATTTGAAATACATATTTATAAAATTTTATTTAAATTGATATTTAGGTGCATTTCTTTTACAAGTATAGCTATTATAGATTTTTCTTATAGCATAGGTCATCAGTTTAAATGTAATTATCTATTAAATTAAAAATTTACTTTTTTTTATTTTGAAAAAGCATTTACTTATTATTTTTACTATTTTTTGAAAATGGGATTCATTATCAATCTATCTATGGTATCTGAATAATCTATGGAAGATTATTTGATTTGAGTCTATATGTTTGGGTGTATAATAAAGTTTTAGACAAATCAATGAATTCAATAAATTCAGTGGTCAAAGTAGTATTTTAGAAGTAATGAGAAACTATAGTAGGTCCTAGTTTTAACATTGTTTGTTGTGTAATATGCTATTTTTTGAAACATATAATTTAGCGAGTAATGTAATCTAAAAAAATAAACTAGTTTGTAGGGAGCATCAATGTTATTTTTGACGTTACGTCCAGAAACAGTATCTCAATCAATACAAAGTATACCAGTGGAGATGAGCATCTGGTGGATCAGCTGGTGCCGGGATAGATTTTCAAATCTGAATGCTCTCAGAAAATCACAGGTGTGTAGTTTTATTATATAATAAGTAACTACCATTAGTGATCTTCTGCAAGCAACTGGTATGTGCCAGGTGCCCTTGGACGGTATGCTGCTTTTGCAAAGATTGTGGATTCAGCATCAAAGATTTCAAAAAAGAAGATTTAAAAAAATCTGTGAGTATGGTAGGACTCCCATTTTCTATGTCAAAAGAAGAGATAATAAAGTAAGTTTATTAAAGTAACCTCAATAATAATACTGGCGCTCCCTACGAACTAGTTTTTTTAATTACATTACTCGCTAAATTATATTTTCCAAAAATAGTATATTACGCTACAAACACAATATTACACAATAAGAAAAGTAAGTACAAAAATTATTTAGCTAAAAATATTTTTAAATGCCCATGTAATAATAAAATAAAATTGTAAATATAATGTGAAATAAACATTTATATATTTCAGTCTGGGACATAAATAAAATCTGCCACTAAGTAAAAAAAAAAGTGTGGGCCAACCTTACGTATACTCCCACCTTGTTTGTTACCACAGCAATTACACTATTTGGTTTGATTTTAAAAGAAAAAAAATGGGGGAGGAGGTATGATGTTTTTATATAATAAAAGTTTATAGTGTTTTGTTCAAGATGCAAAGAGGGTTTGTTGTTTATATTCATGTGAGACTAAGTGTTTTTGAAAGTAAAATAACAAATAAAATAAAATAAAATAAAATAAAGCGTTTATGTTGTTTTAAGATAAGATAATAAAAGTTTTTTTTTTCCTTATATTTTCTTATGTTAATTATATTTATTGTCATCACAGCAGTTACACAATACAGTTGGTATGATTTAAAATACAGTTATTACAGTTTTCCTAATATTGCTAATAATTTGTGCTTTTTACCAATAATTTTGATATTTTAAAATATTTTTTTTAAATCAAACATTTCATGTATAATATTTTTTTGTAATTTAAAAAAACAAGATGGCAGAAGAATCTGGGTATACGCATACTGTTCCATATTAAATATATATATGTACACATTACATAGATATGATGTATATAAATGTACATGTTACATAGATATGATGTACATATTACATATATATGTGTAGTATATATACGTACATATTACATAGATATGATGTATATATACATACATATTATGTCTAGGACATGATCTATATAGACATAGACATCCGTTTTACATAGATATTATGTCGTATCTGGATGTCCAACAAACGCTATATGGATGTATTTGGAGAGACATCTGATGGTAATATCTACGTAGATACTATGTAATATGGAATTCCTTGGATGAATTATGGACATGGTATATGGATGTACTTTACATTATATGGATGTCATATTTACCAATTTGTGCTGTGTGGGTGTGTGATGGCCACAACGTACAAGTTTTTTTAGTTTTCAAAATGTTTCTAAAATCTACGTTAATTTTATATGAAGTGTTAAAATTTTATTCCCAGTTCGCCAGTTTTTAAAACATAAAATATTAAATTAAGCTTATATTTTAGAAATATTTTTAGAACTCAGAAAAAAATGACATCCTTTATGAAAAGAACACTGAAAGAATTTAAAAATATTAATTTCCTAAGGAGATATTTTAAATATAAAAATGCATCAAATGCCCCTATACTTAACATTACGGAAGGAATTCGGAAGCTGAGTGACTAGCAGCGTTAACCCTCTCGCTGCGCAGCTCGAGATAAGCTCGGGCATGCATTTTCCCGTCAAATTAATGCTATTTGGTTGGTCCCACCAGTTATTTTATAGCGAAAACTTTATGTGATTTAATCCGGAGATTTTTTCTCGGATTACGATAGTAAAAAAATTCTGCTTTAAAAAAGCGGTGATAAACGATTAAAAATTCTGTAAAAGATGCTCACTGCGAAGAATTACTTACGCAGCGAGAGGGTTTAAGCAGTTATCTATCTATCTATATTATAAATGACAAATATATCTGTGCGTAACGCATACGTCATTCTGCGAATGGCAGCACGTTGAATTTTGAAATGAAATTTCGGTTTTGAAATTTTTGCAACTGCAAATTTTTATATTTTTAAACATAGCACATTTTCAATTTTTACACTGTCGTATAGGGAAAAAAATGTACTTTTAAGTGCAATTTGTTTGAAAGCTGTATCTTAATTTATTTTTGAGACATTAATATTTTTGTATTTTTCAATATCATTTTTCTAATCGTGGCAACAAAAGTACTCCATTTCTATTGAAAGTAAACGGAAAATAGTAGAAAATAGGAGATTACTGTATCATTTTGTTGCCATTTTCTCATAAAATCTGAAAAAAAGTTGAAATTAAAATACGTGCTATGTCAACAATATCGTCTGATATTCAGCGGTAATGACGTCATGCATGTTTTTCTATAGATGAAGTTTAAGATTGGATTGCTTTAGCGGATGCAAATGACGTCATTTTATAAAAAAGCGTGTATTTTAATTCTTAAAACTGAAATATGTTTTGTAGAACTGCGTCATTTTCACAGCCCAGCTGCTTTGATATTCTTCACATGTGAAAATGCTTCACTTTTGAAAATAATGTAATCGAAATCACACACTAATAAAACGCAATGTTTTACAAAAAATTAGAGTGTTTTTATAAAAGAGAGGTGACATGCAAATAATAGCAATTTATATCACAAAACTTGATGATTCTCGCCTGAATAGATTTGCTTATACGAGTTAGACAAGCAAACAAAGATCTTGGCAATAATTCGAGGTTATAATACCAGGTTCCTGAAGTTTCGTCCAAAATTCTCTGGACTAATAAAATTTTAATGCTATTATAGGACATTCTACTATAATTTTATCAAAATAACGTAATTTACTTATTTAATTTTTCATAATTTTATATAATCTATATATTTAAAACACAAGGGTGTTTTTTAGTCATATGCCCTGATCTTTCCGCGGAACCAATTTTACTAATAACATTTTAAACTGAAATATCTTCATTTGTAGGATGTGATCGCACGAGCTGTTTTTTTTAAATATCCCCAGTTTTATATTTTAATTTTAAAAGCATTTTATGAAATTTCTTCAAAATGGTGAAAATTAAATAGCATTCATTGCAGACAAGAGAGAAATAATGAGGTTTATTTATCATTCATTCATGACATTTTCTGATAAAAATTCGAAATTGTTGATAAAAATTGTTGTATAGGATTTAGTGACGCAAAATCTCATTAGGGAAATAATATTTTGAACGGAAAATGACATACTGCTTTTGAAAACACGCGTTTTTCCTCATAAATTTTCCATATTGTTTTTCCTTCTGCATATGTACTAAGTTTCAGACACTAGGTGAAATGCTTATTTAAGTGAAAATGAAGTCTTATTTAACAGAAAACGATAATTTTCTTAGATAAAACTAAACATTTTAACACAAATGCGTCTAAAAAACATAAATTACGGAAATTTTTACCCTCCGGTACTGAGAGAATCTGAAGTTAAGAGTGCGCCTGTTCACATAAAAGATATTGCTGACAATCGTGACTTCAAGTTTTGAATTAAAATGATTTTAAAAAGATCAACCAAAATACAATTAAAAAAATGATGAATACGGATATCAGAAGTGCGTGTGTAAGTTTTGAGAGAGAAGGATTTCAGGTTTAGTTTTCATGTGGAAAACATTCTATGATCGTGTAAGAGCGGAATAAATTTTGTTGCTTTTAATTCCGGAATACGAAGCCTCGACTGATAACCTCATCCTAATAACTGATATTTATTATATTTTACTGATTACGTGTCTATATTATAAAGGACAAACGTATCTGTGAGTAACGTTGACGCCATTATGCGAATGGCAACACATCACGATCAAATTTCGGTCTTGAAATTTTCGCTACTGCAATTTTTTAATCATCTGACCATCGTACATTTTCAATTTTAGTCGCATAGGGAAAAAATCTACTTTCAAATGTAATTTGTTTAAAAACTTTATCTTAATTGACTGATTTATTATGTTTTTTAAAATAATTTTAAGCATGCTTTTTTAAAAGTTTATCTTATCACGTGCCGGCTTCAATATATAATAATAATAAACATTTTGCACATAAAGCAACATTGTTCAGTATTTTTTCTGTCTATTTTTGCATAACAAAATTAATACTTCTTTTATAAACAAATAAAAGAAAAAAAAACACAAATCTAACATATTTCTGAAAGATGATTTAATGAAATTAATGCTTCCTTTATAAACAAATAAAAGAACAGCATTAAAAAAACCACACAAATCTAACATATTTATAATCGTACAATTTAAATTTTTAGATCACCAAATAGGAAAAGAAAATTCAAATGGAATTTGTATGCAAAGTACATCTCAGTTTACTGAATGTCTATGGTTTTAAAAGAAATTTTAGAGCATGATTTTTTTTTTTTTTAATTTATCTATATTGAGCTGAATTCGATTACGAAAGATGAATCCGTTTGCCCTTAAAAAAAACATAAAGTGCTCATCATTGTCTTACGGCTAATATTCATTAAAAAAACTTTCCTATAAATATCTCTCTATTGTAAAAAAAAGTAACTACCGATGTCACCGCCGCCGCCGCCGGTTTTCATTTTTTTGTGACCGGAGGTCTTTCTTCGTTAATATTAACAAAAATAATGCATACAAAAATATGAAAATCGGTGGTTTTATACAGAAATGTTTGATAAACACGCTGATGCAGACAGTTTTCAAATCGAAGAATTATTTTAAGAGTTATTTAATGCTAAAGTTGGACAAAATCGTTCCACTAAAAAAGTTTTATAGCAGCAAAAACTATACATGGCAGTGTAATCATTTTTAGATCATTTTATGCGTTAGAATTTGCCGGAGTGCAGATTGCATTAATTTTTTTTTTGACTCATTTTTTCAGGTTTTATTTCTATTTTAAATTCAAATTTTCAGCATTTCTAGAGATATTTTTTACAGATTTCAGAAAATTGTACTAATTTAAACTGTTGCCAACTGTATAAAAAGCGCAAGCAATAATGTTTGCTTCAAATTAAAAATTTATTTACACGTGACTATTATAAACAGGAAAAAAACTTTCAAATTAGAATGAAATAATTACGTATAAAAAGCAGGAACTTATTAAAAATTACGTCATAAAAAGTATACACGTGAATTTTAAAAGAGGAAGGATATTGTAAAATAATAAATTCCTTAACATGCGTTAGAAGTCTTAGGAGAAATTACGTCATATATACGTCACATTATAGTTATTACATAAAATGAACACAAAATAATATTGCAAAAAAGTTTAAATTTAGAAATTGCGCTAGACATTTATTTGATATTTTGAGAATTAATTTAAAATGTCTCATTTAAAAGAACTTTCTTTTCGCTTTGTTAAAAAATACCAGGAGACAAAGACTCTCTTTACTTAATTCCTTTTATATTAGCTTATTTTGAAATGTTGTTACACGTGTATACGTCATCAAGTTATTTTTATTTCGACGTTTTATTTGTGTTTTTATTAATGTTGTACGAATTTATTTGTTCTTTCGTTATTTAAAATAAAAATTATATCAATTTGTATAATTTGGCGATTTATATAATTTGGCTAAATTGTTCGACAGGATAATCAAGTAGTACCGCAGCGGATTTAGCGTTAAAATTCCCCAATCAAAGAGAAATGAATAGAAATTCGTTTATAGGGAAATCGCCACTGTTTTTTAAATTACTAGGGGGCGCTGCCCCCTACGAGCCACGCTCGTCAACCCCCGTTCAGACACCGCAGACTCTAAAAGCACGCTAATTTAATCGGCTTAAAAAATATTTCGGAAGATTGAATTATAAGTTTAAAAACAGTGGCGGTCTCCCTATAAACGGGTTTCTATTCACTTCTCTTTGATTGGGGAATTTTAAAGCCAAATCAGCGGCTGTTAAATGATACAATGGCTGTTTCCGTCTTTGATTAAATAAAATCAGTTGACATTTCAAAATAAGCTAATATAAAATGAATTAAATAAACAGAGTCTTTGCCTCCCGGTATTTTTTAGCAAAGCGAAAAGAAAGTTTTTTTTTTTAATGACACTTTAAATGTATCGTTTTTATTCTGACGTAATTTTCACTAAACTTTTCTTTCTGATTTTACTATTCACGTGAAAATAATTTTGTTAGAAATGCATATTATTTGCGCTATCCTAATAAAAATAGTTGAAAATGTCATCTTAAAATATTACATAAATGTCTCGTGCAATTTTTAAATTTAAACTGTTTTGCAATATTATTTTTTGTTCATTTTACGTAATGTGTAATGTGACGTAAATGTGACGTAATTTCTCCTATTTAAGACTTCTAACGCACGTTGATGAATTTATTATTTTACAACATTCTTCCACTTTTAAAATTCACGTGTAATATGGTTTTTATGATAATTTTCAATGAGTTCCTGCTTTTTATATTTTCTTGTTTATAATAGTCACGTGTAAAATAAATTTTTAATTTGAAGCAAACATTATTGTTTCCGTTGCTTATACTGTTGGCAACAGGTTAAATTAGTACAATTTTCTAAAATAAGTAAAAAATATCTCTCGAAATGCTGAAAATTGGAATTTAAAATCGAAATAAAACTTCAAAAAATGAGTCAAATTAATAAACTGAGTGCAGGCTGCACACCGGGAAATTCTGACGCATAAAATGATCTAAAAATGATTAAATTCCGATGTACAGTTTTTGCTCCTATATAACTTTTTTAATGGAACGATTTTGTCCAACTTTAGTATTAAATATCTCTTTAAATATTTCTTCGATTTGAAAACTGTCTGCATCAGCGTGTTTATCAAACATTTCTCTAATTCCACCGATTTTCATATTTTTGTATGCAATATTTTGCTTAATATTAACGAAGAAAGACCTCCGGTCACACAAAATTTAAAACCGGCGGCAGCGGCGGTGACAGCGGTAGTTACTTTTTTTTAGAATAGAGAGATAATTCAATATTTCGAAATCTTTTTAAAGCCGATCAAATTAGCGTGCATTTAGAGTCTGCGGTGTCTGGACGGGGGTTGGCGAGCGTAGCTCGTAGGGGGCCGAGCCCCCTAGTATAAATAAAATAATATAAAGGAAACAACACAAATTTAACAGAAATGTAAGCTCTGAAATTATTAGAATATATAAGAATGCCGTAAGTAGCAAAGTCTTCGTCAAATAACTCTTAGCATGCGGCTAATAAGAAAATATCGCTTTTGAGAAATTTCAAAACTTTATTTGATTGTATAATCTATATTTTTCATATGCAAAATGCTTTTTTAATGTAAGTGGGCAATATAAAAAAAAATATTACATATAAAAAAATTATTAGTTTTCAAAAAAAAAGTTTTCTGCTATATTCTGTAAACCGGGAACGATCTCCTAGTACTAATAAAAGAACAGATCGCTCTGCGTGTGTGTGTGTCTGCGATGGCTAGCGAAATCTACGTAGAAGTCTGAAAATTTAGGTGAGGTCAGTCCAAGACGGGTCCTGATGCACCTGAGGTTCAGATTTTTAATTTTTTAAGGGCCGAGGCCCCTGGGCCCCTTTAAGTTCTTATGCACTAAATTGTTAATAACTTACCCCCCTTTTATACAATCTTCTTCGTTTTGGGGACCTTTCTTCATTTAGCTATTCTCGCTTTTCTACTTTCCAGTTATGAACCTGGACCCTTGGGTCCCGTTGAAGGGCCCTTAAAGTTTTTGTGCAAATTAATTGTTAATAAATTGCTTTCTTTTAATCCGAGATTCGCCCCACCAGTGGCCGATAGGTTCTGCTCTCGAAGCTGGTAGACGGGAGGAGCTGGGTTCGATCCCATTCACGCCCGTCGGCCTAATCGTTCGGAGTTTTCGTGGTTTTCTTCGAACCTTGGACTTCCAAGCGTTAATACGGGTTAGGTTCCCTTAGAAAGACCCCCCACGAAGGACACTTCCCCCCCTGGGCCTATATCCCTCGAGCAGATAATTGGCCGTCAAAAAATCAACCAAATCAACCATTGATCCGACATTCATATTTGTGATCATTTTTCCATTTAGTTATTCTCACGTTTCTACATTCCACAAAAGACACTGGGGACCACTAGGAACCATAGGGCAGGGCCCAGGGACCCTTGAACTTTTTGTGCGCCAAGTATTTTTCACTCCCTAATTTTATCACCTTCTCAGTGCATAATTTTAAAGTTGAGTCATGGACTCTTCGTTCTGGGCCAACACCCTCATATTTTTATTGGGGCTCTAGGGCCTTTTTAAAAACATAATTCATAATTCATACCCTTTGCTTAATTTTGACTAATTGAAGATCTAAAGCATTAAGCACTAAGACGTTTTAACATATTTTCATGTATGGGCCCTGTTTTTAACTGTCAGCTCCACCTAGCTTCTTTTGGGCCCCCTATTTATAGCTCCTATAGAAAAGGTCCGATTCTCTAGCTTTTTTTTTCTAACAACTTCTTAGGTCATCCAGCTGCTACATTAACGAAAGAAATTTTTTTCAGCCATCAGCTACCACCAATTTTGAATATTAATCGTCTTCTTGGGGCCCTTGGTGCAGCTTTTTAAAAATGATCCGAATTGCTTGCAATTTACTTTAACATAGTTCTAGCGTCCACGAATTATTTTAAAAACTACTAATAAATATCTTTATACCCAACTGCTTGCCAGTTAAGTTCCTGGGCCCTTGGGACCCGGTACAGGGCCCCTTGAAGTTTTTGCACCATAAATTGTTATTAAATTGCTCCCATTTAATCCAATCTCATTTTTGGAACCCTTTTTTGGATTTATTTATTCGCACGTTTCTGCATTCCAGTGAAGACCCAGGGGCCTCTTATGGTCCCGTAGGGCCCGGTCAGGGCCCTTGAACAGTTTGCGCGCCATGCATATTTCACCCCCCTAATTTTATCACCTTCTCCGTGCATATTTTTAAAGTTTTGTTTTGGACTCTTCTTTTAGAACCAACACCCTCATATGCTTATTGGGGCCCTACGGCCTTTTTAAAGGATTTACTCAATTTCTTATATTTTACTTTAAAATATTATTCTACCGAATAATTCATATCCTATGCTTAATTTTGACTAACTGCAGATCTAAAGCGTTATGTACGAAGACATTTTAACATGTTTGCATGTTAGGGCCCTGTTTTTAACTATCAGTTGGCCCCTTTGGGGTCACCTATTATAACTCCCTCAAAAATGGTCCGATTAACTAGCTTTTTTTCCCCTAACAACTTCTTAGGTCTTTCAGCTATTACATAAACGACAAAAAATAAATAGATAAATAAATAAATAAAGCAATTTAACAAATTACAACGACCATTTGGAAAATGATTTTTTCAAAGACTAAAATTTAAGACCTAAAAAAATCGCACGGAGTTGATCCTACATTACGTACGCCATGGATTAAACATTAATAGTGTTATTACACGTAAAAATTCCAAGCGACAGAAATCGCCTGCGACTCGTATTTGGTGAGAAATATTTATATGTATTCATTCCTGTCCTATTTATCTTTTTTGTTATTTTTAATTAGCTTATTCCATTTTTCTTTTGCAAGTGAAAATCTTACAAATTAAAATTAACTCTTTGGCAGAAACTGTTATTCATTTTCTTTCATTTTCATTAGTTATTATGCACCTGAAACTTGCGTATTATCCAAGCATTTGCTGTCCGGGAAAAGGCTTTTCCGTTGTCAGATTTCCAAGAAATCTGATGACACATTTTAAATGAAATTTCATTCTTAAACTTCTAAACATCCCACAATATTACTTTTTACATCGTCGTGTTGAGAAAAAAATGTACTTTTAAATGCAATTTGTTTGAAAGCTGCATCTCAATTTGTTTCTGAGTTATTCATTTTTTTTTGTAGTTTTTATTACTTTTTTGTCATTGTGGCAACACTCTGTTATCCATCTCTGTTGAAACTAAAGGGAAATACATATTACTGTATAGACCAATCACAAAACGAATAAAATGCGGATTAAACCAATAAAAACCTTCAGATATGCTTTTCATTTCCTACCCTGACGAGAACAATAACCATTTTTCCGAATGGTTAAAAAAAAAAAAAAAAAAAAAAAAAAAAAAAAAAAAATCGGGCTTTAGCTACCACCAATTTTGAATATTAATTGCCTTCTTGGAGTCTTTGGTGCAGCTTTTTAAAAAATGATCCGAATTGCATGCAGTTTTCTTTAACATAGTCCTACCGTCCGTCGATTATTTAAAAAGTTACTAAAAGATATCTTTATACCTAACTACATGCCAGTTAAGTCCATGGCACCTTGGGGACCGGTTCCGGGCCCCTTAAAGTTTTTGCACCATAAATTGTTAATAAATCTCCCCCCCCCCTCTTAATCTGATTATTTCTGGATCATTTTTGGAATCCCTTTTCTATTTAGTTATTCTCCCGTTTCTAGTTTCCAGTTAAAATCCTAGGGTACCCTAGAATAACATAGGGCCCAATCCGGAGCCCCTTAAACTTTTATGCACGGCATGAAATTTTCATCTCCTAATTTTCTCGCATTCTCAGTGCAAAATTAAAATTTTGCTTAAGTTTGCTTAAGTTACGATTAAAGTTGAGTTTTGGATTCCTCTCCTCGGACAAACACCCTTATATTTTTACTTGGACCCTAGGGCCCTGCTCTAAGCACTCCCCTCAATTTTTTGCGCATTTCTTTAAATTTCGTTCTAATGGATAATTCATACCTATGCCAGGGGCGGATCCAGATAATCGTTTTGGTGGGGGGGGGGGGCGATCCCGAGTGACATATAATCAACGTAGTCATAATTTCTGTTGCTCAAATCATTCCTTGCAGTTAATTTTTAAACGAATATGAAATAATTAATGCGATTTGAAAATGTTACATACTTTTGATTATCCGAAGTCCGATTAACCGAAACACTCGGTTATCCAACCCTCTTATTATATAATCCCGCCCTCTTAAAATATGGTTTATTGTTTACTTATTAGGTCGTAAAATTAAAAACGTTATAACAGAATTTATTTATTAAATGTCTTATTTTTTTTTCTTTTTACTCTTGTACTATGTAATTATTTATCTTATTTTTTGTTCATTTAGTTATAGTGAACAACATTAATAAACAAGCCTGCGATGATTGTGTTTTTTAACATTTGGTAATTGATTTTGATGTATTTTTTTAGCACTGGATGCGAAAATGACCTTCATTTTTAACCATCACGTCACGATTTTCGCAAATCGTAAATTTCAAAGTTAAAAAGTAAAACTAGAAAACAGGAATTCTACTTTTCAGAATTTAGTGTCGCCCCCGATGACAAAAAATATATGTATATAAATATAGATACAGTAGAGTCCCGATTATCCGAGTTAATCGAACTTATACCTTTGGAATGGATCATTTTCTTCAGATGGCTTCAGATGGCTTCAACTTCCATTATTATGAAACAGTCGTTATAAATGAAGTGTTAGGTGAAGATGAAAGAGCAGTCGTAAAAAGTTAGAACTCTGATTTTCTGGTCAGAATGGGGGAAAAATGGCTATAAATTTATTTTCGAAAAGAAAAATGGAAGCCATCAGTTCATCAGAAGAAAATAACTCGGTGAATGCGGAAACTCCGATAATCGGGGCTCTACTGTAGTTCAGTTTTAAGACTTATAACATGCGATTTTATTTTACATAAAGTGACGCCATCCACATCCGCTGAAGAATTCATTATTTGCGATCCAGTGTTAAACAACATCTACAGTAAAGTACGCTTAAGAAGTCACTATCGCTGAATAATACACACACACACAAAAAAAGAGATTTCGTCATTCAAAAAACTCGACAAAAAATCGGCCATCTAAAGATTCACAAGCCTTCATTTGTTTGTATTATCATTATAGATATTTAAAATGAAATTTAGTTTCTAAAAGGTCCCTGTTTTATCAGAAATCTTTCATTTGTATTTTTTGAAAATAGTACCTATTTTAAGTTTTTTTTTCAGTTTTTATGGGAAAATGGCAACAAAAAGATATAATTGCTATTTTTCTTTCACTTTCTACAGAAATGGAGTTCTTCCGTTGCCAATATTAAGCAAATGGCTCTAAAAACTACAAAAAAAAAAAAAAAAAAAAAAAAAAAAAAAAAAAAAAAAATTAATATTTCAAAAATAAATGGAGATGCAGTTTTCAAACAAATTGCATTATGAAGTACATTTTTTTTTCGAATATGACGGTATAAACATTGAAAATGTGCGATGCATAGAAGTTTAAAAAATTGCTATAGAGTATTTAATCGTACTGCTTTGTTTCACGGCTGGCTTCTGTAAGGTAACGTTATTTTTTGGAGATGTCACAAAATAAGCTGGGAGAAAGAAATAGCATACCATACCGGGGGCTAAAAATAGCGAAAATCTCTCAAAGCAATTTGTAAGTACAGCAACAAAAGAAGGTAAATGTTTTAAATACATCTGCCACAAATTTCCCAGCTTTATCAACCGCCAAAATAAAAGAGGATACAGAGATGAACCCCATAGAGAAGATTAAAAGAAAACCGCGAAGGAGAGCATGAGCGGTTCAAAGAAACTTCCACGCATGGAATAAAATTATGAGGATTTTAAATACACAATATTTTACATGTTTAATTGTAAAAATCCATAGTATAAGCAAAAAAATGAATAAGTTATTATGAAAAAAAGTTACGTCTATTTTACAGCAGCAGATTTTCGCAATATTTCGACTATTTAAAAATTTGCGATTTGTGAAAAATCCTGACGTGATGGTATGGTAAAAAATGAAGGTCATTTTTGGATTCAGCACTAAAAAATACATAAGAGCCCATTACCGTAGCTGAAAAACATAACAATCACATCTATTTATTAATATCAGATTTCTGGAAGAGAGTAATCTCTGAAAAAGGATCGCCTTCAGAAATTTGAAGGGCCTTAACATCCTTGAAAATCAAAATGTGTCATCTAAGTGGTATTTATACCTCTTCATAGGCGTGAATCGACCCCCCCCCCCCCCTTGGTTAAAAAAATATAAATCCATCGATTATCGTGAATTGCGGCAAATGGTTGCCGAAAAAAATCGATTTCATCAATCGTTCTCAGGTCAAAGGATCTCGCAAAAAAAAACGCGAATTTTGTCAAAGGATCGCGCAAAAACGCGAATTTCTTCAAAGGATCGCAGAGAAAACGGGGATTTCGTCAAAGGATCGCTAAAAAAAAAACGCGAATTTTGTCAAAGAATCGCAGAAAAAAACGCTAATTTCGCCAAACAATTGCGGAAAAACACTAATTTTTGCGAAAGAATCGTACAAAAAACGCTAATTTCGCGAATTTCGTCGACAGATCTCAGAAAAATGCGAATTTTGTCAAAGAATCGCGAAAAAAATACACGAATTTCGTCAAAGGGACGCGGAAAAGACGCACAATTAACACCAAGAGGAGCGCATCCACGGGGGGGGGGTCGATCGGGGAGGTCGCCCCCCCATGATATAAATCCAACGCTTTTCGGGTATCAATGGTAAACCTCTCTGACGTTTCGGCAATTCGTGAACAAAATAGGATTATGTCCTGTCAAAAGGCATATGGCGACATAATTTTTGACACTATGGGTTGAGGTGGGGGACGATGCCACTTCGTGTACCTTTTGTTGAATCTCTACAACCTAAATTGACAACGTTATGCGGATCCCTTTAAAGTGTTGAAACTTTTTCGTTCATTCAAAGAAGCTACAATTCTAATTTCTGTATAACAATATTTTTGGGGAGTGCTTTATTGTTTGAGAAAAGAATGGGATTCATACAATTTCCAAAGAAAGAAAGAAACAAGAAAAAAAAGGTCCTTTGAAAAATTCAAGCATCTTAATATTTTCTGAAGACAGCCACTAATGTGTAAAAAATGTACTGTTATTGCCACCCACATTGGTAAATTTTAAGGGTATTTGATGAATGAGCAAAAGAGGATTATATCATAATCCCAGTCAATTAAAATGCGTATGGTGTGTTAATTTCTTATAAACCAACTTGGTAAATTTGTTCTTCTCTTCTTTGCCCCGATCGAACCTCCCCCCCCCCCCCTTCGTAGATGCGCACCTAGGGGAATCTCTTCCCTGTGCGAATTGTGCGTTTTTTCCGGGGCCCTTTGATGAAATTCGCGTTTTTTCAGCGATTCTTTGAAGAAATTTGCGTATTTTTTTCGCGATTCTTTGAAGAAATTCGCCTTTTTTCAGAGATCTGTTGATGAAATTAGCGTTTTTTGCTCGATTCTTTCGCAAAATTAGCGTTTTTCCGCAATTCTTTGTCGAAATTGGCGTTTTTTTCTGCGATCCTTTGACGAAATTCGCGTTTTTTCCTGCGATCTTTTGACGAAATTTGCGTTTATTTCGTGATTTTTTGATGAAATGCGCGATTTTTTGACGAAAATCGCATTTTTTCCGCGCTTCTTTGAAAAAATTCGCGTTTTTTCGCGATCCTTTGACGAAATTTGCGTTTTATCTCGATCATTTGACGAAAATGGCGTTTTTTGCGCGATCTTTTGACCAAATTCGCGTTTTTTGGGACCCTTTCACCTGCGAACAATTCACGAAATTGTTTTTTTTTCGGAGACCATTTGTCGAAATTCGCGATAATCGTTGGATTTTGCCCCCCCCCCCCCCGTGGATCCGCGCCTGACCTATGCTTAATTTTGACTAACTGAAGAGCTGAAGTACTAAAGAACTAAGACCATTTAACATATTTTCCTATTAGGACGCTAATCTTAACCATCAGTTGCCCCCTCCCTTTGTGGCCTTTGTTATAACTCCCTTAAAAATGGTCCAATTTACTAGCTTTTTTTTCTAACAATTTCTTACAAGGAAGGTCTCCATACTGGGCATACTCAGAATATGTTGAAAAAAAAATGCTAGTGAAAGTACTCATGTATGTAATAAAGGATCAGTTAAAATTAGCGGTGGAATTACAGTAGAAAATCTGTAAAAAAATAAAATACTTTCGAATAATTGGCGTGAAAAGACGAAAGCAGCACGCAATTTGGCGAGCAGCACTTTTCCTCAACAAAAGCAAACGATTTTAATGAATCTGAAAATTGTTTGTTAATTGATTTTGAGAATTTGCGGTATTTAATGAATTTAAACGTAAACCATGAAAGAATTTATTATTATTATTATTTACATTTTGTATTATACTTGTTGCCGATTTGAACGAAATTTTGCCATTGTTTTATTCTCCAATCCACAATTTTTTTAGTTTAAACGGCTTTATCGGTTATAAAAATAACTTTTAACGCCAGATGAATAATGCTGCCGTAATACATTTCCATACCGAAGAAATTGTTTCCATAGCAACAAAGTTGAATCGACAGTGCTCGATGGGGCATATTTTTGAGTTTGGAACAATTTTAATCAATTTAAATTTTGTTTTAAATCGTAAAATATGATAGTTAAAATTCGTTATAAGTACATATAAATATATATGACAAAACTATAGTTAAAACAAACTAAAAATGACAAAGCTAAAGTTATTTAAATTAAACTTATTTAAACAAATTTAACATAAAAAGTTTTTTCCTTAAACAGTGTTCGACAAGCGTATTTTTTTAACTTAATTTCTTCGCCAAACGGTGGTAAGTCGCCAAATAAGCGAAATTTTCATTGTTTTTTTACGGACGTTCTACCGAGGTTCCGCCAAATTTTTTTTATAAACATATATACCCATGGGAGAAGAACATTCTGTATTTTTTTCAGATTTTTCTGAGTATGCCCGTATGGAGACCTTCCTTGTTAGATCCTCCAGCTACTACATGAACATCAAAAATATTTCTCAGACTTCAGCTACCACCAACTTTGAATATTAATCTTCTTCTTGGGGCCTTTGTTGCAGCTTCTTGGAAAATGATCCGATTTTATTACAATTTTCTCGTAGTTTTAGCATTTTTTATAACTTTGGCAAATCAATAATTGAGTAAAAAATGAGACTACAAAATTCTATCGTTACCCATTAACTACTTACTAATTTTTATGCGTCATTTTTCATTTCATTAAAAGAAAATAATTAAAATCGAGCGTATTTAAATCAACAACATTTGATAATACATACGTCACTAACTTGTTTTTCTCTTTGGAAAAGGACAGATATATATTCTATATGAAAAAGAATTTTCTTACAATTTCGAAAACTACAGCTATTCGCTGGCCAACATTTTGCCATTTTAACAAATAATATTAGTTCTAAAAAGAACTGTTTTTATTTAAATAATTAACTATAATAAATAAATCAAAAAACACGAATAATAATTAATAGAATATTCTATTACTGTCAGAATGTGAATGCTACAAACAAATGAAAACACGACGCATGCGCATTTATTTTAAACATGTACAATTAATAGATTATGCGTAAAGAAGAAAACAGTTTAGCCTCTTTCTGTAGTTCAACCCCGTCCGCTACGTGGCGTGCGACCTTGATTTATGTGATCCCGCCTTTAATCCTGCGGTTACCTATCCCATTTAAGATAGGACGCTTACTTTATATCGCTTTGACCTCCAAGTTACCTTCAATATCATATATACCGTTTGACAACATTTACAAGAAAATATACTACAAAATGTATATTGTTTAAAAATGGCGCAGAATATAAAAATAGTTGCCTATGGCAGCCTTGTTAAAAGAAACAACCTTTTAACTCTACAGTGATTTACGGTTATGAAATAATGGTAACTCGGAGATGCAAATTATTTTGAAAATTATTGAATTATTTTAACTTATTGAAATAAAGATTTTTTTAAACAAAAATTATGTTTTGTTAAAATTATTTTAATAAGTTTAAAAACAAAAGTACTATGAATCATTAGTGTTAAGTATGCCAAGGAAAAATATGAAATTTTTATTACAATACTATTAGAATTCATAACTGGGACATTTTTTTATGGGCACGCTGTATAAGAAAATATGCTCTAGAGAATGTAAAGCAATTCTTTTAACTTTACTGGGATATTCACTGTCTGTTACATCTGACAAAGAGAATACTGACTAATTGCCTTCGAAACTATAATAGTATAGTCGGACCTCGTTATCTCTCTTCTCTTAGCCTGTATCAATACAGGTCTGATATACATATACACGTATACTGCTATCAGCAGAGAAACTGTAAACGTGCTGTGGCAGACACCTGTAATAAAACTGTGTGTTGAATCCATAGAAAAGTCAGATATTGTTGACGACAGTTCTTTATTTAAACTCTATTTCATTTAATGTATACTTTATAAAAATACAGCTTTAAGTTGAAAAATATTCAGAGCCAACTTTGTTTAAAATAGCTAAGTGAATCATTAAAAATAACTTTGGTTAAAACAGGATTAAACTTCAATACACCTGGAGCTTTTCAAAACAGTTTAAATTTAAATCATGACTAAAACCGTTCTCTAAAAACATCGTAAAACTCAAACTAAATATCTTACTGTAACATGAACTCAAACATATTAAAATCATAATGATAACTTTAAAGAAACAAACAGAAAAGAGAGAGCGCCGCGATTGATTAGCGAAACGCAATTTATACCTTTGAACTGGACGATTCCACTTTCAAAAAGGGTAGGCCTGAGAATAGTCGATTACGGAACGGCTAGCGCCATCTATGAAACACTTAAATTTAATGTCGGTTCTTTTAAATTAATTTACGTTATAGGAAACAATTAACATTATATTCCAGGTAATGAAGGTATTGCTTTTAAGATAAAAAAGTTCTATAAGCATTAAAATGTAGAAAGGAAAGCTATTAAATCAATATAAGTTTACGTAAAGTATTAAACCCAAATTAGCCATAAGTGACAAGTAAAATCGGTTGACTAGATAACAATCTCGACACCCGGTTTTCATGTCACTCCGCTTATCACGTCAGTTTTTCAAAGTCCCGATTTTCTGTATATGATTTTAATGTAAATGAACTCCGGATTTTACGTCGTTGAATAATTTTCAACTCCGGATATCCCGACGGTTTAGGAAAATTGTTCATTTTTCATAATCCATCTTATAAGCACAAATATTAAGCGGTAAGAAATGTCTTAGGCAAACTTTTCACAAAAGTATCTAAAATACCCATTGAGATAAATGAGAAATTTTACTCCAATCCTTTATCTGAATAAAGAAACCTAACACTATGAATGACCCACTTAACCTCCAGATAGACGTATCAGCCTACTTGCGATCTTTTTGTTCGGGTCAGGCGGCGCTTTCTTTGTGGTAACGCGGCGTTTTACATCCGACTAAAACCAAAGCAGTGCATTGCATTGAAGCGATCAGAAATTATCTAAATTCTATTTCTGAAGCACCGAATATTGATTGCAATTCATTGTATAATACTGAAAAAAGAATTGTAGGAAACACGTCTAGGAAAAAGCAAACCTTAATTGATCAATATTTCATGTAACAATAAGAAAAAAGTCATCATAAATCTGACTTTTATTCTTTTCAATTCTGTTTTTGTGCTTATTTTGTGTAATAATAATGTTGTATTGCTTTAAAATGCAAGAACAGTTATGAATTTAAAATTGTCTTGAATTAATTAAAAAGGCAGCTTTTTATAAGCATATTTTTCTCAAACTCCGATTACCGCGATACTCCGCTTATGAACGACACTTTTTTCTGGCCATTAGAGTGTCGGGATAACTAGGTTCGACTGCAGTTTTATTAATTAATACAGAGAAAAAATAATATATCCGATTTAATACAGTTGAATATGGTTTGAAATGTGGTTTTATTATACAGTGCGCTACATTAATCTTCTTTATTAAATGTTCATCATAGTACAGTAACTAAAAAAGAACATAATTAAATGTGAAAAGTTTTTATTAAAGTTTAATGGAGCTATTTCTTCTCCATTCAGAGAAAACATTCATCAAATGCATTTAGTATACCACATAAAATGCATTTCTTTAAAAGTAGGCTTTGATTACTTTTATATCGTTCACAGAAATTCTCAATTTTATTTTTAAGAGTGTAGCAAAATAAGTATGCAACTATGTTTTCTCTAAATAATTTAAACTATTCAAAAAATCTGCAACATGAGAAAAAAATAATTCTTTATTCTACAAATTCTTCTTTCTAAAGTGAACTAATGAATTTTAAAAATTAATAAACGGTAGCAACTTTTGAAATTAATCTTTCAAGAAGGTAATGTTTGAAATTAGAATTTTTTTTTTAATTACGCTTTCCCGTTGTAGCTCTAAATATCAACGATATATGGCATTTCACTGTTTCATACTATTCTAAATGATAAAAATAACTGTACAAATTGAAAACATTTTTTATCACGTCAACAGCTAAAGAGAATGTATGTGAAAGTTTATTTTAAAGTTAATTTTAAAGATAATATTAATTTTAAAGATTTTTTAAACGAATATATATATTTATATTTGGAATTAATGAACAGTACTTTTTAAAATTGTGTGAATTTTAACCCTCTAAGTCACATGGTAGAATACGTTCTAGAAATTCCAAAGTTTTGAGAATCTGAATTCACACGAAATAAGGGATGACTTTTGGCTATTTCCATGCGAACTTGTCATGTCTGTCACATACTACGATTTTTGGCTATCAGTATTTCAGAACGAAAAAAAAATGTGACTTATTTTATCGGAGACTAGCAGGCTATGCCCGCTGCGCTGGTCAATATTTCCAAATGAACCTTGGATTAAACTAAATGGTGAATTTGAACTTGTATTTTAAACAATATGGATCTTCAGCTTGACCTTGCACATTACTGAAAACGATGCGAACGCCATTGCGATATAATGTTATCTTAAAATTTAGCAATTAAGAACTTTTTTTATTTATTTTATTTAAAATTTAGCAATTAAGGACAAAATTTAGCAATTAAGAAGTAATTGTTTTAGTTGATTATAAACAGTGCACTTATGGTCGGGTAATGAGACCGTTATGACAACAGGAATTAATACCTCTGTAACTAATCAACATATAATGAAATTGTATATACTAACACCATTCCTAAAAGTCATGCAACAGGGCCACTTGTAACAAAATATGTTCTGTAGATTTTTTTAAAAAGGCTAAACTTTCATAATCAGGTTCACTTAATTTTTGAACTTTTACTGTTGCTCTATAACTAAGTACCCTTGAACAATATGTATACACTAAAACCTTTCCAAAATTATTACCTAACTAATTGTGGTATATCCTACGAAAGTATTATAAACAATCGGAATGAAATACAAATTTCCTTTGTAAATATATAGTAGATGATGATGATGCGATTTTGTGTAATAGAATTCATAGTAAAGTTTTCGCTTCAAACAAAAACGATGCTTTCAACATTAAAGCTAATACACCAATATGTGAAGTATCCGATTACGGAAGGTTAACTTGAATTCTCATGAGCAACTACTCAAAGAAAAGTGAATATGTGGCTTTTGTGATACTTTTATGTCAGCCGGGCGCAGGTAATAAATCAATAAAGATTGTTTTCATAGCATATTCTTATTTTATTATTTTCATTTAAAACACAAACCTTTCACTCATTTAATTTAAAATGCATGCCTTATACTAATTTCATTTTAAAAACTGAAAAGATAAACAATAACAGGAAATAATGCCATAATTAAAAGCAAAAAAATATTTTTAATTTACATACGCAAAATGTAACTACTGCTACTGGGAATTTTAAAAATGCTATCAGCGAGATGTGCGCACGGTTGTTATAAATGTACCCATTTTTTCTTCTTATCGAGGAGCAATTTATAAATCGCACAATATTATTCCAATTCCAATTTCTTTCATTGAGGAACCTATGACCGGAAAAAATGGAAAAAGACTCTTGTAGATTCTTCTGATGACGGCATCTGACGCCATAAACCGAGTTTATATATATGAAAATAATTTTTAAGTCATTACAAACATTGCTTTCATACTTAAATATTTTCATTGGTACTACTTGTTATCCCGTCGACCAATTTCGCCAAATTATATAAATCGCCAAACCATTCGCCAAATTATATAAATTGACATAATCTTTATTTTAAATAACGAAATAACAAATAAATTAGTATAACATTAATAAAAATACAAATAAAACGTCGGAAATTAAAATCACTTGATGACGTAAACACGTTAGTTTGTTTAAATTCAAGTGAATTTGATATTTACGATCAACCATTATTGGCATTTAATCTTATAGTTTGACGACAGATTTTTGGTCGACGGAATATCTAAGTAGTACCTTTTCCATTTTTGTTTTATAACGCTAAATTCTCAGTAATTTTTTCCCTTTTATTTTACATAAAATCACTATTTTTTTTAAAAATTAAGATGCTTGCATTTTTATTTCAAACTCATAGAGCCGTTTTTATTTTTTAGCCAAAAGGGTTGATTTGAATTTTTTACGTTGCTAGAGTAACGGATGTAATGATAGATATTTTGAGGTTTAGATGCCAAAGACACCGCCAAATTAGAAAAATATGAAATGTGTCATGAACTGTTGGACTTATAAAAATTTATTTGGTAGCATTCGATTCAGCATACAAAACTACATTAAAATATGCTATCATTTGACGCATAATTTTGATATTCGATTTTTTTCCCCTCCCCGTGCAAAAACCATTAGGGGTGACACTTTAGAAAATCCTTTCTTAGCAGAAGTTTATGTCATAAGAAGTATTTTTAGCACGATTTTCAAGATTTTAGGTTCAGTAGTTTGTGCTGTGCGTTAATTAGCCCCCTAATCCAGACTTTATTTTATATACTATATTATATATGCGATTTTGCGGTGAATCGATGATCGAAAATTAGTCCAATATCATTTGAAATATTACATAACAGAGGAGAAAGTACGAAGAAAGACGAAGAAGAAATGACGAATTACAAAAGACTTGTAATTTTTTTTTTCAAAATGTTGAATTTTTCCATAGTAATAACGTATTAAAGCATAAATTTCCTTAAAAATTATCTTTACTTCCTAGATTTCGAATCTGTGAATTTTCCTATAAATGAAATTGGCGATATGACTTGAGAAAATAGATAATATTTGCTTAAATAAAATGGGTAATATTCGTTGATCTGAGTTCGAGTTTATAAAAATCACATGCTTTCGGAATTACGGCGAAAAGCATTTTAAAAAGTATGAAATTATTTTACAATATGTATGTGTGGCAGAAATTCACACTCAAATTTAAGTATTCGATTCCATTTTTAAAATATTAACTGATATCTATATAAGTTACAATTTAATATGAAAATGTACTCAAAAAATGATCTCTTTCACCTAAAAAAACACCATTTGTGAGAACATCCTCAAGCTAATGTCACGCTTATGCATTTTTGGCTTAAAATCACATTGTTTGGCGACAAAAGAAAAATAAAAAATTGTAAAGAAACAAATAGTAATTACACATGTGACTCACAATTACATCTGCTTGTTTCTTCTATAAGTCACGTGATGGGACAATTAGATATATAAAAAAAAGAAAAGAACAGAACAGAAAGAAAATGTCGTTAAAATTTCATCTAATCAAATTTTCAGATTCGTTTCCATATCTAACGCAAGCGATAAAGAGCCAAATATTGCGTATCAAGTGTAATATTTCTTATTAAATTAATTTTTAAGCATTACAAATATTTCTTTCAGGTTTTGATTAAATGTTTCCGTTTTTTAATATTATCACTCATTAAAACGGATTTTCTTCTTCTTTTTTTCTTTTTTTTTTATTTAAATAAAATTAGTAACAGTTTTTCTTTTATTATTCGAGGTTTAATATCCGTTTCAATTTTTTTTTATCAACGATGAATTTCGCCAAGGAATAAAATGGTAACCTTATCGCCCAATATAACAGAATTTTCCGTCATAATTCTAAAATTAATATAGATAGAATAATGTGTTATAGATTAAAACCTTCCCTGAAACAATACCTATCTAACGGTATAGGTTCCGTAAAAATCCATGCAGTAGAACTCGAAATCTAGGCGTTCGGAACGAAATTTCCGTTTGGATTTTATATATATAATAGATAATAGAATAGATAATAGATTTTATATATATATAATAGAATAGATAATAGATTGTGTGTTATGAACTATCTCAAAGTTTAAAACAGATCGCATTGTTAGATTTCCTAATTTTAACAATATCGCGTTATGCTAGTTCCACATTCCACCACCAGGGAGCGCACTCTATTCTTAACGAAAGCGTATCTGAACGAAACTCCTTCATGCAACCTTTCCGTAGATACATGAATCGGGAGGGTAGCGGTCTTAACCAATAATTTAAGATAATTGCTGAAATTACTGCGAAAAATATTTTAAAGGGGCTCTACGCGGGCCCCTAATAGAGTTAGAGGAAATCGGAAGACGGCAAAATAATCGCGGGGAAAAGTTTGCTTGGGTGCTTTGGAGCTACTTTTGGCGCGAGATCTAAGCTCTACGACAAATAGGAGCCCAGATATTTAAGGAAATATGAAGTAACAAAGTCCAAAATAATAGAATTTTCCGTAATAATTCTATAACTAATCTAAGTAGAATGATGTGTTATAGCTTAAAACCTTCCCTGCAACGATACCTATCTAACGGTATAAGTTCCGTAAAAATCCATGCGGTAGAACTCGAAATCTCGGCGTTCGGAACGAAATTTCCATTGGGATTTTATATATATATAGATATATCATCAATTGAATAAGGCGCAGCAAACTTTTCGAAAATAACGGTGGCCAATAAGCATAGCGATTTTCAGTTGTGTGGCATGTCCGCATGGAAATAGCCTTTTATTAAATAAAGCAAATATGGAATAGATGTTATATATTCCCGCGGCCGTCATCTTGGATTTTTTCTTGGCGTGAAAACCCTTTTCCGCCAAGTAGTAAATGTCACCAAGCACCGATTTATGCGCATGTTAGGCTTAACAAAAATAAAATGTAAATAATAAAATATAAACCTGAAAAACGCAGGAAACTCCTTAAAGTGGCAATTAGTAAATGTAAGTATGAACGCTAAGCATTCATAAACCGAAAAAAACCATCATTGGATTCAGCAAACTACTTTTTCAGCAATCTGAAAAATGCACGAAACTCGTTAAAGCGGCAGTTAGTAAATGAACTTATGAACGCAACGCATTCATTAACCGAAAACTAAAACATCACTGGATTCAGCAAACTACTTCTGCAGCAATCTGAAAAATTCACGAAGCTCGTGAAAGTGGCAGTTAGTAAATGCACGTATATTACTGGATTCAGAAAACTACTTCTGCAGCAATCTGAAAAATGCACGAAGTTCGTTAAAGTGGCAGTTAGTAAATGCACATATATTGCTGTGCCAGCAATCTCAAAAATGCACGAAATGCATGGGAAATATACAATAAACGGCTAATATAAAACACTACAGCAAAATACGCATAAAATTATTAACATACCTTAACAGACATCTCCTTTCTTACAGCTCAAAAACAAAATTCCTGCAATCATCACCTTCATTTCACAAAATAGGCCTATGACTACACAATATAAACAAACCTCCTTTTTCCTTCAAAATTTCACGATATTTCTTAATTACATGAGCAACAGAGGGTAAACGAACTACAGAAGCCATAGTCAAACATATAAATTCATCAAAATCAAATTCAATCAAAATTACAACATATAAGCAGCGTCAAGTACTCACATCAGCTAAATCCACGGCTGAAGTTATTTCAAAACACAATCTCGCGGAACATGTCACTCGTCGGGATTGCCATATCGATAGAGATCGCCAACAAAAACCGCCAAGAAATCTCAAAACATCCAAGATGTCGGCCGCGGGATTATACGGCATCTAAGCCGCAAATACTGCTATTTTAAATTTCTGGTATGAATTCGGAATATGAGATTTGAAAAATCCACTAAATTTGAAACACTGTTGATAGCATATATGCTACGATGCGCATTGAAGGGTTAATGTAATTGATTGCTTAATTTCAGTGAATTGGTAATTTAAGGCATCGTAGCGGACAAATAAATAAATCTGTCGGTGAAATTTGGAACAAAACAAGTAATGGTAATAAAGACATTTCTGATATCACACTTCATACACTTCTGCAACAATAATTCGAATAGCTATCACCGTTTACTTGTGATTAAATTTCAAAACTACTCGGTCCGTTTTCAGACACCCTGTATTTTATATTACGCATTTTAAAATGTTTATGTTTTGAATTACTTTCTTCCATCTCTAACTGTTTTGTTATGTCGTTGCTCTTCTGAAAAACACACACACACACTTTTAGAGGGTTTTATCTCAGCTTAAGCAATATTTTAAAATTTTTATTTAAACTTCATCATAAATAAATTTCGTACAGTATAGTTTATAATGTGTATGCAGCACTCATGCAATGTGTATGAAGTCAAGTATTTATAATTAATTTCATTTAACGTTTCATTAGCGTTAAAAAAACCTTTATGCTAACTTCTTCATTAACAGCTTTCATGTTTAATAAATAAAAATTATTCGTTTGTAATGTATAGAGATGTGAATTTTCTTAACTCAAAAATATATCTTTTAGCAAACAATAAGTAGCTGTAAATGAAATACTCTCAAAAAAAAAGAGAAGAAGAAATAATAGTCAGTTTAATTATTAAAATGCTTTTGAAAATAATTAGATGCCCGATAAAAAGCTAAGTAATAAGTGTCTAAAACAAATGTTCTGCCCTTTTCTTAATTTTTTCAAGCACTCACAAGTGGGCATATAGTTAATTTTAAAGATTTTTTAAAACGGATATACTTTTATATTTGGAATTAATAAATAAGTACTTATTAAAAAGACTGAAACTATTTTGGAAAGCATTCACAGAGATCAATAAAAGTATCGTGTTTTTTTTATCTCTTTTTATTTAGTTTTATTATTATTATTATTTTCTTAATAACGTGAATATTAAAAGTATGATTGCATTTTCTTTCTTCCGTAGTGCAAAATGATTTCTTTTAAGTATGAAAACTCATTAAACAATTTATCTATATATATATGTTTAATTAACGATTTAAAAAACTGACTTTAAATAGAGTGCAATTGTAAAAGACTTAATTAGATCTATAACTAATTGGCTACGCTACAGAAAATGCAATAGTTCAACAAATCACTTATATTAAACAAACTAATATATATTTTTTATCCTTTAAAGTTTTCTAGAAAAATCTCTCTTGTACTTTCGAGTTGCTTACATCTGACATGATAATACATACTGGCTCACACAAGCCAGTTAAGTACTAATTTTTTATGCAAGGGCTATTGTCGTAATTTTAAAATAAGCAATAATGAATTAGCGTATAGTACATAATGTAATAAAATTTGAGTTTTCTAATAAAAATAAAAATAATAAATTGTGAAATGTTTTAAAAATTAAAAAAAGTTATCAAATGTGGAGCATTTGTTCAAATGTTATGTGTGACCATACATTAAAAAATATACAAACGAATTAGGTTACTTGGTTTTCTTGGAAGTGGGTTAAGCATTGAGATAAAAGTCATATCTTATATATTAAACGAACGAGTGATTTTCCCGATTACGAGTGATATCGTAAACGACTGCACCAATTTTCACGAAACTTACCTCCTATTCTAAATTAAGCACGAGAAAAAAATCTAGCTACGTACCGAATTCAAGAAAAATTTGGTTTGAACGGGTAAAACAAACTCAGCGCTGAAAATTCTGCTATATATCGAAAACGACTCTAACGATTTTCACAAAACTTGACTCCTATACTGATTCCGGTACGGGAAAAATATCAAGTTAGTTTGTCGAATTCGATAAAACTCGTTTTCTGTGGTTAAAAGAAGCTCATTGCTCAAATTGGTAGCATCAATCGAAAACAATACAGATGATTTTTATGAAATATGATTTATTCGATTATGAGAAAACCATCCAACTAAGTCAAGACTTCGGGAAAATAAAAATTTGGTATGTTTAAACATTTTTTTTAAATTTAATCTTCCGTAATCGGAATTCTCGGCAATACTAATGATCCTTTGTCATTTATCATCAACACGATAAAGTATGATCTCGAACGCTGCATTAACCCTTTCATTCCCTTGGTAGAATACGTTCTAGAAATTACGTAGTACAGATAATCCGAATTTACACTAGAAAATTTCAATGATAAATTTCGCTTTATTTAAATACTGAATGGTCTGTTATTAAGTAAATCATATATTGCTATTTTAGTTTTCTGGTATGAATTTGGAATATCCGAATTAAACAATCCACTAACATCTTGATGCCATTTGGACTCATTGGGAATGAAAGGGTTAACGGCTTGTCTTCTATACTAAATTGAGCACTACATAACGGCCTATAGGTAAACAATTACGGTAAAATTCGTTTTAACTGCCTAAAACAAATAAAATTCCTTAATTTTACCAAATGTTGATTTCGTGAACTATATTTTCATAAATATTTTCATAAATTTCTGCAAATATGGTAATATTTCTTGACAAATGACTGCGCTTATAATTTTGTAATGTTAAAACCATTACCATATTATTGCAAACATAGCTATAGTTTGATACCATGGCGAAAAATTAACAGCAATTTTAAAAGCAAGACAATTTTCCTGAGCTTGGTCGTTCTTCTCGGATACATCAATGTGCGTTTTTTAAAATATATGCTTTGAGGGGAAACGGAGATAATCCAGCGTAGCTATTCGTAATGCATAGTTGCCAACCTTCTGATTTTTGAATACCAGTAAATATTTGCAAAAATGTTCGCTTTATTTAATTACAGGAATTGTGCGATTGTATAAAACAAGAATTTCTGAATAAAAATATCGGTATTAAAAAAATCGGGAGGTTGGCAACTATGATACTGTATTGCACGCACATATACCTATGTAGATACAATATCATGATATAAAAGATAAATAAAAAAAATATCCGTACAAAATAACTAATTAAATGCAAGAGTCCTCAGTATTTTGCACTTAGTTATGTGCAAAAATGGCAAAAAATATGTATATACTCGTACATGCTGAAAAGTAAAGCTGGGATTCACTCTTAAGTTTTGAAACAACGACGCCATGTCATATGGGAACTACTACAGGGCTTCTACGAGAAAAAAAAAATTAAGGTTATTTACCTTATCTTGAAGGCTATGCAAAACAGCGAAATCGAAACACTTACATATGTGTAGAAAGTTCACCATATAGTATGAAATGTGTTACATGTAAAAATAACTTATTAGAAGCCTTGAAAGGATTTTTTTTCAATATGTAAAGACCGGCTAAAATACGCCACTAATCGCGTGTAGACGCGTGACATTATATTTCAGATTCTTATTAACGAAGACAACCCAGCAATTTAAGCAAGATACAATTTATTTTAATAGTAAATGGAATTAAGTATGTTTGATCTGTCCACTATCTTCAACAATCATGAGTATGGATGTTTTGTTTGAATGTGTATTGCTATCATGGTGTTCATATTGGGCAAACTTAACTTTCATTTCATATCAAAGTCATACATCGCTTAGATGTGTTATTTTTATTAGTAAATATACATCTTCAGCACGTTGTCAGTAATGATATTTTTAAGCTTGTATAGACTTTAAAAACTAACATTTCAGAGCTTATTATAACACATTCACGCCAGTGAGCATCACCAGTGGGTCATGCTCGACTGGCCCATCAGTTCTAGAAGGCGTGTACTACAGGTAGTTCAAACTCGACTATGCTATAGACGGCGTGCATTTCAGGTGGGTCACACTTGACTATTCAAATATTCAGTAGTAAAAACAATTCATTATTATAAACTTAATACATTCACGACGAGAAACGAGAATTCTCGTTTTCATTCAAAAAATAGTATTGACTAAGGCCGTGGCTCCAACCTTACAGAAATGCATTTATATCATGTTGTCCATATTTCTCTAGATTGTAAGACATTTTATATTAAATTCGTACATATGTAGTCAGTAAAATTATGTCTCTAAGTAATTTGATTACTCCTTACGAACTTTCAGACATTCACAATCAACTCTGCTTGTTACATTCGAGATCAATTCAATACATATGAGTGGGGCGGGTCATAACATACAGTGTCTGAATCACGGAACTATTAATAAAGAGAAACTGACATATCCTTAAAATAGTGAAGCTTCAACTGTAACCGCTATCGCAGGACTTGTTTACCGCCGGTGCAAACTTCCAGCAGTAGATTTATATAGAAATTTTCAACTTATTTAAACGCCTTATTATTACAAAATTTCAGTCACAACTAATCATAGAAACAGATGTTCATTTTTACTGGTAGGAGTTTACTTTAGCGGTAGTTAGGCTCTGCGTTCCGCCATATTGTGCCATCCAGGGAAACCAACTGACAGTTTTACAAGGCATACTGACACCAATAAAAACAAATAGAAATTTTTACGACATTTTTTGAGAAAATTTTCCATGAATAAGACGCTTAATTAAGATGAAATTTTCTATTCAATTTTACTGGTGGATGTTTACCCTGGCGGTAATCAAAAACTGAAGATCCGATTTTAAAAAAGCAGCTGCCATCTCGTGACAACCTCCTCAGTTACTTCACTCGCAACTGGTCGACAGTACACTATATGTCTCCTCCTCTTTTTTCATAACTCCATTGTCTGAATAAGTGACAGTACCGCGTCGTAAGAGGAAACGAAATATGAATTCCAGCGCCATCTCACAGCGAAAACCATGAATATCGGCGCCGGGGTGAACGTGTTAAACATGTTACAAAAATCAAATAGAGTTTTGCATTTGGCCTTTCTTGTTGTCTTTCATATTTTCCGAGATAGGGTTGATAAAGTCTAAGTGCCGCCGGAGCAAATCGCTGTAGTATGGATAGATAATTTCCCCATAACTCTAATTTTATCTATTCACAAATTATTTTGAGTATATCTAGACTTTACTTTTTACTCTGTAAGTATGTATAATTGCATGATGGTCAAAATTTAAAATCGTTTGTTGAAATATGGAGTAAAAGATTTTTTTAAGGGGTATATAAATTGGTTTTATATATTGTTTAACAAGTCAGCTGATAGTAAGAAAAAGTGATTTCTATATTTAGCACTAGTTTTAACCCCTTATTTCTTGCTCCCGTGGTATTCACGGGCTGTGTGTTTTTTATTCAGATTGTTATTCCCACCGGTTTTATAAAATAGTGTAATTGACTTTATTTTGGTATGGACGACTTCGACGAGATATGGATAGGAGTACCAGGAATCCTCCCAGTACTCCGCACCTGTGGTAGAAACGCCCAAACCATACTCAATGACCCGAACATCTGGAAACGCGTAAAGACTTAAAAACCTCCCAATTTAAGCCTTAAATGAGCGATTTTTTATTTTGTTTCAAAAAAGTTATATATGATTCTCTGAAAGGATTACATAGGAAAAACTAGTTGGATGTGCCAATCCCAAAACTTTCTTCTATCTTATACATTTCAATATTTTAAATCCTAGTTACACAAGTTAATATTTCAATATTATTAGTTCAATACTATACCAACTTTGATTTAACATCTTAAATTTCTGCTCCAGCCAATTAAACGGACCAAAAACGAGTTAATCTATATCAGGATATTTGTTAAAATTATTAATTTTTCCTTATTCTGTTGTTATCAGCTGTTTGCGAATAGCCGGCTTAGCAGGAAGCGAGTTCCCGCCACTGCACGAGAAGCCGATGCACAATAGAACTACGAAAAATCAAGAAGAGTATACAAAAATCGCTATCATAGAGCCCCTTTACCGCGCAATATTTCCAAATTCAAGGAGGACCTGTTGGCCAAAGCCAAAAACATGCACAAAAATTTTGGTTCAATTGCATGCATAATTTTATATACTGTTCGATGGTACAATAATGAAAATGGCACAGAAATCGCAATTATAGCGCTCCCTTCTGGCGGAATTTTTTCAAGTTCAGGGAGGACTTGCTTGCCATAGCCAGAAACATACACAACTAGTTGGATGTGCCAATCCCAAAACTTTCTTCTATCTTATACATCTTAATATTTCAAAACCTAGTTACACATGTTAATACTTCAATATTATTAGTTCAATACTATACCAACTTTGATTTTCATCTTAAATTTCTGCTCAAGTCAATTAAACGGACTAAAAACGAGTTAATCTATATCATGATATTTGTTAAAATTATTAATTTTTCCTTATTCTGTCGTTATCAGCTGTTTGCGAATAGCCGGCTTAGCAGGAAGCGAGTTCCCGCCGCTGCATGAGCCGCCGATGCACAATAGAACTACGAAAAATCAAGAGTATACAAAAATCGCTAGCACGGAGCCCCTTTACCGCGCAATATTTCCAAATTCAAGGAGAACCTGTTGGCCAAAGCCAAAAACAAGCACAAACATTTTGGTTCAATTGTATGCATAATTTTATACGCTGTTCGATGGTACAATAATGAAAATGGCACAGAGATCGGAATTATAGCGCCCCCTTCTTTCGGAATTTTTTCAAGTTCAGGGAGGACTTGTTTGCCATAGCCAGAAACATGCACAAAAAATTTGGTTCAATTATATGGATAACTTCATACACTTTTCGATGGTACAATAATGAAAATGGTACAGACATCGCAATTATAGTGCCCCCTTCCGGCAGAATTTTTCCAAATTCAGGGAGGACCTTCGTGACATGACCAAAAATAAACACATAAAATTTGGTTCAATTGTATGCATAACTTCATACACTTTTCGGCGGTACAATATTCAAAATGGCACAAAAATTGTACAAAAATCGCTATTACAGCGCCCTCTACGAGCGATTTTTTTACAAATTAAGGGAGGACCTCCTTGCCATAGCCAAGAACTTAATTTTTTTTTGGTTCAATTCTATGCATAACTTCATACACTTTTCGATGGTGCAATATTCAAAATCGCACAAAAATTGCTATTACAGCGCCCCCTAACGGCCAATTTTTTGCAAATTCATGGAGGACCTGCTTGCCATATCCAAAAACTTAAAATAAAAATTTGGTTTAATTCTATGCATAACTTCATACACTTTTGGACGGTACAATATTCAAAATCGCACAAAAATCGCTATTACAGCGCCCCCTACCGGCGAATTTTTTCCAAATTCAGGGAGGACCTGCTTGCCATAGCCAAAAACTTAAAATAAAAATTTGGTTCAATTCTATGCATAACTTCATACACATTTCGATGGTACAATATTCAAAATCGCACAAAAAACGCATTTACAGCGCCCCCTACCGGCGAATTTTTTCAAATTCAGGGAGGACCTGCTTGTCATATCCAAAAACTTAAACTAAAAATTTGGTTCAATTCTATGCATAACTCCATACACTTTTGGATGGTACAATATTCAAAATCGCACAAAAATTGTTATATCAGCGCCCCCTACCGGCGAATTTTTTCCAAATTCCGGGAGGACCTGCTTACCATAACCAAAAACTTATAATAAAATTTTGGTTTAATTCTATACATAACTTCATACACTTTTTGATGGTACAATGGCGACAGACAGACGGACAGACGGACAGACAGACGGACGGACAGACGGACGGACGGACAGACGGACACACAGACAGGCAGACATTTTCTATAAACATGTTTTTTGGAATCTCTGACCCTTAAAACATGCAAATCCGTCGAAAACCGGAAGTCGAAAAAAATTTCGATTACAATACTTTCTTCTATGGAAGATAGAAGAAAGTAAAAAATTAGTTCAATTATATGCATAACTTCGTACACTTTTCGATGGTGCAATAAAGAAAATGACAGACATCGCAATTATAGCGCCCCCTGCCGCCAGAAATTTTCCAAATTCAGGCAGGTCCTTGGTGCCATGACCAAAAAAAAAAAAAACACAAAAAATTTGGTTCAATTCTATGCATAACTTCATACACTTTTCGATGGTACAATATGAAAATTGCACAAAAAAGCGGTATCACAGCGCCCCCTACCGGCGATTTTGTTTACACATTAAGGGAGGACCTCCTTGCCATATCCAAGAACTTAAAAAAATTTCTGGTTCAATTCTATGCACAACTTCATGCACTTTTCGATGGTACAATATTCAAAATCGCACAAAAATCGCTGTCACAGTGCCCCCTACCGGTGAATTTTTGTAAAATTCAGGGAGGACCTGCTTGCCATAGCCAAAAACTTAAAATAAAAATTTGGTTAAATTCTATGCATAACTTCATACACTTTTGGTCGGTACAATATTCAAAATCGCACAAAAATCGCTATTACAGCGCCCCCTACCAGCGAATTTTTTCCAAATTCAGGAACGACCTGCTTGCCATAACCAAAAACTTAAAATAAAAATTTGGTTCAGTTCTATGCATAACTTCATACACTTTTGGATGGTACAATATTCAAAATCGCACAAAAATCGCTGTTACAGCGCCTCCTACCGGCGAATTTTTTTTTCAAATTCAGAGAGGATCTGCTTACTATAGACAAAAACTTAAAATAAAAATTTGGTTCAATTCTATGGATAACTTCATACACTTTTTGAGGGTATAATATTCAAAATCGCACAAAAATCGCTGTTACAGCGACTCCTACCGGCGAATTTTTTTCAAATTCAGAGAGGATCTGCTTACAATAGACTAAAACTTAAAATAAAAATTTGGTTCAATTCTATGCATAACTTCATACATTTTTCGATGGTACAATATTCAAAATCGCACAAAAATTGCTGTTACAGCGCCCCCTACCCGCGATTTTTTTTCAAATTCAGAGAGGACCTACTTGCCATATCCAAAATCTTAAAATAAAAATTTGGTTCAATTCTTTGCATAACTTCATACACTTTTGGATGGTACAATATTCAAAATCGCACAAAAATCGCTATTACAGCGCCCCCTACCAGCGAATTTTTTCCAAATTCAGGGAGGATCTGCTTGCCATAGCCAAAAACGTAAGATAAAAATTTGGTTCAATTCTATGTATAACTTCATACACTTTTTGAGGGTACAATGGCGACAGACAGACGGACACACGGTCAGACAGACATTTTCTATAAACATGTTTTTTGGAATCTCTGACCCCTAAAACGTGTAAATCCGTCGAAAACCGGAAGTCGAAAAAAATTTCGATTACAATACTTTCTTCTATTGAAGATAGAAGAAAGTAATAATGAAAAAAATAACAGATACATTTTTCATATAATGCAACTATCTTTTCTACTGTTGCACATCTGCAAGACAGGTAAAAACTACTGTCGTGTGCCTGTTTTACGCTAAAATATTGCAAATTAATAAATATTTTAATAAGTATGTCTCCAAATACCTTATTTTATATAATTATTTATTTTATAAAACTTAACATTTAACCCTTTAATTCCCATGATAGAATAAGTTCTAGAAAATACGTTGGTCAGAGAATCTGACTTTACACCAGAAAGTTTCAATGGTTAATTTCACTTTATTTAGATACGGAATGTCTTTTATTAATTAAAGCAGATATTGCTATTTTAATTTTCTGGTGTGAATTAGGTATACATGAATTAAAAAAAAAACTATTAAATTCAAAACACTGTTTTTTGCATATATGCAAAGCTGCGCACTAAAGGGTTAAAAAAAGGTCATTTAAAGGCACCATACATTATAAATAAATACAAAAATACAAAGTACAAAAGTAGGGAAAAAGTAAAGCGAATTACTAATAATGATTTAATATGGTATCAAATTACCTGTCATTAAATAAGGTGATTATTTCTTGTTCAAAAAAGTGGTGGCAATAAGCAATTTGAATTTTTGAACCGTAATTCAATGCGACCGTTAAGGGGTTAAAGTACGTTTAACCCTTTCAGAGGCAAAGCATTTCTATGCGTAAAATGCTGAAATCATCGCTTGACACTGGAATTCAAAAACGGATTTATTTGGAAATAAGTAAAAGCTTTTCTTCGCTTACTTAGTAAAAGGAAAAATTTCATTTAAAATTCTGGTGCCAATTAGGAATTACAATTAAGTGGTCCAAAAATGAACCACCACTCTTCAAAGGGTTAGTAATTTTCAGCTTTGCTGAAATATTTAAAACTAGCAGATCTACCCGGCTTTGCTCGTGTCACTAATAATGGTCCACCCGGGTAAAATACATTAAAATGAAATAATACGGCAGTGACAATAACTGAGATTGGTGCATTACCGTTCACGAATCGTTAAAAGACCGATAAGAAATATAAGTAAAATAGTTTTAACTGCGTCTACTATTAACTATACCATAATAATGTATATTCCAAACAAATGTCATAACATATATTAAAGTACAATTATTTGCTTAAAAAGCGTCATTTAAATAATAAAAAACATTAAAAATATTAAAAATTTACATGTTTCGACTCTTTCATTGAGTCTTCTTCAGAATATATATATAAAAAAAAACTACAAACACAATGCCAATTGTGACATTATACTGATGATGGCAATGACCTATCCCATAAATTTTGCCTTTACTAAATTTTTTTTAACTTATGATCATCATACAATTTCGTTTTTCACACTGTCGAATAGAAAAAGCTTCTGTCAAATGAAATTTATTTGAAAATTGTATCTGATTTTTTTCATGTGAATGGATTTTAACGTAATTTTCAATCATGGATATTTTTGATTTGCATGCAGCCAGGGATAAGATTTCGGCATTTTTTCACACCAGTATTTTGTTAGAGTAAATGATATTTGATTTAATCGGGACACTCTCTTGATTTAACAGAACAACATTTTCTTTAAGAATATACCGGTGTGCAAAAACGTGGAAATCTCATCCCTACATGCAGCCCAATTACGAAAGATATACCTGTTTGCTCTTAATGCAATATTATAAAGTAAAGACATTGATGAACTATGAGTAACTCTAGCATCATATTGTTGGTGGCAATAACCTAACCCAACCATAAATTTAACTTTTACTGCAATTTTACCTTTAAATATCTCACATTTGATTATTCCAAAATCTAATAGAATACAAAAAGTACTTTCAGTATTTTTTTTTTTTAAAGCTTATCTCAATTTACGGATTGTTTATCCATTTTAAATTAATTTTCAATCACGGATATATTTTTAAATATACCTGTAACCCAATTCAGAAAGATATATCCGTTTGCTATTAATGCAATATTATGAAGAAAAGACATATCTATGAGTAACGCCTAGCACCATATTGTTGGTGGCAACAACCTAACCGTACCATAAATTACGCTTTTACTGCAATTTGATCTCTAAACATCATGCATCCCATTATTTCAACGTCTAACAAAAAAGTCTGACAGTCATGAAATTTTGTTTAAAAAAGAAAAAAAGCTTACCCTAAAAAATAGTAGCTATAATTTCTATTTAATATAAATCGTACAAAAATCGTATTTTATTTAACCGTATTCGATACAAATCGTAGAATGTTATCATTGCATTTCAGGTATTAAAACATTTATCTAAATGATATAATTAAAGATTACAAAGAAATAGAGAATAAATTGTAGCATCCAGTTTTTAGAGCCAGTTTGAAATTATATTGATGACATTGACGTCATATCTAGCAAACGTTTTTTTTTTTTTTTTTTACTATTATCATTTTCCTTATTTGATTCTTGATATTGAAACGACTTCATTAAAATAGATTTTTTAACATTCAGCTAAAGTACTTCTAAGGTCATTTTAAAACATGCTTAGTTAAAGTTTTTACATAAATATATAAAAATGTGCATTTTCTGATTAGAATGACGTCGATTTCAAAAATGTACAAATATAGCAGTCGAGTCTGAATTTTTATTGGCTAATAAAACAAAGTACTCGAGTTATCATTTTTCTTTAAATTATTGAGCAGTTTTTTAGATGTGTGGCAACAGGAAAGAAGCTATTGAATTTGAAAATTTAAAATGAGATATTTCTATAATGTTAAATTATGAAAGATGATAGAAAAAAGGGATAAATATTGGTCTGATGATTTTTTAAAGTTGACAGGGATCTATTCCACGTTCTAAAGCCTATGTACAGAAAGTTTCGTGCAAAACGGTCAAACATTAAAGATTTGTATAAAGGACATACACACAGAGAACGGCTTTTATATATATAGATAACAGAAAACTTGCATCATGATAAGGACATTTTGTGTAACAAAATACAAAGTATTTGAGTTAATTATATATATTTTTTTATTGTTTGATACATAACGAAATTGTATTATTTTATGTATTGTAAAACTCTAAACTTCATTTCGTTTAAATTCCATAACCACGCCTATTTACTTTTAATTCATATCCTTGCCATTTTTCACGTATCTGAAATATTGTTCACAGTCGAAGTTGGTTAGTCGATTTGCCTGAATGTTTCGACGTTAAGCAAAAATGGAATTCCTTGCGAATTCCTGAGCATTGGGATGGTAGAAAATAACAATTCTTCGCATTGCTTTTAAAAAATAAAAATCATACATTACTTCATTTGACTTTCTTTGCCAAACCGTTTGTGATGAGTCTTAGTTTTTTTATTGCTCTTCTACATTTTCAAAACAAAGTGCACATAACTAATTAACCAAAGAAATTGTCTTCCGATGATGAAATAGAAAACCTTTCTAAATCGCTAACTTGTCGGGAACGGCAAGTAAATGACGACCTTAAACAAGTCAATAACGATTCTGGAGTATGTGGCGCGTGGTCAATTCCGAGAAGTGTTGCCATGTGTCCCGGCGCTCCAAATGCTCCGGACACCAGTATATTAACCCCTTAATCGTCGCGCCCGTGACTGTCACGGGCAGTGTAGGCTTCTTTTCTTTTATTCAGATTCTTTTATTCCCACCAGTTTTTTAAAATAATGCAATTGGCTTTATTCTCTCGACATTTTATCTGCCATTAAATGAAGAAAATATTTCAACTTGAAAAAAGTGGTGGCAGTCAAACAATCTGAATTTTTAAAGAGTATTCGACATTTATCAGGCGCGACGATTAAGGGATTAAAGTAACTTTCTTCGCCTTATCTAATGGCAGAATTATCTGCGATTAAAGATGGTGAAATAAAATGTAATAAATTAGTGGTGTTCTGGAGCACTGATTTACGCAGGCACATGACAACACTAATTCGGAGCCTTTATATAGAAACCTAAAGAATTCTGTGAATATACTTTTATTCTGCCAAACCGAAAATTCACAAAAGTACTTATCGGTTGTGTCTAAAAGAAATATGTATAAAGTAAATAAAAGATCAGAAAATACCCGGTACTGCTACTGGTCGGTTTTAAGTCTATTTCTATGATTTTAAGTATCCCTTAGGCGTACTTACTGAAAACTAACGACCTTAATTAAAAAAATTTGCAATACATTCGGATGCCATACAACGTTTTTCACTTGAGGCGGAAAAAGCATCTGCAATCTGAGGCGTTGTTATTAGACAGTGGTGAAAGTAATTTCATAGAACTATGTTCATTTTAAACAGTAGATAATGCAAGTATAAACGGGTTTTAGGAAACGTTGTCTTCTGCATTTTCAGATATCGAGATTCATACTTCGCTTAACCGGCTTTCCACTTCAAAAATACATAGTCATATAAAATTTTATCAGTTATTTTAAACGTAATAATTAAGGACTTTAGGTTGTAAAATCAAATACTAAACAAAATAGAGGCTGCTATCCAATGTACATTTTATTCATAAATTTAAAGATGATGTAAAAACAAAAACACATTTTCAAATCATTCAACTAGTAGCATCTAATTCAATGGCTTTGTTTAATTTAATGCGTAAGGAAATTGATCTGGTTCCACATATACTTTTCTGCAGGGTTTACGAGATCTCGTTTAAGTTTACAGACGGTACAGTTTCCTCATATATTGGTAAGACTAAACGTCTATTTTTGAAAGTTTAAAAGACCATAAGAATAATTTGAAGTTTAACCCTTAAATGCACGATTTTTTATTTTGTTTCGAAAAAAATATATATGATTCTCTGAAAGGTTTATCGCACAGGAAAAATAATGAAAAAACTCAGAGATACATTTTTCATATAATACGTCAAACTTTTCTTGTGTTGCACATCTGCAATACGAGTAAAAACTAATGTCGTCTGGCTGTTTTACGCTAAAATATTGCAAATTAGTAAATATTTTAACAAGTATGTCTCCAAATACCTTATTTTATATAATTATTTATTTTATAAAACTTAATCTTTAACCATTTAATTCCCATGATAGAATACATTCTGGAAATTTCACCAGAAAGTTTCAATGGTCAATTTAGCTTTATTTAAATACGGAATGTCTGTTGTTAATTAAAGCAGATATAGCTGTTTTAATTTTATGGTGTGAATTAGGTGTATACGAATAAAAAAAATTAATTAAATTCAAAACACTCTTTTTTTGCATATATGCAAAACTGCGCGCTAAAGGGTTAATAGACTCTCAACAAAACTCTCAAGGAATTTCCTTAAGTGACATATTTCATTTATCGACTTCGACGAAGCTAAGATTATTTCGAAACAAGATGTTCCGTATATGGCAGTTTTTAGTGAATGTATGAAAATTGTTTTAAGGGGGTCCGGGGCACAATTTAAAATAATTATTATTTATTGAGTTAAAATTTATTTATTTATTTATTTATTTTTTTTTTTTTGTGATGGTTAACCACGTTATTTGTAAACAATATCACATGATAAAACTTCTCGTATATATTTTTAAAAAAATTTTATTTAAAATTCATTAAAAAGTGGGGTAATTTAAAATCGTTATAACTCGAAATATTATTTGTAGAATTTCAATTTTTTTTTCATTTAAATAAAGAGAAATATATGTTTTCATTTTGATTCAGCATTTTTAAAAAAATTAAAAATATTTAAAGTAAAAATTAAAAAAAAATGGTGTAACTTTTTTTAAAAATCCTATTTTTAAAAGTAAATATGTTTTTCTAATTTGCTGAATCAAAATTAAAGTAAAAAAATTAAAAATTTTTAAAGTAAAAATTAAGAAAAAATGGTGTAACTTTTTTAAAAAATCATATTTTTAAAAGTAAACATTTTTTTCTAATTTGCTGAATCAAAAAGAAAAAATGGTGTAACTTTTTTAAAAAATCATATTTTTAAAAGTAAACATTTTTTTCTAATTTGCTGAATCAAACTTAAAGTAAAACAATTGAAAAAGACATGTTCCAAGTTTGAACAATTTATCTTTAACCGTTCTTGACTTATAACGATTTAAATACGAGAAATGGTGAAAAAAGCCATCATGAAGAAAACGCATTTTCACAAGAAGTCGCTTCCTGTCAACCATTGCTTGAAAGCTAGAATTTGAAAACAACACAAAACAAAAAAAAAAATATTTCCTGTTCTAATTAAGAGATAAACATGAGTTAAACGTCATTTTAAGCAGAAAAAAACACAGAAATGTTTAATGCAAAAAACGTTTTTTAGAAAATTTGGAGATGTTTGTGTCCCGGACCCCCTCAAGGAACCATGGAATATGTAACGACAATGTTTCAATTCTTATTCCAGAAATCTGGGTTAGCTTTTTGAAAGAACTGTGATATTTCCATGTTTTTTGAGCCCTCGCTTCTTTTAATCACTTTGATTAACAGATGGCGCCACTGAATTATTTTAAAAGGATTTTTTATGTTTTCCGTTGATTCTTTCAGTTTTAATTTAATTATTGACGGTGTATATGTAGATTAATTCCTGCCGATTTGTATTTTGCGAAAATTTTGCTCCTGATGATGGTTTTAAAGATTAAACTGAAACGTTGAGTCTTATTTTATTCATGCGTTTTTATTTTTAGATCATCGTTAAATTTATGAATAAAGTGTACGTTGGATAGCAACCTCTATTTTGTTTAGTATTTTAAACAGTTTAAAAAATTGTTTCTTTAACAAAATTTTAAAAAAGCTTCTTTACTGATTAGATTTTACTTAGAATGAAGCATTCATACATACGTTACGGAAATAATAATTTTCATTATATATTTAGCTTTTTTCTTTGCAAGTTTTTTAAACATTTTAACTTTGTCATAAATAGATTTGATCCAGTACAAATATTAATGAGTAAAAGGTATTTTTGTGTACACTACAGGAAAAATGAGTCTCGTTATCAGTAAAATAAGTCTTTAGCAAAGCATAATTAGCTACAAATAACATTATTTCAAAAATGATAAAAAACTCAGTAGTATCATACATTCAAATTCTTAGATGGGATCTAAATAAGTACATGTCACATAAACAAACGAGGAAAATGTAACAGTAATGAACCTCTAAATTAAAGGCATTACACATTTATTTTTTTTTTAACACACGTATAAGGGCGTGGCATAAATTTAAAAAATATATATTATTTTACATGGTAATGCTACGTCTCCAGTTAACAGCTAAATAATCATAAAAAGATTGAAATTACTGTGAAGATGACGCTCCCGAATTTAAATAAAAAATCAATTTGTTATACATCGTTTTTGATTGTAATTAGCTACTTTAACATTTTGCGGTCCAACACCAAGTCTGACTTGGGATAATCTTTATTTTCAAAATTTGCTTTCGTCACCATTAATAAAGGGAAATAAAATTTGCCTTATTTAATTAGAGCATCTTCGAAATTGTGTAATTGAAAGTAACTTCTTTTTAAAAAGTTGTGCCAACCGAATAAAATTTGTGTAAGAATCACCGGACCGGAAAAGATTAACCCTACACTGCGCATAGATGCACATATGAATCAATTAAACATTATATTTTAATAAATAAATTTAGATTTTAGCACCACTATATTTAAATAAAAATATTTGCTTTAAGTAATCGCAGATGCTTACTTAACCTTTCCATATTTTCTTATTTTAAAAAAATTATACCTTCTCTATATATATTTAAATATATAGGGGGGTGGGAGTGGGGTGTATCGCCCTGATTTGTGCCTTTTTTGTTTAAGTGGCTTTTGCTGCCTCCTTTACAGCTTTTCCTGCCCAAGCTTGGTGAGATTAACACTAAACAGTGCTAACTTTTATTACTTTAAGATCTTTTTCTTTATATATGGTAGTTTTATATCTACAGCTAAGCCATTTACTAAGATTATTTTCATTTAATTTCCTTCACTTATGTTTAAACTTAATTTTTAACTTTAATTTTATCGAAATTTTTTACCTTTAGTTTCTCTTTAATTTTCTTATTTTTTCCCTTTAAGTAGTTTCAAACTTTAATTATACTTATCCCAATGGCTCACAAATACATAACACATTTTATTTTTAGTGTGGGTAAGCTGATCTCAACAAGGAAAACCTTCAATGCTACTCACCTTTTCAGCTATTAACTAAGGAAAACAATGGCTCATATACATTTCTCTATATTATAAGAATTTGACTCTAAGGAAACGTACTTTTAAAAGAAAAACCCATGCAGTGTAGGATTAATATGTCTTTTATAAATTAGTTAAATCCACGAAACTACGTATTTACATATATATTTATATTTTCTTAAATAAAAAATAAATAATTTCTAATTAGATCGAATTTAATTTATTAAATCTTCAAATTTTTAACCTTTTTTTTACGGTTCATGTAGCGAAATGTTCCCACAAAATTCCCTATGTCAAACAAGATGTATTTTATTAAAGGTACATATACACTGGCCTCCAAAAGTTAAGGTACAGGGACTGGATGCTTTCGATTGTACACGGTTTGTCGAATATCTGCCAACATTATTGGCGAATTGTTCTTGAACTTCTGGGATGTAAAGAACAGGTTTCATTGCATATTTCGCGGTGAAGATTTAGTCGTGTGGCTAATAATAAATTTAATAATAAAATAATATTTGCGATCACCTATGTAACAGAAAATGCTGGAGATGGTTTGTCACTGTGTTAAATGACTATTTGGGTCCTGTTCAATGTTTTTGTACATTTTTATAAGCATAGCACTCGTATTTGTGAAGATGTTACTCTGTCTGTGAAAAATTCAAAAGTTTTTTGTTTATAGCATACATAGTTTTAAACCAAATTTAACGCAACTTTCCGAAAACCTGACAAAGAATAGTAGCAACAGTACACTTCATTTAAAACATGAATATATTGAATATTTGATTAGATATGGGCATTTGTATGAAATAATTTTTAACTGCGCGTGCGTGAAAGATTTCAAAATTTTTATTTCATAATTTGGTAAACAGCTATTTAGGGCAACTTATCTAAAATGTCCAGTCAAATATCGCGAAAATTCACAAAGATAGGGGCGATATAGTGAGTTGCTTTCTAAAAATAGCTTTATTATAAGGGATTTTCCAAAACTTTTCAATCAGCTCACTATATCTTTCTGAGTTTTAACAATATTTGACTGTACTTTTTATAGGAGTTGCCCAAAATAGCTGACTACCAAATTATGAAATAAAAATTTTGATATCTTCTACGCATGCGCAGTTAAAAATTATTTCATACAAGTGCCCATATCTCACCAAATATTCAATATAGTTACGTTTTAATTGCAGTATACTGTTGCTACTGTTCTTTGTCAGGTTTTCGGAAAGTGGTATTAAATTTGGTTGAAAACGCTGTATGCTATAAACAAAAAACTTTTGAATTTTTCACAGACACAATAACATCTATGCTAATATGAGTGAAAAGCTTGCACAAATGCACACAAACGTTGAACAGGACCCAAATAGTCATTTAACACAGCGTCAAACCATTTCCAGCATTTTCTGTTACAAAGTTGATCGCAAATATTATTTTATTGTTAAATTTATTATTAGCCCCCTAATTGTCCCCCCGACTAAATCTTCGACGAGAAATATGAAATCTCCAGAAGTTCAAGAACAATTCGCCAATAATTTTGGTAGATATTCGACAAACCGTGTACAATCGAAAGCATCCGGTCCCTGTACCTTAACTTTTGGAGGCCAATGTATTAGGATAGACTTGAACGCAATTAATACAATAACCTAACAGGAGTGAAAAATTTGTCAGGACCAGACTCGAACTTCTGGGTCCACAGCGTACCGTGCTGTTGTTCTAACCCCTAAGCCACCCTGGTCGATATCCTAGCCCGGCAATTTCTCACTAATAAACCATGTTGGGGAACGTCATTGTCCGGCAATCGCACAGCACGCGTTGACGGAAAATATAACGAATAAATTAATATTCCATCGATCCACAACGTTATGGGCAGGCAATCGCACAGCACGCTATGACAGAAAATACGACGAATAAATTAATATTCCATCGATAGAATATTAATTTATTCATCGTATTTTCCACCAACGCGTGCTGTATTCCATCGATGGAATATTAATTTATTCGTCGTATTTTCCGTCATCGCGTGCTGTGCGATTGCCGGCCGATGACGTTACCCAACATGGTTTATTAGTGAGAAATTGCCGTGGCTGGGTTATTGGCGAGGGTGGCCTAGTAGTGAGAGCAACAGCACGGTACGCAGTGTACCCATATTCGAGTCCTGGCCCTGGCAAATTTTTAACTACTGTTGGGTTATTGTGTTGTGTTCAAATCTGTCTTAATATATACACCTTTAATAAAAATAAATTTAGACGTTAATTTATGTGTTTTTTAAGATATATTTTTTAAGATTAAAATTTTTCTAAAAAAATCGCACTTTTTCTGTTGAGTTGCTCTGTAATGGGATATTAGATATGATAATACAATTCTGATCCACACAATTCAAATATTTAACTCCCTGTTGTAGAAACGCTTAACATTTGTCCTGAATATCAAGTAAAAAATTTCGAATTATTTCGTTTTGTTTAACTACTTAACTGTTTGGTTTTTTTACGCAATAAATTAAAAATAAGGAACCGGCAACTTTTTTTTACTAAAATATTTGGCTTTGTACAATCGAAAAAGGTATGCCATTTAACAAACCAAAGATTATAGTTAAAATTAAGTGGTATCCAAAAGCTTTTAGCATCGAAGATAGCAAACTCGTTTTTCACGAGCGGCACTCGGGCAAAACAGTTAAGTGTTATCAGTATCTTTTCTCTCATAACTTATAAACTGTCACTGACGACAGCTTTATTACTTGATTTGCTTTTATAGAAAAATCGTCATCTAAAATTAAAAGAATGTAATTTTTAAATTAAAATTTTAATCTCATAATTTTTCTGGTAATTAGAATTTTTTTTCCAATTGTAAATTTTAATTTAAAGTTGATAGAATAAAATACAGTGTGATCTAACAGTCCCAAATAAAAAAAATAAAAATGTAACTATGCGAAAAACATTGATAGTAGCTCGATGTGTTTTTCTACATAAATACATTAAAAAACATGGGACTTTTTGCTAGTAAAAATATTTTTAAAATAGCATTTTTTTTTTCAACGACAGTTAGCATGGTACTGGTCCCAAAGATTCTACATGTCATTATCTCAGTCATTATATGACAAAAATACAGGGATAAATTGGTATGATGCTCTGCTTAGCACGTATCTTACTATGTTTGACAACTATTCTCAATAATGCAATACGGCAAACTGAACACTTGTAAGGTAGGTTGGAGTGAAAAAAAATATTTTTCTTTTCAAAAATGGTTAGATGCCGAAAGCTGCCTTTATACTAGTACATCAACTGCGTGCAATTTTACCGCTGAAAAAAAATGGCTCGAGTCTGCGCTTTAGATCCAAATGTCGAAATTTTGGGTAAAATTTGGCATTTTTTGAAAAAAAAAATTTAAATTCCTATAGAGATGAATATTATTTAAAAGTGTTATTTAAACCTTTATTATTAATGACTTAACATATTTAAACGATAAAACAATATCTTTATTCTGTATAACTGGAGCAAAACTGATAACTTTTGGTCCAAAAAGGCGTTGCCACTCTGTTGTTTCATACCACCAATTGTTGTTTATAATACAGCTCTCACCTAGTTGCCTTCAAAACTACCCAGGAGTTACCACGTGAAGGTGCCTGCATTTCATGTCACAACAGTGCATAGCTTGACCACCCTACCATCAGAGCACAATGTTTTATTTATAGATTTAATTGTGATTTTTTATCAAAGACGGGCATAAATTTTCTATGTATCAACCTAGTCCATCTCTTCTTTGTATCCACAGACGTTGGATGATGCTGCTGTGACAGTCCTGACGTATATTGCTACTGCTTGTGCATGATAAGGCACGCAGAGTAACGCATTGGAATTAATGAATCTATTCAGCCGTCTATTATCTTCACTAAAATTGAATCCAGTTAATGTATAGTGATTGGGAGTTCTGTTACTACAACATTTAGGAATTTCATCTTTGAGTTTACCATCATTTACTCTACCTCTTGCATTTTTTATATGCTGAGAAGCTTGCATTTTAATGTGATGGTGATCGTCAGAGAGCATTGCAATAAGAATTTCCTCTCGATGTGCAAAGCAACCATTGTCCCAAATAATTTTTTTTAAATATTTGTTTTATGCCGTTTTCTGTGATGTTTAGTAGCCGAGTTATTTCCCATAAGTTTTTAGATCCATTTTTTATATGTGGATTATATTTGATGTAAACCATCCTGCGGCATAAGCTTGCATTACATACTTTGTGAGCAAACCTACAGACTCTGATGGTCAATCAGTGCTTGTATAAAGGCGAAAAATTTTATTAGCCTTTGTGAGCCATCTTGCATTAGATAAGTTTCTTGGGTTCCATTTCGCTAGTTCTGCTGAACAATATCTTGATGAAAAAACTTTGCAAATGTCTAGCAGGCATTTCTAGTCTGTGCTGAGTACCCCTTTTCTCTGTTTCATGAAATAGAGAAAAGGGGTTTCTATTTCAAACTTACTCTCTGTGGATTCAAAAATTGAAATAAGAAGTGAATGGCACATGGACAAAGATTTTCCTATTTGCCCGGCGAATGCCTGTGGGTTAGAATCTAATTTTTGCCAAAGCTCTTGTCTAATAAATGATGCAGAGGAAATTCACTGGACTTGGAGATAGCATATGACGATATGACCTAGTGTAATGGTTCATTCTAAACATGTCCCACTCAGAATGGATAGCAACGTCGAACAGAATTCTCCTCCATTAAATGAGCACTCACAGCCCATCAGAGTCTCTACGTTCACTCAAAAAGTGCTATGTAATCGAAGTTTGCCCTCAGGATGGTTTACCATCAAATGTAATCCACATCTAATGAAGGGATCTAAAAACTCATGGAAAATTACTCGGCTAGTAAACAACACAAAAAACGGAATAAAACAAATACTAAAAACGTTATTTAGGACAATGGTTGCTTTGCATACGCAGAGGAAATTGTGATATTAATGCTCTCTGACGATCGCCATCACATTAAAGAGCTAGCTGTTCAGCACATAATAGTTGAAAGATGCGACAAAATGACGACATACGCAAATCTGAAATATCGACAGTCAACTTTGAAGCGGATAATTATATAAATCTAATTGATTGGAAAATTGTTGTGGTAACAAAACACCTAATCAATATGCATTGATCGGGTGCAATCTTAGTGAAGATAATAGACGGCTGAATAGATTACATTAATATCATCCACACTACATTACATTGTTTGCCTTCTCTTATAAAAGCAGTAGAAAAATACGTGAAGGAGATCATAGCAACAGCATCCAAAAAGTCTGTGGACACAAAGAAGAGATGAACTAGGTTGACACACAGAAAACTTATGCCAGTCTTTGATTTAAAAAAATCACAATTCAATGTATAAATAAAACATTGTCTTCAGATGGTAGGTTGGTCGAAATATGCACTGTTGTGACATGAAATGCAGCCACCTCCACATGGTACCTCCCAAATAGTTTTGAAAGCAATTGAGTAAGAACTGTATTCTAAACAGCAATTAGTTGTATGACACAACAGAGTGGCAACGCCTTTTAGGTAGATTTCGTAAGAAATACTACCTATTGCAGTCGTTACCATGGTGCGACTTTTGAAAAATACCTTCATAACTTTTCATTATAGGACCCCATGAACCCAAAACCACCCCCACCTAAAAAGTTTATATATATATATATGTATGTACTAAATTGTCCGCACGATAAAAGTCGCAATTATGCACGGATGGTCTTCAAACTCGCCAACAACTTTGAGATGGCTAATATCTCGGCGGGGATTGAAAATGGGCAAAATCGGCCCAAGGGAATGGAAATGGGGAGGGTTCAAAATTTTGAATAACATCTTAACATGATTCTGATAAAACCACCTCTTACACAACAATGACAGGAAAAAATAAATATTTTTCGTTATAGCAGTTGCCAACAATTAAAAAAAAGCAATAAAATTCTCACCACAACAATTGCTTTTCTATTGCAAGATTTTTCACGTGAAACATTAAATTAAATAAATAGTTTGACGAATTGAAAACAAATTGAATATTACGTCATAAGTTTTCTAGATCAAGATTTCCTCATGAAAACTCAAAATGAAATAATTAGTTTGACGAATTAAAAACAAAATATTGCGTCATATTGGAAATAAAACCGACCTCAACAGGTGAATATGTAACGGCATGCGAGTTTGAAGAAATGTATTAAAACATGATAAAAACCGGACTGTGGAAATATTAACATATTTTAACACTTTGAGGTTCACTGAACTTGCTTTAGGTATTTTTTAAACCTATTCCATATACATGCATGTGTGTATTCGTGTATATTAGAATCTTCACAAAATGTTTAGCTCCCTAAAGCTCATTCTTAGCGGAGGAACTGGGCTTATCTCTAATCTAGATTTAAGGTTTTTGGTGAATTTAGTACTTAACTTCGAAATCTACCTCCGCCTGTAGACCCGAGCCGGCAGGGATTTTTTTTTTTTTTTTTTTACCAAAAGTTGTCATTTTTGCTCCAGTTATAAAAAATAAAGATATCGTTTTATCGTTTAAATATGTTAAGTCATTAATAATAAAGGTTTAAATAACACTTTTAAATGATAACCGTCTCTATAGGAATTTTTTAATGTTTTTGAAAAAATGCCAAATTTTACCCAAAATTTATATTTTTCGACCAAAAGCCTTTTTTTTTCAGCGGTAAAATTGCACGCAATTGATGTAAAAGCAACTTTTGGCACCTACCCGTTTTTGATAAGAAAAAACAAATAAATAAAAGCAATTTAACAAATTACAACGACCATTTGGAAAATGATTTTTTCGAAGACTAAAATTTAAGACATAAAAAATCGCACGGAGTTGATCATACATTACGTACGCCATGAACTAAACATTAATAGTGTTATGACACGTAAAATTGCAAACGACAAAAATCGCCTGCGACCCGTCAGATTTCTCAAAATTTACGTATTATCCACCTGAAACTTACTTATTATCCAAGCATTTCATTGGCTGTTCGGAAAAAGGCTTTTCCATCATCAGATTTCCAAGAAATCAGACCAATTTTAAATGAAATTTCATTCTTAAACAGCTAAACATCCCACAATATTACTGTTTACACCGTCGTATAGAGAAAGAAATGTACTTTTAAATGCAATTTGTTTGAAAGCTGCATCTCAATTTGTTTCTGAGTTATTATTTTTTTTTTTTTTTTGTAGTTTTTAAAAACGAAAAAATGCGTATCAAACCAATAAAAAGCGTCAGATATGCCTTTGATTTCCTACCCTGACGAGGACAATAGTCATTTTTCTAAATGGTTAATAATTTTTTTGCTCTACCCTATTGTAAAGTTAATTGCATTTGCGAACTGTGCTGAGCTGATGTATAAACTGAAACAACAATGGGAAAATGTAGATGGTGTGCTGCATTACCTAGTTGCGGAGCAACGTGACAGCCAATTTAAAGGTGGTTCGACTAGGTGAGACATTGGGAGCCATGAGAGAAGAATGTTTAAATATGGTTGATCCACATTAACCCTTTATGCGCCGACGGTACTTTAAAGCACCATTAAAACAGCTTGTTATAAAATTAATTTAATGTGCTAGTTACTAGTACTACAGTTTAGAATGAGTAGTAGATACTTTACATTATCTTGTTCCAAAAGCATTATTGGTTGCAAAAATCAAAACTATTTTTAAAAGGATGATTCCTTTTTCATTTGCATCTTTCCAGCTTTCTTCATTTTGAAGATTTGGGGGAGGGAAGTTTCAGTTAGGAAATATTTCTATATTTCTATTGTAAGAGCCTAATGCTTGTACATTTCCTAATTCTGTAAAATACTAAAAAAAAATATTTTAAATAAAAGATTTGAATGAAGTTATAGATATTGCACAAAATCCCTATCAATTCGAATTTAATGAATTAATTTTAATTGGCAAAATCTTTCTAAAATTTACTAACTGATTGTGTAAATCTTCTAATGTTGTTTCAAAAATTCAGCAAAAATGCTTTAGAAGATGAAATTTTCATAAATTCATAATTTGGGTTATAAAAGGTTAAAAAAAAATACGATAATGACTAAGCTGTTGGCACATTTGAAACACCACTTGGTTGTGGCAAATATAATCATTCTGCCAATAAAAATTTCGTTTTTAAAAAAACTCCATAATTTTTTGTACATTTGTAACAAGATGCTGTTTCTATAACCGTATGTATAATAGTCATTGTCCCATTCTTTGACGTATCTCACATTAAATCAGAATATATGACAGAAAATTTGAGAGAAAAACCAATATTATTAAATTTTCAAAGCATACCGAAGAAGGGGCATTTTCAGAAGCGAAAGTATCTTATTTTTCCAAAGCACATCTGCATTGAAAATTTACCAGCAGTTTTGATTTTCTGAAAATGTAACATTTTTATTTTTAAAAAATGAATGTATAAAGAGGCAAAAAATTAAATAAACAAAACAGAGTGACAAACAAACAAAAATCTAATTAAATAAACTGTCAATGTCAGTAAATATGGATAAACACAATATGTAGCACATTCAGGATAAGATTATATCATGTCTAATTTTTTCGGTCAGTTGAGAACGAGATTAAGGGAAGACACGGCCACTGAGATTAATTTTACACTAACATTTTTACACTTGATTCTATTTTATGCATTATTCACACCACTATATTTTTAAAATAAATTTTGTAGCATGCACACGTTGTCAAAGTAAGACCAACCACATGTACACATTTTTCTCTCATGGCTCCAGATTTCTCATCGAATCGAACCACCCTTTAGAGGAGAGGCTACTTCAGTAAGGCGAAAACTCATGTTCGCTAATGATAACTCATGTTTGCTGATTAACTAATGTTAATTCGATGGGAGACATTTTTTATGTATCTTATTTGCATTTCAATATTTTTAAATGATTTTTTTCATTGTACTTCAGTAAGGCGAAAACACGTGTTTGCTAATGTTAATCCAATGGGAGACATTTTTTATGTATCTTATTTGCATTTTAATATTTTTAAATGATTTTTTTTTCATTGTGTAGCAGAGATAGATCTCTACATCGGCCGTTTTTTTTTACTTTTTCGATTTTGTTTTCATGTATTTTTAATCCATTGCATTCCGTTATCGACGCTGCGGCGACATTGTAAGGTAAGTGTAAAACTCCATTGTCGCCGCTGCAGCGACATCATCTTGTATGAAAATTTTGTTTGTGGCAACAATGATAAAAGAAAATAAAATTCGCCTTGTTTAATCAGAGCATTTATTAAACTGTGTACTTTTTCTTCTTTTAAATAAGGGGTGCCAATCGAATAAAATATTTGTGTAACGATGCGGAGTTGCTGGTAGTCCACAGTCAAAATGACGCGGAGTTGCTGGTAGCCCATACTCAAAATAACGCGGAGTGCAAAGGGTTAATTAGGAAGCTTTCACTTTCTGAATTGGTTTCGAAAGTGAAAGCATCCTCATACAAAAAAATCTGCAAACAAAATCTAAAAATTTAAAACGGCCTTTGTACAGATTGACTTCATCTATCCAATGCAAAAGAAATCATTACAAATATTGAAATGCAAACGAAATACCTTAAAAAAGTTCTTCCATGGGAGTAGCATTAGATATCGGGTCTTTTCACGTGACTGAAGTAGCCCTTAAATTGGATGTTAAGTTGTTCCGCAACTAGGTAATCCGGAACACCATCTGCATTGTTCCATTGTTCCATTACAAGTAAAAGTGTTTCTTAGAGATACAAACTGAATAAAATTCGTATAAGGCATGCTGGTCCTAATGTCACTTAGGAAGGGCCATAGAACCGACAAGTGTTAAAAGATTACCTCATTTATCATAAGAGTGGCTCACTACCATAGTAGACCAAGTCCATTTTGAAAAAAAAAATGAGATAGTCCATTTTGAAGGTGCATGAAATCTGTTCTATCCACTCGCAACGAAAGCCAAGTCTGAAAACAGATGCCATATATGAGAAGCTATGTGAAAACAGACTTCGGTCACTGTGAGAGTGGATAAAACAGATTTTATGCACCTTCTAAATGGACTATCTCTTTTTTTTTTCAAAATGGACTTGGTCTCCTATGGTTGTGAGCCCCTCACACGTAACTAAATTTTATTCAAGTATCTATATATATTTTAATTCATATGATTCATAATATTGTGCAAGAACTACACACAAGTTAGAAGTGTCTAGGTTTTTTTGCTCTCATGAAAAATCGTACTTTTCAGGTAAAAATCTCATTATCTCCTGGCGTACCCAAGCGATTTTGATAAAAAAATTTTTGGTGGTAGATTATAAATATAAGATCATATGTGGCAGACAGTTTTACAAAAATTAATTAGTTTCAGAAACAAATTCTGGAAAATTCCCATAGCTCTCAAATAAAAAGTTTCAGTCGCAGAAAAAAACTTACTGCTGTAAGTCTTGAGTATAATCCAGTGAATAGGGATTCAAAATTTCATCAAAATCGGTCTGGTAGTTTTCGAAGAAATAGGTCTTAACCCCTTGGGGACGAGCGGCCGGTATACGAGCTTCATGAGGTGCTCAGATACCTTGATTATTCTCTGTCACCAGTAAACTTTTATTGTAAATTTTGGCTTTTTTAATCCGAGCATTTTTCCGATTTAATTAGATAAGAATTTCTGTTTAAAATACCGGTGATAAAAAATTAAAAATTCTGTAAAAGACGCTCGTCCCGATAGCGTTACGTTAAAGCTACATACATGCCCCCTATGATTACACCCAGTCGGTTCTTCACTGAAGTCTCATTCTATAGACAATGATTTCTTCGGCACTGTAACATACTAAGTCCTAAGTTAAAAAAGTAAACAATAAATTATGCTAGTTTACTTTTATTTTGAATGAAATGACTTTTAATTTGCCTACAAATATCTCTGAATATTTTTCTATCGACTTGATCGTAATTGACTCTAAACACATAAATTTGCAGATAATATTTTATACATGAATTGAAGAGAAATAAATAATTTTTTTCTTAAACCTTAAGAGAAGCACTATCACGGGTTTCCGATTCAGGGAAACATGGGTATGCCATATCCGTGTGTCTTTAACCATTAATATCTTATGATTAAATTATCTTAATTAAATTTAAAAGATTTTTTTTCAATCCAAACCTCAGTGTAAAAAAAAAAAAAAAGATTCTGTTTACAGAATGATTATAATCACAAGAGTATTCTTGATATAATAGAAAAAAAAAAAGTTCTTAAAAAATTATCAAAATACGGTGTTTTATTCAAACTATCATCTTGACGAAATTAATAGATAAAAACTTTCTGCTAACGGCTTTTAAAAGGGAATTTAATATACTTTTAAATAATTATTAGGTCATTTAGCTTTAATTTAAAAAATATATTTATTTGTTTAGGTAAAGTTCAGTGGTTTTAAAGTAATATGCTTAACTAAGCATATAAAGTCATTAATTTTTTTATTAATACAAATACTTATAAATGAAATAAACGGGTAAATAAATATTAAAAGAGTTAAAATCAAATATTTCAATAAAAATACTATAGAAAATGTGATATTTATGGTTTACTTACTACAAACCGTGCAGCAATCTGTAAAGTTTTAACTTAGATTTAAAAGTAATACCATGGAACTAACCAATAAAATAAAACGAAATAATGATATAAAAAATATATCAGAATTATTTTTTTTAAACAAGGATGTGATTTCCGACTTTTTGCATAACAATACAATCTGAGAGAAAATGTAATTTCATATAATCGGAACATTTTTGCGATTTAAGCGACCCACATTTTCCTCAAAATTATGCTGGTATGCAAAAAGTCGGAAATCTCATTTCTGTAAAAGTTATTTCAGCGTTCTGATGCTAATAAAAACAACTGAAAAAAAGAAATAAAACACATTTTTTGTGCGAAAAATTTCTTCCGATGAATTGACAAAATACTGACTTTACAGCAGCTCTGGGGGGCGTATACACGTAGACAAACAACGTTTGTCTATATTTCAGTTAGTATTCACATCTCATGATGGCTGTAGCGGGGAGAGTAGAGTTCAGATAAATTGACAAAATACTGACATTACAACACCACTGGGTGGCCTATACACGTAGACTAACTACGTTTGTCTATATTTCAATTAATATTCATGTCTCATGATGGCTGTAGCGGGGATAGTAGACTTTTTTCCATCGCCTACAGTCATCCCCTCAACGTTACCATTTATGAAGGAGAAACACATTTTGAGTTAAATGTGTTATGGGAAACCTCTGGGTATCCCATACCCAGTGCTGCTCTTGAGGGTTAAAAACACGTACCGTGAAATCCTAATTATCTGGACTAATACATTCTGGATATCATTCAGGTATGCAGAAATCCGCATAAAACTTTCAATCAGTGTTACCAGATTGGGGACTTTTTTATCACCAGATTACTGATTGTCACCGCTTTTTTGAAATCAAAATATTCGGTCTATTTAAATCCTATTAAAAATTCTGAAAAATAAGGCGAACTATACTATTTTAAAAAAGAAGTGACAGTCAAATAATTGGAATTAAAAAAGTTCCCAATCTGGCAACACTGGTGGCAATCATCAGAGAGAGTTTGTGTTGGAAAATTTAAAAAAAAATATCTATAAAATCGCTTCTGATTAACAAAACTGGTAAGCCTAATGTATTTAACTTACTTAAGCGTATCATTTATTAAGATCACTCTTACTGCAATACCAATTACAATACAATACAAAATACAATACAATAAAAATTATAATAATAATAAATACGGTAAATATATTCAATTTAACTCATTTGAGTTAGATATAATAATGGCAAAAGCTGATTTGTGTGCCGTAGACGATAAATACAGACTTAGATTTAGCGAAATATAAACTTAAAAATTTCTAAGCAAATATAAGTTTTAACGTCGGTTTGAATAAAACATTCTAAGAAATTATGATTTTTAAACTCAATAAGCACAGTTAGAATTGCACTAAGTTCTTTCCCCTTAACCCTTACCGGCACGGAGTAATTCTGTTTATAAACTGATGAAATAATGGACTGACACCGCAATTTATAAACGAATTTATTAGAAAATATGAACTTGCTTATTTTCATGTACATTATAATAGGAAAATTTTAGTTAAATATTCTTGGTGCCGTTTGTCAGTTTTGGAATTAAAAATAGGTGTCCTTTTTTAAGGACACAGCGCCGGAAAGGGTTAAAGTGAATTTTTATATCTTTGCATCAGTTCGGATAACTGGAGTTATTGGATTTATTTCTATCTCATATTGAGATAACATATTATTTTGATATCTCACTATACAAATTAAGAGAAATGTAAATATTATCTTTAATTGTTCATGTGATTGTATCTTTGAATGTTTTTGATTTCGAAAATGTCTCTGAATTTTATATTAGAAATATAGTAAAGCACTACTAATTATGTGTTTTCCTTGCAAAAATATTAGCTACAACTATTCAACTTTTCATGAGAAATATCAATAGGGATTTCAGATCTGTACTATTTACAATGAATGTTTAATCGAAGCAGAAATGTATGTTTAATTTATCTTTAAATTTTCGCATGCATACAATGTGAAATTAATATTGCAAGCATTTTAATATAAACTTTAAAATGCAAACATCGCTGTTGTGCTGGTAACAATTATTCTCAAACGACAATAGCCTAACAATATTGGAATCATCATAGGGGTATCGCATGTTAGCTTCAAAGTAATGCAACTTCAAATGAAGATTTTCTTTAACTGAAAAGTAACATATTTTGAATAACGTTTATACTGAGCAAAAAAAGAATTTGCACACCAATTGAATTTGTTGTATCACACATAAATAAATAAAAAATGAATCATGAACGAAATATATTAAAAGTATTTACAAAACAAATAAACATATTTAATATTTTACTTCATATTTATATTTAAAAATATAAAAATATAAAAAAGTAACATTTGTGGTGCCAGAAAAGTGTTTGCCCACTAGCAGAGAGAATATAAATATGGTAAATATTTAAAAGTAAAAAATAGTACTTGTAATTAGTGTGCATACTCTTAGCTTCAATTACACAATGTAAACATCTTGGCATTGATTCAATCAGTTTGTGACACTTTTCGCTGCTGATTTTTTAGGTGCGTTCGTAGTTATGTAAATACGTAGCACCTATAGTTGTCGTTCAGTCCGTCAGTCCGTCCGCATATAACAGAGCAAAAACTACCTAACCGAATAGTCTGAAATTTTAAATATATTATTGCTGCAAAATTTTGTCGAGCCATTTGGAATTTCATGAAAATCGTATGTATGGTTTAATTACAGGGACAGCCAAAAGTTTTTCGTTACATGACGGCCAATGGGAAAAAATTATTGCAAGTGCATTTTAATGATGTTACAGTCTTCCGAATGGTCTGAAATTTTAAATATATAATTGTTGCAACATTTTGTCGACTCATTTCAAATTTTATGAAAATCGGATGTATAGTTTAATTACAGGGATAGTCAAAAGTTTTCCGTTACATTAAGGTCAATGAGAAAAAATTATTTCAAGTGCATTTTAATGATGTTACAGCCTTTCGAACAGAATGAAATCGATAGGCACTTATGAAGTGCACTAAAATATACATTCAGTACAGTGCAATATGATGTTAAAAAATTATTATAAAACTAGTTATAGTACGAACGCAACTCATTTGCCACGTTTGACGAGCAATTTCCAACTTGTTATTCTTTGTCACATAACAGCTTGCTTAAGATCACTTTTGTTAGAAAATTTATTTTTTCGTATTTGCATCTCTTAAGTACGAAACACATTTTCAATAGGATTAAGATCTGGTGATTCTGATGGCGTTTGCAATCGATTTTTTACATTACACAGCAAACAAAATCTCGTGATGTTCGCGTGTGTTTGGAATAATTATCTTGTTGAAAAGAATATGTATCAGCAATTCCCAATTTCAGAACCCTGTTAAAAACATTATATCACAATATCTTAATATATTGTTTGGCATTCATATTGCTTTCAATAAAGGTCATTTCACCAACTCCATTAAAGGATATGCATCACAAAATCATTATATGATCACCACCATTTTTTACAGTTGGTTTCAAGTTTTTTATTTGAAGAGACGTATTGGGCTTTGGTCACACTGTTTTCTTTCCATCTGAGCAGAAAATATTAAACTTACTTTCATGGGAAAAAAATAAAAACTTTCTAGAACTCCAGTGGTTAGGTAGACATAAGATTTGGCAAAATGAAATATTTTCATTCTACTTGTTTCACTGATAAACGTTTTTTTTTTCTTTTTTTTTTCTTTTTTTTTGAGGGGCTCTTCCTCGAACATTTGTATCATGAAGGATACTTCGAAGAGCTTGCAGTGTAATTATTATTACTGAAGTTGAAATGACATCAACAGCCAATTATAGAGAACTTAGTAAGGTGGGTATTGTAGATTCCTTTATGATGGCACTCCTTTGCCTTGTATTTTGTTTTGTTGAACACCCAATTCGCAGCTAATTTTTTGTCGTACCAGTGTATATTTTCTTCTTTATTACATAATGAACACTATAAAAGTTTAAATTTAACTGTTTACCTATTTCTCGATAACTTCATTCGAAATAGTCATGAATCCATGGCAAGAGAAACTGTCATACTCTCCCTTCCAGTTATTATGTCATGTGACTTAAAAATCTGGCCCTGAAGCAGTTGGTACTAATGTGCGAAAAATTGCACAATGTTCACGTTTAATTGATCTTTGAACGGTGAACATTTCGTGTGCAAATACTTTTTGTCATGAAAAAAATGCTGTTTTATTTTTTGAAATGAGTATTATTATTATTTAAGGGAAAAGATTGATTAGTTGTGTTTGTTTATTATTTAAAGCAAGTAATTGTTAAAAGAACTTCGTCACCTGGTAACACTAAATGGAATCCTCAAACAAAGTGCGTAAGTGAAGTACTAATTTTTGAAAATACACATTCAATTTCTAAACCCGCCTGCAATAGACGAACCCTTTTTACAACTGCTCTAGAAGTCTTCTCGATTCTAATAGAAATCGTATTAGGGTTAGCTGGGGTAACTGGACCCACGAGGTAACTGGACCATAGGCTATTTTATAAAAAACCGTTGATGTTTTTTAAGTTTTAGCTTTTGTGAACAATGCACCTAAATCTCTACTTCCTAAAACAACGTGTGTCAACTCAGTCACAACTCTCTCTGTGCTGTGATAGGCTGTAGAAAATTTACGTTTCTTTTTTTAAAAACAACGTCAATATGGTTGAACTTCCTCGACTTTTTATTAAAATACTGTAAGTACTTTTATTAAACAATCTTTTATTTAAAGATCAGGCGTATAACTACATTAATATTATTAGATATCTATACGTATTTACTTCATGTTTCAAATGTAAGCTCGGTGTCCCAGTTACCCCATAAAATTTTCAAGCATGGGGTAACTGGGACATGTATCGGGGGTAACTGGACCATGTTGGATCAAGTTACCCCAATAGTGATAAATAATTTTATTTTGAGTTTCTCTTACTAAGGGAAATAAATTTCTCCATTGCTTTTGCTCGCAATTAAGAAAACTATAGAATAGATTATTAAAATTTCGTAATAAAATTTTTTAAAAAAGCATATTGGGTGGTATCAAACCAAATTTCTTAACCCCTTGAAGGGCGATGATGCCGTTATGACATCACATAATTTTAATACCTAATTGCTACCTTGGCACCAGAATTTTATAATGAACATTTCAGCTTTAAGTACGCGAAAATATACATTTACTTGTTTACAAATAAATTCTGTTGTAAATACTGGTGTCATTAAATTATTTCAACTTTTTACGAATGCAAGTACCTTGCCCCTGAAAGTGAAAAGCAAAACCTTGAAATTGAACGATGCAGATGAAGTACTTAAGTACTTACGTAGTCGTTTGTTCATAAATTTACCTTGTTATTTTTTCCCTTAAAATACCCATATAACTTTTAAACTTATTACCTATACTAAAGTACATAAGTACTTACTTAATTTTTATGTTTCTGGTATAAATAAATCTAATATTTTCACTTTTAGTGCTTTTTTAGACACATTGACAGCAAAGATTTCCCTTGCAATGATCATTAGTTGACATATAATTTACATGATCTGCCTGGTTTAATTTTTTTTAAAGTTGTTTACACTTTTTCAAACAGACCTGATACCCCATATGAAAAAAAATAAATAAATAAACGCATGTGGAACATAGACCTCCTGGTCCACATAATCCACTTTTATGGGGCAACTGGACGCATGAGGAAAGAAAGATGAAATATGCATATTTTTAGATATTAAAATGTAATTTTGAACGTTTCTATCTGATAAAGAGAACCAAACTGAACACATTTACAAAAGTTGAGACTTTAATTCAAATGAATGTTAACCTTTTGAAGCTGAATTGCCAGAATCTCCAGAGTCACATTGTAAAAAAATACCCCAGTTTCCCCACGTAACCTTACCTTTTTTTCAGGATAAAGATGCCAAATTATAAATTTAAGGAAGGTGTGAGTAGTTTCAAAGAAATTTAGAAAATATGGTGAATAAAAATGCCATGTGTTATACACTGAAAAAGACAATCGTCGATCGCGACGTCGTATCTAAAAATTTAACCATCTTCTTTATAACTTAAGTACAAATTATTTTAATCTCTGTAAAGTCTGCTAATTAAAAGTTTTAGATTTTGAAGAAAATAGACTACAAACTCCTATATCACATCAAACATATCAACGCTGATTGTGCACAATCTGCTAAAATTCCAGATATCTCATTAAGGATGAAGTTGAAGCATATTTTCGGTGATTTGTAGGACCAAAAAAAGTCACCATGATGAATATTAAATCAAATGTTTTAATGTACAATGATTTTGTTTTTCATCAAAATGTCTCTGTAAATTACTTCTAAATTACTGTAATTAGTATATAGAATGCACGCGTCTTATGAATATATATGCATATATAAGTAAGCTTAAGTGCTATTTTTATAATAAAGATAAAAGTATTTTTAAAGCATAAATTCCTTGAAGTGACAGGGTTGCTGGCAGTTACTAGAGTTATTGACCTATTTATGAAATAAATTATTTTTAATAATAAAATGCATGTTTTAAATTTTGTCAACAATAATTTTTTAATGTATATGTACTATCCTTTTAAAAAGAAAGGTAGGTAAAAAATATGTTTAAAATTTTGTGATAGTGATTTGAACAAGAAATAATCATTAAGGTGTCAGTAATTACTGGATGTTTCACTCTTCTATAGTAGATTGCCTTCCATTACAAACTGGGCTTTAACTTCTGCTTGTTAACCCTCTATCGACTGAGGGTACTTATAAGTACCATTAAAATAACTTTTTATAAAATTCATTTAATACATCGATTACTAATAACACAGTTTAGAATGTGTTATAGATACATTACTTTCTTTTCAGCTTTTTTGGCGTTGGAAGGGAGGGGGAAATTTTCATTTCGGAAATATTTCTATATTTCTATTGTAAGTACATTATATTTGTACATTTCCTAATTCTGAAAAATACTAAGAAAATTATTTAAAATAAAAGATTTGAGTGGGGTTATAAATATTGTACAAAACCTATAAATTAAAATTTAATGAATCCTTCTAAGTACTTAAATCCTTCTAAAATCCTTCTAAAATTTATTAAATAATTATGTTAATCTTCTAACGTAGCTTCAAAAATTCACAAAAGAGGCTTTAGAAGATTTTTCATGAATTCAATTCAGTGCATAAAAAGTTAATTACATATTTAAGCAGTTGAGAGATTTTTTTCATACTATGAAGGTTACATTATTACAGAAAATATACGTTTTTGGAGCGTTACTAAAGGATTTATTTAGATATCTAATATCATGCATTCAGTTAGTTTTACCACAATTGTTTATCGATAAATTACCGGCAATTATAATTTGAGTAGCGAATAAAAAAACAAGGATGAAAGAAAGAAAAGAAAAACAAGCAGAAAGCAGGAATTCAGCTTTATCAGAATTTAGTGTCGACCCCGATAAGGAAAGAAGTAGAAGTGTGTAAATTTTTTAAATCATACACTTGGCATTAAAATTACACATTTTGTACAAAACATTACCTGTTTTTATGTGTATTTAGTTTATGATACTAAGTATGTACGTTGTTATCTGTTGATAAACGCAGAAAAGTATGTAAATGTAAAAAAATACCTGGATTTACACGAATTGTATTGTTATATGTAATTATAAGTGTGCAATTCTTAACAGACAGTAATTAAGTGCACATGTAAAAAAAAAGAAAACCTTTAATAAAATTCAAAATGCACATTTTATTTTAATTATTCCGTTGCACAAATATAGTACTGTAACAGCATTTTGAAAATAAAGAACTGAAACTTTTATTTATTTATTTATTTATTGTAAGGGGCCCTTCCCTCTTGATCCTCTCCCCTCTCCCCCCCCCCAATTACCGATAAATTGGAAACACGTGAACATTTAAATGAAAACATAATTACACAATTAACTAGTCGGAAGTGGCAATCCCAAAACTTTCTTCTATCTCATACATGTTAATATTTTCTGAAAAATACAGCATATGAGTTTCACCGGTTAGGTGATTTACACCAAAATCTAATCAGCAACAACTTATATCCAGTTGTAGCTGAATCTGAAGTTTGATGGAAATCCGTGCATTAGTTTTTGAGGTAGAACTATCGCGGAAATCGTAAAAAAATCTACATAGCAGCACCACCTGTTGGTCAATTTACTCCAAAAACTAATCAGGACCAATTTATATCAGACACTAAGTGAATCTGATGTTTGAATGAAAATTCATACACAAGTCCTTGAGATACAGCTTTTGCGGAAATCGTAATATATTCTGCCTAGCAGCGGCACCTTTTGGGCGATTTACACTAAAAACTGAACAGTTCTAATTTATATCAGAGAATAATTGAATCTGAAGTTTGGTGAAAATTCGTGCATTAGTTCTTGAGATAGAGCTATTGCGATAATCATGAATAATGCCGCATAGCAGCGCCACCTCTTGGGCGATTTACGCTAAAAGTAATCAGCACCAAATTATATCAAGGACTAACGGAATTTGAAATTTTACAAAATTCTGTGCTATTGGTGAAATCGTGAAAAATGCAGTATAACAGCCCCACCTGTTGGGCGATTTATACCAAAAAGTAATCAACACTAGTTTATAACAGGTACTAACTGAATGTAATGTTTTATTAAATTCCGTTTATTAGTTCTTGAGATAGTGCGTCCAAAAAATGTGTGTCACACACACACAGTCAGGCGGACAGACATACAGACTGACTCACAGACAGACATTTTGTAAAAACATGTTTTTCGAGTTCTTTGACCCCTAAAACGTGTAAATCCGTTGAAAACCGGAATTCGAAAATTTTCATGAATCCGATACTTTCTTCTTGTAAAGATAGAAAAAAGTAAAAATATATTATTAATACGAGGTGAAACCCATCGGATTTCGACGAAAGGAAATATTTAAGAAGGAACTGTTTCATTAATTTATAATAAACCCACACAATTAGTTACAATAAAAAATGCATCTTATATTGGTTAGACTAACTCTCAAACAAATATTATTTTAACCTGAAGGCCACTGCTCTTTTATAAAAACACTCTAAAGTTTTGTAAAACTTTGTGTTTTATTAGCGTATGATATCAATTGCGTTATTTTCAAAAGTAAAGCATTTCTACCTATGAAGAATTTCAAATCCGCTGGAGTGAAAATGAGGCACTTCTACAAAACATATTTCAGTTTTAAGAATTAAAATACACGATTTTATTTTATATAAAATGGCGTAATTTGCATCTGCTGAAGAAGTCCACATTTACGATTCAGTCTCAAACAACATCTATAGAAAAGTATACTTATGGCGTCACTATCGCGGGATAATACACAAACCCAGCAAAATGCTATGGCGTAAACTCGATGGAAAAAAAAAAACAGCTATCTAATGATTTATATGCCTTGATTTGTTTGTAACATTAATATGGATACTTAAAGTTAAACATAGTTTATAATAGCTCCATGTTTTATCAGAAATCATTCATTTATGTTTTTTCAAAATCGCACGTATTTTGATTTAAGTTGTTATGAGAAAATGGCAGCAAAAAGATATAGTAATTTACTATTTTCCAGCTAATTTCCCTTTACTTTCTACAGAAATGGAGTACTTCAGTTGCCACCATTACATAAATGGCCTTAAAACCTACAAAAATAAAATAATATCTCAAAAATAAATTAAGATGCAGTTTTCAAAGAAATTGTAGTTAATACTAGAATGAGAATGAGGGGCCATTTTGGCCCCAACCACATGGATATATTTCGGTTCGAACCGGAAATTTTTTCTTATAAAATAAGTTTAAAACACACGAAGGAATAAAAAAAAGGCTAACTAAATAAGTTAAATTGATTTAAATAAAAATTCTGGTATTAAATATTTGTATAAAAATTAAGTAAAAATTCTCTTCTTTCTAGTGTTATTAGTACTTTTTCGCCTATGCGAAGGTGTAAAAATTAAAATTTGCTATGCTTAGAAGTCTAAAAAATTGCAGTAGATATCATCAGTATTTAAGCGCACTGCTTCGTTTTACGGCTACCTTATGTAACAGAACGTTATTTTTTAGGGACGACAATTTGATTGCTTCCTGAAAGAAATAACATATCGGAGGCTAAAAATAAAGGTAAAAGAAAGAAAACGAAAAATATCTTAGCATTCAAATTTAAAAACTGCGAGAACAATTTTTATTTATGTATTAAGTCATTTATTTTTATTTATTTTTTATTATATATTTTTTAATAAATCTCAAACATTCTGTTCAAATAAGTAAAAGGAATGAAAAAATAATACGTTAGTAAAAGTTAAAGTACAAGTAAAGAGATTTTAAATCGGTCGCTTGGAAGTTCGCCAAACCATATATACTAAGAAGGAATGTCAACTTCAATGACAATCGATGCTTTGGTTATTCTTGGATCACATGATGAATGACAGGATAAAATGATTTATTCTCGAACATATGATGAATCATGTTTTATATTTTAAAATATCTTGAAGCACAGCATTTGCAAAGTTTGGTAAATTAATCAAAAGAACTGAAATGATCCATTTTTAGATATGAACGACACGTGCAAGTTATTTTTAATTTAGATATAAAAGTCAAATATGAATATATCCGTTTAGTACCTGATTTTCCATACATTAAATGTTTCTCGTTAAGGGAAAAAATCTGGAAAAAATCAATTGTGAGGCATTTTCAACTTAAAAGCTGTGTTTTTTAGAAAAATTTTGTAAGCCTTTTTCAAACAAAATATATCATAGAAATTTAACTAAGTAACTTTTAAGTAATGCAGAAATATCGAGCTTTCATTCCTGGCATGAAGATTGTAGAGTAAGTTGGGCTTAATATAACAATGCGCACAATGTGCTATTCTTTAGAAAACGGCTATATGGGGAGGCTTGAACCAGTCAATGTGAGGGAGCTTGACCCAGTCAATGTGAGGGAGGGTTGACCAGGTACTCAAGGCTCGTTTAATTAAGTTGTTCCGGAAATCTTTTTATTATATTGACTGTGCATAATGAAAGGCTAGTGGTTAAATATAAAAAATATTGTATTTATTCCGGAAAGGTACAGTAAAATGGGGTGATGGAAAAGAAAATGCTTAAAACTTTTTAAAAGAAAGATGTGAAAAATTGCTATAGTATCCACATGGAAGCAAAAATGTAATGAAATATAAATAGAAAAGTTGATAGGAACTTTTTCCATTTAAATATTGCTTACAATAGGTAGATAGAAACAGTGGAAAAGACTAGAAAGTATGAAAGAAGCAATCTTAATCCATTCAGGGGCAGTAGTATGTTTATGTAACCACTTAATTTTAATTCCCAAACGCCACAGTGGTACAAGAATTTTGCTAAAATCTTTTTTATTTAATACTAGCAGACCCGCCCGACGTTGCCCGGGGTTTGTAAATAATAACTTTAAACAAAACTTAAGTTTGTATGATTTTATATCTTTGGAAATTCTTTTAAATGAACCTATTTACGGAAGCTCCATTGCCTTCCGCAGCGTCTAATGTGTTCCCATCAAACTTCTTTCCGAACGAACCTGTAATCTAGATCCCACTACATATGGCAGCATTTATAGGAAGTTCCCGCACGTGCGGGAGCAATCGAAAACCAAGTTGAGTGAGCCAAATCTCGTAGGAATCAAGCTCACAGAAACCAAAAAAAAAAAAAAAAAAAAGAAAATGTTAGAAAATGTTCGTAACTAAAGTCTAAGATAAAATTTCATAATACAGAAAGTAGATGAATTGTAATCTAAGTTGAATGACGCAAATCCCGTTGAAATTGTGCCCTTAAACCCGAGGAAATAACGCGCCACCAAGCAGAGGAAGAAGCCTCCTCACCTTGTAAATTTCAAGAATCACTGTTAGCATTAAAACAATATTTAATAAACGGATGAAATCCATTCTCTAAAGTAACCTTTAAAGAAACGCGATTTTTAATTTACGGCTGTAGTGAATAGACGTAAGTTAATGCTGAAAAAGGAGATTAATGTTCCAAAAAGGTGGTAGCTGAGGTATAAAGAAAGACCGGCCCCCATGGGCGTAATCTGGCGGGGACAAGGGGGGGGGGCATATGCCCCCCCAGTTTTTTAAGAGCATGGGCAAGACATGTATTTTGCCCCTCCAGTTTTTTGTCTTGTTTTCAAATTTCTGTATTTCCTTTTTCGCTTTTTTTTACCCCTTTTGTTTAATAATTTATATTACTATCTTGTGTTTGAACTAGAATTGGATACAGCAAAATCAAAACAGCCAGAATTAATATTTTTACGTTGAGATAAGTAATTTTTCTTATGTCTTGACAAAACCTTCTGGTATAATAACAGTTCAAGAGAATTTTTTTCCGTCTCCCTTTTTTCCTTTTTGTACAAAGTACAAAACTTATTTTCCTCTTCATTTCCAGGGATTTTTTTTTGGGGTGCACGTGAGGGAAGAGGTGGGAATAGATATCACGATTACTGTGTCTTGACTCTGACCATTGTCCTTTTTCGTAAGATAATATAAGCACAAAACAAGAACTTCCTGGCCCTCAGGGATCTCGACTATAGTGACGCTCCTTGAATATACTCGTAGCGTCAGTCCAGTACTGGTGAGCTGAGGAAATTTTCATGGCGTCTGGATATACAGATGCACACACATTCCGTTCTCTCGCGTACATCAGGGACTATAAGTAGTACATCAGTAGTCGCGTACATCAGGTACTATAGAGTCTTGCACATGTCGCGTTGTACCCGGTTGTAGCCTTGGGCGTAATCTGGTGAGGCAAGTGGGGATCACATGCCCCCTAGTTTTTCAGGAACAGGGCAAATACCTTTTGCCCCTACAGTTTTTGTGTCGCTTTGTAGTTAAAGCCCAGCTTTGTATTTCAATTTTTTTTTATTATTTAACCATTTATATGCTATTTCGCGCACGAATTAGCATAAGCATTGGATAATTCAAAATAACCAGAATTAACGTCTTCACGTTCATAGAAGTAATTTCTGATGCAATAGTCAAAGCTCAAGTAAGAATATTTCCTCTGCTCTATTTTTCAGAAAAGCGGAACCATTTTTCCTTTTTTATTTTCATAGAACTATTTAAATGCACATGTGGGATAGATCTCTTGATTACTATCTTTTGATTCTGACTATTGTCATTAGGGTTTCCTTCATCTGACGAAACCCTATTCGTCTCACTCGTCTGTCTGTCCGTCTGTCACAGTGCCCGTAACTATATATGTTGGAGGCTTGAAATTTTGCATACTTATCGCTGAACACCTCACATCAAACGGCAAATCGTAAAAATTTGAAAAAGTAGTAATTAATGGACGTTGTTAATTAAAAAACTCCCAATTACAAGATCTGAAAGGCATTATTGATTCAACAAAAGCATAATTTTTTTATCGAATTATAAAAACTATCTCTTCCATCGATTAAAACCAGGTGTCATTTTAACGGCAGATAAGGACTAGCGATTGCTTTAAGGCACTTTTATTTCTTTTCTACTCATCCCAGAAATTCGAAATTAGTACCACAAGACAGCGAAAAAAATCAGCTTTCAGAAATTCTAAAAATTATCTCAATCGTACCATAAAAACTTTGAAATTCGTTAAAAATCGAGAAAAAAAATCTTTTACTTTCCTTTATTTGTGAAGGCGACAGATGTCTGATGAATTGAATTTTAGGCGATAACCAGAGAATATAAAACAGTTGCGGTCTTGCGGTTAGAAACAGACTCAGAATTCAGAATTTTTATATATGACCAAATTTAAATATCAATTTTCAAGCTATGATTTTTATGCCATCCGACGTAAAGTTTCATTCTCTTTCAGAATATGTCTTTATTTTTTAATTTCGACAATCGGAAGCGAAGGTAGTTAATTTTTTCGTAATTAAAACCATTATTGCATTTTTTGCACGGCAGGCTAAGTGACACGGAAAGAAAAAGAGTTACATTTTTACCCGGTAGCAGAAAGTGCGTGACGTGCGTCGCAGATTTATTTTGGACCTTGCAGATAAATTTGCCAACTTGAAAAAAAAAAAGTTTTTCCTTACAAAAAAAAAAAAAAAAAAAAAATAAGTACGAAAATTCTGACAAAAAATATCGTGAATTCGACAAATGGTCGCAAAAAAATCGGTAATTTATAGCCAAAGGATCGCTGCAAAAACGCAAATTTCGTCAAAAGATCCTGGACATAAACATGAATTCCGTCCTAGGGTTGTGGAAAAAATACAAATTTCTGTCACAGGATCGCGGAAAAATGCGAATTTAGTCAAAGGATCGCGACAAGAACCTGAATTTAGTCAAACGATTGTGGAGAAAATGCAAATTTAGTCAAACGATCGCAAAAAAATGCAAATTTATGTCAAATGATCGTGAAAAAACGCAAATTTATGTCAAAGGATTGCGGAAAAAAACGGAATTTCGTCATACGATCGCGAAAAACGTGAATTTCGTCCCAGGGGTGCCGCAAAAAATGCAAATTTCTGTCACAGGATCACGGAAAAAACACGAATTCCGTCAAAAGATCGAGGAAAGGACACAAATTTAGTCAAACGATCGAGAAAAAACGCAAATTTCTATTGAAAGATCGCGGAAAACGCGAAATTTAATCATAAGATCGCGAAAAATGCAATTTTCTGCCAAAGGATCGCGGTAAAAACTCAAATTTCGTCAAAAGGACGCCTGATGGATGTACAGAATTCCTAAATTTTAACTTAGTTTATTCCTGACTCCTACTCTTGTAATGATAAATTCTTATCATTAAATTAAATATCTTTTTTTTTTCTTTCAGTTAAAGAAAAAAATAAAGCTCTGTTCTCTTAATATATCTCTTATTATATATGAAAGATCTGATAAGATTTCTGTGAAATAGGTAATCAATGTGGTCACTATTTTCCTTATGTGTTTATTCTATGCCATTTTTATGCACGTATCTAAAAGTGTGCGGAATAGTATTTGTTCTCGAGTATATGAATCATGTTACATATTCATTATTATTTAATTCTTCATAAAATATTAATTTTTGCTATTTACTTATTTAGGTTAATATTATAGTTGGAATATAGTTCTATTTATTTTTTAGTATTAATCAGTAAGAACCCTATTTATTTTAACACTTATAATGTTTGTACATAATCGCAGTACAGATTTTTTTAACTATTGATTTTACAAATTTGGTTCTTTCGCATCCGGATGTTATTTCGTACGCTGATTCGTAAAATCTAAATTTAAAAAAAATCGGACAACAACTTTCCGGTTTATGAAAAAATCGATTTTTAAACATAAAAGGGATGCTTTTTCGTACAGACAATTGACGGGAATTTGTTAAAATTAGGAAAACTAAAGAACCGATCGATTTTAAACTTTGACATAGTTCATAACACATAATAAGAATTTTATGAATTTAAGGTGAGCTGAATTTGTGTGTGTGAGTGTGTGTGTGTGGGGGGGGGGGGGGTAGCAAACAAGGGCTCCGTGAAAAAATGGCTAATCTGATTTTTTTTTTAAACTGTAAGCATTTGGTTACGTCTATTTATTAATTACAAGCATTATCATTTAGCTTTTATTACCGTTTATTTGTTAGCTCCCAGATTATCAAAGCTTGATAGCTAATGTGCCCGCATGTTCTGTATGTACGTATGTATATACGTAACGCGATAATTCTTGATAGAAATATCCGTTTTGTTTTAAACTTTGTATAATATATAAAAAATTGAAATATGGGAGTGGATAATTTTCAGGGGGACGCATTCCTAAATATAATAGTGCTGCCATTTATGCAAGGAATTATTAATTTTCTATTAACAATTTTGATTTGTTAATTTAAGGATAATGTGTTTTGAAAGAAGTATTAAACGAAATCCTCTGCATATCACACTTACCCACTTGTTTTCCTTAGGATAAAATAATACATAATTGATGATTTTTTTATGGTTTTCTGGCTTGTTTTCTCCTTACGTCCGGAAATTCGGTTCAAAACTCCAATTGATGGTATTTTCTGAAAGATCATTTACGCTTACCAAAGAATGGAAAAGGAATTTCGATTACATAGTTTCAAAGGAAACATGCTTTAGATAAATCGAAGCAGAAAACTTGACATTTTTTTCTTCATTCTTCCATCAAAATACTACAAATTACACAAAATTTTGTATTTAATATTTTGAAAGTAAAAACATTATATAAAAATACTGAATATTTTTATTTAGGTCTTTAAGGGGAGCCCACTTTGAAAATGTGAAAAATTAAAAACATTCGAATTAAAATAAACATTAAAATCAGATTTTAATTTAAATTTTTGTATTGCTAAATTATCTGGATTCATCTTAAACCAGAATGAGTGGGATCGTATCAAAAGTGTTTTTCGCTAAGAATGGCGGTTGACTTTCAGAATGTTTCTCTGATAATGGGTTCTGAACTCCCCAATTAATTACTTTTTTCACACTACATTTGAGGTTGTTTCAGAGCTTTGATAGTCAAGAACGAAAAGAGTGGGAAAAACGAGTTATCTGGAATTTCCGTGGAAACTAATGGACTATAACAGTTTACCGCCAGTTGAAAAAAAAATGAACTATTAATAGATTTAAACAGCTCTAAAATCTAACCGATGATTAAGGTGTCGCATACGAATTATTTTTTCAATCAATCCCTTTCAAATATCTCCTGTATGCTAATTTTGTTTTTTTCCCCCTTAATAAATGTGTATCAGTATGAAAAAGAAGAAATAATGATCAAATGAATTATTAAGGGGAAATGTCAAAAAAGCTCGCCCAATTTGAGGACAATCTATACTAATAAAAAAAAGTTTCGCTTTGTGTGTGTGTGTGTGTGTGTCTGCGATGGCTAGCAAAATCTAGCTTAAGTACGAAGCTGACAATTTTTATGAAAGTAGCCCAAAGTCTCTTCTGATGCACTTCAGATTCAGAATTTTAAAATTCTAATAATTAGTTGAGTTATTAATTAAAACTCGCAAATCACTCTCATTAATAACTCATCTCGGCCCTTGCGAAAGGGAAAAAGGGATGGCGCACGCGCAGAAGCTTTATTTATGCATCGGGAGAAAATGAAGTTCGAAAAGAAGGAATTTCGGGGGGTATTTTGTCATTATTTATTAATTTACATCGGTCAAACTGCTTAGTAAAGTTAAAAACGGATGACATATTATATAAGATCGTACTCTTGTGTCTCAAATGCCGCAATCAATTGAAAAAAATATCACAGTTAATCCTTTGAATTTTTTTTCCTAAAAAGGCTCTTTTTTTTCCGTGAAGCGTTTTTCTGTCCTGTTGCAACGCCCCTCGAGGACGCAATTTTTGAGGTACCGACAAATTAAAAATGTGCTCTCAAAGCTAAAACCTTCTAATCGATGGTTTTAAAAAATATGAATTTTAACCTTTTCAAATACACTGGCGAACTCAGGTCACTTCGCGTTTTATGGAGACGATATTTTTTTAACACTAAAAGTAACAAAACGTCCATACTTTAACACACTTTACTTTTTACTTTACACACCATACTTTTTTTTTTCTGTTTAGAGCATCTCTATAGACCAGATTTACATAACCTACAAAATTTTTGAAACGTTCGGACGGGTATAAAATATTTTTTACAAGATAAAATATGTGAAAAATTCGATGGAAATGAAGAATTTTAACCCTTTGAAATATACCTGCACGGAGGTCACTTCGCGCCTCACGGTGACGATATTTTTTCTATGCTAAAAGTAACTAAACGTGCGTATTTCAACAGAAACATTTTAGAGCATTTGGATAGACCAGATTTACGTCACCTACAAAAATTTCGAAACGTTCGGGCGAGTATAAATATTTTTATAAACTAAAATATATGAAAATATCTACGAAATCAGTAAAAACCTGGGTGTTTTTGCGCGGTAAAAAAAAAGACGTCTTAATTTAAGTGTATGTGTGTGGTGATAGGGAGGGAGGGTATAAATATTTTTAAAAAATGGTCTTAAAATTTTTGCCCCCCCAGTCTTAGAGCCCAAGTTACGCCTATGCCGGCCCCTGGGGGCTAGGGTCTGAACTGGAATGTAGTTGGGTATAAGAAAATTTTTTAAGGGTTTTAAAGTAGCTGGAAGACGCTAAAACTATGTTAAAGAAAATTGCAATAGAATAGGATAGTTTTTACAGAAGCTGCAACAAAGGCCCCATGAAGACGATTAACGTTCAAAATTGGTGGTAGCTGAAGTCTGCAATTTATTTTTCTCGTTCATGTAGTAGCTGGAGAACCTAAGAAGTTATTAGGGGGAAAAAAGTTCGTGAATCGGACCATTTTTAAGGTAGCTATAACAGTGGTCCCAAAAGGTCCCAACTGTTAGTTGAGAGCAGTGCCCTAACATGTAAACGTATTTAAATGTTTTAGTACTTAGCAATTTAGATCTTCAATTAGTCAAAATTAATCATAGGGTATGAAATAATCATTAGAATAATATTTTAAAGAAATGCGCAAAAATGGGGTAAATGCTTAAAAAGGGGGTCTAGAGCTCCAATAAAAATATGAGGGTGTTGGTCTAGGGGGAAGAGTCCAAGACTCAATTTTAACTTATGCAATGAGAAGGTGAGAAAATTAGGGTGTAAAAAATGCATAGCACACAAAAAGCTCAAGGGGCCCCGGATCGGGCCCTACAGGAGCCTAAGGTGCCCCAGGATTTTAACTGGAATATAGAAACTGGAGAATAACTAAATGGAAAAATGGTTCAAAAAATGAAGATCGGCTTAATAGAGGCAATTTATTAATAATTTATGGTGCAAAAGCTTCATGGGACCATGTACCGGGCTGTGGCAGATTTTATCTGCAACATATCAGTTTCCCCCGTTTTTCAAAATCTACTTTAAATAAATAAATTCACTATAGCAATTCTTTTTTCCTTAAAACAATTCATAGTTCTACATTTATTTATTTTTTTCCTTTCTCCTTTCACAAGGAACTTTACTCAACACATATAAAGATTTACGGTTTCATATTTTTTTTCTACTTATTCAAAATTCTCATTCTCGCATATTTATTTTTTCCTTCATTCCTAACGGTTTTTATTTAAAACCAATCACGATCACATTTAACTCCGCTCATCTGCACTTTCTTCACTTTTTTTTAACCGTTCATTTTCTTTAACGTATTTTTTCTGCGCTAGAAATAAACCACTCTCATTTTACATTAGAACTTGACGGGTAAAAAATGAAATAAAGAAAAAAATGTATTTATTGGAATTGCAGTTTTAAATTATATTTTCATTTATCGTTATGCTTTCTACATTTCACATATATTTATTAAATATTACTGAATCACATTTAGCTGAAATCTGTTGTTAATGTAAACAAAAAGGAGACTATATGTCGCACTTAGTCTTGAAACATGTAGGGTTGCTTCACATCCTGTGGGTGCGCCGAAAGGCTGGGCTGCCACGTTATTTGTCTGCTAATCCTGCAGCCAATCCTTTGTCGCTATAATATCGGCGTCAAAAACTTGATTAGTTGGCGATAATACAATATGCCAAGGCATGTGATTTCAGTACGCATTAACAAGAGTTCGCTCCCGACCGCCCTGCTGGAAGGTCCGCAAAAAGGACCGCTGTTGTTTTCCTTTTACCTTTGTGACGTTGCGTAGCAGTTTGTCATGAACGGATATGCTTCTACACATAGAGATATATTTAATCTCTGCTTTTACATAGCTTCATATTTGAGACTCCTTTTTGTGAGATGTCTTCCTTCGTATTGAAAGATGAATAAAAACTGATTGTGCTTACATCTATATGAGGGAGTTTTTTTAGCCACCAACCTCATCGAATCCGACCTTTTCCATACGGTCCTCAAGGGGGGAGGGACTTAAGTGGCATGTAGTTTTGTATAAATACACTTTTTAGTACTTTTTAATGTAATCTGAGGACGCTAGAGCTATGGTAAAGAAAACTGCAAGGAATTCGGATAAATAGATTCGGATTTTTAAAGAAGATGCACCAAGGGCCCTAAGAAGACGATTTATATTCAAAATTGGTGGTAGTTGAAGCCTGAAAAAAAATTTTTTTTGTCGTTCATGTAATAGCTGGAGAGCCGAAGATGTTGTTAGAAAAAAAAAGCTAGAGAATCAGACTATTTTTAAGGAAGTTATAATAGGGGGCCCAAAAAGGGTCAACTGATAGTTGTGAAAAGGCCCTAGCATGAAAACATGTTACAACGTTTTAGAACTTAGCGTTTTAGATCTTCGATTAGTTGAAATTAAGCATATGGTACGAATTAATCATTAGAATATAATTTAAAAGAAATGTGCAACAAATTGGAAAAAGGCTTAAAAAGGGCCCTAGGGCCCCAATAAAAATATGTGATTGTTGGTCTAAGGAGAAGAGTTTAAGACTCAACTTTAAAATTACGCATTGCCAAGGTCAGAAAATTAGGGTGTGAAAAACGCATGGCACACAAAAATTTTAAGGGGCCCTGGACCGGGCCATGGTCTTAACTGGAATGTAGACACGGGAGTATAAGTAAATGGAGAAAGTATACCAAAAATGAGGATCGGATAAAAAGGAAGCAATTTATTAACAATTTAGTGCACTAAAAGTTCAAGGGGCCCTGTACCGCGCCCTTTGCAAGGGTGGCAGTGTCTTAACTGAAATGTAGAAATGGGTAGAAATTGAAAGTAGAATTCACCCCAAAAACGAAGAAGATCGGATAGAAAAGAAGCATGTTATTAGTAATTTAGTGCATTAAAACTTCAAGGGTCCTTGTACTGGGCTCCTTGCAAGGGTGCCAGGGTCTTAAATGAAATGTAGAAATGGGGCGCAAACTGAAAGGAGAATTCACCCCAAAAACGACGAAGATCGGATAGAAAAGAGGCATGTTATTAACAATTTAGTGCACTGAAACTTCAAGTGGCCCTGTACCGGGACCCTTGCATGGGTACCAGGGTCTTAAGTGAAATGTAGAAATGGGGTAGAAACTGAAAGGATAATTCACCCCAAAAACGAAGTGGGTCGGATAGAAAAGAGGCATGTTTTTAACGTTTTAGTGCATAAAATCTGAAGGCGCCCAGAGGCTCCGGCCCTTAAAAAATTAAAAATCTGAGCCTCAGGAGTATCAGGACCTGTCTTGGACTAATCACATCTGAATTTTCAGATTTCTACGTGCGGTAGTTTTCGCTAGCCATCGCACACAGACAGACACACAGAGCGATTTGTTCTTTCATTGGTTAGATGTATGTGAAATATAGCCTTTTTTTAAATTTCGAAATAAATTTGTTCGTAAATTTCGGTGCCAATCATTTATTTCAACCTTTTAGCACTGAAAGTACTTATTAACCCCTGAAAGGGTTAAAATATATTAATGATATGTTATGCGCTCATGCGGCTTCAAAAGAACCTAACATTGATCGAAAAACTTTAGGAAGGTATGGAGACAAATTTCACCTGGATGAATACAGTGAGATGAAGCCAAACTATGTGACAAGTAAAGTTGTCAGGTCGAGTGTCACAAAAGTAGGACAGGGAGACAAAAAAAAGCGGGACAGTGGCTCCTAAATCTGGACATAATAATACACGAAATCCTATGAAAACGGAATCTGACTCTAACGGAATAGTATCTTAAATGTTAAAATTTCATTTACCTGCTGTACAATTATACCTGCTCAGGCAAAATCCTGTTTCTTCTCTGACTTGCGATTGCGTCTGGACAGGTTTGTTTAAGAATCATATTTTCAAAAATATTTTTTATAATAATTAAAGCATGTAGCATGAAGTTATTTTGCTTTTTAGCTCACAGGCTATCAAAGCCTGAGAGCTAATGTGCCCGCCCGTTCTGTATGTATGTATGTATGTATGTATGTATGTATGTATGTATGTATGTACGTATGTACGTAACGCGATAACTCTTGATAGAAACATCCGATTTGCTTCAAAAATTTTTCCTAGGTTCATTGTGATAAGGCGCTTCCCTGATTAGTTTTGGGAGTTCATTGGTTAAGGATAAAGGGGGAAAAACGGGCTTAGTCACCCCCCTTAATTCAGAAAAATGGGTTTTTCATGCAGAATCATTCGATTTGCTCCGAATTTGGTATACCGGTTTATTATGTTAAGGAACATCCCTGATTAATTTTGGGGGTTCATTGGTTAAGGATAAAGGGGGAAAAGGGGGGTTAGTCCACCCCCTTAATTCAGATAAATGGGTTTTTCATGCAGAATCATTCGATTTGCTCCGAATATGGTATACCGGTTTATTATGTTAAGGAACTTCCCTGATTAGTTTTGGGAGTTCATTGGTTAAGGATAAAGGTGGAAAAACGGGGTTAGTCCCCCCCCCCCTTAATTCAGATAAACGGGTTTTTCATGCAGAATGATTCGATTTGCCCCGATCCCTGATCAGTTTTGGGAGATCATTGGATAAGGATAAAGGGTGAAAAACGGTGTTAGTCCACCCCCCTTAATTCAGATAAATGTGTTTTTCATGCAGAATGATTCGATTTGCTCCGAATTTGGTATACCGGTTTATTATGTTAAGGAACTTCCCTGATCAGTTTTGGGAGTTCATTGGTTAAGGATAAAGGGGGAAAAACGGGGTTAGTCGACACCCCTTAATTCAGATAAATGTGTTTTTCATGCAGAATGATTCGATTTGCTCCGAATTTGGTATACCGGTTTATTATGTTAAGGAACTTCCATGATTAGATTTGGGGGTTCATTGGTTAAGGGTAAAGGGGGAAAAGGGAGGTTAGCCAGCCCCTCTTAATTGAGATATATGTGTTTTTCATGCAGAATGATTCGATTTGCTCCAAATTTGGTATACCGGTTTATTATGTTAAGGAACTTCCCTGATTAGTTTTGGGGGTTCATTAATTAAGGGTATAGAGGGAAAAGGGAGGTTAGCCCGCCCCTCATAATTTAGATAAATGGGTTTTTTATGCAGAATGTTTCGATTTGCTCCGAAGTTGGTATACCGGTTTATTATGTTAAGGAGCTTCCCTGATTCGTTTTGTCGATTCATTGGTTAGGGATAATGGGGGGCTAGTCCACCCCCTTAATTTAGATAAATGTTTTTTTTTTTCAAGATTATTCGATTTGCTCCAAATTTGGTATACCGGTTTATTATGATAAGGAGCTTCCCTGATTAGATTTGGAGGTTCACTTGTTAAGTATAAAGGGGGTAAAGGGGGGTTAGTCCACCCCCTTAATTCAGATAAATGGGTATTTCATGCAGAATTATTCGGTTTGCTCCGAATTTGGTATACCGGTTTATTACGTTAAGGAACTTCCCTGATTAGTTTTGGGGGTTCATTGATTAAGGATAAAGGTGGAAAAGGGGCATTAGTTCAACCCTTTTAATTCAGATAAATGGGTTTTTCATGCAGAATGGTTCGATTTGCTCCGAATTTGGTATAATGGTTTATTATGCTAAGGAACTTCCCTGATTAGTTTTGGGGGTTCACTGGTTAAGGATAAAGGGGGGAAAGGGGGGTTAGTCCACCCCTTTTAAATCAGATAAATGGGTTTTTCATGCAGAATGGTTCGATTTGCTCCGAATTTGGTATACCGGTTTATTATGTTAAGGAACTTCCCTGATTAGTTTTGGGGGTTCATTGGTTAAGAATAAAGAGGGAAAATGGGGGCTAGTCCACCCCTTAATTCAGATAAATGGGTTTTTCATGCAGAGTGATTCGATTTGCCCCGAATTTGGTATACCGGTTTATTATGTTAAGGAACTTCCCTGATTAGTTTTGGGGGTTCATTGGTTAAGGATAAAGGGGGAAAAGGGAGGTTAGCCCGCCCCTCTTAATTTTGATAAATGGGTTTTTCATGCAGAATGATTCGATTTGCTCCGAAGTTGGTATACCGGTTTATTATGTTAAGGAACTTCCCTGATTAGTTTTGGGAGTTCATTGGTAAAGGATAAAGGGGGAAAAACGGGGTTCGTTCACCCCTTTTAAATCAGAGAAATGGGTTTTTCATGCAGAATGATTCGATTTGCTCCGAATTTGTTATACCGGTTTATTATGTTAAGGAACTTCCCCGATTAGTTCTGGGGGTTCATTAGTTAAGAATAAAGGGGGGAAAGGGGGCTAGTCCACCCCTTTTAATTCAGATAAATGGGTATTTCATGCAGAATTATTCGACATGCTCCGAATTTGGTATACTGGTTTATTATGTTAAGGAACTTCCCTGATTAGTTTTGGGGGTTCATTGGTTAAGAATAAAGGGGAAAAGGGAGGGCTAGTCCACCTCCTTAATTCAGATAATTGGGTTTTTCATGCAGAAGGATTCGATTTGCTCCAAATTTGGTGTACCGGTTTATTATGTTAAGGAACTTCCCTGATTAGTTTTGTGGGTTCATTAGTTAAGAATAAAGGGGGGAAAGGGGGCTAGTCCACCCCTTTTAATTTAGATAAATGGGTTTTTCTTGCAGAATGATTCGATTTGCTCCGAAGTTGGTATACCGGTTTATTATGTTAAGGAACTTCCTTGATTAGTTTTGGGGGTTTATTGGTTAAAGATAAAGGGGGAAGGGGGCTAGGCCACCCCCCTTAACTTATATAAACGGGTTTTTCATGCAGAATTATTCGCTTTGCTCCAAATTTGGTATACCGGTTTATTATGTTAAGGAGCTTCCCTGATTCGTTTTGGCGATTCATTGGTTAAATTTAAAGGGGGGCTAGTCCACCCCCTTATTTTAGATAAATGTTTTTTTTGCAGGATTATTCGATTTGCTCCAAATTTGGTATACCGGTTTATTATGATAAGGGGCTTCCCTGATGAGATTTGGAGGTTCACTGGTTAAGTATAAAGGGGGAAACGGGGGCTAATTCCCCTTCACTTATTTTTTTGAGGGGCATTATTATTTAAAATAAGTGTATAATATACAATTAGTGTGAATAGCCTGTGAGCTCAATGCCATCAGTTTAGCTGGGCACTTTTCTTTTTTATTTTAAACTGATTTTATTTCTCTAAATTTGACATTTTTCTAAATGTAAGTTATAGGGAAAAGCTATAGTATAAAAGATTAACTTTCGCATTTAAATACATATATAATCTCTTATAAAATGTATAAAATTCTGACATTTATAAATTCAGAATTAAAATTAAATTAATAGAAAAAATTACGTAATACAGTCACATAATTAAGAAACTATACACATCTCATATCAGACGTGTGAGGATATTGAGCAGATTACAACATAAGCAGTTAAAGTTGTATGTGAAATGCCAAATATGACACGTGGTTGAAATTATAGATAATATACCGGGTGTCCCAAAAATGACTGATGGATTTTAAAATTTAATAACTTACAAACGGTGACAGATATTTTAAAAAAATCTTGCAGGAGGGTTATGTATGATATCAGGAGTTTCTGTACTGTGATTCTTGAGTTTAGTTCGAATTTCAAACAAGAGATGGCGCTGAGGGCAATAGGCTCACAGTCCAGACCGATTTTTGGTACTTCGGGATCCATTCAATACATTTTAATCTTCTTTTTTCGCATGGAAGAAAAGAGAAGCTGAAAAATCGAGCCTGGATTTAGCGGTTATTGCTTCCAGCGCCATCTATCGATGCTATTTCTAACTAAAACCGAGAATCGCAACATAAAAACTCCTGACATCTTACATAACACTCCTGCATGAATTTTTTTAATATCTGTCACCGTTTACAAGTTATTGAATTTTAAAATCGATCAGTCATTTCTGGGACACCCGGTAAGAATCTAATGTTATTATAGCATGAATGTAAAAATTATTAAATCGCAAAATATCATATAAAGAATTAAACACAAAAACTGCATGTAGAATTAGCTGCACGATGATACAAAATAGATAAAAATATAAAAGAACAGATATAAAATATAAATTTCACACCGTACTTGAAATATCTAATATTTTATTTGTTTCTTTTATTAATTTTACTTTATACATACTAAGAAAGATTTTCGGCCTTAACTCAATATATTTTTCAAACAAGTGTGTGGCATTTTAAAATACCAGAATGTAACTGTCATCACTCTCTTTTTTAGCAGATCAACAAAGTTGTCTGGTTTGTTCAAATAAACTCAAAATCAAATTTCAATATTTTAAAAAAGACTTCAAACACAAAGAATAAAATAGGTTGATTTTAAAACTGCATTTATTTTGTTCTTTTGTAAGAAGTTTTTTCATTTTTATAGGTGTTTTTTTTCCTTTTATTGTACTAAATGTTCTTCGAAAGCCGATAAATGAGTTAATTTCTGAACATTTTTGTACTTTCCGAATTCTCATGTGACTTAGGGATTTCTTTAACTTCTAGGAAAATTTCTACATTTGGTCTAAGTAACTAAACTTAACATTATTGAAAAACAAACCACTGTATATCTTATAATTCAAAAATATATTTTAATATATTATATATTTCAATATTTATATATTCATCTATATATTTATTTATATAGTTATATATTTTAATGTATATTTATTTGAAAATTAAATTCTTCCAAGTGGCATGTATAAAAATTCTATGCATTATGTAAAATGCCATTTACTTGATAATTTTGTGAAATATTTATTCATTTCATGAATGAACTGCAACCCGGGTTACAGATAAATTTTTAGTAAGATTACTGTAATTTTAGTAGATTCTTAAAATTAGTTTTGTAGCTTTACATCTTTTTTTTTTTTTTTTTTTTTTTTTTTTTTTTGCAGTGTACAGATAAAATTTTAGCAAGCATACAGATTTCTGTAATTTTACAAATGTATAATTACAGATTTTTTTACAGTGTAAATAATACTATCTGCACTTTGATTTCTAAAGTTATGATCCAAACTATGGCCACTCGCATAGAGAAATCATCGGTCCACAAATAAAAGCTTTCACTGCAAAAGAAAATTGTCTTTATAGCTGATATTGTTTTTACAACTTAAACATACTGCCTTGACTTCAATGATAGGCTTCATGTTATCACAAAAAAAAAATTAATCCAAAATCTTACCAACCAATCAACTTTTATTTTCCGTATGTCGTTACTATCCACTGTAAAAAACAAATATATATATATATATATATATATATACATATGAAATATTACTTCAAAAGCCAGGTGGCAGCATGCTGCCTCCATTTTTATGGGGTGATTTAATTTTAAGATTGTGTAATTTAAACTGATATAATTGGTGCAATATTACACATTAGTGTAACATAACACCAGTTACATCGGTTAAATTACTCAATAAAATAAAGGCAGCAACTCTGTCCCAAATTTTACTGAATAGCGTTGCATAATATTTTTACACTGCCTTATGAAGGGACTTTTAACTAATCCCAACGTGTTTATATTAATCTGAAGGAATAATAACATTTAATTCCTTGAAAAGACTAATCGCTTAGCAAAATTTGTAGATTGTTCTAATTACAATTACTTTATACAAAATATTCTGCAAGCTGCATGCAGGCAAGTACTTAGCATCATCTCTCATCTTGAAGCAGAAAAGTTTTTAATTTTCATTTTTTACCCGACTGAAAAGAAGGGTTATGTGTTTCATGCTTATCTGGGTATGTGTATTTCTTTATACCCTCGAAACATCCCAACGGCTGGATGGATTTTAATGAATGAGGTCTCTATCGATTCGTCTTAACCGTCCGATGGCTATAGGCTATATTTTGTTTTTATAAATTCAAAATGGCGGTAGAGACGAAAAAAAAATTTACACACCATATTGACTGGCATATCATTGGATAGGTCTAGGCGATGTTTCATTGACTATTTTACAGTCAGAAGCACCATTTAACCCTTTGAGGGGCGGTGAGATAAAATATATTCCACCTAATTTAAACAAGATTCTCACCAGAAATTTTTTACTAAATTTTATATTTTTATCTTTGGAGGGAAAATCGTTGGAAAATTTGATTTTCCTTATTTAAAAATAAAATTTTTCGATTATTCCGGTGGGAATTCAATATTTAGAGTCATTGTTGCTTGCCCCTCAAGGGGTTAAATATTATACAACCTGGAAGTTGTGTAGGTAGGATCTATCTTTACTGCAACTCTAACCATCATAAATATCTATAGGCCTCATCAAAACAGTGTATATAGATAGGAACTAACAATTAAACACAATTTAAAAGTCATCAACACAAGTAAATATATATATATATATATATATATATATATATATATAAGTAATATAAAAAATAGTTTCACATTGATGAGAAATAATTAATTAGTTCGCTTTTTAAGGAGTCGGGTTTTTTGATTTTTACTTTCTTCTATCTTCAATAGAAGAAAGTATTGTAATCGAAATTTTTTTCGACTTCCGGTTTTCGACGGATTTGCATGTTTTAGGGGTCAGAGATTCCAAAAAACATGTTTATAGAAAATGTCTGTCTGTCTGTGTGTCCGTCTGTCCGTCTGTCCGTCTGTCCGTCTGTCCGTCCGTCCGTCTGTCCGTCTGTCCGTCTGTCTGTCGCCATTGTACCATCAAAAAGTGTATGAAGTTATGTATAGAATTAAACCAAAATTTTATTATAAGTGTTTGGCTATGGCAAGCAGGTCCTCCCGGAATTTGGAAAAAATTCGCCGGTAGGGGGCGCTGATATAACAATTTTTGTGCGATTTTGAATATTGTACCATCCAAAAGTGTATGGAGTTATGCATAGAATTGAACCAAATTTTTAGTTTAAGTTTTTGGATATGACAAGCAGGTTCTCCCTGAATTTGAAAAAAATTCGCCGGTAGGGGGCGCTGTAAATGCGTTTTTTTGTGCGATTTTGAATATTGTACCATCGAAAAGCGTATGAAGTTATGCATAGAATTGAACCAAATTCTTATTTTAAGTTTTTGGCTATGGCAAGCAGGTCCTCCCTGAATTTGGAAAAAATTCGCCGTTAGGGGGCGCTGTAATAGCGATTTTTGTGCGATTTTGAATATTGCACCATCGAAAAGTGTATGAAGTTATGCATAGAATTGAACTAAAAAAAAAAAATTAAGTTCTTGGCTATGGTAAGGAGGTCCTCCCTTAATTTGTAAAAAAATCACTCGTAGAGGGCGCTGTAATAGCGATTTTTGTACAATTTTTGTGCCATTTTGAATATTGTACCGCCGAAAAGTGTATGAAGTTATGCATAGAATTGAACCAAATTTTATGTGTTTATTTTTGGTCATGTCACGAAGGTCCTCCCTGAATTTGGAAAAATTCTGCCGGAAGGGGGCACTATAATTGCGATGTCTGTACCATTTTCATTATTGTACCATCGAAAAGTGTATGAAGTTATCCATATAATTGAACCAAATTTTTTGTTCATGTTTCTGGCTATGGCAAATAAGTCCTCCCTGAACTTGAAAAAATTCCGAAAGAAGGGGGTGCTATAATTCCGATCTCTGTGCCATTTTCATTATTGCACCATCGAACAGCGTATGAAATTATGCATACAATTGAACCAAAATGTTTGTGCTTGTTTTTGGCTTTGGCCAACAGGTTCTCCTTGAATTTGGAAATATTGCGCGGTAAAGGGGCTCCGTGCTAGCGATTTTTGTATACTTTTCTTGATTTTTCGTAGTTCTATTGTGCATCGGCGGCTCATGCAGCGACGGGAACTCGCTTCCTGCTATGCCGGCTATCCACAAACAGCTGATAACGACAGAATAAGGAAAAATTAATAATTTTAACAAATAGCATGATATAGATTAACTCGTTTTTAGTCCGTTTAATTGACTTGAGCAGAAATTTAAGATGAAAATCAAAGTTGGTATAGTATTGAACTAATAATATTGAAGTATTAACATGTGTAACTAGGTTTTGAAATATTAAGATGTATAAGATAGAATAAAGTTTTGGGATTGGCACATCCAACTAGTTTAAATTTAATTCATTTTTTAGTACGGAAATCAATCGCAACGATGCAACGAAAAATTTAATCCTTCATATTTTTTGCAAAAGATAAAGTATTAATGAGATGCAAAACTAACAAGCAAGAGTAATTAATCCATTTCAAAAAATAAATCAAGATTTGTCAACTCTGCAAAATTTAGCATTTTGAACTCGCCATTTTGGATAGGGATATTCTAACATAAACATTTCAATAGATGTTTCTGAAAAAAAAATGCTTAAATAATTTTTATGAAATATAATCTGATAATACATGATTATGAAATATACTCAAATTAAAATCGTCAAACAGTATAAAACTAGCCGCCCTTGGCGACAAGTTTGGTCCCCCTTAAATGTATGCTAAGCATTGTATAATGTTACTTTGATTTATAATTTAATTTACTTTTATAATCCTTCACCAAATTAGGAGATTCAGTTAGAGAAATCAAGAACTCTACATTTTTATGCTAATCCGGCACAGCTGATAAGTCGCCAAATATTGTTCCCGTTGGATTTTTTCTTATTTCATTAATTTAATTTAAAAAATAACCATTTCACTCATTTTATTTAAAATACATAACTTTAATGTAAAACTGAAATATTTAAAATCCACGACTTTTACTTATTTCTTTATTTAAAAAAAAGAAAGAAAAAGAAAAAGAAATAATGTAATAAACCATGACATTTAATTTCAACATCAAAGCATTGTTTTAATTTACCACGTAAAAAATAAAAATTGTAACTGGCTAGTTAAAAAATGCTGGTCATGGCAACATTTAAATAGTGTTATTCGAAAAAATAATTTTTATTAAAAATGGTCGCCTTGCATGTCAAAAGGGAAGATTTCAGCCCGTAATTGTTTATGACAGTCATGTGACTTAAACTATTTTCATATAGATGAAATTATGGTGATTGAAAACATTTGGCCATTTTCACCAACGCCCGGGTAACATAAAAGTGCCAAAATAGCCACCTGGTATATACAAAAGCGAAGCGGTCAATAGAAATTGAGATGCAACTGTAATGTTAAAAGCAAAAAACACAACCTAACAACATTCTCCATGTTCAGATTCAAATTCAAAATTCAGTCAGCCTAGTTTTCACAAACAAATGCGTCATTAGAGGCAATTCCAATCCATAAATTGATAAATATAATTATAATGGAAATCGTGAAAATATACAGCACACCGAACAAGTATCGATTTATGTTAATATCTAACGAAATATGAGTTATTTAGGAATCCCATTTATTAGTTCTCGAGTTAAAGTGGCCACAATATTTCTGTAACACACAGGCAACCGCCAGATAGACACAGTCAAAAAATATATTCATATAGCATTCGTTTACCCCTAAATATGTAAATCATTCACAAATTGGAAAGAGGCCTATATTGCTGTTATCCGTTTACGGTCGAATACACATGATGTGCAGGTTTTATTAAATTTTGTATTTTGTACAAATTTATTAAATTTTGTATTTTGTACGAATTTTTTTAATTTTATATCTTTCTTGCAAGATATTCAATCCTGAAGGATTACACTGAGTTTCAAAAGGATATGAACACACAGTTTTTCAAGACGAAAAAAGAAGAAAAGGCTACAAAACAAACTAAAGGCTAATCAATGTTAGAAATAGAACAAATCGTTTTATTTTATAAAAAAATATATAATTGAAACAGCGATTTATGCATAAAATAAACTGCATTTTTCCATTTTGATGTGTTTCATAATGATATGAACATTGGCCAAAAATATTGATTATTAGCCAATGTATGCACCAGATCGTTTAATTAATGTAAAAACGCGATAAGGCATGGAATGGACCTAGCTTTTCAATATCTTTTGATCGATTTAATTCCAGTGGAAGATGATAGCAGTTTTTAATTCCGAAATTGTGGCATACTGTTTTCCATTTGCGTAAACAGCTCTAACCAGTAGGCTCCATACATTTTCCATTGGGTTTAAATAAGGAGAAGCAGATGTCCATGGAATTACGTGTACACCATTATTAAGAAACCATTACCAAGTACTGTTTACCGTATGGATGGATGCATTGTCTTGTTGGAACATCTAGGAAGGTCCGCCAAGTTTCTCAGCAAATAGCAGCAAATTTTCTTCAAGCAGATCTTGGTAGGTTAATGCACTCATTCTGCCAGAGGGAAACGCAACGTTGGTCTTACCATGAAGTCCAAACGCAGCCCTTGAGTGAACCTTCACCCTGTTGCCATTCTGAAACGTTTCTGGTTTCTTGCGCAAATAATGTCAATAATAACAAAAACCGTCCGGACCATCAAAATTGAATTTTTGTTCTTCAGAAAATATTACTCTTTCATATTCTAACTTCCAGGACATGTGATGTTTTGCCCATTCCAGGCGATTCTGCTGTTGCATTTTAGTCATACGTGGTTGGGGCTTTCTTTCCTTGTACCTCATCATCTTAGAGCCCTTGACTACTCTTGACAAGGCACTTTTTGACGCTGCTAGCAGTGAATCTCTTGAAATTTCGCCTAAAGTTGTTTTCCCATTCTTCATTCTTCTGATAATGGCTCTTTTTTTTCCCTTTTGGATAGCTTTTCGGACGTTCCGAAGACTTCTTTGCTATACAATCCTCTTTTAATCGAAGAAAATTTAATATTACACATGGAGATCTTTTCAATTTTCAGCTCTGGCCGAATATCCTTAATCCTTAAAAACCACAATTATCCCTTTCTCAAAACCAATTAAAGCGCTTTTACGACCCATATTTCTAGAACTCACTTTGCGATGAGGTTTGGAAATTTCCTAGTCTGCGAATTACCTTTATGCTAAACTAATTTGCATATTAATACTTGGAATTTTTTCCAGAGAGAAACATTCGCCTTGCATACAATATTTTAAATGAAAATCAAATTTCAAATTAATTGCTTAAAAGGCGCAAAGGCCAACCAAGTGAAAAAGATTCCATGCCGGGACTGGAACCCGGGCCATCAGTATAGCGCACTGACATTCTACCGTCTGAACCACACGGAACGATACCCAGCCTGGAACTTCTTACTATAACAGGTTGGCAAGGCTACAAACGCAGCACAAGACAAATTTTTTTAAGGGCGCAAAGATTGACCTTTTCCTATTTTAAGCAATTAATTTGAAATTTGATTTTCATTTGAAATAATTTGCATATTTCGGTATCTTCTTCTCGGAGTGGAATTCAATATTCCTGTACAGTTTCTATGTTCGTTAATGATAATTTTGATGAATGTTCATATCATTTTGCAACACCATTTTTTTTTTAGATAATTCATATTTTTAATGAATTTAAAGTTTGATATTTCTTTTACAGCTTTGTATTATGTAAAATTACTGCATTTGTCTCGAGAATGGAGTTTTCTGATAATTATTTATTAATTTTTGCCAGGATATCACAAAATTACTAAGTGTACAAGTACATCATATCATTATGAAACCCAGTGTATGATAATTTGAAATATAAAATATAAAAATGGTACTTCTTAAAAAATGATTAAAATATAAAAATCATATGACCTTGCTTTAAAGAAGATATATTCCCACTCCGGAAAACTTCCTCAACCGGTTAAAGCGTCATTGGGTATAATATTGGCAATATTCATCATGATTATACCTTGGGCAAAATTGGCATTATCTTTGACAAATATTGTCCTAACATTGTACTGTTTTCGTTTCGTCAATATTGTAAGAAAAAACTGGTTAGACAATTTTCAATTTTACCTCCACTAATTCCTGGTTAGTCAATATTGATATATCAGTACAACAATTTCTGTCAAATATAATACTAGTGTGGTATCAGGGCTGCAAGAGACGACTATTTTTATATTCTGTTCGCACTACAATCTTTTAAATATGCATTTTGTAGTATTTCGCCTTTGCCAATATTGTTAAAATGGAAGTAAAATATTTCTGTTTTGAAAAACTGGTGCGAAACATAATTAAAAAGTAGTTGCGTGTGGCAGGGCTGGGTATTGGATTTCATAAAAAATAACATTCGTTCTATACAAAACAAAAAAAAGCATTATTTAAAATAAAGTATCAAAAAATATTATTTGTCATAAAAGTACAGCGGCATTTATTCCTTAATATTTTTTTCAATCATTCTAAATCAAGTTTCAACATTATTAATCAGTTCCAGCAACATATTTAAAAACATAAATTTTTAATCATATACCTTTTTGCAGTATACATTTATTCCAAGATATTTAACCCGTTATTATGAGTACAAATTGTATTAAGTTTATTTTTCTTTAAAAAAATATTTTATTTATTAATTTATTTCATAAACAGGCAATGAAAAGACATTAAGTTTTGTTAAAAATAAAGAATAACATGAAATTATACCAATAAAAAAATTAGAAAAAAATAAGACAAAGAGAAATAGATTAGACCTTGTAAAACTTTAAGAATCTGTTGCTGACACTGATAGGTCGCGGGTAATAAATTATACGTCAAATTATGGTAAATTTATAAAGTGTCCTTCTTCATGAATCTCGAAGTTTTTTCGCTGTGATCGACAAAATAAAATAAGAAAAGTGTTTTATAGGCTCCTTCTGAATTTGACATGCTGTATAATTTTTTTAGACTTTGGTGAAGTCGAAGAGAAGATCAAATTGTCACAATATCTTCTTTCTTCGTTATTTAAGCAATGAGTTAAAATATATTACATCTTTTTAAACTAAAAAAAAATATTTATAAAAAAAAAAGAATAAACTTAGCTCAATATACAGGGTGTCCAGTGGCGCCAACTTTTGAAAAATATTGGGTAGCCTCAGAAATATTTTGGTAAAATGGCACTACCAATTTCTTTTCCTTTGAAGGGTGGACGATTGGTGAAAGATGACAACTCTAGGTCAAGCTATCTTGTTTTAATAAAGTTGTAATTTTATTAAATTATATTTTCACGCGTTTTTTCAAATAAATATACTAATATTTATTACAATATCACCATACCTTGAATATGACTACAAATTGTAATGGCAAAATGTTAAACATGGGGGAAAACATTTCAGCCATTTGGGATTTGTGGGTGTCATTCAAAGAATTAAAACAGACGGTCATTGGCAAAAGAATTTTTTCTCCAGGATAAAAAACACATAATAATAATAATAACAATAACAATAATAATAATAATAATAATAATAATAATAATAATAAAGGAATTTAACAATTTACAACGACCATTTGGAAAATGATTTTTTCAAAGACTAAAATTTAAAACATAAAAAATCGCACGGAGTTGATCATACATTACGTACGCCATGAATTAAAGATTAATAGTGTTATTACACGTAAAAATCGCCTGCGACTCGTACGTATTATCCTCCTGAAACTTATGTATTATCCAAGCATTTTATTGGCTGTTCAGGAAAAGGCTTTGCCATCGTCAGATTTCCAAGAAATCTGACGGCCAATTTTAAATGAAATTTCATTCTTAAACTTCTAAACATCCCACAATATTACTTTTTACACCGTCGTATAGAGAAAAAAATGTACTTTTAAATGCAATTTGTTTGAAAGCTATATCTCAATTTCTTTCTGAATTATTAATTTTTTTTTTGTAGTTTTTATTACTTTTTTGTCATAAAGTTGAAATATTTGTTGAAAGTAAAGGGAAATACAGATTACTGTATAGACCAATCAGAAAACGAATAAAATGCGGATTAAACCAATGAAAACCTTCAGATATGCTTTTGATATCCTACCCTGACGAGAACAATAACCATTTTTCCAAATGGCTAATAATAACGAAGTAGAACAATAGAAATTGGGCAAGCTAGGATTTAAAATTATTGGGTGGGCTAATGTATACACAATTAAACTTATTATAACGTATTTTTTAAAAAACATACAGTTTACAGTGAAACCTCCCAGTGCGACCACCACCTTGAACGACCATTTTTTCAAGGAACGAAATTTATTCCCATTGGCTCAATACTAATTTTACCTCCAATCAGAAACCATACCAGTTGAACTCCCTCCATGAGCGACCCATTTGTTTGAAGAAAAGGAAACAAATTCCGTTCTTTCCTGATCGCTTGAAGAAGATTTTATTAGAAAAATAATTCCGTAGAGCGCATTATTCATCAAACTTCTAACCTAAGTTAAGAATTTTTATTTATTGCGGTAATTTTTAAGTGTTTAAACCCCTTTGTGCCGTTTTAGGCAATGAATTTAACTCTGATGAGAAATTAAGAATGACGGTCAATAAACTCCCCTGCCCTATACAGTCAGGAAAATCTCAAAGAAATAGATAAATTAATGAAACCGTCATTATTTGTTACCGTCCAAAAAATTGCATTTATTTACTGACTTTCGAAACGACTTGAAAATAAAAGCTATAAGAGATAAAACCGTCAAATCAAAGCAAACATCAATGTATTCATTTTTTGAACACTGCAGTAATTAACTTACGTAATTTGATACTTAAAGTTTCATATTTTTACTTTCTTCTATCTTCAATAGAAGAAAGTATTGTAAATGAAATTTTTTTCGACTTCCGGTTTTCGACGGATTTACACGTTTCAGGTCAGAGATCCCAAAAAACATGTTTATAGAAATTGTCTGTCTGTCTGTGTGTCCGTCTGTCCGTTTGTCAGTCTGTCCGTCTGTCAGTCGTCATTGTACCATCAAAAAGTGTATGAAGTTATGCATAGAATTGAACCAAATTTTTATTTTAAGTTTGTGGCTATGGCAAGCAGGTCCTCCCTGAATTTGGAAAAATTCGCCGCTAGGGGGCGCTGTATTAGCGATTTTTGTGCCATTTTGAATATTGTACCATCGAAAAGTGTATGAAGTTATGCATAGATTTGGGCCAAAATTTTTGTGTTTGTTTTTGGTCATGGCACGAAAGTCCTCCCTGAATTTCGAAAAATTCCACCAGAAGGGGGCGCTATAATTGCGGTGTCTGTACCATTTTCATTATTGTACCATCGAAAAGTATATGAAATTATGTATATAATTGAACCAATTTTTTTGCGTATGTTTCTGGCTAGGTCAAGCAAGTCTTCCCTGAACTTGAAAAAATACCGCCAGAAGGGGGCGCTATAATTAGATCTCTGTGCCATTTTCATTATTGTACCATCGAAAAGCGTATGAATTTATGCATAGAATTGAACCAAATTTTTTGTGTATGTTTCTGGCTATAGCAAACAAGTCCTCCCTGAATTTGAAAAAAAAAATCTGTCGGAAGGGAGACGCTGTAATAGCGATGTTTGTGCCATTTTCTTTATTGTACAATCGAAAAGTGTATAAAATTATACATACAATTGGAACCAAATTTTTTGTGCATGTTTTTGGCTTTGGCCAACATGTCCTCTTGAATTTTGAAATATTGCGCGGTAAAGGGGCTTTGTGCTAGCGATTTTTGTATACTTTTCTTGATTTTTCGTAGTTCTATTGTCCATCGGCGGCTCATGCAAAGGCGGGAAATCGCTTCCTGCTAAGCGAGCTATTCGCAAACATCTGATAACAACAGAATAAGGAAAAACTATTAATTTTAACAAATATCATGATATAGACTAACTCGTTTTTAGTCCGTTTAATTGACTGAAGAAAAAGTTTAAGAAAAAAAATGAAAGTTGGTATATTATTGAACTAATAATATTGAAGTATTAACATGTGTAACTACTTTTTGAAATATTAAGATGTATAAGATAGATGAAAGTGTTGGGATTGGCACATCCAACTAGTTTCCTAATGTGAAAAATAAATTTTAATAACATTAATTGTTACCTTTTTTCAACAATTAAAATCGAGATTTGAGCATGACCTCCATTAAGAGACCACCTCTCGGAGCGACCAATTTTTATTGGAACGGAACGTGGTCGCTTTAGGGAGATTTTACTGTATTTAGAATTATGAAATGGAAATGCAATAATGAACGGTTTACATTATAATTAACACTTGTATTGAAACTAATGGTCTTTCTCGTCAAAGCATCGTTGACAGGGCCCGACTTTTGCTATCAAGGGCTCTGGGGGTCTCCTTCTATCTACCCACAGAAATTGCTCGCGAATAATGTGGAAGTCGCTAGTACTAAACGTGATACATATTTGACCGGGAGGTGGCAGCACAGTCAATCACTTCATCGAGTTCACGGCTGAAATTTCAGAATTAGTTAAAACTCGATTCGAATATAGAGAAGCAATCGGTCTGCCAAGTCCTATCTTGGTGGAAAACACCACAATACCTGATTTTAGCGGTTGACTCGTAGTTTTACCATTGTGTTTTCCTGCATCCAGTACTCCATGTTTTATACCTTTGGGTACAGGAAAACACAATGGTAAACCTACCAGTCAATCTCTAAAATCGGGTTTTCAAGTGCGTTCCACCAAGATATGACTTGGCAGACCGATTGCGTTGTAATATACGAATCGAGTTTTAACCAATTTCTGTCGTGAACTCGATGAGGTGATTGTCTGTGCTGCCACCTCCGGGTCTATATTGTATGCAGGAAAAAATTTCGTGCCAGGTACTATTCACATCTTTATACAGGGTATCACAAAAAGGTGGTCACAACTTTAAGAAAAACTACTAGTAGGATAATAGTAGAAAAAATGAAGGATCTTTGACAGAAATGTTTGTTTGCAAACGTTTACTTTACTTATATACATATGTTAGAAGATGTCTAAAAGAAAATGCTTCCAATTGTTCTTAATCAATGGTTTTAACTTGTCCCGGTACCAGGAAAACATCAATGAAGAATTTATTTTGAAAACAGTAGAATAGAAAGTTGTTATAAAAATTTTTAATCATTAGTTTTTACAATGATATAGTTCTTAAACTATATATAAAACTCACTTCAAAATATCAAAATACTCAATTATTGCTATAAGTAATAAACATGAATTTAAAAAAAAAAGAGCAAAATACCTTTATTTATTTCATTTCGACATGTTTCATTGCATCAGACGGCAATATTCTCAAGAAAATAAAATGATAAAAATATTTTCGCGAAAATTCAAATCGAAAAACATGTAAACAAAAATAAAAACAAAAATCACGCCAACACAAGTATAATAAAATTAATTGCAACATTGAAAATGGAAATTTGTGAACGTGAATTATTTTACATTATTGTTCCATGATTCTGTGTAGTATTTTTTGCATGATTTTCTTTCATGAATTTCTTTCATAAATTTTAGGGAGCTCCGTGGACACTGAATCATTACAAATATTCTCATTGCCTAAGAATTGATTTGAATTTTTGCGAAAATATTTTTATCATTTTATTATCTTGAGAATGTTGCCGTCTGATTCAATGAAACATGTCGAAATGTAAATAAATAAAGCTATTTTGCGTTTTTAAAATTTGTGTTTATCACTTATAGCAATAATTGAGTATTTTGATATAGTTCTTATTTTTTTTTCCATGAGCGGAAAGGTTACAGGAAGCAGAGATGGGAAGGGGGATCACATTCTCTTTCCTAAATGTTTGAAAATATATGAATTTTGATCATTTTTTGACAATTTTAACCAGTTGGCGCCTTTTAATGAAAATCTTGATTATTCCCATGGGGGGGGGCTAAAAAGGGGGAAGTTGCCCCACATGCCACTGCATTAGTCAGAACCTGACTGTTGATAAAGTGAAATAATACACTCACAAAATAGACTCTTAATTTTCGGTGTTTGTTGATGACAATGGTCTTCCCGAACATTGCTCGTGAACATTTTGAAAAGTTTAATCTTTATTTAAACTTATGTCTAATTCTAGCGGTTATAAATTACGTAGGAGGATACTTTTAAATTCTCTACTAAACTACCGTCACACTATTTCAAATGAAAATCAAATTTCAAAGCAATTGCTTAAGAGGTGCAAAGGCCAACATAGTGAAAAAGATTCCATGCTTCGACTCGAACCCGGGCCATCAGTATAGCGCACTGACGTTCTACCGACTAAACCACATGGAACCATACCCATCCTGGAAAATTTCTCACTATTGTATGTTGGCAAGACTACAAATGTAGCACAAGATGGAATATTTATCGTGAGCCACCGACCTGGGGCAAACACGAAACTTTAATTAAATCCAGCATCGATAGAAACTATATTAATACATGGAAATTATTCCAGAGAGAAACATTCGCCTTGCATATAATATTTCAAATGAAAATCAAATTTCAAAGCAATTGCTTAAGAGGCGCAAAGGCCAACATAGTGAAAAAGATTCCATGCCTTTAGATTTTACCTTTACACTTCAGCTTATGGGCGCCCTCTATAAATAGAGAGATGGGATTGTTCCGTACATAAATTGTACTACTTCTTAAGGGATTAATTAGAATTTTATTGGAATAAAAATATTCATTATTAATAATTCAACGTTTGGCATTAGGTTGAACCAAAGTTTGGTAATGCAGTACATGAACCTATAATGTGGTGAAATACTTTACTATTATTTTGGAGCTTTATGTGAACACTGAAATGATACTTATATTGATTCATAACTTTCTGTTAGGTTAAAGATGCATTGAAGATTATGGTCGGGTATCCTCGCTAAGAAAAATAGCCTAAGCAAACATAAAAAAATTGCTCCTTTATTTATTTCTTTTGTTTTCTTTAGGTTAAAATAATCCCGTTTCTTTAAAAGAAAGCAAATTTAATTCAATTTCTAATGTGCATTTAATTCTTATTTTTGCATTGTATAAATTTTATTACTCTAACGAATAAAGATATACTTCATGCGAGGAAAAAAAAAACAGTAATTAGATAATGGTTCGTAAAATATATTCATTAGCAGGGCTGCCACAGGCGATTATTTTATATTTCATTCGCACCACTATTTAAATAAAAACATTTTGTAGTAAATTTTTCTTGCTAATGTTATGAAAGCAGGTGTAAAAGATTTACGTTTTGAAAAAGTGGTGTGAATGGAATTAAAAAAAAAGTCGCGTGTGGCAGCCCTGTATTAGAGTGCGTAAGCATATATTTTAAACAAGATAGATTGTTTTAGAATAAATTATTATTATTTAAAATTAAAGATAATGAGAAATAAGAAAATGTGATACTTAAAATTTACGTTCCATAAAAAATAAAATATATTTATATAAAACTAGCTGACCCACAAGGCGTTGCCCGGGATGTGTTAATAACCTTAAATGAACCTTAAATTCGTATTATTTTATATCTTTAACTCCATTTTATCTTAATTTATATTTTTAAATAAACAAAATAGCCGAAAAATATTGAATTTTAGTGATAAAAGTGCTTGTTAGAAGACATTTTCGTGTTTTTTCTGGTTTGTTCGTTTCATAATTAAAAGAATAAATATATAGTTCTTGTTGTCCGAACTCTTTGAAATTCTTATCGGTTATAAATATAACGTTTTTGCAGCCCGTGTATAAATTTTGTCAAAAAATATTACAAATTTTAGTAAAAGGGTTTACAGAAGTTATTCTTAATAAATGTTTGGTTTGAATTTTCTTAATAAACGTTTGGTTCAAAGGCGATTTCGGGGAATGATTTTTTTTAAGGGTTATTTTTCTTATTTTTTGTGAAGTTTCGCAGTGTTTCAAAGGTAATTGGAAGTATTTGCCACTTCGTATATTCTTTTCTGCGTAAATTTATTTTTGGAGTATGTGCGTGTTGTTGAATTATGACGGAAATAGATGGGAGGAGCAGGTGTATTCCGGTATTTTAAATGTTTAAAAAATTGTCGTTATACTCTAAACTCTGAAATTTTTAGGAATTAAAAACATAATATTTTCGTAGCTGGGTCGAAAAAACGTGAAAAAATATTGATATTTAGTGGTAGAAGAATTCTTTTTTTTTTTTTTTTTTTTTTTCTGTGTGTGTGTGTGTGTGTGTTTTAAGTAATTATATAAATACGTAGCACCTATGGTCGTCGTATGGTTCGTCTGTCCGCATATAACAGCGCAAAAAGGACTCAGTCGAATGGTTTGAAATTTAATATATAGATTCGTTGCAGAATTTTGTCCAGTCATTTCAATTTTTATGAAAATCGTATCAAAACTTAAAAAGATATTAGAAAATATTTTCTTCCTTCTATTAAATTAAATCGTACGTAATGAATTCAAGGATATCCCATGATAGATAATGATTCTACTTTGTCATGGTGATTATTCTATTAAATCCTATCATACGTAATTAATTCAATGATGTCCCATGATAGGTAATGATTCTAGGTTGCCATGGTGATGACGTCCTATTTAAGATGGAGCACTATTATTTACTTATTACTGAATTTAATTTATGCAATCATAATAAATTTTGTATTCATGCATTTTTTTTTCATAAGAGTGCAACAGCTATTGCACCAGTATATGAATATCTACAAGACTAGTTATTTTACGAACGCAACTCATTTACCAAGTTTGACATGCAATTTCCGACTTGTTTGCTTAAACCATGGACATGATAGTTATATCTCAATTATTAGCAGCCTAATATTTTCAGGTCTCTGAAGTTTAATGAAACAGTAAAACATTTTCATAAATATTTTATGAAATGTATCCTGAATAAGTATTGGTTTATGATTGGTGAATTGTACGAGAAATATAATAAATATTTCTCATTCACTTTTAATAGTATTGATTTCTATGTCCTGTTTACCGTCAAATATACATACAATATATTTATATAGTATATACCAAGGTCGGTGAACCTATGGCACGCGTGCCACTTTTGGCACGGCACGGCATTGATTATGTCTCTAAATCAGGATACAGTGATTTTACACAAAATACACGAATTTAGACAACCTGATTTAATTCTAAATTCATTTAATTGGAAATTGAAGAATTTTAATCTTATTAAATATAGTAGTTCGAAAATTTATCAAACAAAGAAAATATTTGAAAACTACCAAAAAGGAAAGATTATTATACGTATTAATAAAAATACCGATGATAAATTGTGGCAACTTGAAAATTAATTTGAGAACTATTTAAATATAAACTGCCTTTTTATCATTTTAATAATTTTTCCTACTATTTATACCTGTGAATCATTACTTTCTCAAATGAATAATAGAAAAAAATCAAATAGAGAGCAGTTGCCAGATAAATCCATTTTAGTTTGCATTCTGTTAAAATTAACAGAGCATTAAAATGATATTAATTATTTTTCATCCAAGATACAACACAATTAATCGTAATTTTTTATTTTTTATTAATTTCTAAAATACTATAAGTGTTTCTATAATTATTTCAGTGTAATACTTACATCTATGTTACCCACATATTAGTAAAAATCTTACTAAGTAATTTTCAAGTAGTTTTGATTCATCATTTTTTATCCACTAAATTTGTTTTCTGGTTGGCACGTCAAGGTCATGTAAAATATTTTTGAAAAAAAATTGGCACGCGACTATAAAAAGGTTCGCCAACCCTGGTATATACATACAATAAAAATATTTGCTGCATTTAACCTTGAAATTTTAATGCAGTATTAACACTCAACGGATCAATGCCGCCATATAAGCGGCATTAGCATCCTTAACCAAATTAATTCGCGTGGCAACAATTTTTTAGGGTTTCGTTTATCTGACGAAATCCTATTCGTCTCATTCCTCTGTCTTTCGGTCCATCCGTCTGTCACAGAGCCCGTTCTCAGAAACTCTATATATGTTGGAGACTTGAAATTTTGCATACTTATAGCTGAACACCTCAAATCAAACGACAAATCTTAAAATTTAGAAAAAGTCTTATATTTACCCGTCTGGGCTCTAACTTGTATATTTTAAGCCTTTTTTTCTAACTTAGAACCTAATTAAGTTGGAGACTTGAAATTTTGCATACTTATAGCTAAGCACTAGAGAACACACGACAAATCATAAAAAATTCAAAAAGTCTTATATTTACCCCTCCGGTCTTTAACTGAGTATTTTAAACAATTTTTCTAACTCAGTCCGTGATTAAGTTGGAGACTTGAAATTTTGCATACTTATAGCAGAACACTTGTGATCACGCGAAAAATCATAATTTTTTCAAAAATTCTTATATTTACCCGTCTGGGCTCTAACTTGGGTATTTTAAGCCTTTTTTCTAACTTAGCCCTAATTAAATTGGAGACTTGAAATTTTGCATACTTATAGCTGAGCACTTGAGAATACACGACAAATCATAAATATTTCAAAAAGTCTTATATTTACCCCCCCCCCCCCCGGTCATTAACTTGCATATTTTAAGCAATTTTTCTAACTCAGCCTCTAATTAAGTTGGAGACTTGAAATTTTGCATACTTATAGCAGAACACTTGTGATCACACGAAAAATCATAATATTTTCAAAATTTCTTATAATATTTACCCCTCCGTGCTCTAATCTGTGTATTTTAAGCAATTTTTCTAAGAGCCCTCTTTTCCACTCGGGGGGGGGGGGCACTTTTCTAACTTTTGCCCTCACCCCTCACATGATATTTTATTGCACAGCCCTTTGACCACTCTTTTATATTACGCACCATAGCCTTACATATTTTAGTTCCACTTTTTTCTGCAAGGGAGCGCCAACATATCTCGGGTGCTTTGGGCCAGATCCCTCGACTGATATATCTAACGATAGGTTGTAAAACGGAGCTTCAATCGGATAGAGGTTTGTTTAGAATAGAGTTCGACACTTGGTTGCGTTATGTGGAACTAATAGAATTTCCAAAAGGATAAAGTGTTTTGAAAGAAATATTAAACGAAACCTTCTGTGCAATCTGTGATCATACGTACCCACTTGTTTTAAAGACATTCTTTTACTTCCACTTTGACAACATGTGCAAGAGAAATTCACTAAAAAATTTACTTTTAAAATATATTGGTGCGTACAGAATATAAAGAAAAAAAATCACGTATTTAAAGCTACCGTCCGTTAAGGGTTAAATTGCAATCATGGAAAATATTCAAGGTTAAAAACGATTATTTAAACAAAATCTCTAATTATATTAAAGTGAATAAATTTGCTTACTTAAATAAATACTTTATTTAACATCCGTATTAATGTATATTTATTGCACTATTTGAATGTTCCATGTGCTATTTATTAAAATTAAAAGATATATTCAATAAGTAAAAATGTATTTCGATTATTTTATCATTTCATAAAAAATAAAACAAAATCTACTACGTTATACATATTTTATAACGTATTTCAAGTGAAGTTAATAATCTCAAATATCCTTTTAATACTTTTAGAAATTTTCACCAATAGATTTTATCTTCTATGTTTTTTTCGGCGATTTATTATTTCTACTCTTCAATTTATTTCTATTTTAACACTTTTTAAGGCTGCAAAAATCTCTGGATGTCTAAAAGTTACCAGACATATTTTTACGGAGATAAAGCGTTTATTTTTTTAATTTTTAAGTTTTATAATCTAATATTGAAAAAGACTAAACTTTAAATTATTTGTTAAAGTTAAGTGAATTGATTTAAATTTATTTTATAGGATGAATCATTAATCGTTTTTAATTGAAATTTCATAAGATATGTTTAAAAAGCAATGAAGGATTTAGAAGAGTTTAGAAATGTACATCTGCAGTTTTAATAAAAAATATTATAAAATTTGAAACAATATCAAACAGTATAGGGTATCTACGGTACTTACTTTTGATAACCAAAATAATATTATATATATATATATATATATATATACATAATATTAACTATGTATTATTATCTATATTTAATAGCCGAAAATTATTACAAATATTGTGAGATTCTTTGATCAAATAACATTAAAATTAAGAAATACTGGTACTCAAAAGTAAGGATTGTACGCGTACTGTTAATAAATTCGTCTTAAACGTTTAACCATGATTACATTATCAGGGAAAAATGCATCTCGAGGGAATTATTTTAAAAATCTGTTTTATTTAGTCAACTGGCCTCAGCTTTCCACTGAACCCATTTTGATATTTTTTTTTTTTATGAAAGAACTCTAGTCATAGAGAAACTGTTTAGAAACTGTTCTTAGAGAGCATTTACGTCTTATAAGTATCTATAATGCCAATTTTTAAGTTTCTATCTTTAACAAAAAAATAGAAATCGTAATTTAGAACAACTTTACCACTCTTTTCGTGTTTTCACCATTATTAATTTCGTTTTTTTTTTAAACTGTTCTTAGAGAGTCTTTACATCTTATAAGTAACTACCATACGAAATTTCAAGTTTCAATCATTAACAATTCCTAAAAAATCGAAATTTTGAAAGAATGCTTTTTGCTCATTTCGCCTTCTTAAATTTGGATATTTTTACAAACAGTTCCTAGAGAGCATTTACATCTCATCAGCGGGTACCATGCTAAATTTAAAGTTTCTAGCACCTTCAATATCACAAAAATTGCAATTTTAGAATGTTTCTCGCTCCTGCACGCCTCTTTTGTTAATGGCAGCGACAAAAAAATATAGCTATATTGGAGCAGACTATCATCATCTATCTGCCACCATTACTTATGAAATCGGTTTGGTATTTCCTGAGGTACCATAGAAGTCGTAATTTAGAAAGTTTTTCGCTCATTACAATCTTTTAAATTGGAAATTTTTTAGAAACTGTTTTTAGAGCGCATAAATATCTACCACGCCAAATATCAAGTTTCTATCTTCAGCAATTGCATAGAAATCACGATTTAGAACATTTTTAGAACGCTTTTCGCTCATTTTCAGAGCTTTTTAATTTCAATATTTTTTACGGCCGTTCTCAGAGAGCTATTATATCTTATAAGTAACTACCATGCCAAATTTATTCTAGCCTCTTCAGTACCTCCAAAATCGTATTTTAACACTAGAATTACGGCAGCGGTCATTTTGACCGTAAATCCAATTTAACGTATCATAACTTTTTTAGTTTCCTGTTTATAGTCTGAATATTTTTTGATTTTTCCTAAAAACGCAAGAATATTACATAAAATCTTTTTTGTTCAATTTAAATAATTAGTTTTAAAAATATTAGTATGTATACCTAGAATTACGGCTACCAGTCATTTTGACCGTATCTAGAAAATTGCACATGTCAAGTTATTTTCTTCACATTCATAGCTGTTTCCGCTATTCAAATAGATAAGCAGGTGCATCTGTGGTGAGGGGAATATTGCTTTGTGTATTTCAAAGCATTACTTGTTAGGTGGGAAGCGAGAAAAGGGGAGGGAGAGGAAAAACACCTGTTTGATATCTGTTTAGAATGGCAGCGCGCCTTCTGACTGGGCATTTCTTTTGTGTAAGAAATATTATTTTTCAACGGATACAAATATATTGAGCTGCATTTTGTTTCAGTGAATGTCAGTGGTCAGACTTGATTATTTTATTTGCTTCTTGTCATGGCGCGTAGAAGTGTTGGTAGAAAATATCTAACAAAAGAAGATGTGCTAAAAATTTTTGAAACTATTTCCGATGATAATTCTGGTTCAGATATTGAACCTAATGAAAAATTTAATATCGAAACTTCTTTACATCACTCAATTTAGTAAAACAAATGAGAGACGCAGGAATAAGCTGTGTTGGTACAATAAATCGTTCAAAAAGAGAAGTAAATAATTCTTTCAAGAAAACAAGAGATGTGCTGTATTCTAGTAAGATTGCTAAGCATGAAAATATAACGCTTACGTCTTATCAAGGAAAGAAGAACAAAAACGTCTTGCTCCTGAGTAGTTTACACCCAACATTGGAAATTTCATGTAATGAAAAACAAAAACCTGAAGTTGTAAATTTTTACAATGCGACCAAATATGGAGTTGATGTTTTGGAACAGATGGCTAGAAAATATTCTGTGAAGTCCTCGTCCAGACGTTGGCCAGTTTAAGTTTTTTTTAACATTCTTGATTTTGCAGCTATAAATGCATGGATTATTTATAGAGAGATGACTGGATATAACAACTTCTGCCGCCGTGATTTCATTTTAGGTACAGCTGAGGAGCTCAGAAAGACGTACGTTTCATGAAAAAAACCAACGCTTTCTTCTTCTAACCAGATGAGCATTGATGCTTGTCACACTTCATCCCGTAAACGTAAACAATGCCAAATAAATACTTGTAAAGGCAACAAAACTATGAACATTTGTGAAAACTGTAGAAAATATGTTTGTGGAACCTGTACAAGTAAAATTAAGAAATCAGTAATCTGTGTATGCTGTCAAACCGAATAATGTAAGTAATAAATTTATTTAATTTTAAATAAAATCAATTTGTATTTAAATTTGTTAAACTATAACAAGTTTTTAAAATTTTGAATGTTTTTTATTTTTTAACTCTTTGTTATGCTAAATTAGCATTTGTTTACATTTTTTTAATCTTATTAAATATATAGTTTACTTATTAAAAAAGCATGTCGTATATTTACAAGATTTAACTTACATAATACTAGCAAAAAATACGCTTTTCCATTTATTCGAGAGTAGCGGTCAAAATGACCGGTGATCGTAGTTATAGGTATACGGAAAACGCCGTAATGCTAGTGTTAAAACATTTTTTGCTTCTGCAACCCACTGGTGGTAGTGGCACCGACATAAAATGTAATCTATGTTGGAGCAAGGACTGTCACCATCAATTTACAGCCTTTACTTTTGAAATCGTTTTGGTATTTCCTGAGACTGCATAGATATCACAATTTAAAACGATTTTAGAACGCTTTTCGCTCATTTTACCCTTTTAAATTCGGAATTTTTTAGAAACTGTTTTTAGTGAGCATTTATATCTTATGAGTATCTAGCACGCCAAATTTCATCTTTATATCTTTGAGAATTTTATAAAAATAGTAATTTAAAACGTTTTTAGAACGTTTTTCCCAAATTTTCGTACCTTTAAAATTAAATTTTTTTAAACTGTTCTTAATGTGCATTTACATTTTATAAGTAACTATCATTCCAAATTTCAAGTTTTTAGCTCCTCCAGTATCACAAAAATCGAAATTTAGAACTTTTTTGATCTTGCAATCCACAAGTGGTAGGTCCACCGACATAAAATTTTGCCTATATTGGAGCAAGGACTGCCAAAATCCATTTGCAACCCTCACTTTTGAAATCGGTTTGGTATTTCCAGAGGTTGCTCTGAAATTAAAATTTAGATCGTTTTCAGAACGCTTTTTTTACGGATGTTAAGATAAAAATAAAATTAAAATTTCATTGTGTTTTTGATATTGATATTTTACATATTGGAGAGAAATTATGATTAAACATAGCCCCAGAAAATAAAACTAAAACATTATAAAAATACTGCCTGTGATACAGGAGGTCAAAAGGCATACTTATTTTTCTTCTGCCAAAAATGAGAATAGATTGGAACAATTTTCAACCTTACTGCGTTGCACCATACTGTTCAAATTTATCCTCAGAGTACCGTGAGCCGAAAGTGACTAAAATGTTAAAAAATACATCTGCTACTGTCTCCATTTGCTGACATGAAACGTGGAAAATGAGTAGTATCCACGTCACACTGAAGTCGATATGTCCAATTTTGTGACGAGGTTCAAATGATTCAAAAGCCGATCATGGCAACTTCACAGGGGAGTCACGAAGTAACTGTCATTTGCAAGTCATTACAACGAAATGAAGATTCAAACTTTAGGCTACCATTGTGACTTAATCATTTGGCGCTTGTAACGCTTGTGACGCTCACAGTGACGTCAAACAGACTGGCTGTGCTATGAGGACAAAATCTGCCTCCTGATCGCTAGGCCTATGCGCTGACACAAAAATGGTGACTGTCGTAAGCAGATTTTTACTTTCTTCTATCATTACAAGAAGAAAGTATTGGATTCGTGAAAATTTTCGAATTCTGGTTTTTGACGGATTTACACGTTTTAGGTGTCAGAGATTCCAAAAAACTCCTTTTTACAAATGGTCTATCTGTGAGTCTGTCTGTGACATAAATATTGTGAATGCTCTATCTGAAGAACTAATGCACGGAATTTAATAAAAATTTATATTCAGGTAGTTCCTGATATAAATTGATGCTGAAAAGTTTCTGGTGTTAATCGCCCTACAGGTGGCGCTGGTATGCTGCATTTTAAACGATTTCCTCTATAGCTCTATGTCAAGAATTTATGCATGAATTTATGCATTTTCATCAAACTTCAGATGCAGTTAATTCTTGATATGAATTGATTCTGTTTACGTTTTAGTATCGATCACCCAAAAGGTGGCGCTTCTATGCTGATTTTTTTCCCGATTCCCGCAATAGTTCTATCTGAAGAACTAATGCACGAATTTTTATTAAACTTCGGATTCTGGTACACAATGATAAATATTATTGTTAATTATATTTTGGTGTACAGGCGGTGCTTTTATGCTGTATTTCTCCCGATATCCGCAATAGTGCTATTTCAAGAACTAATGTACCGAATTTCAGGATCCTCACAATGGGCATAGATTGTTATTTATTTAATTGTGTCTGTGTGATAGCGAATTTTGAAGTATTAACATCTGTGAGATAGAAGAAAGTTTTGGGATTGCCACATCCCACTAGTTTTTTTCAGTTCTTATATACTCCCTTGGTTTTGAATACCAATAACTGCTAAGTTTTCTCCGGCTGATTTTCCTAAGATTAAATAACTCAAAGAAAACTTTTAGAAAATAAAGGTCGTCCAAATTCAGATGACCATACAAACGATTAAAAGAATCCACCTACGAACACTACCATATTTGTATCAACGCGCAGTGTTGGTATTAACGGGAAGGTAAGTGCAAACGTCAGGAACGTCTATTCTATTAAATTCGCAGACAAAACTAAATAATTTCAGCGTGCTAGAATGACGTTCAGCATAGCTTAGTTCATATAGATGCCATAGCTACTGTCGTCTAAAACTGTTGGACTTTTTCTTTTTTACTTTCTTCTATCTTTACTAGAAGAAAGTATTGTATTCGTGAAAATCTTCAAATTCCGGTTTTCGACGGATTTATAGGTTTTAGTGGTCAGAGATCACGAAAAACTTGTTTTTATAAAATGTCTGTCTGTCTGTAAATTGTATTAAACTATTAATTTCTTAATCTTTTGATTGGTTCCATTTTGAATGTTTCTGAAGAAAAGGAAAGTCTCTTAGAATCGTGTGTAACTAAGGGATTAATCTAAAATTTTGAAAACGCTTTTTCTATATCGGAAAATGTTTTTGCAAATTTTCACAATCCAATTATAAATTATTTTTGTTGTCCGTGTAAATAATATAATTTCTAAAAGAGAACTTCAATATTATAATGCTTTCAAATGTTATTTTATTTTATTATCTTTTAAAAGTAACACTCTGAATTTAAAAAAGGTAAAGATATTCAAAATAGTAAATACAGTATAAGCACAGTTTAACGATTTAATCAATTTAATGATCAATTTTAAATGTCTGGAATCATTTATATTTATTTCTGTCTAATATATAAAAATGAAAATTTGTCTGTCTGTCTCTAATTCTATACAAATCCACGGTGTGGAAGTCAGAATTGTGAAATGTTACATACATGTGTATTAAAACACGGCCGAGACACCTAAAGTAATCCGGAATCGGAATAATTTATAGTTAAATTTTAATTAATAAAAAACCACCCATTTAACAGCAATTTCCTGTAATATTTACTAAACAGTTTTCGTTATAGCAGATGCCAATAATTAAAATTCGATAATAAAATTCTTACCACAACAATTATTTTTCTATTGCAAGATTTCCACGTGAAAAATTAAAATGAAAAAGTTTGACGAATTTCTTAAAAAAGTGGATATCACTTCATATTATAAATATAATAGACGTCTGCATAGGTGAATATATAGCGTCATATGAGTTTGAAAAAACGTATTGAAACATGATAAAAATCCGATTATAGAAATATTGGCATATTTTAACATTTTGAGGATATCTGAATTTGCTTTCGCCTTTTTTAAATATATTCCATATACAGGGTGCAAAGAAAGTCCCTTTAACCTGAAAATACTTGCGAACGGAGAGAGTTACAGCTATGCAAGTGAGTTAACGGTGTAGTAAAGTGACTAAGACCGACCTAATGCAAACGACATAGCGCCCCCTATTGGTGAAATTTGGAAGATAGCCATTGCAAATCGAAAACGAAAAAAGATAGAGCAAAATTTCCAGCTAGAAAGTTTTAGAGCATCAGTTAATTAGTACGAAATGACATTTGGTTCACACGGATAAGATGAATCGTCACCTGTATACCCAAAAATGCCCGAAATCGATGAGTGACGATTCTACTTTGCATATTGACATTTGGGAAATGTAGCAGTGCGCAATTACAAATTGTGATGTTTTACTGTCTGTAATGTCTGTAAAAATTTAATTTCCAATGCATTTAAAATTTTAGTTTAATCATTTCAGGTGCAGAAGAATTCTGATCGTAAAATGATGAAATAATTGACTGACACCAGAATATTCAAACGATTTTTTAGAAAGTAAAAATCCGCAAAATTGCACCTTCATTGCAAAAGCAAAATTGTATTAAAATATTCTTGGTGTCACTTGTCGGTTTTGAAATTAAAATTAGGTGGCTAGATCGTCTAGCCAGCGCCCTTGAAAAGGTTAAATCTATGTCGTCGTATTGAAGAAGCTCGCAATGGACGTTCCATGCTGAGAAATGTGCATGAAGATTTACTCTCACGATTAGAAACGTGTATCGTGAGCAATGGCGAACTTTTCGAACATACTGAATATTAAGTTTTTATCACTGTGAGACAGTTTTGTCTTTTTTGCTGTTTTTGTGAGATGTTATCAAAATTTATTGTGATAATTACGTATTTATACAATAAATTGAGCTTATTTCTTCATATTTCTGGCTATTCATTCAAACTTTTACACAAAATAGAGTGCACTGATTTCGGACATTTTTGAGTATGCAGGCGAAGATTTATCTTATCCATGTAAACCAAATGTCGTTTCGTACTAAATAATTGATGCTCTAAAATTTTCTAACTGGAAATTTTGCACTATCTCTTTTCGTTTTCGATTTGCAATGGCTATCTTTCAAATTTCGCCACTAGGGGCGCTGCTGTCGTTTGCATTAAATCGGGAGTAGTCGCTTTACTATAGCTTTACCTCACTTGCATAGCTGTAGCTCTCTCCGTTCGCAAGTATTTTCAGGTTAAAGGGACTTTCCTTTGCACACTGTATATACATGTGTGTATGAATATATATTAGAATGTCCACAAAATTTTAGGCTCCTAGAGCTCATTCTTATAGAGGACTTGAAATGAAGATTTCAGATTTTTTAAATTAAAATTCATAGAGTTTTTGTACTTGCGAATTTTTTAATCATGAAAAAATTATTTAAATAACGAAATATTCGGAAACAACTTTTCAACAAAAGGTTTTAATTTCGGTCTCAATCTAGATCCCAGATTATATTTATTAAGTAAATAGGTAATCTGCCATCCAGATTAAAAGAAAAAAAGAGTGAAAATTACGTAAAAAAACAAACATTCTCGAAATTCCGGGCAACGCCAGGTACTTTACCTAGTTTTATATAAATCACGTATTAATTATATCTTCCCTCTACTGAATGATTTTTTTTTCAAATATCAAATATTACGTATTTTATTTCTCTTTATCTTTACAGTAAACAGAAATCTCAGTTTTCTACCAATTGTTTATTTGCTCACCAAGCAAGCAGTAATCGGATAGTAGGGTTATCAAATATTCAGTGGATTATTGTTTCCATAATAATAAATATGCTTCTTCTCGGTCTTAAATGATTCAGAAACAGAGATAATATTCAGTGCAGTCTATGCTATGATGAGATACAGTAAAAAAAGTTGTTTTTTTTTTGAGGAATTGAAAATTCTACGCATATTCTTAGTTAATACGTTTGAGATACACTGGTGGAAATTGATTTATGAAAACACGGTTTTTTAACAAACACTTCTATAATATACATTAAAAATGAATGAAATTTCATACATTATACATGCTATGTACAACAAATAATTTCGAAAATAAAATTTAATACATATTAAAAAACTAAAACTTAAGGTCAAAAATTAGATTTTAGTAACATAGAAACATGGAAATTAGTTTATGAAATATCACATTTAATTGAAATTAATATTTTGTAAAGCCGCCTATCCTTATCAGAATTTTTTCTATTCTAGATGGTATTGATAATTTGAAGGTATTTCTCATTAATTAGTTTCCAATTACGAGGGATTGAAGCTTTCAATTCTACAAGTAATGTGTACTGCACCCCATTTGCATAAACTATTCGAACAAGCTGTCTCCAAACGTTTTCGATGGGGTTCAGATCGGGTCTAATAGGTGGATAATCTAAAACAACAATATTCTCTTCGTCAAACCAATCTTTAATTGCATTTGAATTTGAATACTTGCACTGTCATGTATGACAATTTAGATGTAATCTAAACCTTAATATTGCCATGCAAATGGAAGTAGTCAAATTTCTAAAACTCAACTGTAATCAAAAGACTTCTGGCGACTCTTTAAAAATACAATTTCACTTTTGCCATCATAAGTGATCGCTGTCCAAATCGTCAAACTTCCACCACCAAAATTTCCACTGAATGTAGATTTTGATCCTTTTGGATATACCTCCAATAATACTTCAAACCATCCAAATTAAATCTTTTTTGTCAGTGAAATTGGCTTTCTTACCATTGTCACTCGCTGCCATGTACTTCACTCGTTGCCATGTGCTTCTCGCAATACTGCAAACGCATCAGCTTGTGTGACGCAGAAATAACTTTAGACCAGACTTCATTGTCGACCATCTCAAGATCCGTGAAGAATGTAAAATTTCCCTAACTGTTCTAGAAGTAACAGGAAGGGATAGATCTTCACAAATTTGCTTTGAACTGTGACTAGCTTTCGATGCAACTTGAAGAATCCCCCTTTTCTCTCTCTTACTTAAATGTGGATTACCTTTTTTGTTGAAATTTTTGCCATAAATTGTTGGATGTTTTTTATAGTTATATAGCACACCAACTGATCTTTTACTTAATTTACTAATTTCCGGAACAAACTTTCTACATTCTAGATATGCATCGATTTTAGCTCTTTCTTTGCCAGACAACATCTTTCGCTTACCCATCGTAAAAGTATGACTGAAACGTATTACTTCCAATATATAACGCTTTTTATGTTTACTGTGTATGTCACGTTACCTTGTTGTATGCAATTTTTTGTCACATTATTTCGAAATAGCCAATGAAATCTGATATTTCTTAAATCAATTTCCATGTTTGCATATTACGAAAATCTAATATTGACTTTTTGTTTATGTTTAATATTATGTATTAAATTTTATTTTTGTAACTCATTTGTTATACATACTATGTACAGATGGGTGACAAAATAATACGAACACCTATGACATCGATGGCTTACGAACTCTTCCATAAATGTTCGAAGCATGAAGTTCCCTTTGGACAGTTCTTGCTGAAATGGGATTCCGGAGATGACTATTTATCTTTGACGTTAACTTGGATAATGATTGCGTGCACTGTCGGACAGCTATGAGGGTCAACTCTCTTTTATCACTCTCAGAAAGCTTTCTTTTCCGTCCTCTGTTGTACTTCGCCGACGACACTGTACCACATTTCGTGTACGCTGTCATAACGGCTGACACAGTACTACTTGCAAGCCCCAAATAATTGGCTGTTTCCGTCACGGAGCAACCAGCGAACCGCATTCAAACAGTCATTCCTTTTTCGACCTCTGACAGGTCAGCCATTATTGAGTTTTCCAGAGCGTATGGTAAGCGCAAGCAACACCTATGATTGATATTGAGCGACTGATACCTTAGCTTTCATAACTACTATGGGGCAGAATTGAGTGCAAAGTGACATGCACGTCCTGCTTCTTTGAAATGGGCCATGCCTTTTTCATGGGTGTTCGTATTATTTTGTCACCGATCTGTATATCCCATGAAATTTCCTACATTTTTAATGAATATTATAGAAGTTTTTGTTAAAAAACCGTGTTTTCATAAATCAATTTCACCGGTGTATAACAATGAACGTTATCCATTGCATAAAGGAAAAATCGCACAGAAATTTAAAAATCTGTGGACAATATTCAAATAAGCATAAACCTTTGAAAGTGTTAGTTTTGAATGATTTATAAAGCGCTCTTGTCACATGACTTGAATACATGGCAGGCAGCAAATTGCCAGTGTCGTTCCATTTATTGAATAAAGACTCTCTAAAAATGCCGAACACTTCGAAATCGAAAATTATTCTTCATATAATGACTGGGTTAAAGTTCTGCAGCGGATCGGGTAACCTGATCTTCCACGTTGCGTTGGGATGTCGATATTTTTTTCATTACGGGTCGGCTTGACTTTTTCGGGTTAGGGGTCAGTTTTGGGTTGAGCTTTATTTCTTTCGACCCTGTTCGGTGTTGACGCGATTTTTCGAAGAAAGCCTTCAATATATTCACACATACTTATGAAACACACATACATACGGAAAACGTTTAAAAATAGCGAAAATAGTTTCTGGGAACTTCGAAATACCAATTTTTCCAAAATCAGGTTTTTAACATTAAAACACTTTCCTTACATTATATATGTTTACGAAAAGTAAATAAAGAAGAAGCTTACTCTTACGATTTCGTAAAATTAGGGTTAAGTTACAACTTTCCAAGCCAAAGCTTGAAAAATCGAATCTTGAACGTACTTAGTTATAAAAAAACTGGTTGTCCCGTTACCACAATTATCTATACCTCGATAAGTAATTTATTTATGAAAACAAGTAAGAAAAAATCATGCGTCAAGCATAGATTATGAAACCATTTCCAACACATTCAGAATAATGTAACAAAACTGCACTACTTAAAAAATTAAAATATTATGTTTAATTCAACCCTATGAAAACGCATAATACATTTCAAAACCCAATTTCAGCTGTTCCCATCCACAATCGGAAAATTATGCGAATTTTTTCAGCAGCCCTGCATATGATATATAGATTCGAATCTATTAACTAAATGCATGCCAAAATTTAGTTCATATAAGAGATACATATACTTCAGTTGAAAATTTACCTTCAGCAATTTCCTCTAATAAGGAGAACGGTACGTGAATACTTTTATGCAGCCCTGCATTTGAGGTATAGAATTTCTATACTACTAGTAAGATGCAAAAAATTAATTAAATTTACAAGCGCATACCGAATTTTAAACCGTACACTCCAGCAAGTAATACTCAAAGACAGTAACTGTACTGTAACCGATTTCTTTTGCGTGTCTCTGTAAATGAATAAAAAATGCTATGAATGGCCTGTTCTAACGTGATCATAGTGAAATTTAAGTGATTTATATCAGTTTCAATACATTTCAAATAGCGTAATGTCATTAAAATACTCTCAAACGATTTATCCCCATATACTATAATGCAATGGAATTGAGTGCCCCTGTAAATGAACGATTAATCTTACATACTCCAAATACAATACCAAACATGCTTTGGCGACCGACCCTAAATAACCTTTATCAAATTCATGAAAATCCAAGTATATTTAAGGGAGTTGAAGAGCTGAGCGTGGACAGACGGACAAAGGGCTAGATAAACAGAACGTATAAACATTTTTAAACTTTATTGGAAAGTGTTAAAAAAAGTGCCTTAAATTAGTTTTACACAGTAAAGCCTCCATAATAGACAATCTCGAATAGAGGACACCTCTTTTTAGATTACTCTTTTTCGATGCTTAACATCAATGTGCTTGTACATTTTTACTTTTGAACAGCGTACACTTCTAAATAGCGAACAAATTCCGCGCTCAGAAAGTGTCCGTTATTAAGAGGTTTTAATATATTTACTGAGATTTTACAAATACCAACGCTTTAGTGGTGTACGGCATTTGGCAAATGAAACGGATTTTTAAAATTTCTAGGGTTTTCGGCTCTACCCGAGTTTTTGTAATTCATGCACATTGAGTTGTCGCGGGCGGTGTCCTTTTTTTTCTAATAAATTCATTTATAAATTCTGGTGCCAATCCATCATTTCATTAGATTATAAGCAAAATTACTCCTCGCCGGAAAGGGTTAAGTACAAAATTTTCTATGTAAAATGTCCATAGTATACTAAAGTTCAGGGATACTTCCATTAGCAACTTGGATATTGATAATAAACCATGTAGCTCCAAAAGTATAAAGAACTACTAGAAAACAGGAATTCTGCTTTTTCAGAATTTAGTGTCGCCCCCAATGAAAAAAAATATATGTATATATAAATAGTACAAAATATATTTCAATTTTAAGACTTAAAGCAGAAACTTTTATTTTATGTAAAATGACACACATTTACGATCCACTCTTAAACATCTACAGTAAAGCATGCATAGGATGTCACTATCTCAAAATAATACACAAATGCAACAAAAAGATGCCGTCATTAAAGAAACTGGACGATAAAAAAACGGCTATCTAATGATTTATAGACATTCATTTGTTTGTAACATTAACACGTTCACGCCGACGCGGTGGGTCACACTCGACTGTCTCAAAGTTGTCAAGTCTCCGGCTTTTTGCACACCACTATTATTTTAGAGAAAAGGTTGTTCCTTTAAATCGCCCAATTGTTCTCATTAAATAAAATAACATTTTCTGTATTAAAATACTGGTATCCAAAAGGCCGGAGACTTGCCAGCTCTGAGACAGTCGAGTGTGACCCACCGCGCCGGCGTGAACGTGTTAATATAGACGATTTAGTCGTGACGTCAGTCATGACGTTTTCCTTGGAAACTGACTCCAAACAAACGGTTGCTATGTTGTATTTTCTATTTTGTTTGTGTGTTGCAGCTATATCTTATATATATATCTCGTATCTAAATGTTTTAATACTTGATATGTACTGGTAACATTTTCCACGATTTATATTTAAAAAGAAATGACGCATAGCAACCGTTTGTTTGAAGTCCGTTTCCAACCAAAACGTCATGACTGACGTCACACTGAAAGGGTCTACAGATACTTAAAATTAAATATAGTTTATAATAGCTCCGTGTTTTAATATTCGTAGAAATTATTCGTTTATGTTTTTTTTAAAATAGCACGTATTTTAATTACATTTTCTTTCGGTTGTTATGGAAAATGGCAACAAAAAGATATAATTGCTATTTTTCAACTGTTTTCCCTTTACTTACTAGATAAATGGAGTACTTGAGTTGCCAAAATTAAACAAATGGTGCTAAAAACTACAAAAAATTAATATTTCAAAAATAAATGGAGATACAGTTTTCAAAGAAATTGCATTTAAAAGTACTTTTTTTCCCAAATACAACGGTATAAACATTGAAAATGTGCGATGCTTAGAAATTAAAAAAAAATGCTATAGAGCATTTAATTGTACAGTAATACATCTGCTTTGTTTATTGCTAGCGTCTGTAATGTAACGTTATTTTTTGGAGACAAAATAAGCTGGGAGAAAGAAATAGCATACCGTTCCGGGGGCTAATAAAATGTGTCCAGGGGCTCTTTTATATTTGTATCCGATTCTGCATAAAAAGCTAATTATCAACGAACACAGTGCTGGCAGTCTGCTACTTGTGTTTAATTTAAGATTACTTGATTGCTAAAAAGTTTCCCTCTATTATAAAATAAAAAGAACTAACGCTGTTGTCTTTCATAATTGAATTTATTATGAATCATAATTGAATTTATTCATCATAATTGAGTTTATTATGATTGGCTTTTCATTGAATATCAATATGTTTTAATTGCATGTAGAAATCTGAAAACTAGTAGTTTCATAGAGAAATGTTTGATAAACATGTTGTAGCAGGCAGATTTTATAAAGATGGAACTAAACTGTAAGTGAATCGTAAGTTAACCCTTAAATGCGCTGTTTTTTATTTTGTTTAGAAAAAATTATATATGATTCTCTGAAAGGGTTATTACAAAGGAAAAATAATGAAAAAAATCAAAGAAACATTTTTCATATAATACGTCAGTCTTTTCTTCTGTTGCACATCTGCAATACAAGTAAAAACTGCTGTCGTGTGGCTGTTTTATGCTAAAATAGTGCAAATTAGTTAATATTTTAATAAGTATGTCTCCAAATACCTTATTTTATATAATTATTTATTTTATAAACTTAACTTTTAACCCTTTAATTCCCATGATAGAATACGTTCTAGAAATTATGTAGTTCAGAGATTCTGACATTACACCAGAAAGTTCCAATGTTTAATTTTGCATTATTTAAGTATAGAATGTCTGTTATTAATTAAAGCAAATATTGCTATTTTAATTTTCTAGTGTGAATTAGGTATATACTAATAAAAAAAATCTATTAATTTCAAAACACTGTTGTTTGCATATGTGCAAAACTGCGCACTAAAGGGGTAAGTTGAATGAATGAATTCCCATTGAAATACAGCCAACGGAACTCGATAAAAGGTTGCGCCTTTAATGTTCGAAAATGGTGGTAACTGAAGTCTATATTTAGGAAAACATACTTTTAAATGCAAATAAAGGGCAAGAAACCCATGTGGACAAACTCTTAACTCATATCAAGGGACTCTTGCAAATGAACACACTAATTATCTTCGATTAAGTTTGTAAAATCCTTTTAATCATGATTCTTAACTCGTAGAGCAGATCCCCCAAGTTTTAAAAAGAAATATTCCACAGTACTTAATTACAGTTGAGTCAAGTAAAAAAAAAAAAAAAAGGCGGATGTTACACTTTCAAAAATGTAGTGACAATCAAGCAGCCTGGATTTAAATAAAGTAGCGGACTTTCAACAGTGAACGAATGGAAATATAAGAATAAAGTGAAATATTTTTTTTTATTTTATTATTTTCCTTCTATATTCTCTAAATGATGTACTTAACTTTTAAAATATCAAATAGTCATCCATCTGCATCAACAATATAAATTACGGTCATGTAAAACCTAAACTTTATTAAATGACACTAGGGTTATTTTGTACAGGGATAAACCATATTTCTATTTTTGTAACTACATGGCAAAACTTCATTCGGTTCTTAACCCCTGGAACCGCAATTTATTTTCAGTGATTCAGTTTCATTTATTTTCTTGGTTTTAAGAGGAGGGATTGATATAGAAACTTACAGTTTTGTTGCTCAAATAATTACGACTTACATAAACTTCTCTCATAAAAAGCATCAACTCTCAGTAATTTCTGGCGAGTGCAGCTCGTTGTTTTCAGTTTGCTCAAGAACGTTTATGACGAGCTGCACTCTTCATCTCAGTTCAAGGGGTTACTTAAATGATGGAAGTTACCTATCGCATAATATGTAGATTCTGTAACAATAAGACGTGCTATCTAACTGGCTTAAAAGCACAATTAGGCATCTTGATTTAAGAAAATACTGAAACCATAGACATGTGCAATATATTTTTAAATTTTTTAATTTAATAGTATATTACACTATACTTATTCCGGTAATTGTTTTCACTATATTTTTCAAAACAAGAAAAAAGCATAACAATTCGATTTATTTTCGTGTTTTTCGTTTCTCGTGTAACGTAACGACTAAATGATCGTAATAGTACTATTTGGACGTCCACTCTAAGCGTACCTTTAAAACTCTTCTGCGAACTTTTAAAACACCTCTCATTCGGTTACGAGAAATTATTTGCACTTTTCTAGCTCGCGGTATAATTTACCTAGAAAATACAATTTTAAGTCAATTTAGTAAACTAATTTTTATATAGAGGAGATATTGTCGTTTATTTTAACGGAAGCTCCCCAAATTTCTGCACAGAGAGAATATAAAGGCAAGATAATAACCATAAACACTTTTAACTCGGATACGAATTACAGCAGCCAGTACAAATTTTCTCCTGCAAACGTAATCGTTTTAAGGGTGGTGGGGTGGGAACTTTTTGGATTTTTTATAGAGACCACCCCATATTTTAGTGATAAATATAAGGTCTTGACAACTAAAAAAACTTATAAATGGAGCTGTAATTATCGTAGAACACTAATATTTTGTATGATAAACATAATCTTCATAAAGTGGGGGAGGGCTTTATCAGTTCTTTCAACCGACATATCTGGCGGTCGTTCAATTTATTTAGAATTGTGTTAATTGCGTGAATTGTATATCCGCCTGATTTGTCAAGGATGGCTCATTTGGCGGAGCATTGACAGCTTCAGTCAAAAGGTACCTGGTTCGAATCCTGACCTGGACACTTTTTCACCCAGTTGGACAATTACAACTAGTGTGACTTATTTGCCAATTAGATAACTTTCGTTAGAATTAATAAAGTATAATACAATATATTTATCAAACTGTTTGACCAAAGTCATATGATAATGGTTGCCTTGATTTCTAGATTCGGTTTTCCCATAATTTCTAAGTTTTTGATAATGGGAATATTAACACATGCACATCAAAGACCTGGCAAATTTCCGTCTTCATTACTTTCTCCATATTGTTGACATGCTCAGCTAAATTTTTCGCACTTTCCTACCACTATTTTAAAACGATAAATTTTATTGTATAATTCTATTACATATGTTAACGGAATCTACCACGAAGAATTCTTATTTAAAATACTGGTAGCAATGTGCAAAAATTTTAGGAACGCTGCGAACTCTGCATGCTGTTTCTATCGATATATGAAATTAAGAGAAAAACTTTCTTCTTTCTCATCGTGTTGTCTAGTTTTTAGTCCGTTTCCGTACTAGTTATATGGGTTTAATGTATAACACTGACACCAAATTTATAAATTTTTGACTAGCACTCATACCGTTATTTTTGTTATCATCCTTATTAATAAACGGGATTCTTTTAAAGTTTAACAGGTAAAACAAAAACGTGTCATTTCAACTACGAATAAAACATGTTTCATTCGTAAAATGGACGTGGAAAGAAGAATAAATATTTTTACAGATTTATGTAGAAGTAATTCACAATATGAATTTCTTGTAGATTATTCAAGAATACTACCTATAATTAAAATAATATTTCTATCATATATGGGCTTTGCAAATACGTTATTAATAGAACCATTATAAAATAACCTGTCACACTAGGTTAAATTGTTAGAATTCAGTTAATAGAAATAACATCAATCCATTAACTTATAATGCGATTCTCTTAACCCCTTGAAGGGCGGCGGGATATATTTTATACCACCTACGATTACCCAGAAAAAAATTATTAAATTTTACTTTTCTAACTTTGGTGGGAAAAAGTAGCAAAAGTGCTTTTCCTTATTTTACAATATATCTCTTTTGGAGATTCCGGTGTGAATTCGACATTACAGAAACATAATTACTTGCTCCTCAAAGGTTTAATGCATACGTTTCTCTCCAAATAATAAAAAAGTGCGCAACTAATGTAGTATCATTTCTACTTTGCTAACCTTTCTGTAGGAGCAACTGTGGTATATTTTTAAACATACAGTAAAGTTAAAAAAAGAAAAGATTTTTCTGGATATGTTTCAGATTTTTTTCATATATATTATTTATAATATATACAGGGTGTCCCCGAATTCATGGGCCAAACTATAAGAGTGGGTAAAGTACACATAAATAAGCATAGCAATGGGGGGTTGGAAATGAAAAGCTTTGGCGAAAAACAAGGAATGCGGAGGAAATAAAAACGAGTGTTTTATTGACGTAACTGGCGAAAAACAAGGAATGCTGAGGAAATAAAAACGAGTGTTTTATTGACGTAACAATTACAGCAAATGCTCAAATGTGCCACTGGCAATGTCTAGCAAGTAGTTGGTGTACCTTTTCGCATATTTCAAGTGTTTCACAGACATTTGCAGCAACGACTGAAAGTCTTGCAATGAGGCCCTCATCAGAGTCAACTGACGTCTCATAGATGAGACATTTGAAACCTTTAAAAGGGTACGCCAATCCCTTGCTGGATGTGATTGGCCAGGTATGTATCAGTGTTGGTGGTGGCACATTTGACCACTTACTGTAATTGTTATGTCAATAAATCACCTGTTTTCATTTCCTAGGCATTTCTTGTTTTTCTCCAAAACTTTTCCTTTCTGACCCCACATTTCTATAAGGGTCAATATCTGAAAACCGGAAAATTTCATTACAAATTTTTTTATTTATTTTTTAATTAATGTACCAACTACCACATACAATTATATACTATGATACATGTTTTGTCATTTAAATGCTGTTGTGTTTTGAGATCCAGGATGTACATTTCATGCGTAGGATAAACGTTTATGGAATAAAGTGCCGGTTAACATCATAATCAATGTCTAATAATTGGGGCTGCGATGATAGAGACTGAGATGATGTTTTTGTCTTAACAGCTGCATAGCCATTTTGTCCAATCATTTTGCACGCATGTAAATTATTAAATATGCCATGTGGCATTTGTATGTTACATAACTAAAGTTGGAATAAACATTTTTTTTTTTAAATATAAGTAAAAAGTTAAATATGGGGACATGAATGATGCTATAAAAAATACTCATCCCTATTCAGAACAAAAACTAAATATTTCTAGCTATATATACTACAATATTTTACTATACAATCTATACTAATAAAAGAGCATTATATTTTTCCATACTGTATATATATTGGTATAAATATGTAATAGCAAAAGTTAATAATATTTATAGAAATGTTTACAGCATACATTTAATATTGGATATTTGTACCTGGGGACAGGGACTGAAATGATGAATTCGTTTGTTTAAAGCTTAAAATTAATTATTACTACATCATTACATGTCCATTTATCATTGGTAATTGTTATAACAAATGTTACAATATATTATATTTTTCAGTTTTTGGTTTCAGTATAATTAATGACATATAAATGGCAGTGGTCGCAAATTGTCCAATTTTCAGACATTGACACATAAAAAAATTGCTTCTTTATGTATACTTTACCTTCCCTTACATTTTGGCTCATGAATTGGGGGACATCCTGTATAATATGTTCTCAGCATAGTAATTATTATTATTATTATTATTATTATTATAAATAAAAAATGTTTAAAAAAAAAAAAAAAAAAAAAAAAAAACATGTGTCTAAAATTATCCTCGCAACCGGGGTAATTCTTAGAAATGCAAGGAGGTAGTTATCAGACACTGGATTTCTATATTATAAGAATATCAAGTAAGGTAGAGGAAGCGCGGGATAAATGGGACATTTAAAAAAATTGTTTATTTTTAATACTTTTTAAAAGTTATTATCAATATTATATATCACATTTCATACATTAGGTATTTGACTACATCTATGCACCATATTTAGTCTAGATTATTCTTATACAGTAAAATATTATAAAATTTAAAAAATGTTACTCTCTGTCCCAATCATCCCTTTAGCAGGGATGAATGGGAAACTAATAGGGATGAGGATGGACACCAATATTTTTCTCCTTGTATTCAAGGTTACCTAGTTAAAATGTATAATTATAAACTTATATGTATTTATATTTGTAATACATGATCTTATAATATGGCTATTATATCTCAGCTTCTTTTACTGCAGTTTTAACTTGTAATGCAAACTTCGACTGTCTATCTCGTCCCCTTTTCCACTTACGAGACATTTTAGATATGAAATGAAAGTGAAAAATATCTTTGAAATACGGCATAGCCAATATTTTTCATTCACAACTTATTAATAAATATTAATTCAATGTATCTTAGATATCATGCACAAATGTAAGGGTCGTACTTGCCCTGAAATTTCACGACCGAGAAATTCTTCGGTACCAGTACTTTCTTATGGAAAAATCTCTTCTTAAATAAGGCGAAGTTTCGCGCGTTAAATTTAGATTTAATTTTCTATAAACAGTGATATTCGCGCTGAAAAATCCTTACGTGTACGACCCCTGCAAATGAAATTACGTTAGGGGAGGTACGAGTGGGAATTTATTTAAGCACAAGTTTCAAATTCAATATAATTTACCCCATCTGATCAATAAACATATACTACTTTTAACAATTTTATCTATTTTGGTAATGTTTCAATAGCAATTTTTGGATAAACTATTTAACTTTTATTACAATACAATAATTAAGATTCAACATAATTTTTAATAATAAACAACTTATATAATACGAGTACAGTTTAATACTAATAATTAACATAAATCATTAATTTATAAACCTATATAATACTTTTTAGTTTATAAATAAATGTTTTAACATCTCTAGGGATGAAAAAGACTGTCCCATTCATCCCCATTTAAATTGTCCCAATCATCCCTATGATACATAGATTCAATTATCCCATTATTTTGCCTCAGAAATTATTTTGTAACATTGGTTAATATGCACTCATTTTAATTACCAATATTGAACCTTCGAATAAAAAACTACAACGTACCTTATTTGTTTATATTGTAAAAAATATTTGACAACTTCAAAATTTTAAAAAAAGTTACTTTTAAGCAGAGTTTCAAAAAATGTAACTTTGCAAAAAAATGAAAAGAGCCATGTGGTTTTGATTTTGGTTCATAAGCACACTATGGTAGGACCATATATGAGACTAGAAATCAACTAAAAAGAACGTTCATTGCATGAAATATTGAGAATGTCCCATCCATACCTTGTCCCATTCATCCCCCAGCTCCCCTACTTATAAGTGGTAATAGTCAGTCGCTATCTTATTGTATTAGGTACAGCCAATCAGGGTAACTTTAAACCACGTGGTGTAACTTTGCACCACCTCCTATTTTTCAATATTTTTGACTCTAAAAGACTAAATAAACTCCAGAACTGTGCTCTGTTGCCAAGGTTCTAAACTGGGATTTCTACTCTTTATTTTAGAAAATAAATTAGCAACATTATACACAATTAAATGCATCATCTAACTATTTTTGTGAAGTACTGTTTTCAAGCTAACTTTGAATGCTGTTTTGAAGTTGTTATAATCCAATTAAATTTTCATAGTAAAGTAACAATATACTAATTTATCAGATATATTATTATCTAAATGTTGTACATGTGTTAATATTTTGTGATTATTTATTTATTAATAGTTAATAGAATGTAAAATAAGAAGGCACTAGCGTTTTACCGCATTTTCAGGGTAACTTTGAGCCGGCTCAAAGTTACACTGTTGCTTATAATTTACTGATTATAGGTGCTACTGTCGAAAATTTCTCATATTTGCACGTATATTTTATATAAATGCCGAAAGTGTGCATTATATATAACATGTAAATATTTTCACAAATATGTGTAAAATACATAAAATTCATTTAGAGGCGTGATTAGGGGCGGAGCTACTCAAATTTGACATTTCATACGTTCGACGTTTTTTATTCTTGTTTGAATAGTACTAGTACTTGTATGTATTACTGTAACTATATATATATTATTGAGTTAAAACATTCAAAATCGTTTTTCACTGCATTTTTATGTTTTATATGAACAATAAACAGGTTTTTTTTTTATTTCTAAATGTTCATGGTTCTCTTCTTCCACTTTTCTTATGCCTGATATTTGTTGTAATATCATAAATTATACAAATCCTGTGATGTCGGAAAATGTAAATTCGGAGTCTTTAGATATCTGAAAACATTTTTTGGGGTTTAAAGTTGTCCTGACTACAATACTTTTTTTATAATGAATTATTTTATATAAAAATTTATCATATGGTGCAAAGTTACCCTAAATGGCTGAGTAACTTTGAACCAGGCTAAAAATCCATTTTTTATTGCTTTTATCTTATTATTCCTTAATTTTTGATATTCAAACAATAATTTAGGATCAGTTCTTCTCTTTTATGACCCTAGTTGCGACAATATTCTTCAAATAAGAATGTGGCATATGAAAATAGAGAAAATGCGGATCAAAGTTACCCTGATTGACTGTACTTAAAAAGGGGCGAATGATATGAATTTTTAGGCAAGAGTGAAAAATATAATACATGTTTAGTACCGCTCTTTATAATTTTTTTTTAACTAGATAAAGTATGGCAATAACTAAGAATATATATTTCACTATTAACTAAGCAAACCCCTCGTCTTTGCTCGCGTAATAGTTGAAATATGTCAAGTGATATTTGTATGTCTAATTTTTATCAGAAGAAATTATACTTCTAGGAATAATTCAAAAATTACTAATTGAGCCACAGTTTGACTAATCTTCATTATTACACTGCATTAGGCAGAAATGAGACTTGAATTAACAACTAAAACTAATTCTAAATAAATTATAATTTAGAAAGTATTTTGAAGATTTTATGCCTATTTCACCCGCTCATTTCAGTATTCATTTGACGTTTTGAATTTTTTAGAAACCATCTCCTTAAAACGCATTTACATCTTAAAATTAACCATCACGTCAAATTCCAAGCTTCTTGTATAACGGTCTATCACCTCTTGTGTCATTGACACCAACATAAAATTCCCATGGTGAAAAGGGACTGACACGATTAATTTGCCAACATTAATATTGAAATCGGTTTAGTATTTCCTAATATTACAAAGAAAGCGTAATTTAGAAAGTTTTTAAAAACTTTTTTAGAACGTTTGTTATTCCTGCGAACCCAAGATGGTAGTGGTACTGGAATAAAATAATAGCCTCTGTAGGATCAGAGAATATCACTATAGATTCGCAACCATTATTTTTGGAATCGGTTCATTATTTCCTGAGATTGCATAAAAATCGTAACTTAGAACTTTTTTAGAACGCTTTCCACTCCGTCTCTTCGCTTCACCCCTTTTAAATTTCGAATTTATTTTAGACTGTTCTCAGCAAGCATTTAAATTTTATAAGTAATTACCATGCTATATTTCAAGTTTCTAGCCTCTTCGGTATCACCGAAATCGCAATTTAGAACGTTTTTTTGCTCATGCAACCCTCCAGTGATATAGTTCGTGTCTCAAAAGTTTAAGCACTCGGAAATCTGGATTTAAAAAAAAAAAAAAAAAAAAAAAAAAAAAAAAACTGAAGAAGAAAATATAAGAAGCCAATTTAGAATAAATACCCGACGTTTAATCAAAATTAAATAAATTAAGTAATTTATGTTGGTTAAAATAAAAATTTCATTCATTTTTATTAAATTTACTTATTATCTTGAAGGAACGCTGTCTCAAATGTTTAAGCACTTTATGCATTTTTTTTTTTTTATAAATACGGGATTGGATGGGTGTAATGACCTTGTATGATGTTGTATTGTTGTTTTATAAAAGTATAAAAGTGGAGAAATCATTTCTACTCGTTTTAAAAATACCGAAGGGTAAAGAATTCACAAAAAGTAAGATTTTAAAAGTTTTAAAATTGAAATCAGAAATTAAAACTATTTCTGAAATTCTAAAAATTTTCTAATGATCAAAGCGAGGTATATATTAAGTACTCTCCAGAAATGACAATTTCAACTGGAAAACAAGATGTGGAAGACCACGTATGACGACTATTCAGGCAAATCGGTGAATACGGAGATTGTTGTCTAGGCAAAATATGCCCATACGGCAAATTAAAAATAATCTCGCTGAACAGGTGCCCAAAGACACTGTACATAGACATATTGAAGAATGCAAATTTAAAAATGTTATTTATTCTAGCTTTTTCTTATTCATTAGAAATCTACATTTTATGCTTGTGCTTAAACTTTTGAGACGGACTATAGGGGCAACGACATAAAATATGACTTATGTTTGAACAGGTTCTGCCACCGCCAATTTGCAACTATTTTTTTTAAAGTTTTGGTATTTAATGAGGTTGCTTAAAAATCATAATTTAGACGGCTTTAGAACGTTTTTCGCTCACATCATCCTATTAAATTTGGATTTTTTTTTCGACGGTTCTTAGAAAGCATTTGGATTTTTTATGTCTCAATTTTCAAAATGATAAACCCTCAATGTCACATAAAACGCAATTTAGAACATTTTTTGCTACTAAAACTTCCAGGTGGTAGTGACAAGAACAAACAGTAGCCTATGTTGGGGCAGGAACTCTCACCATCAATTTGAAACCATTATATATGAAATCGGTTTCATACTTCCTGAGACTGAGTAGAAATCACAATTTAGAACGTTTTTAGAACGCTTTTGGCCAATTTTCACCCCTTTTAAATTTCGATTTTTTTAGGAAATATTCATAGAGATCATTTATAGATTATAATTAACTACCATGACTAATTTCATGTTGCTAGCACCTGCATTATCACAAAAATCGCGATTTAGGGCTTTTTTGCTCGCGGAACGCCCAGGTGGTAGTGACACCGACATGAAATTGAACCTGTATTAGAGCAAAGGCTGTTAGGATTACGTTTCAGCCATTACTTATCAAATCGGTTTGATACTTCCCGAGTTTGCGTAGAAATCGCCAATTAGAACATTTTTAGAACGCTTTTCGCGTACTTCCACCCCTTTTAAATCTCAATTTTTTTAAGAAATGTTCTCAGATATCTTTTATATCTAATAAGTAACCACCATGCTAAATCGTGTATCTAGGCCTTTCAGTAACACAAAAATCGCATTTTTGAAACGTTTTTCGCTTCTACACACTCTTTGGGGTAGCGGTACCGACATAAAACATAGCGATATTGGAGCAAGGGCTGTCGCCGTCATTTTCACACTATTATTTTTTAAATCAGTTCCGTACTTCCTGAGATTGCGTAGAAATCGCAATTTAGAAAATTTTTACAACGGTTTTCGCGCATTTTCACCCCTTTTAAATTTTGATTTTTTTTTCTTTTTGGAAATGTTCTTAAAGATATTTTATATCTAATAAGTAACTACCATGCCAAATTTCATGCTTCTAGGCCCTTCAATAAAACAAACATTGTATTTTTTGAACGTTTTTATCTCCTTCACCCCCTTTGAGGTAGTGGCACCAACACAAAATATTGCCTACCTTACAGCAAAGACCATCAACTTTGAAACATTACTTTTGAGATCAATTTGATATTTCCTGCGATTGCCATTTAGAACGTTTTATAGAACGCTTTTCACGCATTAAATTTCGAATTTTTTAAGAAATGTTCTTAGAGATCATTTTTGTCTAAGTAACTACCATACCAAATTTCATGTTTCTAGGCTCTTCAGTAACACAAAAATCGCAATTTCAGAACGTTTTTCGCTCCTGCACTCCTCTTTGGTGTAGCCACACCGAATAAAATATAGCCTATGTTAGAGAAAAGGCTATCACCATCATTTTGGCATCACTATTTTTGAAATGGGTTCGGTATTTCCTGAGATTGCGTAGAAATCGCCATTTAGAACTTTTTTAAACGCTTTTTGAGCATTTTCACCCTTTTTAAATTTCGAATTTTTTTAAAATGTTCTTAGTGATCATTTATATCTTATAAGTAACTACCATTCCAAACTTCATGTTTCTAGGCTCTTCAGTAACACAAAAATCGCATTTTTAGTACTTTTTTGCTTCTGCATCCCCTTTAGGTAGCGGCATGGACATACTATATAGCCTATGTTGAAACAGGGACTAACACCATAATACCATTATTTTTGAAATCGGTTCGGTAGTTCCAGAGATTATCTCGAACAAAGAAACTCAAAAACAAGCTTAAAGAATAGGTTAGCTTATCTATTAACCATCTTAATTAACACAAATTAACACAAGCAACTTCTAATAAAATTAATTTGTTAATTTACAAAAGCATCTTCTGTACATCTCGTAAATAGATATGTAGAAGATATATGTAATATATCTTATTATTTATATGTTCTACATAAGCCAGCAATCTCATATTTCCATCGAATTATACAGCGGTCGACAGAATCATTCTGAACTGGATAGTAAAATGCAGACGAAACACGTATTTTGTCTATAGCTAGTAATGCAGAAATCAAAATTTGTTTTTACCCCTCCATTTCGGTAATTTACTTTCAAGGTGGCGAGATTTTGATGCGGAATTTACTGGATAAATTTCAGTGCAAGAACAGTTAATCTTGACAATTATACTTGTCCTAAACTAGGTAAATTTCAGTGCAAGAACAGTTAATCTTGACAACCACACTTGTCCTAAAACATTGCTGAAGTCCGCCTTACTCATAATTATTCCTTTTGTCACAGTTTTCTCGTTCCCAAGTTTCCAATTTTTTTATCAGATAACATTTTAAGTTGATGAAAGCGACATTTGTATGATGTCAGTTGGGTAAGGATGTAGACTCAAAACTAATATGCTGTTGAACTGAGACAGTACGATTGTCTGAAAACTTAAATCAGACATATCGCGTCTTTGCTTCAAAAGTGTCACAACTCAAAATTTGGGTTTTTTGAATAGTAGCTACCATTCGGATTGATTTTTTGACGCCTTTGGCAATCACCTAAAGTGCCAGATAATGCACTAAAAATCCAATATAAAAATCCACAATGTAGCAATTGTATTTTTTTATGTCTGCAAGATGACCACTGACCCTTCTAGACAAATAAATTTTAGTTGATTTGGTGATGTCATTAAGAAGAGCTATACATATAATATTATTATTATTATATACCGGATGATCAAAAAGTTCCGAAAGTTTTGAAATGTTAATAATTAGAAAACTGTGTACAATATAAGGTCCAGTTTTCAGATATATGCTCATAAACGTGTAGGATTTTGTTTTATAATGAAAGTATTTTTAAAAGAAATAATTAAACTTTTCAGAAACAAGTGGCGCTGCTGTACAACATCGAAAATATCTATACCATGCGTTATATAAGCAGATGAGTTCATTGCGCAACGTATTAAGATATTGTTCAAATTATGCTTTAAGGGTCGTTTATGTTCAAACGCTTTTTCGAAGGTTAAAGAAATTGCATTTAAAAGGAATTTTGATACAAAGTTCATGTGTAACTAGTATGCGTAGACATGCTGTTTTAGCGTGACAGTTACGTGGAAAAGCACCGATGACCATTACAAATCTGAAGGCTATGATAAAAATGTTTCAGGAAACGGGCTCATTGGAAGATCGTCAAATAAGCGGGAGACACCAGACGTCTGTTGCTGAAATAAATGAGATAGAGCTCGATGCCGAATCTGATTCGACATCATCAACACATGGCAGTGAACGTGCAATTTCACGACGAATTGGAATTTCTTATGGAAGTGTATGGCGATCTCTAAGGATGATTCTCGTGAGATAATTGTATAAAATTTAGCATGTGCACGAATTAAAGTCAACTAATTTTGTAGCACGTCTGAAATTTGCTAATTGCGTTTTTGCGAAAATGTAGAATGATTAGGACTGGCTTTCAAATATTTTGTGGACAGGCGAGGTACACTTTTCTCTAACACACAAAATTGTCGCACATGGGCCAAAGAAAACCCTCGTGCATCGGTGCCAAAACCTCTTCATTACCTAAAAGTGACAGTGTGGTGCGGCTTTACAGCTTCTTTCCTCATTGGCTCTTTTTTCTTCGAGGAAAATTCCGATGGTAGATTGCAAACAGTTTCCGTGACAGGTGGCAGTTATGCAGCACTTTTAAAGGATAAAGTCATCCTTCACTTGCAAGAGAGAAAAATGCTCCATTCGCTAACATTCATGCAGCATGGAACGCTTCCCCGCATCGCATCTCCTGTCAAAGCGATACTGAGATTATATTTGGAGATACGCATGTCCTGAGTCGCTTTGCTCTGTTCAGCACGAATCGCCTCCAAGATCTCTAGATCTTACCCCCTTATGACTTGTGGTTATGGGGTTACTTGAAGTCCCACGTGTACAGAGATCAGCCTCTGTCATAGGCAGAGTTGAAAGATGCTATACGCCATCAAATTTCAGAGATACCTTCTGAACTGCTCTTTAATGCTGTGCAGGCTGTTTTACGTGGTCTCACGGCGGTACTTATAAGTGCTGGGCATCATACTGAAATGTTGTAACCCTTGGATACTGATTCTTTCTTTTTAGTGAGTGTATCATACCATAGGAAAACTATACTATAAATTTGAGCGCCACCTGTTGGCAAAAAGTGTAACTAATCTATTTTTTTTTCAATAAAAAAGAAATCCCACAAGTTTCTAAGCATTTCTGTGAAAACCGCATCTTTCTATTGTTTATAGTTTACTAATGATTAGCATTTCTTCTAGAACTTCTGGATCGCCCGATATTTAGTTCTATTAATCTGTAAATTATGCAATTTTAAAACATGTGAACATAAAATAAAATAAAATTTAAATTAAACAAGTCGGAAATTGTACGTCAAACACGACAAATGAGGTGCGTTCGTTCTATAACTCGTTTTATAAATATTCAGATCTTGGAGCAATAGCTGTTGCACTCTTATGCAAAAGTGCATGAATACAAAATTGATTACAATTACATATATTAAATTCAGTAATACAGAAATAATAGGACTCCATCTTAAGTACGACGTCATCACCATGGCAACCTAGTACCTATCATGGGATATCATTGAATTAATTACGTCTGATAGGATTTAATAGAACGAAGAAAACATTTATTAATATCTTTTAAAGTTTTGATTCGATTTTCAAAAAATTTGAAATAACTAAACAAAATTCTGCAATGATTATATATATTAAATTTCAAACTATTCGGTTGGGCAGTTTTTCGCTGTTATATACAGACAGATGGACAGACAGACAGACGGAACAGACGACAACTATAGGTGCTACGTATTTATATAATTCCGAACGCACGTAAAAATTAGTAAAATTGAACGCCCTTAGAATATAATGCTCTGAAATTGTCAGCTATTTAAATAATTTTTAAGAAGAACGCTGTGAGCTCTAATGTATTTTAATGATAATAAAAAAAAGAAAAGAAATAAAAATTCATTAATAAAAACAACTGTCAAATAAAGCATATAAATGTATTTTACTAAAGGGGTAAAAATATGAATGAAAAAGCAGCGAATCTTATCAACTCATGAACTTTTAAAATGCATTTTGATTGATTATTGTTTTTCTAAAAATTAAGTTGAGTACTTACATAAATCTTGGAGATTTTCTCTCAATTAAAAAATGTTCTTATGTTATCAAAAGCAGCTAGAGAACAAAGGATAATAAAAATATATCAGCGAGAAAAGAAAGAGTGAAACAAAAAGCGGAATTTAAGTTGTAAAGCTTATGAAAATAAAAGAGGAAGAAATATTGAATTACATTGCCTCTTCTAAAGTTCTTATGATACAGCTGTTGAGGACATTGGTAGGACATGTAAATATAATTTATAACAAAGGAATAAACATGGCATTATAAAGTTATTATTATCTAAGAACCTGATCAAAAATTTACCGTATGTTAAATAGTAAAGTAGAATGGTTCTAAATATTCGTTTAATTAAAGCATAAAAAAATTTCTATAAAAAAAAAAAAAAAAAATTGATGTACGTAAAAAAAATCAGCGATATGTGAAATGCATGTTATTTTTAGTTTAAACCAATCAGGTAGGAAATCTTTTATTTGTTAAAAAATGCTATGTTAATTATTTTCGTTAAAAGGCTTAATGCATGAATTTTAGGAATGTTACGCGTTAGCTCGTGACATAAATGCAGTCTAAAAAGGTTTATGAAATTGTTCAGCCACCAAACGATTCAGTTTGTAATAGTTTTATTTGTTTTAGTATTAGTACTGAAAATACGAGAAAAGTCAATGAGGGTGCGTTCTTACTATTACTAGTTTTATAAATATTCTGATCTTGGTGCAATAGCTGTTGCACTCTTATGAAAAACTGCATGAATACAAAATTTATTACGATCCTATACATTAAATTCAGTAATACATAAATAATAGGACACCATCTTAAATAGGACATAATAACCATAGCAACCTAAAAGCATTACTTATCACGGTATATCATTGAATTTATTATATATGATAGTATTTACCAGACTCATCATTACCTATAATGTGATATCACTGAATTAATTAGGTATGATAAGATTTAATAGAATAAAAAAACGTTTATAAATATCTTATTAAGATTTGATTCGATTTTCATAAAATTTGAAATGACTCAACAAAATTCTCCAAATATTATGCGTATTAAATTTAAAATCATTTGGTTGGGTCGTTTTGGCGTTGTTATATGCGGACATACAGACGGACGTATCAATGACAACTATAAGTACTATGTATTTATAGTATTATTACGGTATTTCCTCGTAGAACATAATGTAATGTAATACTCTTGGGTGTCTCTGTAAATAAACTATGAACGCTACATACTTTGTTTTCAATACCGTAGTATAGTAAATCTGAATAACATCTATCAATTATAGAGCAATCTTACTATATTAACGTAAGTTAAAGTTCGGACAGATGCACAGACAACCGAATTCATAAACATGTTAAAAACACATAATAGGTTGAAATTTCTCTTTCAGAAAATTATATCAATAGACGGAAGCATACTTAAGAACTTTTGTACAGCCCTGTATTTTACCTACTATTGTTGTATATACGCCACTAGGTGCTACGAACTTATATAATTTCAAACGCACCTAAAAAGATAAAATTTAAATTAAAAATTTAGTAAAATTGTACGCCTATAGAATACAATGCCCTGTAATTGCCAGCTATTCAAATAATTTTTAAAAAGAACGCTCTGGGCTCTAATGAGTTTTAATGATAACAAAAGAAAAAAAAGAAACGAAATAAATATTCATTAATAAAAGCAACTGCCAAATAAAGCATATGAAAGTGCGTTGCTAAAGAAAAAAATTAAATAAAAAATCAACGAATCTTATCAACTCACAAATTTTAAAATGCTTTTTGATTGATTATTGTTTTTCTAAATATTAAGATGAGAACTTACATAAAGATTTGGAGATTTTATCTCAAGTAAAAAATGTTGTTATGTTATAAAAAGCAGCTGGTGAAGAAGGGATAATAAAAAAATATCAGCAAGAAAAGAAAGAGTAAAATAAAAAGAGTAATTTAAATTGTAAAGCGTATGAAAAGAAAAGGGGAATAAAACAACGAAGAAATTTTGAATTACATTGCCTGTTCTGAAGTTCTTATGATACATCTGTTAATGACATTGGTAGGATATGTGAATATTATTTCTAACACGGGGATAAATATGGTATTATAAACTGATTATTACCTAAGAACATCATCAAAATTTTATCTTATATTTTTAAGTAAAGTAGAAAGGTTCTAGATATTCGTTTAATTAAAGCATAAAAGAATTTTCTATTTAAAAAAATGATGTACGTAAAAAAAAAAAAAATTAGCGATATGGGAAATACATATTATTTTTAGTTTAATCCAATATGGTAGGAAAGCTTTTATTTGTTAAAGAAGGTTACGCTAATTAATTTCGTTAAAAGGCTTAATACGTGAATTTTAGGAATGTGACGTAACAGCCGTTAGTTCGTGAGATAAATGCAATCTAAAAAGATTCTTAAAATTGTTCAGCCACCAACCGATCCAGTTTGTAATACTTTTATTTGTTTTAATATTAGTATTGAAAATACGACAAAAGTCAGTGAAATGCGTCCGTACTATAACTAGTTTTATAAACATTCAGATCTTGGTGCAATAGCTGTTGCACTCTTATGTAAAATTGCATGAATACAAAATTTATTACGATTCTATACATTAAATTCAGTAATACTTAAATAATAAGACTCCATCTTAAAAAGGACGTAATAACCATAGCAACCTACAATCATTACCTATAACGGTATATCATTGAATTTATTATGTATGATAGTATTTACCGGAAACAATACCTATCATGTGATATCATTGAATTAATTATGTATGATAAGATTTAATAGAATAAAAAAAACTTTTATAAATATCTTTTTAAGATATTCAAATAATTTTTAAAAAGAACGTTCTGAGATCTAATGATTTTTAATGATTACAAATGAAAAAAAAAAAAGAAACGAAATAAAAATCCATTAATAAAAGCAACTGCCAAATAAAGCATATAAAAGTACGTTACTAAAGAAAAAAAAAGTAAATAAAAAAATAGCGTCTTATCAACTCATAAACTTTTAAAATGCTTTTTGATTGATTATTGTTTTTCTAAATATTAAGATGAGTACTTACATAAATCTTGGAGATTTTATCTCAAGTAAAAAATGTTGTTATGTTATCATAAGCAGCTGGAGAACAAAGAAGAATAAAATCACATCAGCTTGAAAAGAAAAAGGTGAAACAAAAAGCGTAATTTAAATTGTTAAGTTTATGAAAAGTAAAGGGGAATAAAACAACGAAGAAATTTTGAATTACATTGCCTCTTCTAAAGTTCTTATGATACAACTGTTGATGACATTGGTAGGACATATGAATATTATTTCTAATACAGGAATAAAGGCATTATAAACCAATTATTATTTAAGAACCTCATCAAAATTTTATCTTATGTTATCAAGTACAGTAGAAAGGATCTAAATATGTTTAATTAAAGCACAAAAGATTTTTCTATAAAAATATTTTGATGTATGTAAAAAAAATCAGCGATATGTGAATGTATTTTATTTTTAGTTTAACGCCGTCTAGTAGAAAAGCTTCTATTTTTAAAAAAGGGCTTCATTAATTATTTTCGTTAAAAGGCTTAATGCATGAATTTTAGGAATGCAGCCGTTAGTTTTGACATAAATGCACTTTAAAATTACTAACTGAAAATTACTAATTTTCACTGAAATGTTTTCCAAACCATCCAATACTAACGATAATATCGTTACTTAAACTTATCGTTTGTTGTTGAAAAAAATATACTGTTTTTTTATTTGTTATATAAAATATTGTATATTTCTTTTATTTGTTATTTAAATACATGGTTTCTGAAAAAGGCTTTTGTTTTTGTAAGATCTTGGGGTCTTGGTGGCTTTCCTTTACCATCTGGCTGAAACTTGTGCGTAAGTCATCTTTACTTCTTTTATTTTTTAGTCCAAATTCAATATATCGACCTCTCTTTCATTAAATTTAGTTACCCTCTGTCTATCATTCATTCTAATTTTTCTCTACGTTCTTGTAGTCCAGGCAATAGAGACCTTATAGGGGCTCTAACTAGCAAAATTCATGGTAGTTCTGGAAAAAGGCTTACTATATGTTTTTTGAGTCGCTGAATCCGAATTTGTAATTTCCCACCAAAATTTCCCCTGGCAACCCCCCCCCCCCAAATTATCAAGAAATTCAGAAAGTAGACAAAATTTGCAACAAATTAGGTACATGACATTATGACTTAGGATGAAGGGGAAGGGGGGATCTGCCTCGGAAGATGCGCGCGGTGCTGCGTGAACTAAGTTACACAATTCCACTTAACCACTCACACGTTTACATTCGCCCTCCCATCTCCCCTCCGAACTTTCTCTATAAGGTTTACTTTAAGATTTTTGGGTCGCTGAATCCGAATTTTTAACTTTCCCCGAAATTCCCCCCCCCCGAACCCCCTCCCCAAATAGTTGTTTTTAACTTAAATTTCTTGTTGTTTTAGATGAAAAGCATTACGAAATTCAGAAACTAGACAAAATTTGCAACAAATAGTGATGGATTTATAACCCTCTCAGATATGAACAGTAAACTACTTTAGAAACATTATACATGCAATAACTTTCAAGGACATAACACTTTAAAATACTTGAACTAATTTAGTAGCAGTAAATTAATTCATAATCATCTTAGATATCATTAACTGATTTCAAAACAGGAAGCAATTCAAGAATACAAACATTTGAACACATAAATAAATACATTAAGTAATAATAAATCATTCTACAATAAACAAACTTTCTGATTATTGCTAAATCATCCTACTCAAGATAAACAATGATATTAATATGTGAAATATGTTCGCGAAATTTGTTTTAATATCAACCCACGCATGCTGCAGCTGTCTGACGTCATCAAAAGAACTCTGACTCAAAAAAAAACTCTTTTTATTATTAAGTTAGTTGCCCTTTTTATCTCAAAAGAGAAACATGTAATATTTAAATTTGTTGCTGCAAAAGGCAGCTGTATGTAACGCATTAATTTAAAATGTAAAGTCAAAATTTTAATATAATTCTCTATAACGAAAGTGATCAAGTCTCAAGTGTGGATTAAATACAAATAATATAATACATTTAACCAACACCTTTTTTTTAAAAACACTTTAGCTTCGTAATAAATGGATTACCCACTGAAGTTAAAAATGTGCGCCAAGCCGAAGAATGAGGAATACTGCTGCTGAAGAAAGATAAAGGTAAGCAATTACCTATATTATTATATTAATTGTGTTTTAATGGCCAGAATGATATCTATTTATTTATCTAAGTACTAGTGCGCGTAACCTGCTGTGCAGAGTAGAGGTGGCTTTTTGCCAACAATTTGATTATGAGACTGAAAAGGTCTGTATTTAGTAGGTAAATAATTTGTGAAAAAAAAAAAAAAAAAAAAAAAAAAAAAAAAAAAAAAAAAAACTACTGGCCATACATGTGTGCACATTAAAAAGAAATTGAAAATTATTGAAAATATAGTTAGTTAATGATGAAATAAATATTGTGCATTTTTTTGTTGATATATATGAAATGTTAAACAATTGAAATTAAAAAAAAAAAAGAAAAAAGAAAAAAACTAGATATATAATAAGAAGTTTTATATAGAATAAAATAAAAACAACAATTCCTCACATAATACCTCACATAAGTAAAACTTATATAACTAGAGAAATGGCCGCATCACGCGAGATACAGTTGGTAGAAAAATTAAATGCGAGTAACTACGGAAATTGGAAATTTAAAACTGAGATGTTACTGATTAGAGAAGACTTGTTCAACGTAATTAGCGAAGATAGTCCCACGCCAATCACGACCGATTGGGAGAAAAGGGACAAGAAAGCCAGAGCGATAATAAATCTATCAATTGAAGATTCACAAATCGTCCATGTAAAAGGGCTTAACACAGCCAAAGACACATGGAACGCACTTAAAACGATACACGAACGGGCGAACCTCTCTATTAAATTATTTTTGTTAAGAAAGCTTTATGGAGCCAAGCTCCAAGAAAACGGAAACTTAATCAAACATATAACATACATTCTAGAACTAAAAGACAAACTCTCAGCGATCGGGGAAACAATTAGCGACTCCCATCTTTCAGCTTTATTGCTGTATTCGCTACCCCCTAGTTATAACACTTTGATCACTGCACTTGAGTCGCGAAATGAAGACGAGCTTACACCACAATTTATTAGAAGTAAATTAACAGATGAGTACAATAGAAGGGTCGAAAACACAGACCAGGGTGAAAATTCAACAAAAGCGTTTAAAACGCAGAAAAGATTTCCTAATGATAACTTTAAAAAAGATAAACAGTGCACGTACTGCAAATTGAGAAATCACACGTACAGAGAATGTTGGCATTTGAAAAATCGAAACAATCACCCAAATACACAAAAACAACAACAAACATACAAAAACAAACATTACTCATCATCGTTGTGCTATCAACAATCTGATAACCAGATAGGAAACACTGACCGCGAATCAGTAGAAAAGAGAAATTATAGAACGAAAACAAAACCAGATCAAGGCAGCGACGCAGCCTTTCTAATAGACAAAGCAGGAAAACAAACCTGAATTATTGATTCTGGTTCATCTTCACATATCCTAAACAATAAAAATGAGTTTACTAAATTAAATGACACCGAAAAAACAACGGTCATAATTGCCAACGGCAAAACTCTAAATTCGCTAGGTACAGGAGAAACTACATTCACGACGAAAACATCCGATGGAGGTATAAATAAAATTACGTTGAAAGAAGTGTTATATGTACCGGAGTTAGAATCTAATTTAATTTCAGTAAGTAAAGCGACAAAGAATGGGTATAAATTATTTTTTGATAAAGATCGATGCACGCTGTCCCGAAATGGGAAAATCTACTTAGAGGCAAAAATGAAAAATAACCTATACGAAGTTGAATTATTAGAAAATGCTGATAGGAATATAGTAAATATGACACATGAATGCAAAAGTAAAGACTGCCTGGAACTTTGGCACAAACGCCTAGGGCATAGAAATTACAATTCCATAAAGGAAATGGTTAAAGATGATTTAGCCTATGGCATAAAACTAAATAATTGCAAACATGGAACAACATGCGAAACATGCATACAAACAAAAACAAGCGATGCTCCCTATCCCAAAACAGTGTATAGAAATAAAACAGGTAGAGTACTCGATCTAGTGCACACGGACGTATGCACAGCGATAGGAACCCCCACAATAGGTGGTAAAAGAATGTTTGTAACTTTCATTGCGACTACTCTAGATTTACTGTAATATACTTATTAAAACATAAAGATGAAGTACAGGATAAACTAATCGACTATATAGCTATGGTTCGAAACCAGTTCGGGATATATCCGAAAGCAATAAGATCCGATAACGGGGGGAGAGTACATAAATAGTGGGATAGAGGATTACCTAAGAAAAAGGGGCATTAAACATCAATTAACCGTGCCGTATTGCCCGAGCCAAAATGGCATTGCGGAGAGAAAAAATAGGTCGCTATTAGACATGACTAGAAGCCTACTCAGAGAAGCAGATCTGCCACAAAGATTTTGGGGAGAAGCAATTAACACCGCGAATCATTTACAGAATCGCTTACCAACAAGATCGACAAATAAAACCCCATTTGAGCTATGATTTAATCGCAAACCAAATTTACACTATTTGCGAACATTCGGATGCAAAGCTTACGTATATGTGAATAAACAACATCGAGGAAAATTGGACGACAGGGCTCAGGAAGGAATTTTTGTAGGATACGATAACAACTCAAAAGGATATCGCGTATACACTAAAGAAAATAAAATTGTAATTGGCAGAACAGTGAAATTCATAGAAAATAGCAAAATTAACCTAAAAGAAAATAAAGAGACAGAAAACTCATATGACTACAAACATTACATTGAAACAGAGATAAACAACACAACCGAAGAACCAACCACGTCCAAACAACCGACCAATGAACCAAGAAGATCTGAAAGATCGAACAGGGGGGTACCACCAGACAGATATGCCTGTTATGTAAAAAATGATGATATGACAGAACCCACTAGTTGGAATGAAATGTTGGAAATAAATAATCCCAAAGAAAAGGAAAATTGGCTTAAAGCCACACAAGCGGAAATCAATTCGCTGAGACAACACAACACATGGGAATTAGTGGATCCTCCACCTAACAAAAAGGTTATAGGATGCAAATGGATATTCAAAAAGAAATTAGACAGTTACGGAAACACTCAAAAGTACAAAGCACGTTTAGTAGCCAAAGGGTTTAGCCAAAAATATGGGGAAAACTATGACGAGACTTTCGCCCCAGTAGTGTCACAAACAACTGTGAGAACATTTTTGACAGTAGCCGCACATAAGCAGTTGAACGTGCGACACGTAGATATCGACACAGCCTTTCTCTACGGTGAGTTAGAAGACGAAATTTATATGAAACAACCGGAGGGGTACATTGAGAAAAACTCAGAAAACAAAGTGTATAAACTAAAAAAATCGATCTACGGACTAAAACAGGCAGCCAGAACTTGGAATAAAAAAATCGCACAATCTTTAAAAAATTTAAACTTTCAACAAAGCACCGTGGACTCATGTCTATATACACGAAAAGAAAACAAAACTTCAACTTACGTAATAGTGTATGTTGACGACATTTTGATAGGCGGTGAAAACGAAACGATTGAAGACATAATAAAATCTTTAAAGGAAGAATTTGCATTAAAGGACCTTGGGGAAGTAGCTCACTATTTAGGCATGGAAATAAAGAAATCAGAAAACGGGTATAAACTGAGTCAAAGACTAAAAATAGAAGAACTTGCAAGAAAATTTAATTTAGAACACGCAAAACCTGTAAGCACTCCTATGGATGCCGGTTTTCACAAATTAGAAGACGAAGAAAATTTATTACCCAACAATACGAAATTCAGACAAGCGATAGGATCGTTGTTATATATATAGGAACCACTACGCGTCCAGACATATCAGCCGCTGTTAACATACTCAGCAGAAGATGTGAAAATCCGCGCCTAAAAGACTGGAACGGTGTGAAACGCATAATAAGTTAATTGAACACTACAAAATCGTTAAACCTCACCTTAAACATAAGTCACAATCCACAACTCATCGGTTTTTCTGACTCCGACTGGGCGGGGGACACACGAACCAGAAAATCAACTACTGGAAACCTATTCATGTTGGGAAACAGTCCCATTCAATGGTACACGAAAAGGCAAAATTGCATTGCCTATTCATCGGCAGAAGCTGAATTTGTAGCTGCAGCTAGTGCAGGACAGGAAATTGCCTGGCTGAGGAAATTATTAGCAGAACTGGACTTGAAACAAAATTTACCAGTAATACTGTATGAAGACAACCAGAGCGTCATCAAGATGGTGGAGAACGAAAAATTTTCAAAACGCACAAAACACATTGATGTGCGTTATCACGCAATAAAAGAGATGAAAGAAGATGGAATACTAGATCTTCGTTACTGCCCAACACAAGACATGACAGCAGACGCGCTGACCAAGCCACTGGCCAAGCCTCAATTCCTGAAACATCGTGAATCCATGCAACTATTACCGGATGCATCTGAGATGGTTAAGGAAGGGTGATGGATTTATAACCCTCTCAGATATGAACAGTAAACTACTTTAGAAACATTATACATGCAATAACTTTCAAGGACATAACACTTTAAAATACTTGAACTAATTTAGTAGCAGTAAATCAATTCATAATCATCTTAGATATCATTAACTGATTTCAAAACAGGAAGCAATTCAAGAATACAAACATTTGAACACATAAATAAATACATTAAGTAATAATAAATCATTCTACAATAAACAAACTTTCTGATTATTGCTAAATCATCCTACTCAAGATAAACAATGATATTAATATGTGAAATATGTTCGCGAAATTTGTTTTAATATCAACCCACGCATGCTGCAGCTGTCTGACGTCATCAAAAGAACTCTGACTAAAAAAAAACTATTTTTATTATTAAGTTAGTTGCCCTTTTTATCTCAAAAGAGAAACATGTAATATTTAATTTTGTTGCTGCAAAAGGCAGCTGTATGTAACGCATTAATTTAAAATGTAAAGTCAAAATTTTAATATAATTCTCTATAACGAAAGTGATCAAGTCTCAAGTGTGGATTAAATATAAATAATATAATACATTTAACCAACACCCTTTTTTTAACAACACTTTAGCTTCGTAATAAATGGATTACCCACTGAAGTTAAAAATGTGCGCCAAGCCGAAGAATGAGGAATACTGCTGCTGAAGAAAGATAAAGGTAAGCAATTACCTATATTATTATATTAATTGTGTTTTAATGGCCAGAATGATATCTATTTATTTATCTAAGTACTAGTGCGCGTAACCTGCTGTGCAGAGTAGAGGTGGCTTTTTGCCAACAAATAGGATACATGATTTTATGACGTAGGATGAACGGGGAGGGAGAGGGCTGTTTCGGAACATACACTGCGGCGCTACGTGCACTAAGTTATGAGGTGCAAGTAATAGGGGTTTTACCTGGCAAAATTAATACTAGTTCTGGATTTCGACTCACTTTATGTTTTTTGGGTCGCTGAATTCGAATTTCTAACTTCCCACCAAAATTTCAACCCCCCCCCCCCCGCCAAGAAAAGGAAATTGATTTTTTGAAAAAATTTGGTTTTTGAGAAAAGCGCGCGGGGAATTTTCCGAGGCAGCCCCCTCTCTCCCCGTTTATCCTACGTCATAATGTCATATATCCTATTTGTTGCAATTTTTTTCTAGTTTCTGAATTTCGTAATGCTTTTCCCTAAAACAATAAGAAATTTAAGTTAATAGCAACTATTTTCGGGGGTTTTCGGGGGGGGGGGGAATTTTGGGGGTAAGTTAAAAATTTGGATTCAGTGACCAAAAAAACTTTAAGTAAACCTTATAAGGAAAGTTCGGAGGGGAGAAGACAGGGCAAATGCAAACGTGTGAGTGGTTAAGTGGAATTGCGTAACTAAGTCCACGCAACACCGCGCGCATGTTCCGAGGCAGATCGCCCCTTCCCTTTCATCCTAAGTCATAATGTCATATCTAATTTGTTGCAAATTTTGTCTACTTTCTGAATTTCTAGATACTTTTCCGCTAAAACAATAAAAAAAATTGATTTTTTTAATAAAACCTTTTTTTGGGGGGGGGAGGGGGGTGCTTTTTACCAAAATTTGGGGGGGGGGTTGCCGGAGAAAATTTTGGTGGTAAGTTAAAAATTCGGATTCAGCGACCCAAAAAACATAAAGGAAGCCTTTTTCCAGAACTACCATTAATTTTGCTAGGTAAAATTCCCTATTGCCTGGACTATTGAGCGGGCGGTGCTTCCGGGTGTCGTCCAATCAACTTTCTCATTCTTTTTGCAACTTTACTTTTCCTCTCAAACGCAGATTTTTTTCTGTACTAAGGTAGGAGATCCCCTGAACTGTTGAACTGTTTCACGCTGTTTCGCAAAATTATTCACATGGATATCTCTTTTTAGACCAGACATGCCTAACTGTCCTAAAGGTTAGAGATGTCAAATTGTTATCTAAAGAAAGTCCAATTTATTACATTAAGACCAATGTCAGACGGGCGTTTTTTTTTTTGCTTCTTTTTTTGCTTAAGTATTATCCATTCACAATGCTACGGGCGTCTTTTTTGCTGCTTTTTTGCTTAAGGTTTATCCATTCACAATGCTATAGCATTGTGAATGGATAACTGATGTATAAACTGAACCCAAATGTCCTTTTTATAGTTTAAAAAAATATTTTTTAGGCAATTATACTGCTGATTTTTTCTAAATTCTGTATTAGCTAAATTTAAGTTTGTATTAAAAATACAAAAATGCTTTAAATACAAATTTATTTAGGTTCAGGATAATTATTATAACCTGAAGTATAAGTAGGTACCAAAATTTCCATTCTAGTTACAAAATTTCTTTTGTAATCCTGCGCGCAAAGTGTTATGCTAATTTTCTGCTCGTCAAATGTTTGACAGTTTGGAGCCATCTGTAAGTTCTAATTCTGAATCTTGCATTTTTTTTAAATACATGAAATGAAAGAACATACTTTATATCTTTCATCCAAATTAAAATTGTATCTTAAAATCCAATACATTTTAAGATATTAAATGTTGAAAATGGTCTTATTTTTTTATATATATATTTTTTTATTTTAAGAGTCTTAAGACTCCTTAAGTAATGTACAGAATTTAAATAAAGTCGCAGATGAAGTTATAAGTATAGATATAAAGAAGGTTCTCACAGATATGGTTACACAGCCTTAACTGGATTGTCATTGGAAATTTGTGATAAACAATGATTATTATCTTATCAATGTGCGATTTAGATAGCTGAATAATCTCAGATTCTTAATTTTTGTAATTCGAACATTAACATTAACATAATTTTCCCCAAAAGATTGTTTTTCTGAAGAAATTACATCAACACCTGTATAAATATATCATTGATAAAATTAGAAATCGTCAAAAGTGCTGCATGAATAGGAAAAAATTAAAAAACCGTGTAATGCGGTTGCTGCACAGCATAATTTTTATAGAGGAAATTAGGGATCAAACTTTTCCTTTTATATTTCACAAAATGAAAAGAACTTTAATAAAAATCACTTTTTCAAAACTTCATTAATGATTCTTTGTGTAAATCACGGTTTTAACATTGATGCAATTTTGTGGAACTGCATTAATTTTTTAAACCCTTTGCTGTCCAGTGTCGGCAAATAGTGACCCAAGCGTAGAGTACGTGAGTCTATTTTTATATTCTATTTCCACCACTATATTTTAAAAGTACAATTTTTAGTAAATTTTTCTTGCACATGTTGTCAAAGTGCAAGTAAAAATGTTTCTTTTAAAAAAAGTGGCGTCAAACGAATAAATTCGTGCAAGAGATGCCTGTGCCTGGGAGAAGTACTTCAACTGCAAAAGGTTAAACTTGCTGTTCCGTTTATGTTTGACGCACAATAATTTTTTCACCCTCTGTTACTCTCGTATTGTTCCAGAAAACCCATTGAATTGTTTATTTTAGCGTAAATAGATGGAACTACACCTCGTGCTGCTAGGCATTCTACAAATGTTGTATCACGAAATTACTACACAAGTGAAATTCATTTTCTTCAAAATCTTTATTCTGTTGAGATATTTACGCGGATTCCTTCTAATATTTAGGATTCTTAGATCCAAAGCGACCATATATGTTTTTTTTTTTCCTTGCGCGGGTGTTTTTCTTTATGACTGTTATTTGGATTTGCTTTTTTAGCTCACAGCTATCAAAGCCTGACAGCTAATGTGCCCGCAGGTTTTGTATGTATGAACGTACTTGAATTTTAGAAGATTTCCAGAAAATCATTACAAAATTGACAGAAAAAAACAGAGCAAAAATTAATATTCAGAGATAGTAGTACTTCCATTTTTTAACTATAAACATCAGTATGCATTTTCTACAAGGAAAAGTTTCTTTCTTCCAGACTAAACATGTTGCGCACGTTTCCTCTTTATCTTCCTTGCATTTCTTCAAACACACTATGAACAAAATATTGAATTTAATTATTTTTTGACAACGATTAATCACCTTAATTCCCTCCCCCCAATTACCCTTTAACCCTTTCAGGGGCAAAGAATTGTGTTTCTGTAATGTTGAATTCGCACTGGAATAAAAAAAAAAATTACTTCAAAATATATAAAAGCGATTTTATGTCATTTTCCACCAAAATCATAAAAATGAAATTTATTTAAAAAAATTTGGCGCAAATCTTCATTAAAATTAGGTAATATCCCACCGCCCCTCAAGGGGTTAACGGTCGCATTAAATTACGGTTTAAAAATTAAAGTTGTTTACTGACACCACTTTTTTGAAAAAAAAAAACATTCACCTTATTTAATGACAGATAAAATGATACCAAAATACGGCCAATTACACTATTTTATAAAACTGGTGGGAATCAAACAATCTGAATAAAAGACACAGCTCGTGAATATCACGGGAGCAAAAATTAAGGGATTAAGCTAAAATTTCCGTCCAGCTGAAAAGTTATATCACATTCATTTTAATTATCAACACAGCAGATAGTCAGGGAGGCAACGACAAAATATTTTAACCCTTAAATGCCTGGTGTTGCTTTTCGGCAACATACACAATTTAGGCTCTAAAATACTATTAGAATAATATTGAAGCTATAATGCCTATTGTTGCCAAAAAATACATTCTGAAAATATTATTAAATCGATTTTCAACATTTAGATGGCAACACTTGTGCTGTTTAAGAATAAAGATAATTTTTTTTTTCAACTGTTGCTACTCTTTCTTTTTGTTTTGTTTGGAAGCTTGCGAAATACTCTATTTTGACCTGCAGTGAGCAAGTAAAATTTATTTCTTATTATGGTTCCTAAAATTCTTGTGTGTTTAATATTATAGAATTTTATCAAGGAAAATTATTTTTTCAATTAAACACCAGTATTGCCGATTAGTAACAAACTGAGTTTTAGCCGTAAACTATACTTAAAACAAAATATGATTTTTTTAAGTATTTTTCCCATGATTTATTTAAAAAATGAAAGCCGAAAAACATTATTACAATGATTTTTAAAAAGTCAGGCATTTAAGGGTTAAGTATACCATACAAGCTTATTTTCAAAAATTTATTGATATAACTGAATCAAACACAAAAATAGACGTCATCTTCTGCAATTGCAATGGATGTGAACTCGGGTACTGCAAAATTGCATAGTCAAAGCGAAATGAACGATATTTCGATTACAGATGTTACGACAACTACTGTGGCATCGTAGTTCTAACCAACACTTGGTTCGATCCTTGTTGTGTACATGTATTTCCTTTCTCTTAATGAATAGAGCCACTGTATACGTTCTTTTCTTTTAAAGTATAATCATGCTCCTTAAATTTTTTTTAAGTTCAAAGAAATATTTTTATTCTGCGTAGCTTTAATTGTTAAATTTACTACCTTCTAAATTCCTTTTGAACATATTTCTTTCCAGTTCCACTTATAAATTGAATTATTTTTAAATTATATGTATTATTTTTGTAACTTCATATATTTTCAGATATATTCCAGAATAAATATATTTCACTGATTATACAACATTACTTGTTATTTGATTCAAATAATTATAAAAATAAATCTTACATAGAAAACATTTATAAAATTACCCTGTTATTATTTTTATTGCTCAAATGCAGCTATAAATATTTCCAAGAAAGAGAAAATCAGGATAATTAGGGTAAAAGCAGGTCATTGTAAATGCAGCAATTACAAAAGATTTTTAAAAATGTGTTTTTTATAAGTAAAACAGTAGCAACTGTAAATTTTTTTTAAAAAACCATCTTTTTACCATCGTATAATTATGTGAAATTAACATAAATGTATTTTTGAAAGCGAATTAAAATAACTGTACAATACAAAATCTACTTACTGAAATTACTTACTCTAATACAACAAATAGCTAAATTATTATCTTTAAAAGTTTGCTTTAATTAAAAGAAAAATCAATATATAAAAGATTTTCCTTATAAATGCGCAATAAAATACAGATTTCTTTTTTTTTAATTTAAGTATTGCAGCCATTAAAATTGCAAGTCGAAACCCGTCGAGTTCGACGAATGAAAATGTTTAAAAGAACAAATTGACTGAATTTATAAGTAAACGGTCAAGTGCGAGCATTACTCGCGCACAGAGGGTTCCGTAGAATAAATATATGAATTTGTAATTGTATTATTAAAAAAAAAAAACCGTTGCTAAAAGAATACTAAGACTTTGTAAAAAACTATACAACGTAGGGATGGGTATAACTGTATATATTAGAAAAGTGTAAATGGGTATACCATGAAAGTTCAAAGAGATATGGAACCTAAATAATATCAAATATAGCTATTCGTATAACTCTCATTTTAATATTATCCTAATCTGTTTATGATGAACTTAATTCGGTACTGAAAATAAAAGCAGTGGATAGTTAAACTTCATTTGGCATTTCATGAAACTAAATTCAGCGTAGTAATAACCTTTATTTCTAGAGTGTAGCTAAAACAAAGCCTTTGTTCAATGTTTAAATTTGGCATTGTGCTAAGCGCGCTTCGATTTGAGGTCTCAAAGTTGCAACGCCGCCTTGGTCAGTGCCGCGTTTATCCAGATAGGTGTTTAATTAACTTTTAAAGTCATTCGAGGCGTATTGAGAGATAAAATCAATGCAAACTATCGCCAATCCCACAGTATTTATGCGATTCATTCTAATTAAATCTTTCGAAGGCGGTGTCCTTAAAAAACGGACACCTAATTTTAATTCCAAAACAGACAAACAGCACCAAGAATATTTAATTAAAATTTTCTTTTTATAATGTACGTGAAAATAAGCAAGTTCGCATTTTCTAATAAATTCGTTTATAAATTCTGGTGTCAGTTCATTATTTCATAAGTTTATAAATAGAATTACTCCGTGCCGGAAAGGATTAAGTGGTCTCAGGACTCTTAAAGCTTCAAAATTTAAGAAATTTTAATTTTTTTAGATGTTAAACTCCTATATTTTCTGAATATTTTGATATAATTGTTTCCTTGAAATTCCCATTAGAACAGAAGTTTTGGCTTTTAGAATTATACCCGCTCAATAGCTGAAGCGGCGTTTCCGAAACTTTAAAGTCATTATTTTCCAAATGGCGTTTTTGGGCATAACGCGCAGGATACCTCAAAAACTTCTCAATATTTTTTCATGAAATTTTCAAAGCATATATTTCATATTAGTCTGTATAAACTGAACCTAAAATTTTCTTTTTATTGTTCAAAAAAATATTTTTTTCGGTGATTTTACTGTTGAAATTTTCAAAATTTTGTATTAGCTTATTATTTTAATGCAACATTGCATTAAAAATATAAAAATGCTTTAAATACAAATTTATTTAAGTTCAGGGAAATTATTACAATCTGAAGTATAAGTAAGCACCAAAATTTTCATTCTAGTTGCAATATTTATTTTGTAATCCTGCGCGTAAACTGTTATACCAATTTTTTGTTCGACAAATGTCTAACAGTTTGGATTCCCCTATAAATACTAATTCTGTATCTTCCAATTTTTTATCCCAAATAAAATTGTGTTTTAAAATCATATACATTTTAAGACATTAAATGTTGAAAATGGCTTTTTTTTCATTTTTTACACTTTTTAGAGTCCCGAGACCACTTAAATTAGTATGTTTTTAACAATTTGACGTTTATTGCTTTTATACTGTTACTGGACATTGCATTACACATATATATCATTAAAATTTGTTAACTAGGCATAGAGTACGCCGCCCCTGACTAACACCGTCATTTTGGTACCATTACTTTTTAAATCGGTTCGTTAGTTCCAGAGATTACCGCCTACAAATAAACAAACAAACTTTACTTCTTTATAATATTAGTATAGATGACATACATTCAAATCAGACATACTTTATAAAAAATAGATTAATTACGCATTTTATATTTTCTCTAAAATATTTCTCGTTAGATTTGAAATTGCCTTGTACAAGTTAACGTTTAGAGTACTTTTAAAAACAATCAAATGTAATTATTTTGAGAAAAATTGCTATTTGCATTTCAAGTTCTTCTGTCTAAAATTGAAATCTCTAAAAGCACCACCCCCCTCCCTCTTTGTCTATCGCCATTTAAATGAAACCAATTAAAATTCCGATTATCTTTAGAACATATAAATGAAAATATTTTTTGTTTTAATGTGATGTTATCTTTTTTGCAAGTATACATACATTTAATGTACGAAATTTGTATTTCTTGTGCAATTTAATGAATACAGAAATTGCAAGTGTCAGTACGTAATTTTTGTTTAGCCCTTAACGGTCGCATTAAATTACAGTTTAAAAATTCAAATTGCTTATTGGCACCACTTTTTCAAAAAGAAATATTCAGCTTATTTAATGACAGGTAAAATTATATAATAATAAAGCCAATTATACTATTTTATAAAACTGGTGGGAATCAAACAATCTGAATGAAAGACACAACCCGTGAATATCACGGGAGCGAGAGTTACAGGGTTAATGTGCATGATAAATTGTAGTTGAAATTTTCTTAGCAAAAATGACATAACAAAAACAAGTCTCCACAAGAAATGGGATGTTTTGTAAAGAGTTTCTTCTTATATGAATTTAAAAATGTGGTTGTTCTCAACTTATCAACAAAGCTTTTTTTATTCATTAATAACACAGCGTTAACACTGTCTACTTTTGCATATTCCTGGATGCTGTATCGATACAAAATATGATATGTGCTTGAATGAATTACAGTAGATGGAGTTGAAAAACTGAGGACAAGACAAAGAAAGATGGTCATTTATCAAATTTCTTAAAAATGATTTCGGTATGTTAGAAAGCTAATTACACAAATTTGTCGAGACCGAGCACAGCGCAGCTATGTAAAAGAATGAGGAACTGCACAGACGATATAATACATAGTCACAACTTATTTAAAATGTGTGTATGAAGTATAATAATCACTCTTCAGACTTTATTTTGGCTTAGGATTGGCAGTTGTAAGAATTTTCCCATGTTATAAAACAATTGATAAGGAAAAAATGTTTTGCTTTTTACTTTCTTCTATCTTAAATAGAAGAAAGTATTGTAATCGAAATTTTTTTCGATTTCCGGTTTTCGACGGATTTACGCGTTTTAGGAGTCAGAGATCCCAAAAAACAAGTTTATAGAAAATGTCTGTCTGTCCGTGTGTCTGTCGCCATTGTACCATCAAAAAGTGCATGAACTTATGCATAGAATTAAACTAATTTTTTCTTTAAGTTTTTGGCAATGGCAGGCATGTCCTCCCTTAATTTGGAAAAAATCCGCCGGAAGGGAACGCTGTAATAGCGATTTTTTGTGCAATTTTGAATGTTGCACCATCGAAAAGTGTATGAAATTATGCATAGAGTTCGACCAATTTTTTTTTTAAGTTTTTGGCTACAGCAAGCAAGTCCTCCCTTAATTTGGAAAAAATCGACCGGAAGGGCTCGCTGTAATAGCGATTTTTCTGCGCTTTTGAATATTGCACCATCGTAAAGTGTATGGAGTTACGCATAGAATTGAACCAAAAAGATTTGTACGTTCTTGGCTATGGCAAGCAGGTAATTCCTTAATTTGGAAAAATTCCGCCGGAAGGGGGCGCTGTAAAAGCGATTTTTGTGTAATCTTCTTAATTTTTCGTAGTTCTATTGTACACCAGTGGCTCGGGAATCGACGGGAACTTTCCATCCTGATAAGCCGACTATTCGCGACTATCCCTGATTTTAATAAACATCATGATCGATATTAACTCGCTTTTACACCGATTAATTGACTGAAGCAGAAATTTAAGATGAAAGTCAAAGATGATGTAGTATTGAAGTAATAAAAATGAAATACTGACATCTGCAACAACATTTTGAAATATTAAAATATATGAGATAGAAGAAAGTTTTAGGATTGGCACATCCAACTGGTTTATCATAAAAAATTCTCCTTTTTGTTTTTTGTGTTAATTTTTATTGAGGCGGTATTTCCAGTGTCTTCTTTATTTTAAATGTAACAGTCAGTCACTAACGTTAGCGAAGCTAATTATCAGTTTCTGATAACCATTTACAAACAATATAGTTGGCCATTTTTAATGGTTTCTCACTATCAAAGAAATCTCATCTGTTTATCAGATTTTCTATTGGAAAATGGGAGCGTGAAGCATTTTTACAAGTTTCATCTGTTCATGGGCATTCCAGGAGAAACGCTGTGTTTACTACACAAAGTTCTAGATTTTTGGAGGAATGGGGTTGCGGAGTGGGTTTTGTTGGAACATTTTGAAATTTTTCAATACCCTAACCACAGGCATCGAATGAGTCGTAAGCAGGAAAATCCCCTTTTTAATACTTTCAAATAAAGTTGAAAAGTGTTTATGAATTCGATTTGTCTGTCTGTCTGTATGTTCGTCTGTGATCTAACTCGCGTAAATATAGTCTGCATGAAATTCATGAATGTTATTGTGTATCACTATGGCATGTTTGGTAATGTAAAATAAGCGTATGGCATTTACGGTTCATTTACAGAGACTCAAAATAGAATTCTGTTTCATTATGGCCTATAGGAAAAAATCGTTTGCGATGTATTTTAATGATATTATACCATTTAAAACATATTGAAATTTATATGTATCATTGAGGTATACTACACGACGCTTACTGTAAAATTGGATGTTCATTTGCAGGGACACACAAACGAATTTGGCTACAGAAAAAATTTAGCTATTGAAGCCTATGAACAATAATTGCTGGAAGTGCATTATCATTTGTGACGAGCGTTTTTAAATTTGTCTACTTTTACTTTCTTCTGTCTTCAATAGGAGAAAGTATCGTAATAAAATTTTTTTCGACTTCCGGTTTTCAGCTGATTTACACGTTCTAGGGATCAGAGATCACCAAAATCATGTTTATACAAAATCTCTGTTTGTCCGTCTGTCAATGTGTCGCCATTGTACCATCGAAAAGTGTATGAAGTTACGCATAGAATTCAACCAAATTGTTTGTGTATATATTTGACTGTGGAAAGAAGGCCCTCCTTTAATTCATAAATATTCTACCGGAAGGGGGAGCTGTAATAGCAATTTTTGTGCCATTGAAAAGGAGTTATGCATCGAATTGAACCAAATTGTTTTTGTATTATTTTGGCTATGGCCAGCAGGTCCTCTCTGAATTTGAAAAAAAAATCCGCCAGGAGGAGGCGTTGTAATTGCGATGTCTGTGCCATTTGCATTATTCTACCATCAATAAGTGCATGAAGTTATGCATAGAATTGGACCAAATTGTTTGTGGGTGTATTTGGCTGTGACCAGCAGTTTCTCCCTGAATTTGAAAATATTCTGCCAGATGGGGTTGCTGTAATAGCGATTTTTGTTCCATTTGCTTTATTTTACCATCGAAAAATGTATGAAGTTATGCATAGAATTGAACCAAATATTTCGTGTATGTTTTTGATTATGGTCATCAGATTTTCCATGAATTTGGATATATTCCGCAGGAAATGGGCGCTGTGATTGCGATTTTTGTATAATTTTCTCAATTTTTTGTAGTTTTGTTGTCCATTGTAGGCTAGTGCAGTGAACGGGATTACGTGTCTTGCTAAGCCGGCTATTCGCAAACAGCTGATAGACAACAGAATAACGAAAAACTATTGATTTTAATAAATATTATGATTGAGATGAATTCGTTTTTACGCAACTGAAAAGAAGGGTTTTGTGTTTCACGCTTATCTGTGTATGTGGATTTCTTTATACCCTCGAAACATCCCAACGGCTGGATGGATTTTAATGAATGAGGTCTCCATCGATTCGTCTTAACGACCCGATGGTTATAGGCTAGGTTTTGTTTTTATAAATTAAAATGGCGACCGTAAAATACAAAATGGCGGTAGAGACGAAAAAAATTTACGCACCCTGTTGAGTGGCATATCATTGGATAAGTCTTTCAAAATGAAGACGATGTTTCATTGACTATTTTACAGTCAGAAGCTCCGTTAAACTATTATACAACCTGGAACTTGTGTATGTAGGATCTCTAGCTTTACAGCAACTCTAACTTCTATAGACCTCATCAAAACAGTGTTTATGGATAGGAACTAACAATTAAACACAACTTAAAAGTCATCAATACAAGTAAATAAAAAAAAAAGCTAAGTAATATAAACAAGTAATATAAAACAATATTTTAAGTCAATTCCTACTTAGGTCAACAAGAGAATTTTTTTCTCGCATTCTTCTTTCCTCTTGAGTGGCGCTTAAAATGCCTTGATCAAGAAGAGGGCTCTCTCGGTCTTAAAATACCTTGATGAAGAAGAGGGATCTCTCGATTATTGAAAATTAATTAATTTAATTTAATTTATGAATTAATATTTGAAAAAAACTGGATTAACATCAAATGTCATCCACTACAAGTTTTAAAAAATTTATTTGAGCTTGATTGGATGAATAATAAGTATTTTATAAACGATTGAAAATTTGAGCAAGAAATATATAGCGAGAGTGTGAGCTAATAGTAGCAACTAAAAAAAAAAAAAAATAGTTTCACATTGATGAGAAATAATTAATTAGTTCGCTTTTTACGCAGTCGGGCTTTTTTATTTTTTTAATTTAATTGTTTATTACTCCAATTAATTGACTGAAGCAGAAATTTAAGATGAAAATCACAGTTGGTATAGCATTGAACTAATAATATTGCAACATTAATATGTGTAGCTAATTTTTGAAATATTAACATGTATGAGATAAAAGAAAATTTCGAGATTAGCACATCCAACTAGTTTAAAACATTACTTTGTGTGTATAAAATCTTCAGTCCTATACAGTGCTGCACAAAAGTTCCGAAGTATAGTTCCGTTTATTCACGGAAATTGCTAAATGAAAATTTTCAACCGTTTCACCGAACTAACTTTTAGCATACTATATAGTATACATTCAAACCCTTAGATCATATACAGAGCTAAATACACACACACAAAAAAAAATACTGATATTTTTGCGACTTGATTGTAATAGCAGAAATTGGATTTCCAAATGAGTTATTCACATCGCTTATTTTGGCATCATATTTCACCTTAATAAATTGTGAAGTTTTTTAATAATACACTGAATGTGTTGGAAAGTGTTACATAATCTATGCTGGAGTCGTGATTTTCTGTTCTTGCTTATGATTTCAATTATGTTGTTATTATTTTTTTAGAATTATTAGGTTTTATTCTCAGTTTTTACTTTAATAAAGAAAAAAAAAAGAAAAGAAAAAAGAAGTTAGTAAAGGTTCGGATAATTGGGCGTTCATTTAACTCAAATTCGGATAATGGGAGTTTTAGTTTATAGTCTCTTCCGTATATGGAACTATGAGTAAACGTATTCCACATATCCTCAAAATAGTGAAGCTTCAATTGTAATCGATTTCGCAGGGCCCGATTACCACCTGGATAAACTTCCACCAGTAAATTTGAATAGAAATATCATCCTTATGTAAATGCCTTATTCATGCAAAATTTCTGTCATAATTAAGGCAAAAATAGCTATTCGTTTTTACTGGTGAAAGTTTCTCCCGGCGATAGACAGGTCCTGTTCTTACGCTATACTGTGACAATATATACAAACCTCCTGTCAATATCAGTGAATTTGATTATCGCCGAAGCAACCTTCCACCAATAAATTTTATTAAAATTTTTCTATGATAATTAGTACGAAATATTCTATTCATTTTTACAAATAGATGTTTGGCCCGTCGTTAATCAGGCTGTGACCCGATGGGTATTTCGTCTTTGGTTATAAGACGAAATACATTTATTTAAGATTTTAAAACGCTATGCGATTCCGTATCGTTCCATATACCTTAGCACTGCCAACTCCATGACTATGGGTTTAAAAATAAATTTGTGAATGTACCAGTAATTTGCCCGTTCACTGTAAAAAAAATTCCGCAACGTTCCTGGGAAAAAATGGGCAGCTGAGTTGCCCATTATTTCCAAGAAACATTTCTTGAAAATGACTGGAACTTTACTGTATATGTTAAAAACTTTCTACAGAAATGCCAGTACGTTTTCTGCGAAATACCAGGAATATTTCTGTTGACAGCAAAACATTACTGACATTTCACAGCATGCGGGATCCGCAGACGATTTTTACATTTCCAGTTGACAATTTTCACTTTATTATCATTATTTGTTAGAATGAAAAAATATTTTGAAATTGACATCAAAATTATTATTTATAATTTACACGAAAAAATAAATTTTCAGTTAAAATTCAATAAAGTAAATATATGTATGATATATTGTTTCTGAACTTTGCTTAAAATATAAAAATATATAAATGTAAATAATAATTAGAAAAAAAATCTAGACATAAAATATTTTGGATTTTCGTCAGTAATTATGTTAGTTTACAAGTTAGATAAAATACATATAAATTTTCATGAAAAAAAAAAAAAAAAAAAAAAAAAAAACCTAAACGTAATTGTATATTTTTTCAGAAAAAAAAAATTCAAATTTGCAGCAATTCAAAGTGTCAAATATATTTCAAATTTAAATCAAATTGTAATAAAGTGTTAAAATATAAAATTAATTAAAAAAGAAAAAAAAAGTCAAGGGGTAGCTTCGAACTCGGGCCGTACGGGTGGCGTGCGAGCTTTCTGCGTCCACACCACGAAAGACACGTTAAGAGCTGCAAACTAATGGGTATTTGAAACGTATGCTAAACCTCGGCATCTAATTTCTGAAAATCTAAGGCCCATTTGAAGAAAACCTTTCACAAGAATAATTACAGATAAGAACTCTAAAACATACTTTAAATTTATCAAAATCGGTGAGAATCATGTTTGATGGTCCCCTGGTTAATGGAGATCCAAATAATAGGTGTATTTTTTTACACGGTCTGCTCGTTAAACATTCCACAGACAAGTACGAGAGATAATCTCTTAGCGATGTCACAGAGGTATTGTATTTTCATCTGAATTGTCTTGACAATAGAGACGTAAAGGATTATGTCGTCTATTGATTTATTTGCATTCCATATTGATTTTTTTACATTCATTTAAGGAATTCGTTTTCGACACTCGCGCTCGAGCAACGGATTATAACAAAAAAATAATAAATGGCGGCCGCAGCGTTTTGCTGTTTCCAACTTTTGTTCAGGAACGTTTCAGATAAGAAAACCAGAATTTCACAGGAAATAGCTAAATTATTCTGAAAACCTGAGAAAAGGCGAAACGTTCCTGGATTTTACATGGAACGATACCATTTTTTTTACAGTGTTTTTAAGCAGGGACATTACTCTTTCGGAACAACCTTAGGGGGGCTGGTCACTCAGCTTCGGAATTCTCCTCCGTAATGTTAAGTCTATGGACTTTTAATGCATTCGTATATTCAAAATATCTTCTCGTGAAATTCATGATTTAACATCTTTTTCTGTATAGTACTCTTCTTAAAAGAGTCTTTTTTTTTTTTTTTTTTTTTTTTTTTTTTTTTTTTTTTTTTTTTTTTTTTTTTTAGTTTTCAAAATATTTCTAAAATCTAGGCTGAATTTAATATTTTATGGGTTAAGAGCGGGCGAACTCTGAGTAAGATTTGAACACTTCCTATAAAATTAAGGCTATACTTTAGAAATATTTTGAGAACTAAGAAAAAAAGAGACATCTTTTTAGGAAATGTACACAAAAAATAGAAGTAAGAAATATTAATTTCATGAGGAGATATTTTAAATAGACGAATGCATGAAATTCCCATAGGCTTTGCATTAGTGAGGGGAAATCGGAAGCTGATTGACTAGCCCCCTTAAGTTAATACGGATTGTGTTAGTTTACTCTAAAAATAATCTATCTAATAATATACAAATTAAACCAGTCTTTTATGTTCTTTTTTAATACACTAGGGGTCTCTGCCCCCTACGAGCTACGCTCGCCAACCCACGTTCAGACACCCCAGATTCTACAAACACGCTAATTTGATCGGATTTAAAAGGATTGAATTACAGTGGCGATCTCTCTGTAAACGGGTTTCCAGTCGTTTTCCTTTGATTGAGGATTTTTGAGACCAAATCAGCTGCTGTTAAGCGATACAATTTGTTTTCGTATTTCATTAAAAAAAAAAGTTTAAAATTTGAAAATAAGCTAATGTAAAATGAATTAAGTAAATATAGTAATTGTCTCCCGGTATTTTTTAACAACGCGATAAGAAAGTTCTTTTAAATAAGTCATTTTAAATGCATCGTCTTAAATCTGACGTAATTTTCACCAAAGTTCTCTCAAAATTCTCTTATTAATATTCACATGAAAATACTTTTGTTGTTCGAAAGGAAATATTATTTGCGCTGTCTTAGAATTCACAGCAATAGTTGAAAAGATTATCTCAAAATATAAAATAAATGTTCGCGCAAATATATTTTTAAATTTAAACTGTTTTGCATTATTATTTGGCCATATTAAATAGGACGTAATTTCCTCTATTTACGACTTTTAACGCATAATAATGAATTTTTTATTTTAAAATTTTCTTTCTCTTTTAAAATTCAAGTGTAAATATATTTCTTATGGCGTACCTTTCAATATTTTCCTTCTTATAACACGCAATCATTTAATTCTAATTTGAAAGTTTTTTTTTCTGTTTATAATAGCCACGTGCAAATAAATTTCTAATTTGAAGGAAATAATATTCTTTGCACTGTTTTTAAAATTGGCAAAGATTTAAAGTAATACATTTTTCTAAAATATATAAAAAACATCTCACGAAATGCTGAAAATTTGAGTTTAAAATGGAGATAAATCTTCAAAAAATGAATCAAATTAAAAAAATAAATGCAGTCTGCACAGCGGGAATTTTTAATGTGGAAAATGATCTAAAAATGATTAAATTCCTATGTATAGCCTTTGCTCCGATAAAACTTTTTACTGGAACGATTTTTACCAACTTTAACATTAAATATCTCTTAAAATAATTATTCGATTTAAAAGCTGTCTGCATCAGTGTATTTATCAAACATTTCTCTATAATACAACCGATTTTCTTATTTTTGTATGCAGCAGTTTTCTTAATAATAACGAAGAAACATCCCCGCTCACAAAACATTTATTGACGGCTGCGGTGACAGCATTATTATTATTATTATTATTAATATTTTCTTTAAATAGAGATATTCTAACACAGTTGAAAAGTGTTTATGAATTCGGTTTGTCTGTAAGGTCTGTCCATGCGTCGAAGCTATAACTTGCGTAGGTATACTCGGATTTTCATACAATTGAAATGTGTTAATGGTTATCGAATATGAAGTTTGTAGCATTAATAGTTCCTGTACATGAGTACTCAGCATGAATTCCGTTGCATTATGGTCAATGGAGAAATATTGTTTGCAGAGTATTTTAATGACATTGTGCTATTTCAAATGTATTGAAATTGATATACAGTAAAACCTCTCTAAAGTTTCGTTCCAATAAAAATTGGTCGCTCCGAGAGATGGTCTCTCATTGGATGTCATGTTTAAATCCAGATATTTATTATAGAAAAAAGGTAACAATTAATGTTACTAAAATTTATTTTTCACATTAGGAAAAAATATGAAAATTTAAGTATCAAAACAAAAGTTAATTGCATAAGTTAATTACTGCAGGGTTTAAAAAATGAACACATTGATGTTTGCTTTGATTTTACGGTTATATCTTTTATAACTTTTATTTCCAATTTCTTTCGAAATTCTGTAAATAAATGCATTTTTTTTTTCTTTTGGACGGGAACAAATAATGACGATTTCATTAATTTATCTATTTCTTTGAGATTATCCTGGCAGAATAGGGCAGGGGTGTTTATGGACCGACATTCTTAATTTGTCATCAGAGTTAAATTCATTGCCTAAAAAGGCACAAAGGGGTTTAAACACCTAAAAGTTACCGGAATAAAGAAATATTCTAAACTTAGATTAGAAGTTTGATGAATAATGCACTCTCCGGAATTATTTTTCTAATAAAACTTTATTCAAGCGACCAGGAAAAAACGGAATTTGTTTCATTTTCTTCAAAGAAATGGGTCACTCCTGGAGGAAATTCAACTGGGATGGTCTCTGAATGGAGGTAAAATTAGTTATTGAGCCTATGGGAATAAATTTCGTTCCACATGAAAAAATGGTGGTTCAGGGATGTGGTCGCTTAATGGAGGTGGTCGCACGGAAAGGTTTCACTGTAAATCACTGAATTTCACTAGAAGACGATTACTATAGAATAGGGCAATCATAGCATTTGTCGTTCATTTACAAAGACACACAAAAGAAATCGGTTACAGAGGTTTTATTAAATAAAATAATAAGACGAAACGCAATTTTTCTCCTTGATTCAACATAAAATATACAATGTGATGTGCTCCAAAAATACGTTTCGTTGTATAAGATAGTCGTAAAACAAAGCAGATGTATAGTCGTACTGTTAAATACTTTACAGTAATTTTTTAAACTTCTAAGCATCGCACATTTTCAATTTTTATACCGCCGTATTGGGCAAAAAAAAAGTACTTTTCAATGCTATTTGTTTGAACACTAAACCTCCATTTATTTTTGAGATATTAATTTTTTGTAGTTTTTAGCTCTATTTGTGCAATTTTGGTAACTCAAGTACTCCATTTCTGTAGAAAGTAAAGGAAAAATCGTTGAAAAAAAGCAACCATATCTTTTTATTGCCAATTTCCCATAACAACTGAAAAAAAATGTAATTAAAATACGTGCTATTTTGAAAAAAATATATAAATGAATGATTTCTGATGAAACATGGAGCTATTATAAACTATATTTAGTTTTAAATATCTATATTAATATTATAAACAAACGAAGGCATATGAATCATTATATAGTCGATTTTCTTTTGTCGAGTCTCTTGAATGACGACATATCTCGTGTATTATTTAGCAATAATGCCATATGCAGACTGTAGATGTTGTTTAATATCGATAATGAGGAATACTTCCTCCGGATGCGAATGACGTCATTTTATCTAAAATAAAAGCGTGTGTTTTAAGTCTTAAAACTGAAATATGTTTTGTACTACCTATATTTATATTCATATATATTTTTTTATCATCGGGGGCGACATTAAATTCTAAAAAAGCAGAATTCCTGTTTTCCAGTCTTTCGAGTTTTTTTAACACTTTGCATAAAAATTAAAAAGTGTTTATGAATTCGGTTTGTCTGTCTGTCTGTTCGTCCCTTCTCTAACTCGTCTAAATATAATTCGATTGCCATAAAATGGATAGATGTTATTGGGTATCACTATGTCATGTTCGGTATTGAAGATGAAGTGTGTGGCATTTATGGTTCATTTACAGAGACACTCAAAAGAATTCCGTTACATTTACGGCGTATGGGGAAAAATCGTTTGCGGTGTATTGTAATGATATTACAGTATTTTAACCCTACTGAAATTTATATATATCACTGAGGTGAGCTATACGGCGCTTACTATAGAATAGGGTTTGCATAGTATATGTTGTTCATTTACAGAGACACACAAAAGAATTTGTCCACAGAAGAAATGGAACTATTGAAGCCTATGAATAATAATTGCTGGAAGTGCGCTTTCAGTTGAGGTACACGTTTTTAAATTGAATTTTTTGTTTTTCAATTATTACTTGGTGGGGATAAATTCTGTAGATCATACACAAGACTGCACACAATTTCTCAAGCGCACTTCCGTTTATTTTCTGAAATTGCTGAATGGAAATTTTCAACTGTGCTATTCGTTTGATTGCCTAACAGAGACTGCTCAGACAAGGAAACCAAGTCTGTAGAGCTTATTAACCGTCCCGGTCACCTTTATTAAGGCCTAAAAAAATCAGTTTTCAGCCAATACTTGGCTCGAAGCAGAGTCCACCAGGTCTGGGCCTCACGCGAGAGAGGACTGAGGAAGAAAAGATCAATGCAACACAACAGGCTCTGCCCGCTGGGGCAAAAACTGCCCCCTCGCGACAAGAAGCGGGAGAGGAGAATGAAGTATGGTGCAAATGATTGTGTTATTCGTTTAACTGAACTAACTTTTAGCATACTATGCAATATATATACAAATCCATAGATCATATACAGGTCTGCAAAAAAAATGATATTTTTCCGACTATTGATTGTACTAGCAGAAATTGGGATTTCAAATGCTTTATGCGTTTTACAAATTGTTTATTTATGCATCCTATTTCACCTTAAAAAACTGTGTAAGTTTTGTTACAGTATTCTGAATGTGTTGGAAAAGTGTTACATAATATATGCTGGAAACATGATTTTTCGTTCATGTTATTATTTGCATTGACGTAGGCAGCACTTTTTACATATCGCATCATATAAAAAAAAGCCATCTTGATGAAATTAATATCTAAGATTTAAGATCAATTTAAATACCTTTAATTATTCTTTTTATGCACTACAGCCGACGTTAATCAGCTGAAAGAATTCTTGTGTTCGGTGGCATTTTTTCATCAATAGATTTTATCTTACGTTTCTCCATCATTCAAGAATTACTTTTTTTTTTCGATCCCTTCGTTTCTCTCTTTTTTTAATTTTCTAGAGTACTACAAGAATTCTTTTGTTTTATCGCATGAATAGAATGCAATCTATTGAGAATTTGTTTTCTCTACATTAAATAATAAAGGATCTACTTATATACTGGTATGTTTGGAGAATATGCAAAGAAAGCGTTGATTTCTAAAGGAAGCCTTTCAACTTTTTATGCTCGTATCTGTAATTTTGAACTGATGCAAAAAAAAAATAAAAATATTTGCATCTTGTTAAAGCAGTTATTTTGAAAATTTTTAATTACTCTTTTATCAGATGTAAGATATTACTAATGTATTTGGAAGAATAAAACTTATGTATAGAAGTCGGTGGAACTAATGAACTTAATACTTTAGACCATTCCGGGAGGCGGCAGAGCAGACTATAGCCTCATCGAGTTCACGGCTGAAATTTCAGAATTACAATTTTAATTAATTCTTCAACTACTTTTCAACGGCGAAATTACACTTGAAATTATTGAATATTAAAGATGCGAATTACCACTTTGCTAACTAAGCGTAAACCTACAGAGTGACAAATGTCCAAGCCGGGAATCGAACCCGGACTCCTGGAATAGCGCTCCAGTGCTCTACCTTTTAAGCCACGAGGACGATGCCCAGCTTGGCATTTCTTGCTCACATAAGTCGCTAAGTCTGCTACTGCAGCTAATAGATGGAATAGTCTTCATGAGCACAGAGTCTTGCGGCGTAACATGAGACGCAAACAAGTAATATAAAAATTTTATTTTTAGAGTCAATTCCTACTTAGGCCATCAAAGAAAAATTTAATATAATCAAGCTAATATGAGTTTTTGTTGCATTAAAATATCTCAATTTGTTGATATTCTATAAGCAAGTAGGTTTACAATGGAACTCTATGGGAATTTGGCGAAATATTACAGATATCGCCAAGTTGGCGTCACTTTTGGCGACTCATTTTGGCCGCCAAATTTGGCGATATAACGCCAAGTTGGCGACAAACTTGGCGGTATTTGGCGACAGAACAGGGTCCCCCCCCTATGGTAACCCTTATTGAAAATACTTTCATTGAAATTCAATAACCAATGGCGGCCATTTTGTTTCCCATGCAAAACTAAAATTAATTAATTAAAATTTAATTAATTAATTAATATTTGAAAAAAACTGTATTAACATCAATTGTCATCCAGTACAAGTTTTAAAAAATTTATTTCAACCTGATAGGATGAATAATGAGTATTTTATTAACGATTGAAAATTTGTACAAGATAAATATATAAATATATAAATAAATATAGGGAGAGTGTGAGCTAATAGTAGGAATTGAATGAACCCAGCATCGGTGAATATACAATTTTAATTCATTCTTCCACTACTTCTCAGCATTGAAATTTCACTTAAAATTATTGAATTAAAGACGTGAATTATCACTTTGCTAAGTGTAATTTCGCTGCTGAGAAGTAGTTGAAGAATTAATTAAAATTGTACATTCACCGATGCTGGGTTCATTTGCGTCTCATGTTACGCCGCTAGAATGTGTGCTCATGAAGACTATTCCATCTATTAGCTGCAGTCGAAGACTTACCGACTTATGTGACTGAGAAATGCCAAGCTGGGCCTCGCCCTTGTGGCTTAAAAGGTAGAACACTGGAGCGCTATTGCAGGAGTCCGGGTTTGATTCCCTTCTTGGACATTTGTCACTCTGTTGGCAAAGTGATAGTTCAGATCTATAATATTCAATCAATTTCAGAATTAATTAAAACTCGATTCGCATATTAAAACGCAATCGGTTTGCCAAGTCCTATCTTGGTGGAAAACGCTTGAAAATCTGATTTTAGCGGTTGACTCATAGGTTTACCATTGTGTTTTCCTGCACTTAAAGGAATGAAAACATGGAAGACTGGAAGCAGGGAAGCACAATGGTAAACTTAGGAGTCAACCGCTAAAATCGGCTTTTGGTGTTTTCCACCAAGACATGACTTGGGAGACCGATTGCGTTTTAATATGCGAATCGAGTTTTAACGATTTCAACCGTTAACTCGATGACGTGATTGTCTGTGATGCCACCTTCCGGTCTACTTCTTTAAATCTCGAAAATATATTTGTTTATGGGGTTTCTAAGGATAAAGGAAAGTTTCTCGGAATCATGGGTAACTCTTTTTTATCAATAGATCTCATCAATAGATTTTATCTTACGCTTTGCTATCATTCAAGAAGCTATTTTTTTCGCTCCCTTCATTTCTCTCTCTTTTTTTTAATTTTCACGAGTACTACAAGACTTCTTTTGTTTTATCGCATAAATAGAATGAAGTCGATTAAAAAAATTATTTTATTTTTTTTCAATTTAAATTAATTATTTATTAAAATTTAAAATTATTATTAAAATTTATTAATTTATTAAAAATTATAATTAATGAAAAAATATTTTATTATTTTTTATTTTATTATTTTATTTAATAATAATAATAATAATAATAATAATAATAATAAACCAGCTATCAAATCTATAAGTTTTAAAATGCTATATAATGTATTTGCTTTTATATTTATTAAACGGACACAGAGAGATATGCAAGGCAACTAGAAAATTGTTTCAGGCATTTTCAGTCATCCTGAATATCACATAATAAAATTTAAGAAATATATTGATTCAATATTTAATCCATAAAATAAAATTATAACGCATGTGATTGTGGAATATTTTCGCATTTCCCTTGTGCGGGTCTTTTTCAGCCAGACAAAAGGCGCCAATGGTCACGTGATACCACTTTTTGTTCTTCGTATTTTTAGTAATGATGTAAAATTCGATCGCAGCTTGCACGCTGCATTTTTTGTCTTGATCTTCTAAAATAGAAGGAATGTTGTGTTACATTTTATGTAAATTGATCTCGAGCGTGAAAACATGCTATAATTTTATCATGGCTTGAAACAGAAGAAAGTAATTGTACTTTTATTAATTGGTCTTGAAATGGTGCATGAAGGCTGGCTGGATGTTAATTTCCATAAATTTAAGATTATTTCCTAAAAGCTGTAAATATGTACAAATTAAATGTAAATAGTTATGTATCGTACATAAACAGAAATTTTGTAATTATTGAAGTGATTCTTGAGTTAAAAAAAAAAAAAAGCACATTCATAGTGCTCTTGATATAATGTGAAATAAGTGGAACCGTGAAATCTAGAATTTTGTTCTCCCAACTTTAATTTAATTAAGAATAACGTGAAACTCGTGGACTATCTGAATATTTTCATTAGTGATTTTGATTTTTTCTGTGCACTACAGACGATGTTAATCAGCTAAAAGTGTTCTTGTGTTCTATGGAATTTTTTTTTATTAATAGGATTTATTTTACGCTTTTCATTCATTCAAGATTTTTTTATCGCTGTCTTCATATCTCTTTTTTAATTTCCTCGAATACTACAAGAGTGCTTTTGTTCCATTGAATGGAAAAAAATTAATTTCACTCCGAAACATTCTTTAATCATTTTTTTTTTATTTAAATAACTTTAAACGATCTCAGAAAAGCGTAGAATACTCTATAAAAGAAAGCAATATTTTTAAAGGAAAATCATTAGATGCTAATACTTTAGAAGATTTTTGAACATATTAAATACGTAATTTTTGTATTTTATTTAAGAAATTTTTTAGAAAATTCTCTATTACATATTTAAATGATAAAAGATAATAGCTTGCATTTGGGAAAATAAAACATGTAATTATATCTGCCCATAATATGTTATTTTGAATAATTATTCGCTAAATATTTTATATATTTAATGAAGCATGATTATCTAAATCTGAAATATAAATGATTTTTCTGATTATTCTTTTTTCTTGTCATTTAAATAAAATTATTCTATTTCTTTATTACTATTTCTTTAATTATAAAATTCAATTGCATATTCTCATTGTTTCCTACATTTATTTTTTGTTATTGATAAAACCTTCATTAATTCGAGAAAACTTCATTTTATCGTATTCACAGAGCATAATAATTCCAATTACAGACAATACAAAATTTCCAGCGGGGAAAAAAATATTTCTAAGAATAATGCAAGATCTCTATGCTGTAAAAAAAATTCCGTATATATACAGGTGATTTTATGTGAAATTTATATCTTTTAACGGGAACTTTCTGTTTTGTGTCGGAGTCGTAAATTTCCATCTAATAAACGGGAAACTCTCTTTTTATCCTTACTCGTTGAATGCTAAAAACGAAAATGTTCCTTATCAACTGGAAAATAGCAGAAGTTTTCAGTTAAATTTTCCAAGTGTAGTTGGATGCGACTAGTTGATGTAGGGGACAGAGCATTCATCCTCTAATGGCGAGTACCAATGTTCGAATCCGGAGGAAGGCAAGGTGATAAAACAAGTTGGAAATTGCACGTCAAACGTGGCAAATGAGGTGCGTTCCTACTATAGTTAGTTTTATAAATATTTTTTGCGCCGCATATTGTACTGAAAGTATATTTTAGTGCGCTTCAATAAGTACATATCAATTTATTCTGTTCAAAGGCTGTAACATCATTAAAATGCACTTGAAATATTTTTTCCCATTAGCCGTAATGTAACGGAAAACTTTTGATTGTCCCTGTAATTAAACTATACATCCGATTTCATAAAATTTGAAATGACTCGACAAAATATTTCAACAATTATATATTTAAAATTTCAGACCATTCGATTGGGTAGTTTTTGCTCTGTTATATGCGGACGGACGGACAGACAGACAGACCGAACGTCGACTATAGGTGCTACGTATTTATGAAATTAGGAAAGCACCTAAAAAAGGGTGAAATTATACTCAATAAATATGCCTATTATAAGTAAATATGCAGTAATATATATATATTTTTTTTAATTTTCTTTTTTAGCATAGCTCTACAGCACACTTTAATTTCTAAAAACGGCAATTTCCCGTTTTCAATAGCGAAAACATTTCCTCTTGAAAACTGGAGAACACAAAAAAGGAGATTAGGCGGCCTCTTTGCTGCCAGTAAATTTTTCATTTTTTCTCGGAATGTTTGTATTACAGCGTACATAATTTTCTACAGAGAGATGCTGGAACATTTTGTACTAATATAAGTATTTTCTGATAATGCTTCATTTTTTTCTAACAGCATATTTTCATTGCATAAAAACTTGCTAGTCTTTAAAATATAATTTTTAGACATCACAGTTACACGAAACCGCAGTTAACTGTTAACCGCAGTGACGACGCCTATATACTGTAAGCCAGGCATGTCAAACACGCGGCCCGCGGGCCACAACTGGCCCGCCGACCAATTATCTGTGGCCCGCGAAGCCTTTGCCATTTTACATTTATTTAATTATCCTTTGCCTAGTGCCTGCCGTCTGTCGAGTTTTTTCGGGGATGTATCAGATTGCATTATTACAAAAATCATCAGAGTGGACATTTTTAAAAAATGCATTAAAAAATGATTTCAAAAGAAGATTTTTTGAATTTTAAGAAACAGTTTAATCTGTTTCCCTCACCTCCAAGAATTTATGTTCAAATTATTGTTCAGAATTTATTACTGCAGCTAATCAAACTTTGTACGATTACATATTAGCGCATGGGTACGGAGTTTCCAAATTTCTGTAATTGTTCATCAATCAACTAATTTTTTGAAATACGATATGCAACCTTTTTGTTATTTTTGAAATCAAACAAAATAATTTGAACCAGGAAATGTACTTAATAAATGAAATAAAAAAGTAGCGATTAAAAATGACATGTTTTATTAAATAGGTTTTCTGATTCAAAATATATTTATTTTTATTTTTTACTTTGAAAAAATGCGGAAGATTGACAGCTATAGGTCAAAATTAACATTTTTACCCACTGGCCAGTACACTGATTTTTTTCACTGGCCAGTTTTTTTTAACCCCTGTCCAGTAACAAAGTTATGTACGCTCCATACAAAATTGTGTTTTTTCTAACTATCAATATTGTAATTTTCTTATATTTATTACTTACCATTCGATATGATTACACTCAACTGAAAAATTTTATTTTTACTATTAATTGCAATGAAATAAATTCACAGGAAATTTTCAGAAAGGTTACAGAAGAGGGGACCCCCCCCCCCTTCCCTAGGCACTAACTAATATGCATTTTTCTGCGACCATTTAACGAATTTCGCGTTTTTTTGCGATCTTTTGGCGAAATCTGCATTTTCCGCACTCTTTTCACAAAATTGCGTTGTTTTTTTTTTTTTGTAATCTTTTAACGAAATTTGTGGTTTTTTTTTTTTAGTCATTCTTTGAAAATATTTGCATTTTTTTGTCAAGATTTTTTGACGAAATTTGCATTTTTAGGCGATCTTTTGACGAAATTTGCATTTTTAGGCGATATTTTGACGAAATTTGCATTTTTCCCGCGATCTTTTCATGAAATTTGTTTTTCAGCAATCTTTTCCTGAAATTTGCGGGTTTTTTTTCACGATCTTTTGACGAAAGTTGCGTTTCTTCCGCGATCTTTTCACGAAATTTACGTTTTTTTCCCGATATTTTCACGAAATTTGCGTTTTTCCGCGATCTTTTCAAGAAATTTGCGTTTTTTCCGCGATCTTTTCAAGAAATTTGTATTTTAAACACGATCTTTTGACGAAATTTGCTTTTTTTTGTGATCTTTTCTCGAAATTTGTGTTTTTCCGCGATCTTTTGACGAAATTTGCGTTTTACCCGCGATTTTGTCACGAAAGTTGCATTTTCTCCGCGATCTTTTCACGAATTTTGCTTTTTTCCGTGATCTTTTCACCAATTTTGCTTTTTTTCCGAGATCTTTTCCCGAATTTTGCGTTTTTTCCGCGATCTTTTCACGAAATTTCCATTTTTTTCCGCGATCTTTTCACGAAATTTCCGTTTTTTTCGCGATCTTTTCAGGAAATTTGTTTTTTCCGCGATACTTTGAAGAATTTTGTGATTCTTTTTCGCGATTCTTTCTCGAAATTTGCTTTTTTTCCGCGATCTTTTCACGAAATTTGTGTTTTTTCCGCGATTGTTTGACGAAATTTGCGTTTTTCCACAATCTTGTCACGAAAGTTGCGATTTCTCCGCGATTTTTTTAGGAAATTTGCGTTTGTTCCGCGATGTTTTGACGTAATTCGTGTTTTTTACGTGGTCCTTGGGCGAAATTCACGTTTTTTCGCGATTCTTTGACGGAATTGGTGATTATTTTCTACGAACGATTGACGAAATTGATTTTTTTCGGCGACCATATCGAAATTAAGTCCGAATTTTTGGACTGATGACCTTTTTTTGTTTTTTTTCCGGAACCGAATGCCTTAAATTTTCGGAAAATTCGAGACAGAATCACCCCTGCTACTTTCTTTTCTTACGTTCGGGAGAATCGCCGATTTGGACTCCGTAAATTCCGAACGAATTTCACCCCTTTCCTCTCTTGTATCGATCTTTCAACCATCGCGTTTGACAAGTGGTGCCCATTGAGTTTGGCGAGTGAGGACAATAAAGTTAATCGCCATGTTTTAAGAGCTACTCGACCTCTGGCGAGTGGCGAGTGCTAATTTTGTGGTATAAGCTATGCCTATGCTAAATCTAAATTAGCGTGTACAAGGAATTTTTAAAATAAACTCAATTTATAATATTCAGTTATTATTATTATTATTATTTGTGTGATAAAAGTAATTGTGAATGTTTTTTCGAAAAATTAATATAAACTTACTGTATACTTAATGTTGGAACTTTGCGTTAAAATTTCTTTAACATGGCTGTCTCTTGTACAGACAAATTTTATTCTGTGCAATGGTAATATTACTATCTTTTTTTTATATATATATATATATGGCCCGCGGCTTAGTATATAATGCTTAATTTGGCCCGCGAAGGTAAATGAGTTTGACATGCCTGCTGTAAGCGGTCTCTAAAACCCTTGAAGGAAACATGTAAACTTAGGATACTGTTTTTTTCTATATTAAATATTATTTACAGGGTTATCTATATTATAAAGTACAAATGTATCTGTGCGTAACACTGACGTCATTTTACGAATTACAACAGTAGACGATCAAATTTTGGTTTTACTGATTTTTTTTTAAATTTTCTTAACTTCTAAGCATCTTACATTTTCAATTTTTAAATCGTCGAATTGGGAAAAAAACATCTTTTCAAATGCAGTTTGTTTGAAAACCATATCGCAATTTTTTTGAAAACTGTATCACCATTTACTCAATTTTTATTGTTTTAAAAAATTTTTAAAGCATGAATTTTTTTAAATCTATTTTTTTTTCAAATTTATTTCAAATCGTGTGTGTATGATTGTGAAATATAAATCTGTTTTCACTTAAGTTAACATAAATAGCTCACAATTTGTTCCTAGCTTATATTCTATAACGAAATTAAAACATGCATTTACAGGGTCACAATTATTGAACTATATGATATTAAACCGTCATAACTTCTGAACGGTTTGCATGATGAAGTTCAAACTTCGTGGTTGGCCGCAGGGCATGATGGGTAAGTAGAAATACACATACTTCCATCATTGTTGTCTAATGTTCAGTTACTCACAGAAAGTCCCTAGCTTGTATTCCCGAAATAATTATTTTAAAAATGTAAATGCTAATTCTGAAAGCGTGATCTATTTTCAATTCAGCGACTAGTTTTAGTGTATTAGCCTATATTAAAATCTATGTCGAGAACAGTTGGTATCATTTGCATTATGAAAATAAATTAATTTAAAGGAACTTATAAAGTGAAAAGATAAACAAACGATGCAAAAAAGCATGAATACAAAATTTATTACGATGATATGTATCAAATTCAGTAATACGGAAATAATAGGACTCCGTCTTAAATAGGATGTCATCACCATGGCAACCTAGAATCATTACCTATCATGGGAATCATTGAATTAATGACGTGTGATAGGATTTAATAAACTGAAGAAAACTTTTATTAATACATTTTAAAGTTTTGATTCGATTTTCCTAAAATTTGAAACGACCCGACAAAATTCTGCAACGATTATATACATTAAATTTCAAACGATTCGTTTGGGTAGTTTTTGAGCTGTTATATGTCGACAGAGGGTCGGACCAGGCGGCGACTATAGGTGCTACGTATTTATACAGTTGCCAACGCACCTAAAAATGTGCCATTCTACAAATCACGTAGCCGTAACTTGCTTCTTTTGTGCAAAATGTGTTTTCTCAACAGTTTGCGAACCTCAGTTTCTACTTTATTCAATTCCTACTATTAGTTTACACTCTCCCTACATTTATATATCTTGTTCAAATTTTTAATCATTAATAAAATACTTATTATTCATCCACTCAAGTTCAAATTCATTTTTTAAACTTGTAGTGCATGACACTTGATGTTAATACAGTTTTTTCAAATATTAATTCATTAATTGAACTTAATTAATTAATTTTAGTTTTATATGGGAAAAAAATTTCTCTTATTCAAATTTTCAATCGTTAATAAAATACTTATTATTCATCCACTCAAGTTCAAATACATTTTTTAAAACTTGTAGTGGGCGACACTTGATGTTAATGCAGTTTTTTCAAATGTTAATTCATTAATTAAATTTAATTAATAAATTTTATTCAAATTTTCAATCGTTAATAAAATACTTATTATTCATCCACTCAAATTCAGATACATTTTTCTAAACTTGTAGTGGATGACACTTGATGTTAATACAGTTTTTTTAATATTAATTCATTAATTAAATTTAATTAATTAATTTTAGCTTTATATGGGAGAAAAAAGTTTCTCTTATTGACCTAAGTAGGAATTGACTTTAATTTTCTTTTTTATATTACTTGTTTATTGTTTGCATTTAGAGTTTCATTTTTCTTTAATTAATCTTCATGGTAGACATCTTAAAGAAATTTACTTCGAATATTAAAATTTGGAAATTGAGGTCACAAATATATATATAAAAATATAGCACACTACGATTCCTGCATATAGCGATACGGATTCGTTACAGCTCTTATAAGACATAGTATGTTAAGTGCTGCAGTTCGATTTTTCAAATTTTACGGACATGATGTTTCCAAATTGAAAATGCATGTTTCTTAAACATTTTTTATTGCAATTGACAGAATTATATAAATGTGTATGTATCTTCATACACTGCTTATCTCGGGGAAACTGAACATCTAGTGTAAAAGTACAGTGACTTGCAGAGACAATAGGGAGCCATTGAAAGAAAAAAGTATTTAACTGTACACTGTCAGAAAAACTCGTCAATATACACTAAATTATTCCTCATTTTTTACAAATAATTTCCGTACTCCTAGAAAACATGTTTTATCCGTGAATTCTCCCCGAACGTCTAAAAAAGAGGAGAAATTCCATTCATTCCTAGCACGCATGCGTATTGGGTCTATTGATAATAAATCTGATTTTATTTTGAAATTGTAAAACCAAAAATTCTATACATGAAGATTTCTCATTTAATAAAAAAAAAAAGAAAAAGAAAAAGTTTTCGAATTTCAAAATAAGTAACAATTACTTTTCTCATTCATTCAAAAGTAATCACGATTTATTTTTTAAAGTTGAATATAGTTAAATAAAGTTGAATTTATAAATTTATTTACAGATAAATATTCGCATTTAAAATATACTTTAAATGAACACATTTAAAAGATACTTTAATTAAGAAAATTAAATGGAAAAAAATCGATATTACATTAAAAAAAAATCTTATAGAATAAAAATATAATATTCGTATTTTACCTCTACCAATATACATAAAACTATTTAAAATTCATTTTTTTATACTATACTAGGGGGCTCTGCCCCCTGCAAGCTACGCTCGCCAGCCCCTGTTCAGACACCGCAGAATCTAAAAACACGGTTATCTGATGGGTTTTAAAACTATAAGAGAAGATTGAATTATACTGAAAAAAGCTGTGCAGATCTCCCTGTAAATGGGTTTCCATTCAATTCCCTTTGATTGCAAAAATGTAAGGGTGAATCAGTTGCTGTTACGACATCCAATGGTTATTTTTGTTTTTGATTAAAGAGGATCAGTTAAAAATTTAAAAAGTAGCTAAAATAAAATGAATTAAGTATACAAAGTCTTTGTCTCCCGGTATTTTAAAACAATCTCTATAATAATAGCCTAAGTCATGTGACTATCATCAACAGTTCCGGGCGGGCCACTTCGCTTTTTCTACTCTATGTGCCCTTTTGGTACTTTAATGTTAGCCATGCACAGGTGATAAGTCGCCAAATATTATTTTATCGCCATCATTTCATCTATATTATAATAGTTCAAGTCATCAACTGCCATAAACAAATACGGTCTGATCCCTTCGCCTTTCATATGAAAGTTTGGCACAGATGTCATATACGATATTGGCGCGATTTTTTTCCGACGCCAATTTGGGGAACGCATCAACAGCATCAACAACAACATCCGGCTTACCATATCAAGCAAAATAACAATACTTTGGCGCCAGTTAAGTACCCGTTGCGTATATGACATTGGCGTCAGAAAAAAAATCGCGCCAATATGGGGCCATATATAACATCTGTGCCAAAAGTTTTCCATTTTGATTAAAAAATCAATTTTTTTTTCGAATAAAACTATGTAAAAATTGTCATGGTCGCAAAGAATTCTTGGTACTGTTACGCTAGCTGGGTGCAAATCTCGCCAATAGCTTTTTTTCAAATTGCCAGTTAGCATTTTTTTTTTAATTTTTCGAGTGGTAAATTAAAACATTGATTTGAAGTTGAAATTAAATGTCATGGTTTGTTGCATTATTGGGAAGAATTCCATATTATATGCTGGTTGGCGCGATTGGCGAAGGAATCCAAAATGGCACCAAAAAGCCATTTTAGCGTCTTATAAAATTATTCAGGATGGCGGAAAAACATGATATTTAAATATTTGTAAACATATATATATATATTTAATAAATGTTATATATGTCATATGTTAAAAAAAGTACGATGTTTATGCAGATAGTTTTATATATATTACGTATAGAGATATACCTTATACATACATAATATATATACACCTATAAATAAATATTATGTACTTATATATAATTTTATGTATTTATTATATTTATTATACATGTCAAATTAAAACAAAAGTTATAAATTTTTCGAAAAATATAGGCTAAATGCAAAAAAATACGCAAAAAATATATGAATAAAGTCCATTCCAGAAAAAAGCAACCCCAAAGGCTGAAGATCGCAACCACATCGATTCATTTAATGCACTTGTTGTTTCCGCATCATTTAACATTTGGCCAGATGTCATCTACGTTTTGGCAGGTTTGGGGTGATTTTTTTTTCCGAAAATTTGGCGAAAACCTCGTTTTTGAATACCAGTTACATATGCATTTTGGGTATTACTTAGTTATCCCGTCGACCAAAAATCTATCGCCAAACTATAAGATTAACTGTCAATAATGGTTGATCGTAAATGTCACATTCACTTGACTTTAAGTAAGTTACACATGTTTACGTCATCGAGTGATTTTTATTTCGACGTTTTATTTGTATATTTATTAATGTTATACTAATTTATTTGTTCTTTCGTTATTTAAAATAAAAATTATGTCAATTTGTATAATTTGGCGATTTATATAATTTGGCGAAATTGGTCGACGGAATAACTAAGTAGTACCGTATCATAATATTAAAACATTTATTTGCTTAAAAGACGTTATAAAAACACATTAAAAGTAAATTATAAATCTATATTACAAATATATTTTAATCTACACTGCTCAAAACAATTAAAGGATATTTGAAGTTTTATATAAAATAAAGATATAAACGAAATTTTTTTTGCCGAAAATAGAAGAAGAGAATCACAAATGCAAATTTTTCTGGTTTTCAAACTGTGGAGTATGCAAATTTTGAGTTCGACGTCAAAAACGTCGCTTCAGCGGCAGCGAATGAAATTTGACTTTCAACTGGGTAAAAGAGAATGAAGACAAGGATGATCGGCATTCAGTGATTGTTTTGTTTCGATGAGTACGATGTCTCAGCGAAGTCATTTGACAGATTCAGAAGCTTTGAGAATTGTTGGTAGGTTAGAAGGGGGCCAAACTCAAGCCGAAGTAGCGCAAGCCATTGGAGTGTCACAAAGTGTCATTTCCCGGATCTGGAACCGTTTTTTGGAGAGTGGATGTGCAGGCCGAAGACCAGGGCAAGGTCGTAGATGGGCAACAACGCCCAATGAAGATCGGTATTTAGCGTTAACAGCTCGGAGACACCGAACCATGAACGCTACTCTTCTCCAACAACACCTTCGCTCGGCTACAGGCACCACGATTTCAACTCAGACTGTCCGAAACCGGCTCCGTGCTGTAGGTCTGTATGCTCGCCGACCGATGGTATGTGTTAGATTAACATCAAGGCATCGTCGCGACCGCAGGGAGTGGGCAACCGAGCATGTCAACTGGAGGAGAAATGAATGGAGCAATATTCTGTTTTCTGACGAGTCCCGTTTTTCTGTGCATCCGGATAATAGGCGTATTTTCATCTGGAGGGACCGTGGCAGTAGGAATAATCCTGCGTTCGTGCACGAAAGTGTCAGATTTGGCGGTGGAGGAGTGTTGGTGTATGGTGGCATCTCCATTGACGGGCGCACTGACCTCTACATCATTCGAGATGGAGCTCTGACTGGTCGCCGATATAGGGATGAGATCCTCAGACCTATTGTAGTACCTTACGCTGCAGCAATCGGAGATAACTTCATTTTAATGGACGATAACTGCAGGCCACATCGTGCAAACCTGGTGGAGGATTTCCTTTTCGAGGAAGGAATCGTTCGAATGGAATGGCCAGCGTGTTCTCCAGACATGAATCCAATCGAGCACGTTTGGAATGCTCTAGGAAGACGAGTTTCTGGCCGCCAACGACCCCCACAAACTCTCCAAGAACTGGAAAGAGCTCTTCTGGAAGAGTGGGGCAGAATACCCCAACTCGTCATTAATAGCCTCATTGAGTCCATGCTTCAAAGGTGTTCAACGTTGCTGGCCGCCCGTGGAAACCATACCCCCTACTGAAAATGATTTTCTTTGAAGAAAACACCTTTTCTTATTCTTTTTTTCTCATATGCACAAATTGTGTTTTTTTCCTTTAGTACACAAATGCGCAATAAAATGCATTTTTTTTCTGCCAAACATGTGTAATTTATTCTCATATAACCTACTATGTCTGTCGACCATGTATCAATCAGCTAAACAGTTTACCAGATACAAAATCCACCTAAAACTGCAATATCCTTTAATTGTTTTGAGCAGTGTATATTTACAAAATATAGATTTTTAATTTAATTTTAATGTGTTTTTATAACATCTTTTAAGCAAATAAATATTTTAATATTATGATATGATTAGTAATGGACGTAATTTTGATTTACTACTCGCATTTATTTACGTAAATAGTACCGTATTTTTAAGTTATTTTCTATTATTTTCAAAAGGAAATAACAAAAAATATAATTAATAACTATAGAACAAAATAATTTATATAATTTAAAAAAAGAAATAAAAGTAAATAAACATTTATTATTAAATAAACAGCAATAGCCGGGTTACCATGTCAATCAAAATAATGCCATTTTTGGCGCCAATCAGAATCTTTCGATTTGGCGAAAGATTGTTCAAATAAATTGAATTATAAATAAAATTAGCACGATACATTTCTTAGCATATATTTAAGGGAGGCCAAACTGGTAGCCAAATCAATTTAAAATAACCTTTTCTGAAAACTGAAATAAAATATATGTTCTGATTAAAATTTGAGTTGCCATCATTAGAAAAATGTACTTAAAATTAGAAAAAAATTAATATTTCGAAAACTAATTCGAATTTAAAAATTCTAATACCAGTTTTGAGATCTGCAGATCAATGCGGATTTTTGGTGTTAATTTCATCGCAAAGTATTCCCTATTTTAGGAGAAATCGCCGTGAAACATAATCGGTTGTTTAATCAGTCGTTTCAAAGAATCGTTTCATAAATTCGTTTCATTAGGATTTTATATATATAGGGTAGATTAATACTAAAGTATAAAAACCCCAGTCACAATGTCATTAAAGAGAAAATCTTCCGAAATTAACTTTAAAATTAAAAACTTTAAAGAAGTTGATCAAGTCATACCCATCTGAAGCAAACATCTTTACTTCAAAGCGTTTCGCTGTTGTACAACTATAGTTCAGTGCTAGCGCGTTTGTCTCGTAGTGCTGGGATGGCAGGTTCGAATCCTACGATTTCCGCTTTTGCTTTCTTCAATTGACGGATATTTTACCTCCTGTAATGGAACGAAAAAGAAAATGATATTCGTAAATTCACGGAAATATGCCGGCAGCACTGCTGCCAGTAGAATTTCCGTGAATTGAAGAAAGTTTTTTTGAGAGTGTAGTAAAAACTACATGAAAATAAAATAACTTAAATATTTTTAATAAGAAATAGAGATGAAAGTGATTAAATTCATATAAACGGTACAAATACCTGTACAAGATTTACTTTCAGGTGCATATATACAATTTATAAGTATTTAAAATATACTGAAATGTCCTAAAATACACTCGCAAAAAACCCAGAATGTTTTCAACCTTCACAAGGCCGTCGTCAGTGGATCATTTAAATCCCACTACTAATACTCTCCGTTTAGATCTCCGAACTCTCTTCGTCCGCAGCCCTTTATTCTTCTACTCTAGTCCGATTCTTTTGCGGAAGCAAGATACGTAGGTCCCCGGCCACGTCCCGAGTATAAGACATTCTAGCAGAAGCCAGAATGATAAAAAAAAATCAAAAATTGAAATCGGAAAAATTTAAAAGGGAAATTGCACAAAATAAAGACACCGAAAACCGTCTTCTTGTCTAACGGCCTACCATCTCTCTCAACATAAAATGCTATGTTGAAATGGGGGTTATCACCATTAATTTGCCAACATTAGTTATGAAAACAGTTTGGTATTTCCTAATATTCCACTGAAATGTAATTTAGAAATCTTTTAAGAGGCTCCTTCAATCAAACGAAAAGACCCATTCACTAATGCTAATCCTATGGAAGAAATTTATAAAGATATATCGGTTGTATTTCAATATTTTTAAATGATTTCTTTTGCATTGAATAGTTGCGATCCATCTGTATGCAGGCCCTTTTTCACTTTTTCGATTTTGTTTAGCAGATTTGTTTTATGACGATGCTTTCACTTTCGAAACTGGTTCCGAAAATGAAAGGGTCCTAATTAAAAATACCCGAGCACAAAAGAGAAATTGCACAAAACGGCCGATGTAGAGATCGATCTCAGCTATCCGATGCAACAAAAATCATTTGAAAATATTGAAATGGAAACAACCTAAAAAATTTCTCTGAATTTAGCGAACGGATGTTTTTGCCTGACTGAAGTAGCCTCTCAAGGCCCTTTTAGGTAGCTTTCTTTACAAAAAAGCTACCTATTGCAGCCGTTCGGAGGAAAGCGATTTCAAAAAATTTTGGTATATTTTCATCGGACATGACCCCCAGACCCCGAAACCACCCTCCGTTCAAAATTGATATATATATATATATATATATATATATATATATATATATATATATATATATATCTGACCTATGTCATACTGTAACTCCCGTAATTATGAACCGATTTCGATATAATTCGGTGTGTACATAGTACATACCAATGTCTCGACCGAGTTCGTTGGCCAGCTTCATCCGCCGTTTTGTTTCGAAATGGCGGCCTTTTAAAATTTTCAAAAAAATTTAAAACTTGAAATGTGGTACCAAAAAATTAAAAATGGAAAAATATTTTTTTCTTATGTATTTGACCTTTATACAAAGATTCCGTAGCAGTTTTTGTTTCGTCTATATCTTAAAAAATGGCTGAGTTATAGCATTTTGAATTTCTAGCGTGGCTGACATTTTGAAACGTCCTGAATTTTGTCACGCGATAAAAGACGTATTTATGAACCGATTTGGATGTAATTCGGTGTGTACATAGTACATACCAATATCTCGACCGAGTTCGTTGACCAGCTTCATCCGCCATTTTGTTTCAAAATGGCGGCCATTTAAATTTTTTTTAAAAATTTAAAATTTGAAATGTGGTACCAAAAAATTGAAAATGGAAAAATATTTTTTCTTATGTATTTGACCTTTATACAAAGATTTCGGAGCAGTTTTTGTTTCGTCTATATCTTAAAAAATGGCTGAGTTATAGCATTTTGAATTTCTAGCGTGGCTGACATTTTGAAACGTCCTGAATTTTGTCACGCGATAAAAGGCGTACTTATGAACCGATTTCGATGTAACTTCGTTTATACATAGTACATACCAATGTCTCGACCGAGTTCGTTGGCCAGCTTCATTCGCCATCTTGTTTCAAAAGGGTTGCCATTTAAAGAAAATTAAATTTAAAATTCAAAATAAGGTATTAAAAAATTGGAAAATGAAAAAGATTTTTTTATGTGTTTGGCCTTGATACAAAGATTCCGGAGCAGTTTTTGTTTCTGAAAATTTGTTTTTTTGTTGATATCTTAAAAAATGGTTGATTTATAGCACTTTGAATTTCTAGCATGGTTAACATTTTGAAACGATCTTGTATTTGTCACGCGATAACACACGTATTCGCCTATTTTAGAACGTTTGTTGTTCCTTTAAACCCCAGATGGTAGATCACCGGCATAAAATATAGCCTGTGTAGGATCTGAGACTGTCACCGTTGATTTGCAACTATTATTTTTATAATCGGTTTATATTTCCTGAGATTGCATAGAAATCGTAATTTAGGACTTTTTCAGAATGCTTTTCGCTCCTCCCCTCTGCTTTGCCCCTTTTTAAACCGAATTTACTTTCGACTGTTCTTAGAGAGAATTTATATGTTATAAGTAACTAACAATAAGAAAAAACAGCTCTTACAGAAAAATAAAATTAAAAACTCGTCAAAAGCGGGCAGATAAAATTGTTGAACTGGATTTATTTCTAATCTTGAATTAGTTTTAACTGGTGAAATTAGTACTACTTAACTTTAAAATCTACCTCCTCCTGCAGGTCGATCCGGCAAGGATTTTTTTTTTTTTCATTAAATAAGGTAAATATTACTTTACAAAAATTCTGGTAAAAGGTCCTTGAAAGTCCTTGAAACATACGAACTGTGTTTCAATAGCGAAAAAATTTCATCTTGAAATCTGGAGAATACAAAAACGGAGAATAGGCGACAACTTTGCCCCCCCTCCCCCCCCCCCCCCCCCAGTACATTTCCGATTTTTTCCCCAAAATGTTTTTATTACAGTCGATAGAATTTTCTACGGAGAGATGCTGGAATATTTTGTACTAATGCAAGTTTTTTTCTGATAATGCTTCACGTTTTCTAAAAGCAAGCATATTGCCATTGCATAAAAACTTGCTATTTTTTTAAATATAATTTTTAGAAATCACAGTTGCGCTTAACTGAAGTTAAATCTTAACCACAGTGACAAAAATTGACGCCTAGATACTGTGAGCGGTCTTTAAGGCTAATGTCAGACGAACGTCTATTTGCAGGCTTTTTTCCTTCCTACAGCCTTCCCAAGCGAAGGTGTAGACCTTCGCTTGCAAGTGTTTCTTTTTCATGTTGAAACAAACAAACGTTTAAATAGACGTTCGTCTGATATTAGCCCAAAAACCCTTGGCCGAAAGACGAATAAAAGGATCGAGTAAACTGAAAACTAGCAAAACCAATTTTCGAAGCATTATTCTTTTCGACCAGTAAATGTGCGTTTTCTTGGCATTTTTTATAATAGAACCGTATTTTATAAAGCATTCTATAATGCTTTTAAACGGCAAACTAATTAAAAATAATATTCATTGTAATTACTTCTTAATAGTAAATATGTTTCATTTGGTTCAATTTTCAACCCTCGAATTCGAATAACACTTTATATAACGAATTTAACAATTAATTTTATTTGTTAGCAATTCTTTCATTGCTACTTTACAAAAAAAAAAAAAAAACATAATATAATTCTGTAAAAATGCATAAGTATCGTCTGCGTAAATGATTTCACATAATAAGAGTAAATTGTGCATTTGAATTCATAACACTGAAAAATTCTTTTATAATTGAATTTTCACAAATTTTAATTCATTAAAAATATGCTATAATTTTCATAGAAAAAGATATTGTAAAAATTTCATAAAAGAAATCGTGAAACTATTTAATGGATCATGGTTCTAGCTATAATTACTAACTCCATGATTTCTTTTTTCTTCTGAAAATAGACGTGTTCCATTTTTTATTTGCAAAAATGCGTCCGTAATGGAAAAACATGTAAAATAAATTAATTAATTTTTTAAAGCTATATATTCTGTAAACAAAAAGCAATATTGTGCAAATCTACAGATCATAATTTATTTTTATGTTTAATTTCAGGTCAAAATACTGAATAATTTTTTTGTAAAGTGTACGACAAAATGTAATTTGTATGGCCTAATAGAGGATTCGCTTCCCTCATCATAATAATGTTTCATCTGTACTAAACCTTATGTACAGGCTATTATAAATGATATTCAATTATTCAGAAGTCTCTGTCGATAATACTGCTCCAAACGAAACGCAGCTCGACTAGTACTAAAAATTATGACTTAAACTATGAAAATTGAAAAAAGCAGTTCCCTGTAAGACCTCTAACAGCAGTTAAACAGTAATGCTTTTTAGCACACAGGCTATCAAAGCCTGAGAGCTAATGTGCCCGCCGGTTCTGTGTGTACGTATGTATGTACGTATGTACGTAACACGATAACTCTTGATAGAAATATCCGATTTTGCTTCAAATTTTTTTCTCTATGTTCATCCTAATAAGGCTTTCCTGATTAGTTTTGGGCGTTCATTGGTTAAGTATAAAGGGGATAACGGGGTGGTAATCCCCCCTTATCTTAGATAAATGGGTTTTTTATGCAGAATTATCAGATTTTCTTCAAATTTGGTATACCGGTTTATTCTCATAAGGCGCTTCCCTGATTAGATTTGGAAGTTCATTGGTTAAACATAGAGCGGGGCGCGGAGGGGGGGGGGGGGGTAATACCCTTTAATTTAGATAAATGGGTTTTTCTAACCGATTTGTTTCACATTTGGTATACCGGTTTACTTCGAAAAGGTGCTTCCCTGATGACATCTGAAGGGACATTGGTTAAGTATAAAGAGGGAAAACAGGGGGAGGGGGTAATCCTCCCCTTAATTGATTTTTCGAGGGGCATTATTCTTTGAAATAAGAGTATAATATACAATTAGTGTGAATAGCCTGTGAGCTCAATGCCATTAGTTTAACTGTGCACTTTTCTTTTTTATTTAGGAGCTGTGCCGGTTATTTTATATATATTGGATTTAAAAACTTTTTCCTTCAAAAATTTATTTTTCATTATTTTTTTCTTAGAGAATTAAACTACTTAATCCTGGTTTTTAAACACTCTTCCGCTAATATTGTAAATAAGCATTAAGTACAGTAATTTTCCATTATATCGAGTTTTTTTTTTTTTTTGGGGGGGGGGGGGGGTCAAGAAAGAGCGCAATATAACGTAGACCATTGAAAAAAAAGATAGATAATAACTCACATGTTAATGTTTTATAATCGTTTCCAAAACATATTTTTTTCTGCCGGGTACAATTTTCACAATAAATTAATGGCACACAATTCCATATAAATATTTTCATATCTGCACTAGGCGGCTTTGCTGACTGCGTCCTTTGTGTAGCAACCACAGGACTGTCAGGTGACTTGCGCGTTTCAAATTTATTCTTAACTCATCCAGTGGTTGAAACATATTCTATCCCACCATAAAAACGGATTAAAATTTCTTGGATTAAAATCACCTTAAGAAATTTAAATTGTGTATCGATGAACAGGTCAACTGAGAGATTAAGTGGCTATATTTTGTATTTCTGTGTTTTATGTAACAACTTAAAAGATATTTTAGTATCAGTAATAAATAGAAAAACTTTGATAAATGACATGCGAAAATATCAACCAATCATTAGCCACAGTTTTCGAAATATTTGCTGCGTTTTTATCATTTTGCTCTGGCGTGTATTTAGTAAAATACATATTTTGAAATAGATTTTTAAAAAAATGATGCATCATTTCTGTAAACAATGGCTTAAATATTAATTGAAATATAATGTATTTAATTTTAACACATTGATTTGCGCATTTGCATGCGAACTGATGTCACTGTTTTCCTGACTTTACTATTATTTTGCAACCTGCTGTATATCCGGCATCAATTATCTATTATTTGCATAAAAACAATCATACCTTACGGCAAACCGTCCGTCAGTCTAAGATTTAAGAACCCTTATGCGCAAGCGCCATGTGGGCTTGCCTCACCCGACACGACGCCTATAATTAACGTAAACGCATATCATCATATCGTTAAAGTATTTCTTATAAGTAAAAAAGATTTAATTAATTGAAATAATGCATCTAACAAAAATTATTTAAACCAAGGAAAGAAACAGACAAACAGCTGATTAAAATTAAATGTTCGAGGTAAACGAAAAGAGGTCATAAGAATTTTTTAACAGCAAAAGAAATAGGTCTCATATTTTGTAAGAATTATACTACTGAAAGTAGCTAGATTCCGATTGTAAAGAATTGATTTTAATATTGCTGAACTCTAACGGCCTTAATGGCACAGTTAGATAGCTTGATCTGAAAAACCCTGCTATTTGTTTATTCTAGCATACTTCTAATATTTTTTATATAATTTTTTTGATATATTCTTTCCGGTGTAAAACTATATCAAAGTATTGATAATGAAAGAACAATAGTAATAAATACGCTTGCTTCATTGTCGTCTATTGATCAATTTATCTCAGAAAATTCCTAGCTTGTGTTCTTGATAAAACAATTTAAAAAATGTAAATGCTAATTTCGAAAACGTGATTTCTTTTCAATTCAGGGTCTAGTTTCAATGTGCTATTCTATATTAAAATCTACGTCGAGAACAGCTTGCATTATTTTGATTATGAAAATACGTTAATTTAAAATAGCTTATGAACTAAAAAGATAAATGACATATTACGTGCAGTATGTAAATTTCTATCTAAGAAAATCGCATAATTAACTACCATAAAATAAGGTTCCTTATACTCATTAAAGCAATACTTGGATCCCAAAAAACTGTTTCACAAACACAAAATCAGTACTGGATATAATGTGTTTGATCGTATTGGCGTGCCTCACCAGTACTCTAAAAATAACATGACTAACTAGTAATACAATACACCCAGGATTACGATACACACTGCTTTAAATTATTTTTTATTTGGCCTAAGTAGTTTTCTCGTGGATCCAGAAAATCCCAAGTTACTATATAAATTTCTTCATGTTATTATTAAAGTAAATGTAAAAGAGACAATGAGACAAAAATTTGGTTTTAAAAATCATTTAACTCAAGCTCTTTAACCTTTTCATGCGCAAAATACTTGAGTTGCTAAAATGTTGAAATGATTGGCTGACACCAGGTTTTACGAACAAATTTATTCCATAATAAGTAAAAGCCTTTTCTTCACATACATTATAAATGTCAAATTCTGTTTAAAATTTCTGGTTCCATTGTTGCTTTTGGAAATGTAACTAAAGTGGGACATATATATATCCTACCACCCACGAAAGGGTTAAATAGGAAAGATTCCTTCGTAACGATTCTGATAAATACTCAGAATAAAATTCATTTAGAAACTTTTTGAACACATTTTTTTCTTTTTAATATTACTGAAAATATATCTACAGTGTATCCAAATATTGCTGTTAAATTGAATTATAATATGTTTATTTTTTACATACAATTTATAAAAAATCATAGCTATCATTGTTTCGTAAATTTTTTTCGAGGAGAAGTCTCCCAAGTATTGTTCTGCAAAAAAATGTCTGCCTTTATTTTTAACCATTTGGAAAAATGGTTATTGTCCTCGTCCGAGTAGGAAATCAAAAGCATACCTGATGCTTTTTATTGGTTGAATCCGTATTTTATTCGTTTTCTGGTTGGTCTATACAGGAATCTGTATTTCCCTTTACTTTCAACAGAGATGGATACTTCTGTTGCCACTATGACAAAAAAGTAATAAAAATTACAAAAAAAATTTAATATCTCAGAAACAAATTGAGATATAGCTTTCAAACAAATTGCATTTAAAAGTACATTTTTTCTATATACGACGGTGTAAAAAGTAATATTGTGGGATGTTTAGAAGTTTAAGAATAAAATTGCATTTAAAATTGGTCGTCAGATTTCTTGGAAATCTGACGATGGAAAAGCCTTTTATCGAACAGCCAATGAAATGCTTGAATAATTTGTAATTTTCAGGTGGATAATAGGTAAGTTTCAGGAAATTTGAGGAGTCGCGGGTGATTTTTGTCGCTTGCCATTTTTACGTGTAATAACACTATTAATATTTAATTCATGGCGTACGTAATGTAGGATCAACTCCGTGCTATTTTTTATGTCTTAAATTTTAGTCTTTGAAACAATCATTTTCCAAATGGTCGTTGTAATTCGTTAAATTGCTTTTTTTTTCCCCCTCTCAAATGCAGAGATTTCTCTGCAGTTAGACTATTTCTCTTCTTATGTACTCATGTTTGCAGACACTCCCTCTTTCTCCTGGGTGTTAAGTTGACGTCAACTAAGAAACATTTAACCCTTTGAGGGGCGGTGGGATAAAATATATCCCAGCTAATTTAAACACGATTCTCACCAGAAAATTTTAACTAAATTGTATATTTTTAACTTTGGAGGAAAATCGTTGAGAAATTGCTTTTCCTTATTTATAAATACTATTTTTCGATTATTCCGGTGAGAATTCAATATTTAGAGACATTTTTGTTTGCCCCTCAAGGGGTTAAGGGAAGACAAGACTGAGTGCAATCCTATGGGAAACAAGCGAACTTTAAGACCCGTTTCCTCGGAAACTACCTGACCGATTTTAATGAAATTTTGGATCCATATTCTATGGACTATACTCAAGACTTATGACAGACAGTTTTTTTCTGTGGCAAAAACTTTTTATTTTATAGCAATTAAAATTTTTCAGAAAGTTTCCATTTTTCATAAATATTTTTTTCTGAAACTAATTATTATTATTTTACTATCTGCCACATATGATCTGATATTTATACTCTACCACCAGTTTTTTTTAATCGAAATCGCTCGAGTATTTTAGGAGTTAATGGAGTTTTTACCTGAAAAGTACAATTTTTCGGAGAGCTAAAAAACAGACCTGTAGGCCCCTCCCTCTCAGGTTTTCTGCAGAAAAAGAAAAGGGTATGAGAAACAATCAAATAAATTTAATAACAAGTAAGAAAAATCATGCATACAGTATAGATTATGAAACACTTTCCAACACACCCTGAAAGCTTTAACGAAACTTCGTTACTTAGGGAAATAAGGTAAATAAGATAACTAAGTAAACATTTAAAAATCTGATTTCAGTAGTTACCACCCATAGCCAAATATGTATTCCAATTCTTTTGAACAGCCCTATATTCGATCTGTACGTTGATATATATACTATATAATGGGAGAATTTAGTTTAGCAAGAAAATGCATAACAGGTTGAAATTCATCTTTCAGCAATTTATACTAATAGATGGAAACATACTTGTATACTATTGTACAGCCCTGTAGTTTACCTAGTACCTTTATTACATGCCACTATTTAGCTAAAATTTAATTCAAACTAAAACACGCTTAAAACTACTGAAGTTACATTTCCAGAAATTATCACCCATAGACGGCTATGTATCCAACTCTTTGCGTGACCCTGTATATCATTATATCTATATTCTACAAATATTTCTCAGTACACTAAATTCAGTTCAGCGTAAAAATGCATAACTCCTTTAAAACCCACCTTTAAGCAATTTATGCTCACACTCAGTAACCTTTACGGATTCATTTCTGTAGCTCTGTATATGAACTATAGCATTTATACGCACTATATAGTATGCATAAATATAGTGAACAAGTAGGTAAGTGTGATCACAGATCGCACAGAGGGTTTCGTTTAATATTCCTTTCAAAACACTTTATCCTTTTCAAAAATCTGTTAGTTCCACATTTCGCAACCAGGGGCACACTCTATTCTAAATAAACCTCTATCCGAACGAAACTCCATTTTATATACTATCCGTACATATATTAGTCGAGGGCATTGGGCCAATAGCACCCGAGATAAGTAGGGGCCCCTGGCGGTAAAAAGTGGAACTAAAATATGTAAGGCTATGTTGAATAATATGAAAGAAAGGTCAAAGGGGTGTCGGCAAAAGTTGGAAAAGTGTTCCCCGATTGATAGGGGCGGGGGCTAGAAAAAGTGCTTAAAATGCACAAGTTAGAACCCGGAGGAGTAAATTTTATGATTTGCCGTGTGGTCTGAGGTATTCAGCTATACGTATGCAAAAATTCATGTCTTCAACTTAATTAGGGGCTCTCTTAGAAAGAATTGCTTAAAATACATATGTGGTAGCTCAAAGGGTTAAACGTAAGACTTTTTCAAGATTTTATGATTTGTCGCCTGGCCTCGGGTGTTCTGCTATAGGCATGCAAAATTTCAAATCTCCAATTAAATAAGGGGCTCAGTTAGAAAGAATTGCTTATAATATGCATGTGGGAGCCAAATGGGTTAAATGTACGGCTTTATCAAAATTTTATGATTTGTCGTATGATATGTGGTGTTCAGCTATAAGTATGCAAAATTTCACGCCTCCAACCTAATTAGGGACTCACTTAGAAAGAATTGTTTAAAATACACATGTGGGAGCACAAAGGGTTAAATGTACGACTTTTTCAAATTATTATGGTTTGTAATTTGATGTGAGGTGTTCAGCTATAAGTATGCAAAATTTCACGCCTCCAACCTAATTAGGGGCTCACTTAGAAAGAATTGTTTAAAATACACATGTGGGAACCCAAAGGGTTAAATGTACGACTTTTTCAAAATTTTATGATTTGTCGTATGATGTGTGGTATTCAGCTATAAGTATGCAAAATTTCAAGTCTCCAACATGTAGAGTTTCTGAGAACGGGCTCTGTAACAGACGGACAGACAGACCGACAAAGGAGCGAAACGAATAGGGTTTCGTAAGATGAACGAAACCCTAAAAAAAGCGCATATCATAATTAAAAATGCATTTTGAGCAATCATTACTAATATACAGTAATTCGGATACAATATAGTATCTGAAATCTTTTCAAATACATCGCAAACAATTTCCCCTATACCATTATGAACGGTATTCTTTTGTGTGGCCCTGTAAATGAACAATAACTATTCTTTGCACCGCATATTCAAAGGAATGCATATTTTAGTGGGCTTCATAAATGAATATCAATTTTACTATGTTTGAAAGAGTGTAACACCATTAAAAATCATTTGAAACAATTTTTTCCCATTGGCCGTAATGTAACAGAAAACTTTTGACTGTCCCTGTAAATGAACTAAACATGCTACAAACTTCATTTGAAATAGGGAACGTGCTATGGTAGAGGTGACTAACATACTAAGATTTCAGAACGATCCGAGCATATTTACGAGAGTTAGAGTGTGGACAGACGGACAGACAAACCGAAGTCATAAACAACTTTCAACTTTGTTGGAAAGTGTTAAAAAGGGGTGAAGAAAAGTGAATACGGACTAAAAAATTAAGAAAGACTAGATTACTTGAGAACAGGAATTCTGCTTTTTCAGAATTTAGTGTCGCCCCCGACATTTCCATTACTTCATTTTCTTCTGATGGACTGATGGCTTCTATTATTATGAAACAGCCATTATAAATGAAGTGTTAGGTGAAGATGAAAGAGCAGCCGTAAAAAGTTAGAACTCTGATTTTCTAGTCAGAATGGGGGGGGGGGGGGAGGAAATGGCTATAATTTTTTTTCCGTCTGCTCTTTCATCTTCACCTAACACTTCATCTATAATGGCTGTTTCCAGTGGTGGGATTCAGCCGGTTCGCACCGGTTCGGTAGAACCGGTTGTTAATTTGTGTTGAGTTCGGCGAACCGGTTGTTAAAATGATACTTCAAATGCGAAAATCGCATTTACATGAATTTGCTTTCTTTAAATGTTTATCTGCACAACATTGTTTTCTAGGCATAACTCTGTGATAAGTCCTGATTAATTTCATTTAATAAAATAATATTTCATTTGGAACAATAATATATTTTTTCTTCATCAATCCTGTAAGAGATAAATCAACTTAAAAAAACGAAATTTTGAAAAATTTTGGTAATTAAATTGACAGCCCTAGGCTAATCCCAGTTATATGGCAAGGTTATTAAAAATTACACGAACTACTTATCTATACTAATAAAAGAAAGTTTTGCTCTGCCTGTGTGTCTGTGTGTGTGCGATGGCTAATCTACGGCACGTACGTGACTGAAAATTTTTGTGAGGCTAGCTCAAACTGTCTCCTGATGCACCTGAGACACAGAATTTTAAAATTCTAATAATTACTTGAGTTATTAATTAAAAATCGCAACTCACTCTCATTAAAACTCAACTCGGTCCTTGCGAGAAAGAAAAAACTCTCGCGTACGCACAGAAGCCTTATTTACGCATCTGTTGAAAATGAAGAACGAAAACAGGAAATTTCGGGGGTATTTTGTCATTATTTATTAACTTACATCGGCCAAACCGCTTAGTAAAGTTAAAAATGAAAGACATATTCTGAAAGATCTACGCCTCAAATGCCGCAATCAATAATAAAAAAATATATATATCGTAGTTAACCGCTTGAAAAACCATTTTCAAAAGGGGTCGTTTTCCTGAAAAACTTTTTCTCCCTTATTGCAATGCCCGTCCAGGGCGCAATTTTAGAGGTACCGACAAACCAAAAATATATTCTTAAGGTGAAACCCTCTTCTAATCGGTGGTGCAATTGGTTTAAAACAAATATAAATTTTAACCCTTTCAAATACACCGGTAAACGCAAGTCACTTCGCACCTCACAAAGACGATATTTTTTCTACACTAAAAATAACTAAACGACCATATTCTTTTTAGAGCATCTCAATAAATAGACCAGATTTACATCATCAACTAAAATTTTGAAACGTTCGAACGGGTAGAAACTTCTTACAAAATAAAATGTGTAAAAATTTCGATGAAATCAGTAAAAATCTGAGTGTTTCGTTGGGGTTTCGCTTCTTCAGGGCAAAATTTTAGAGGAACTGACAAACCAATAATATGTTCGTAAATCTGAAACCACCTTCTTATCGATGAGACAATCGGTTTTAAATAATAGGAATTTTAACCCTTACAAATACACCGACAAATGCAGGTCATTTCGCGCCTCACGGAGACGATATTTTTCTACGCTAAAAGTAATTAAACGACCGCATTTGAACACAATCTTTTAAGAGTATCTCAAATTCAGATGGTATTGAGATTCTCATTAGATCAGATTTACATCATCTACAAAAATGTTGAAACATTCGGGCGGTAGAAATATTTTTTACAAAATAAAATGTGTGAAATTTCGACGAAATCAATGAAAGCCTGAGTGTTTCTTCGCGGTTTCGCTCGCTTTCGGTGCGCACAGACTCCACAAATCAAACTTCCCAGAAAGTAAAGTACCAAATAGCATATACTTTCAATTCAATATTTTTTCATTTAACAATACAAATTCAGATAAAATAGATTTAAAGATATAAAATCATACAAATTTCAGGTTAATTTATGGGTCATTCATCACGGGCCCAGGCAACGCTATTATTCGAATAAACGGTATTTTGTTTTGGCACGGAATGTTCCCTGTTATCGCTGATCTATAGCTAATACTTAAATCGCCAGATTTAGATATATACTTCCATTTTATATTGTTCTTCATATCTTAGAAGTTTTTTAATTAAAAGTAGTTATTTTCCTAAATGTAACAAATCCAAAATTTTGATAAGTTCCTCGAGTCTTATAAGTTATATTTAGAAAAATATTTTTCCAGCTCTAACAGATGAAAAGACATTGTATCATCTGAACTTGCCGAATCATTATACTTTGTATTTTACGAATTTCCATCGTTGTCTGGCCTGTTTTTTTTTTTTTTTTTTACTAAGAAATGGTAAAAATTCCTAAAATTTCTAAATGTCATAACTCGAAAAGTTTTGCTCGTGCAAAAATTTGTCTCACTTGCTATAGCATGGATAATATTTTTCTAAATATGTTATATACAACTTTAGGTCATGAACATGGGTTAATTCTTAAACTTACATTTCTGCTATTTTTATATTATATTGTTTTTGTTTTGATGCATTTTCTGATAGAAATTATGATCAGGGTTTCATGATTGCTGAATATTTATTAACGTCCTTTTATAGGGTAACATGTTTCAGGATTTTTTTTCACTGTACCAAAGGATCAAAGTTTTTTCAACAATGTTCTTATAATATTGGAAAGTGTTTCATAATCTATGTGTGATGCTTCATTTTTCTTTCATTTTTGTACATCAAAAAAGCGAACCGGTTCTTAAATTATTTGAATACCACCACTGGCTGTTTCATAATAATAGAAGCCACCAGTCAATCAGAAGAAAATAACTCGGTAAAGCAGGACTCTACTGCAGTACAAAATATATTTCAATTTTAAGACTTAAAGCACACGTTTTATTTTATGTAAAATGACGTCATTCACATCCGCTTAAGAATTCCACATTTACCATCTACTCTTAAGCATCTTCAGTAAAGCATGCATAGCACATCACTATCGCGAAATAATGCACAAATGCAGCAAAAACATTCCGTCATGCAAGAAAATCGAAAAAAAGGCTATCTACTGATTCATAGATACTTACAATTAAATATAGTATATAATAGCTCCATTGTTTTAACAGAAATCATTCGTTTATATTTTTTTCAAAATAGCACGCATTTTAATTACATTTTCTTTCGGCTGTTATGAGAAAATGGCAACAAAAATATATAATTACTATTATAAAACTACTTTTCCTTTACTTTCTACAGAAATGGAAGTGTCTCTGTGGCTGAATGGTCAAAGCACCACTCTGCTAATCACTTGCGAGCGTAAGGGATTGTGGGTTCGATTCCCGCTAGTTCAATTGCACACACTCTTTGTGTGGAACTCCCAGGGTGTATTTCTCTTGTGTTGTAATATTTCCTTGTGCTATCTTGTCTCCAACTTATAAGCGGGCTCTCATATCAAGCACACAAGTCGTATGTTTGTTGTTCAATAAATAAATAAAATACAGAAATGTAGTATTTCCGTTGCCAATATTAAGCAAATGGCTCCAAAAACTACAAAAAAATTAATATTTCTAAAATAAATGGAGATACAATTTTCAAACAAAATGTATTTAAAAGAACTTTTTTTCCCAATACGACAGTATAAAAAGTGAAAATGTGCGATGCTTAGAAGTTTAAAAAATTGCTAAAGAGTATTTAATCGTAATGCTTTGTTTTATGGCTAGTTTCTGTAAGGTAACGTTATTTTTTGGACACAAAATAGGCTGGGAGAAAGAAATAGCATACCGTAACGGAGGCTAATAAAGTAAAGCACTAGTTCAGCCGAAGATGTTAAAACGTAGTTCAGGAAAGAAAGCCAAATAAGCACCAAAAATCCTTAAAAAAGGCGCTTTTCAGTTACATACAAATTTAAAATAACATTTTATAAAAATGTTTAACAAGCTTTTTATTTTCAAACAAGAGAAATAAGATTTATTAACAATATTACAATATTATCAGTAACATTGATAGGATTTGACATATTCATGTACATGTTCACTCAAAACTAAAAGTTAATTAAAAAATATCTTTTTTACCATACCTCTTTTTTTTCTCTCTCTCTCTCTTGACTCTAGGACACTCCTGAGTGCTTCTGTAACTTCTGAACAGAAATTGATTTGCAATTCATCTTTTGTCTTTTCACGATGCCGTGGGGATTTCATTTGAAAATTAGCTAAGTTCGAATAAATGTTGAATATCAGGGGTGGGGAGGGAGTAGTTTTTTCACACACTTTAGTTTTTTTTTTAGCAATAGGAACTTTCATTATTTTTACCACTGGTAATTTTTTTTCCATTTGTCATAGCTTGGGCATAAGTTTTTCGGAATTGAGATTTTAACGGGAATTTTTCACATCCTTTGAAGTTTTGGGGACGCGAAAGACCACAGTTAATGCATTTTGGGGGTGGTCTGGGTAGCTCAATGACTTTTTTGATAGGGCAACTGATCGAGAGATGGTCCTAGCCGCAATCTACACAACGAGTGTGTATGTTACAATTAGCGGCTACATGAAAGAATATCTGACATCTATGGCGTAGAATTCCTTTTTTGACAGCTCTTAATTTCGCGATTGTTATACGGATTTTGAAAAAGGATCTTGCGTTATAAATTTCAAATGAGATTCATTGATAACGTAAGATCGTTATTCAAAATTCGTATAACGGTCGAAAAATTCGGAGTTGCCAAAAAATCATTTCAATGTCACAGATGTCAGAAATTCTTTCATGTAGCCGCAGGTGAAGAATTACTCTTCAAAATTTCTGTTATCTGACCCTAAATATAAGTACAATAAAACATTCTTCCCAAAGAAAAAATCGTGTAGTGCAGTACTTATTTATAATCACTTTTCCTGCGTTATATTTGTTTAAAATCAACATCCTAAAGAAAATTTCTTTATGCATAAAATTTTGTGAAATAGATATTAGACTGTATTTTATTCCAGAAAAATTTATATTTATTTGATCAAAAGAAAAAAAAACAAACAAACATGCGCACTCGCTTTAATATAGTGTGTTGAAATATTCATTCTACGTTGCCTTTAGAAACATTATTTTTACCATTAGATGATAAGACATCCCAACATATGTGTTTGCCCTGCAGCATGAAGACATTTCTTTGTCAATTTCTAACAAAATATCTCTGTATTTAGTTCTGTTTTCTATTTAGTTGTCCTTTGAGATTGCTATTTTAAGATTTTTCTCTTTAGTAAAATCACTAAAAAGATTTTCTTTTCACAAAATTCTTCAGAAATTTAAACATATTTTGCAGATTTAATTACTTTTCTCTGAATACATACTACATAGTATTTGAAGAGATTTTTTCGAATGTTACATGATAAGAAAAAATTGTCTTCAAATATTTCCCAGAATAGTGTTTATAAAATAGTTTATAAGCCAGAAAAATATCAGAAATTTCAATGATTTGAATATAATTACGTTATTCTTCGGAACTGAAGTAATGTAAGATATTCATACACTGGATTTTTAAATAATCTCAATATTGGAATATGAAATCGATATATATAAAAGCCGTTTTCGGTGTTTATGTTCCTTATACGAATCTTTAGTGTTTGACCGATTTGCATGAAACTTGATATACATACGTTTTAGGACATAAGAAAGGTCTTTTTAAACCTAAAAAAATATATTGTTATTTCTAACTTAATCAATCAATAAAAATGCTCCTACCTGTAATACTGGAATTCTATATCCAAAATTTCCGGGAAGCGATCGTCTGTTTTCTGGCTCTGTTCTAGTGATAAGCAGGACTAACACTCAAAGTAAATACACAGGTATCCTTCTTGTATAAATAAATAATATTCTTGGTTAATTGACACACAAATTAAAAACATGATACATGAAAATTACTATTTACATTTCATAATTCACTAGTTCTTAGTCTTAAAATTTAAGTAGAGGCGCTCCCAAAAAGCACCTTCTTCTTCTAGTTCTAATTCAGTTCTGCCATGCGTGGGTGTTGCGCTAGCATGTAATAAAAAAGGTTTCTCAATTGCGCAATCAGAATAATTGTTTAGCAGAGGGAAAGGAATGCTGCGTATTTCTCAACATCCTCCCACCTTGAGTTTCTCGATCCTGGAGAGGAACTCAAAAGTCTAAAAGTCCTAGTTGGAGTCTCGCAGGAGGTTTCACTAGTCGCCCACTTCTGGTAACCACGGGAGAGATAGCTTTGTCACTGGGTTGGCTCTTTTCTACACTGGTTCTAGTTTGATCGATTTCTGGAGTAGTCTTTCGTTGTTCTTTATGGACCTTAAAGTTAACTTTCTGCTGGGTTATATTATCTGATGGGGAATCGCTAGCTGAATCAATTTCTAAAGGAAACAGGCGTTGGAAAGGACGGAGAAAAATTCCATTTTCTGTTTGGACTTTAGCCAATCTTGCTATTTTGTCTTTTCCGGGAATGATATCTATTATTTTGGCTAAAGGCCAGTGAAGACGTCTTTTGTTGGTATCTTCCAGAAGAACGATGTCTCCTATTTGCAAAGGTTTGGAATTCTCCTTCTTCATAGACTGTTGCCGCAGCTGTCCTAAGTACTCCGTTCTAAATCGGTTTCGCAGATCATTTCTTATTCTTTGATGATATCTTGCTTGTCTGTTAAGATCTTGTGAGCCTAATGTATCTATATCTGGAACGCCGGATGTAGGCAGTTCTTGAAGGAACATCAATGGAGTTAAAGGTTCAGGATCTCGATTATCTTCAGAGATATATGTGATCGGTCGTGAATTGATAACATGTTCAATATCACAGAGTATTGTGCTCAGTTCTTCGTAATTTAATGAGGCGCGTCCCAAAACTTTTCTTAAAATTTCCTTTACCATTCGCACAAGGCGCTCCCACCATCCTCCCCACCATGGTGCTGCAGGGGGGTTAAACTTCCATCTTATCTTTTGTATAGAGGCTAAGGCTTTTATGGCTTCCCAATCTACACTGGAAAGTGCTCTGCTAGCGCCGATAAAATTTTTCCCATTGTCCGAGTAAATTATGTAAGGTCTGCCTCTTCGTGCAATAAACCTTCTTAAAGACTGCTTAGAAACATTCGGAAGACAATCAGGTAATTACTTCAAGGTGTACCGCTCTATAAACAGCACAGGTATATAAAGCTATCCATACCTTTGAACCATCGGCAAGATAAAGAGGACCGGCTAAATCGACTCCCACCACTTCAAATATAACTGCATCTCTGATTCTGTCTTCAGGTGGGGTTCCTTGTTCGATCTCCATCCTAGGTGTCTGGAACCTTTGGCATTTGACACATTTTCTAAGGACATTTCTGATACCTTTTCTTGATTTTAATATCCAAAAATTTTCTCGGAGTTGAGCCATTAGATTGCTAACTCCAGCATGATGTCTTTCTATATGGTTTTCATAAATTAATCTTAAAACAACTGGATGTATAGAGGGAAGGATTATAGGATAACGAAAATTTTCTTTATCGTTTCTAAGAATTATGCTGGTTTTGGCTCTTAAGAGACCGTGTTTATCTTCCAGTGGTCTTAAAGATTTCAATTTTGGGTCGGTTCTGCCCGAAAAGGATTCTCTTTGTATTAAGCATAGCAATATGGTTTCAGCCTTTTCAAACTCATCTACAGAAATATCAGGAATTGAAACTTTTTCTTTCATTTTCGAGTTCTTGAAGAATCGATATATCCAAGCAATCATTCTGACATTTTTCCGATAAGAGGAAAAAAATCGGTAATAGCGATTAAAATCAGTTTCTTCTTTATCTAAAAGAGTAAGAATAGTCTTCTTTTTCTCTTGATTTATGACTTTTTCATCAGGATATTCTTCTGGTTGGGGCCACTGATCTTCTGATAAATATAACCAATGGGGACCCTCCCACCATCTTGATTTTTCCAATTGTTCAAAAGAACACCCTCTGGATGGGAGGTCAGCCGGATTCAAGTGTCCAGGGATATGTCTCCAATCTTCTATTTTGGTAAGATTTCTTATTTCTAAAACTCTGTTATGTACAAAGGTACCCCAGGTTTGTTCCCTTCGTATCCACCCTAAAGCTGTTGATGAATCGCTCCAAAATGTAGTCTTTTCTGGTTTTGATTTTAAGTCATCCGTTACAGATTTGGCGAGCCTAGCCCCAATAAGGCATGCGAGTAATTCTAGCCTGGGAATCGTGAATTCTTTGATGGGTGCTACTCTGCTTCTAGCATTTACTAACTGAACTCGAATTTTTCCTTGCGTTTGACACCTAAAATAAACACAGGTGGCATAGACATGTTTGCTAGCGTCACAAAAAATGTGTAACGAAATTTCGTTTTCATTAGCGGGAATTATGTTTAACCATCTAGGTACATAAATTTCTTTCAAAAAGCCTATTTTATTCATCCAATTGGTGAATTGTTTCTTTAAATTTTCAGGTAGTTCTTCATCCCATTTTAATCTCTGTTTCCAGGTCTCTTGTAGAATTAATTTGGGTACAAGAATTGCTGGAGCGGTGAATCCGATGGGATCGAAAATTTTCTGCATAATAGACAATATTTTCCTTTTTGTGATTGGTTCATCTATTTTAATGGTTTCATCTATTTTACACATTAAATTGTCTTCCTCTAAATTCCAGATTAATCCCAAAACGGGTGCAACTTTGGGTTTATCTTCGGATTCATCGATCATAGCCTGAGGCAAATTTGATCGCCAACACCTCAAATTAAAGTGAGCTGACGCTAATATGATTTGAGATTCTGTAATAAACTTTTCGGTATCAGGAATTGAATCTAAACTAGTGAGAGAATTGTCTATATAAAATGAATTTCTCAAAATTTGAACTGTATCTTGCCAAAGTTCGGGGACTTCGCTCAAAAGGTGATTTAATGTAGCCATTAGTAAAAAAGGGCTTGAAGTAAGTCCAAAGACTACGCGACAATGTCTATAAATTTTCAAATTTCGATCGGAATCAAACCAAAAAAATCTAAGAAAATCTCGGTCTTTTTCTTTTATTTCAATTTGCAAAAAAGCCTTTTCGATATCGGCTGAAATTCCTATTCGATATTTCCGAAATCTGGTTAAAATACGAGGGATTATTTCAATTAAATTAGGACCTTTGGCGAGACATTCATTCAAAAAAGGACAGTCTCTAGTGTGTGCCGAGGCGTTAAAAACGGGACGTATTTTCGTCGTTTCACTGTTTTCTTTAATTACTGGTCTATGCGGTAAATAATGTATCTTATCTTCCTTTTCATCGGCTACTTCTTCTATAATCTGGTTATCTTCCCATAAATTAAAGACTTCTTCATATTGCTTTCTTTTATTCGGTTTGATAAGTTTATTTTCGGTCTTGTAAAGGTGTTTTTCCGCTAATGACCGATTATCTGTTAAGACGGAATTGTCCACAGTCCACGGTAAGGCGACTTCGTAACGACCACTTTCATCGCGTTTGACATTTTCTAAAAAATGCTTTTTTGTTTCTTCGCTCAAATCTTCTTTTGTTTTGTCATCTTCGTTACTTATACCCAAGGCGTCTAATCGCCATAAATTAGACAAATTAGCATTTGACGTGAGCAAAGACAGCGATAGAACTGATAACGAACTTTCGAAACCAATTTGATTACCCTCTATTTTCCCCATAATTGTGCATCCCAAATTCGTTTCAAAAGCTGCTAAACCCAGATCAGCGAAATATCTTATATTATCGGTAAATAGTTTCGCGGCTGTATCAGCGCCGAGTAAAATGTGTATTTCCTCGGGGTTATTTTGATACAAACATAATCTATTGTTTCTATGTACATCTGACAAAAACACCCCTTCCTTTTCTAAGATTCTCAACAATTTATTATCGCAACATAAATTGACTCCTGTACAGATTTTTTCTTCATCCAAAGCTTGTATCTTGCATTGAAAATTTTTATCTAAACTACCAATCGTAAATTCATAACGATTATGTTTACTTTTTCTTTCCGTGCCTCCGAAAAGTCCATGATTAATTATCTCCGTTTTTATCTTTCTTAATTTTAATTTATTGGCAGCATAACGAGTTATATAACTATGATGGCTCCCACTATCTATAATTACTCTAATAAATTCAATTGATTGATTATTATTAGGGACTGCAACTATCAATGTCTGCAAATGAACATTGGAAATGATATTATGATTTGAGAGCATCTGTTTCGTAACATCAACATCATTATTCTCTGTGTTTAAAGGTTTCCGTTTCAATTTTATTGATTTATTACAAAGTATTTCTGAATGCTTGTCGTGACAATTAGCACAGAATTCTTTAGATAAACAATTTTTCCGTATGTGACCGAATTTTAAATAAAGACCGCACATACCTCTCTTCCTCAATAAATCAAGTATTTTCTCAAATGGTAAATTACGAATGCTAAAACATTTATTTGTCTGGTGCCTACCAAAACAAAATCCACAAGCAGTCTCATTTTCGCTCTGAATTAATAAATCACTCGTTGTTGGTAATTTTCTATTCTGATAATCAAATTTATTGACGCGAGGGGGGGGGGGGAGTATTTCTCTTAAGTGGTTGCGTAATATAATTACTTTGCGTGGGTCGATCATTCATTTCATTTGACGTTGACGCAAACATTTTTTCTCGGGATGTTAATTGTTTATTTAAAAATGAAATGATATCTTGTACTTTAAAAACATCGTCATGGGTTTTATTAAATTCTAACACAAGATCTCTGGGTAATAGTTTAAATAATATCGGTTTTAACAAACTTTCATAAGATTCCAATGAAACATTTAGGGATTCTAAACTTCTAATATTTGTTTGAATTTCATCGTAAATTCTTCTAAAGGATCTGATATCGTTTGAATTTCTTAGAGGAGAAATATTTAGAAGTTTATTCGTGTGTACAGGTATAAGCAAATCCGTATTTCCATACCGCGACTTCAGAATCTCTATCGCTTTTAAATAGTTATCTGATGTTACGGAAAATCCGTCAATACTTTTTAACGGGTTGGGAGTCAAAAAGGATCTTAAATAGTTGAATTTATCAACTGGTTCTAATGTATCATTGTTATGAATGGCTGTTTCGTATGCCGACCAAAATGTCAGCCATTCTGATACGTCTCCGGAAAACTTCGCGATATTTAATTTCGGTAATTTAATATTTATGCTTTCCTTTAAAAAGGAGTCTTGTTTAGAAATTGAATCGCTACGCGTTTCCTTTTTATTTAAATCTTTTACCTTTCGATTGGCTCTAAAACGCCAAGAATTAATTTTTTCACGATATTCCCGAACATTTTGTAATTCACTGTCTAATTGAACTTCTTGAATTAATTTTTTAATATCTGTATCTGCTCGCTTCAGTTCTATCTCTGCCATATTTAATTGCTCTAAAGTTTCCTCCAAATCTATGAGATCAGGATCGGAATCCTTCAAAATCGATTCAATTTTATTTATAAATTTATCAATACTCTCGCGAAGGACTGCCCTCTCTTTCTTCGCAATCACTAGACTTTCAGTCATGATTCTTGACAACAAATACAGTTCTTTAATTTATGTCAAATATTCTAACTCTAATACTTTAAGCAGAATGTCTTGATGAATAAACTTATATTGATTCTAATTAATCATCAATTCTGACAGACAGACCGCATCCCGGTAGGGATGCCACTAAATGTTACTTCTAACTTAATCAATCAATAAAAATGCTCCTACCTGTAATACTGGAATTCTATATCCAAAATTTCCGGGAAGCGATCGTCTGTTTTCTGGTTCTGTTCTAGTGATAAGCAGGACTAACACTCAAAGTAAATACACAGGTATCCTTCTTGTATAAATAAATAATATTCTTGGTTAATTGACACACAAATTAAAAACATGATACATGAAAATTACTATTTACATTTCATAATTCACTAGTTCTTAGTCTTAAAATTTAAGTAGAGGCGCTCCCAAAAAGCACCATCTTCTTCCAGTTCTAATTCAGTTCTGCCGTGCGTGGGTGTTGCGCTAGCATGTAATAAAAAAGGTTTCTCAATTGCGCAATCAGAATAATTGTTTAGCAGAGGGAAAGGAATGCTGCGTATTTCGCAACATATATATTAGACTACTCTATACCTTTTTTTTCAACCACCTGCCATAGTTTATCATTATAGAAATATCTCTCTCTTATTTTAAAAGTTAATATTTCAGTCATTTCTTTCGTGTTGCCACAAACTAAAATACAGTGCAAAAAATAACACAAAACTGATAACACCTGTACTTTCTTTTAATCCCTTTATTTTAGGATCAGAAATGGACGTTATTCGCGCAAAAAAATCGATTTTTTTCATATTTAAAAACAAAAATTTTTACTAAAAGTGCGTTAAAATAAAGTAGTAAATTCATTTAAATATATCTTAAGTTAAAACATGAACTGTAAAACAGACAATTAAATTTCAAGAAAACAATTTTTAAAAACTATTTAAAAATATGGTTTGCTAGATGGTGACGTCACTTTCTATTATATTCTCTGAATGTGTCAGTTCTAAATAATAACTGATTCTGAATAAACTGCTGGTATGTTTTATTTCCTATCTTTATAACTGTACGCTATATTTAAGTGTTGTAATAGTAAGCAGTGGTGACATTGTCAACGATTTATTTTAAATAGGAAATGAAATATAGCAACTATTTTTTTTAGTCTCGCTTTTTCTCTCTAAAAAAAAATAAAAGAAAGAAAAGAAGAGAAAAACAAGAAAGAAAAATCATGCGTACGGCATAGACTATGAAACACTTTCCAAGACTCCCTGGAAGCTTTAACAAAACTTTGTTATTTGGGGAAATAAGGTAGGTAAATAAGATAACTAAGTAAACATTTAAAAAATTTATTTAAGCAGTTACCGTCCATAGGCAAACATGTATTCCAATTCTTTTAAACAGCCCTATATTTGATTTTTATATTGATGTATATACTATAGAATGGGAAAATTTTGTTTAGCAAAAAAAACGGATAACATGTTGAAATTTCTCTTTCAGCAATTTATACTAATAGATGGAAACATACTTGAATACTTTTGTAGAGCCCTGTAGTTTACCAAGTACCTTTATTACACGCTACTAGTTAGCTAAAATTTAATTCAAACTAAAACACTCTTAAAACTACTGAAATCACATTTCCAGAAATTAACATCCATAGACGGCATGTATCCAATTCTTTGCGTGACCCTGTATATCATTTTATCTATATTCTACAAACATTTCTTAATAAACTAAATGCAATTCAGTGTAAAAATGCATAACTCATTTAAAAACCACCTTTAAGCAATTTGCGCTCATACCCGGTAACCCTTACGAATTCTTTTGTGTACCCCTGTATATAAAGCATTTATACACATTATACATAGTATTCATAAATTTAGTGAAACATAAAAGCGCATATCATAATTGAAAATGAATTTCGAGCAATCACCGCTAATGTACAGTACTTCTGATACAATATAATATATGAAATCTTTTGTGAATCTTTGTAAATGCTATGTACTTAGAATTATACATGAAATAACTTATAGTAAACCTTAGCGACGTATATCAATTTCATTATACATGAAATAGATTAACATAATTAACCCGGGAGGACGCGCGCCGGGCCTCATAGACCCGGAGTGCGTACGGTTTTTACAATTGTCACCACTATCTTTTTAAAAGTAATCTTCAACTTCTTTTATCGCAAAATTCTCGCCGATTAAATAAGATGACGATTATTATTTGTTTTTATTGGTGACAAAGTAAAAACCATTTATACACTGGTTGTGCGCGCATTCTCCCGGGTTAAAATACGCCGCAAACAATCCCCCCCCCCCTCCCCGTATATCATTATATAACGGAATTCTTTTGTGTGGCCGTATAAATGAATAATAACTGTACTTTGCACAGCATATTCTACAGAATGCATATTTTAGTGTACTTCATAAATGTATATAAATTTTGTTATGTTTGAAAGAGTGTAACATCATTAAAAATCATTTGAAACGATTTTTTCCCATTGACCGTACTGTAACGGAATACTTTTGACTGTCACTGTAGATGAACTAAACATGCTAGAAACTTCATTTGAAATAGGGATCGTGCTACAGTAAGCGTCAATAACATCCAAACATTTCAAGGCAATCCGAGTATATTTACGAGAGTTAGAGCGCGTACAGACGGCAAGAAAAACCGAAGTTATAAACAGTTTTCAACTTTGTTGGAAAGAAAAAAAAGTTGGATATTGCACATCACACGCGGCAAATGGGGTGCGTTCGTACTATAACTAGTTTTATAAATGTTTTTTGCATCGCATATTGACTGAATGTATATTTTAGTGCACTTCATAAGTGCATACCAATTTCATTCTATTCGAAAAGCTGTAACATCATTAAAATGCTCTTGAAATAATTTTTCCACATTGGCCGTAATGTAACGGAAAATTTTAGACTGCCCCTGTAATTAAACTATACATTCGATTTTTATAAAATTTGAAATAACTCGACAAAATTTCAGACCATTCGGTTGGGTAGTTTTTGCTCTGTTATATGCGGACGGACAGACAGACAGATAGACAGACGGATGGACTGAACAATGACTATAGGTGCTACGTATTTATACAATTAAGAACGCACCTAAAAAGAAAAAGACTTTATGACTGAATTTTAGGCTGAAAGGTTCAAAAAACCAAAGTTATTTTCACGTAATCATCGTAGAGTTAATTTTCATAAAATAAAGTATAAATTTCTATTTAAAAATAATGCAATACTAAGTAGAATTGAGCTAAATACCAATTGGTTGGATTTTTTTGCATTTTTTCCATATTAATAGGGAGTTTACATGTTTTTTAGTTACACACAACCCCGGCCTTAAAAAAACCTGCATTTGTATTCATAAAGTTAGGGGTTTTCCGTATGATTTCGTCAAAGTAACACCAATTTTTCCACTATTCTATTTAACTTAACTACATGTACCTGGTGTCCTAAAACTGACTGATGCAATAACTTGCGAATGGTGACCAGCTATTAAAAAAATTCTTGCAAAATAGTTATGTAAGATGTCACGATTTTATTTATTTATTTATTTATTTATTTTTTTGAGATTCTTGGTTTTAATTCCAAATAGCAGCCACGAAGATACTGCAAGCAATAGGCGCTAAATCAAAGTCCATTTTTTTTTTCTTCTCCCAGCATTGAAGCGAAATATATCGGCCAGTCGCCAAGGCAACGTTGTTCTTAGGGACTCACTCCATATATTTAAGCTCCTTCCTTAGCATCAATGCTGAGAAAAGAGAGAGATCCAAAAAAGAGAGAGACCAAAAAATCGGGCCTCGATTCAGAGTCTATTGCTTGCAGTGCCATCTATATCTGCTATTTGGAACTAAAGCCGGGTATAGCAGTAAAAAAATTCCTAATATTTTACATAACACTCCTGCAAAAAAAAATAAATAATAATAATAATAATAATAATAATAATAATAATAATAGCTGTTACCATATGCAACTTATCGAATTTCAAAATCAGTCAGTCCATTTTAGGACACCCGGTATGTAAAGATAAAATTTTGCAATTGATGTTTCACTCACCTGATATGAAATAATTAAAAAAATTATGTACACCGGTTTGCATCCGATGAAATACAAAACAACATTTTTAGAATTTAATTATAAATATATAAATTGATTTTGAGACAATTTTTCGTTATAGAAGCGTAAAAATAACAACGTTAACAGCACCAAAAATTTTAAATGTAAAGTATAACGGTTTCGGTAGCATATAGCGTACCTTCCTCAGTGCTCGTAAAAATAACAACGTTAAAAGCACCAAAAATATTTTAATTTAAAGCATACCGGTTTCGGTAGCATATAGCGTACCTTTCTAAGCATACCGGTTTCGATAGCATATAGCGTACCTTCCTAAGCATACCGGTTTCGGTACCATATAGCGTACCTGCCTAAGCAAGCATACCGGTTTCGGTAGCATATAGCGTACCTTCCTCGGTGCTTTGAGCACTGAGGAAGGTATGCTATATGCTGCCGAAACCGGTATGCCTTAAATTTAAAATTTTTGGTGCTTTTAACGTTATTCTTACATTTCTATTATATTGCACCAAGCTCCATCTTCATAATCAATTTTTTGTAAGCTGTACGCAGGTGATAAATCGCCAAATTTTCTTTATAGTTACAACTGAATACGAGTTACAATAATAATGGAGTTAGTTATGCGCCAAGTCACGCTCACTTCATTTTTTTCAGTAGTATTACAATTCAGAGCATTATATTTTAATCTTAATTATAGATATCTATGTAGTATTCTTTGAAAATAAGGTTTATCTTTAAAATATATTCGATCAAGACTTTAATTTTGTCTAATATTGGTTTTAAATATACTCAATAGATTGAAAGATCCACCTCAGGGAGGTTTTTAATGAATTTTTAAAGACCTTAACAGCTAATATCTATTAGGCTTTGAAAAATCACTTTCTATCACGGAAATAAAATATATTTTTTTAAATTTAAGAAACCCATTTGGTTTGAAGCCTTCTTTTTTTAAATCTAAAAATAAGAACCTGTATAGATAATTTCACACTGAAATGATCTTCCACATTCTTCAGAGTTTTTTATTTTATTTTATTTTTTTATCTGCTTTAAAGTACTTTTTATATATAGCTTAAATTATTACCTCTTAACCCTTTGAGGGGCAAGCAATAATGTCTCTGTAATATTGAATTCTCACTGGAATAATTTAAAAATTTTATTATTAACCCCTTCGGGACAGGAAGCTTTTAGACAAATTTTACTCGGTTGGCACCACTTTTTTTTTTTTTAAAGTTACCTTTATTTAAACAATCGCGAAAATGCTCTCATTAAAGAAAACAAATATTACTTTTCTTTTTTACTGGTGCCTGAAACATATTCTATATTCTCTTTTTGAGGGTGCATATATGCACCCTTGGTCCCGAATGGGATAAATAGAAAAATGCAATTTTTCAGCATTTCCCCCCAAAGTTAAAAATATAAAATTTTGTTAAAAGTTTCTGGTGCAAATCTTGTTTAAATTAGGTTGGATATAATATATCCCGCTGCCCTTCAAGGGGTTAAGAATATATTAGAATTCCTCGCAGTTTCGTAATCTGTTATAAAAGTGCCAAATAAATAAAGACTTTGCAAAACATACAAATGTATCTATGTAGTATTTTTTGAAAATAAGGATTATCTTTAAAAAGTATTCGATCAATATTTTAATTGTGTTTAACCCGTAACTAAAGACATGAATTTTCTTACGCGTTCACAGATATAATGTTATTTTCCTTTTTTGTCTTTTGTAAACAGCATTGGAATTTTTTTTAGAAACGCAATATATTATGGAAATCATGTAATGATAAAAGAGCTACTTGTCGGTACTGAAAATGATTTTATTTAAGGGGAAAAAAAACGCATTATAATCAAAGCCAAAGAACAAAGCGGAGTCATTCTGGCACCCGTCTCCAGTTACGGGTTAATATTGGTTTTAAATATATTCAATAAATTGAAAGAACTACTTTAGGAAGGTTTTTAATGGATTTTTATCACAGTAAAGTAATCACGGTCTTTCAAAGACCTTAACACTAGAACGGCGGCGAGGGGTCATTTTGACCCTTGCCGAATGAATACATTTCGATTCGAACCAGAATTTTTTTTATAATATAAGATTAATATATGCTGCACAAAAATAACTTAAATAAATAAGTTTAATAGTTCTAAATAAAAATTCTGATGTGAAATATTTTTTATAAAACTTGAGCAAAATTTCCCGCCGTTCTCGTGTTAACAGCTAAAATCTATTAGACTTTGAAAAATCACCCTCTTTCACGAAAAGAAAATACGTTTCTTTATTTGAGAAAACACATTTGGTTTGCAGCTGGTCCCAGGTTTGTTTTGTAAGTCTTCTTTTTTCTTTCTAAAGATAAGATCCTGTGCAGATAATTTCACACTGAAGTGATCTTCCACATTCTTAGGAGTTCTTTTATATATATATTATAATATATTCTTTAAAGTATCTTTTAAATTATCTTAAAGTATTACCTCTTAAGAATACTTAAAAGCTCCTCCCAGTTTCTCAATGTGCCGTAAAAGTGCCAAATAAATAAAGACTTTACAAAATGTGTAAATATGTCTATATAATAATTTTGGAAAATAAGGTTTGTCATTAAAAAACATTACATCAAGACTTCAATTGTCTGGTACTCAATAGATAGAAAGAATTACCTTAGGAAAGTTTTTAATGGATTTTTATCACAGTAAAATAATCACGATCGTTCAACTGCTTTTACAGATAAAACCTATTAGACTGTAAAAAATTACTCGCTTTTACGAGAAAAAAAATTCTTTATTTCAGAAATCCATTTGGTTTGCGGATGATACCAGGTTTGTTTTGTAAACCTTCTTTTTTTTTCTTTATAAATAAGAACCTGTATAGACAATTTCACACTGAAGTGATCTTGCACATTATTTTACCGATTCCATAGTTAACACGGGCATAGTCTGGAGGTTCTGCTAGGCTATATTATAAATAATTATAATTATAATCTGCATTTTAATATCTATAAATATATTTCTCTTGCGTGACGCTAAAATAGGGCAGAATTTTTAGCTTGCCATTTGGCAACAACCGCAGTAACACAATTAATTTGCTTTTACATTCCACCAATCAGAAGCGTCATTTCACTACTTAAACTCACGTCATATTTAAAAGAAAAATTTCAATGGTTTTCACAAAATGCAAACATATTAAATCGAATCCGTTTAATTATGCACTAATCGCGTGAGACACAGATTACTTCAGTTCGTACGGATACCGTTATTTCTACAGGAAAACTACCAGTATCTTTTTATAGAAAAATAAATCTAGGTTACACGCTCAAAATTTTGCCTTCTTTTAAGGAGAGATTTTCTATAAGAAAATACTGGTGCCAAAAAATTTTCTGGTCTGCAAAATTCAAGGAAGCGTACGAACCATGTTATTTATGAATTGTATTTTTCACGTCGAACGAACTTTAGATAGTGTTTGTTGATTTATATTGAACTATCTTGGTATCAGGTAAGGTAAAGCTAGGACAGTCTGCGCACATTTCAAAAGAATAATAATAAAACATTTAAATATAAATTTTTTGCTAAACTATGCGTGAATAATTTTGACTTCATTTGTTTTTTATGCATTTCCATTTTTGCGCAATCTCTCCTTACATTGTATGAGAGATCGCGTACATGGGTAGGAGAGATTGCGCACATGAATAGAAGAGATTGTTATTACTAATAACTACAGTTAAATTTTTAACAAAAATACTTACACTTAAATGACATTGTTGTAAGGTTTTTGTGAGTAAAAAGTATTGTTTTAACCCTTAAATGCCTGATTTTTCAAAAATCATTGTAATAATTTTTTTCGGCTTTCATTTTTTAAATAAATCATGGGAAAAATACTTTAAAAAATCATATTTCGTTTTAAGTATCGTTTAAGGCTAAAAAACAGTTTGTTACTAATCGGCAATACTAATGGAAAAAAATTTCTTTGATACAATTCTATAATATTAAACACACAAGAATTTTAGGAACTATAATAAAATATAAATTTTACTTGCTCACTGCAAAACAAAATAGGGTATTTCGTAAGCTTCCAAACAAAACAAAAAGAACAAGTAGCAACAATTGAAAAAATAAATTTATCTTTGTTCTTAAACAGCCCAAGTGTTGGCATCTACATGTTGAAAATCGATTTAATAATATTTTCAGAATGTGTTTTATTGGCAGCATTAGGCATTATAGCTTCAATATTATTCTAATAGTATTTTAGAGCCCAAATTGGGTATGTTGCCGAAAAGCAACACTCGGCATTTAAGGGTTAAGAGTGAAATTTTCAACCAAATGTTTAAATAATAAAAAAAACAAAAGAATTTTATTTTAAGAAGAAGATTAAATTATCAGAGAAAGCAAGACCTACTAAAATTACAAAATAACATTAATCTACTTGATACCATGTTTAACTTGAAAATTACTTCATTTTCATTTCCACAGTTTTAATGTATTTTGTTTGCTAACCGAAGTTCTCGTTGTCCACAATCGACAAACTTATTGTCGTAAATCGTGCAGCTTTCGTGCAATTACCTGTAACAAGCAATACATTGAATTCGGTCACTGGTCGAAGTTGTCCCCTGGCACAGTTCCAGATGTTCAGTGTACTCATCCTCATTGACGTTCGTTTTGTTTCCGTCAGTTTTTTTATCCTAATTTTTTGGAAGCATCTTATTTTCAGCTTTTTTTTTTTTTGGAGCGGCATGGCATTTTTCTTAAGTCTTTTTTCATGTATATTTTGTGGATCAGTAACATTAATTGCACTCTGTTTCCTTTTTAACTTCGATAGCATTAAATTACTTGGAATGGGTGAAAGCTTTCCAAAACATTGTAGGTGTCATTAGAAAATTTATTTTAATTAACAAAATTATTTTATTAGCAAATTAACTGTTCATAAATTAAAAATATATATAAATATTTAATTAATTTATTAACAAATACATTATTAATTTATTAACAAAAATAATTACATAAAATTAATTTAATATCAATTGTACTAATAATTTATTTACCAAAGATTTATCTGAAAAAGTTCTTTTTTTCAAAATTTGCTGCCAAATTTAGTTTTAATAATTATGTGTTTTTCCAAAAATTATTTCAAAATTGATTCATTCATAAGTTTTACACATAATTTGCAATTCATGCAAATATACCAATAAACTGAGTAATCACTAAAACTTATGGAGAAATGCGCCATCTCTCCTAAGTAGCAGATGCGCAAACTCTCCTATTTTGGTAGGAGAGATTGCGCGGCCTTTTACTTAAACATGGCCTCTTCTAAAATGAATTTTTGTTGTTCGCATGCATAGTCTAAGTTAGTATCTCATAAGCTATCGTTTAAGTTCAAAATGTTTTGTACTACTGACATTCTATAAAAAATCTGACGAACAGTTATGAAAATTGAAGCACTTACTTTTGAAAAACAAAACGAAATAACAATGCTTTCTCCAAGACATTTGGAACAATCAATGTACACATCCATGTAGACACTGCACTAATGCTGCTGTACAACTACCTGGAGTCGCTGCGCGCGCACTCTACTTCTTCCGGTCGAATCTCTTTGTGCGCAATCTCTCCTGGCTTTACCTTAGTGTTTTCCAAGAGTTTTTCGAAATACATTTTTAGCAGTTCTGTACAATATTATGCGCAATAAGTTTTAAATTAATTGCGTTTCAAGGTAATTTTTTTAGTTAATTATTTTACATTTCAAAAATTTGGTAAATTTCATAATGTTAAAAGGATTTATGCCTATTGGTAGCACCAACTAAATACATTTTTAATTGTGATTTTAACGAAGTTTTCAATGACTGATTTTTCTTTTAACCTTAAATTTTTTTGAAGATTTCATAAGTTAAAAGGATTTATGATAGTATTTATTATGGCTAGAGTTGCTGCTAAAAGTGTCGAGCAAGCACAGCGAGCTGGGAACACTTACCGGTTTCTAAGTTAATTGTGTCGCAGTTCACGGGGGTTAGAGGGGGCAGAGCCCTCTAGTATATGTTATAAATCATTAGGGTACCACTCCATTGTTGGGAGAAAAAATGCATATATTACATTTTAATTAATTAATCGGCTATTATTAATATGTGCCTGTCATTGATAGTATAATTTAGTATATCTATATTATAAAGGACAATCGTGTCCGCGCATAACGCAGACTTAATTTTAACGATGGCAACGGTAGATGATAAAATTGAACTTTTATGAACGTTTATCGCAATTTTTTAAACTTCTAAATACCGCACATTTTCAATTTTTACACCGTGGAATAGGGAGAAAAATGTGCATTCAAATGCAATTTGATTGTATAGCAATTTACTCAATTTTTACAGTTTTTTAAATAATTTTCAAGCATTTTTTTTTTTCAAATATATCTCTATCGCGAGCAGACGATAACGAAATAAATCCGTTTCGCTTTTAATAAGTTTCAAAATTTTATTTCGGCGTATTATTGCTATTTTTCAATATAAATATGATTTTTAATGTTCTTACAATGGAATCACTTTTCATGCTGTTAGCACCTAGCATCGAGATCTGGTGAATTTAGTAGGCCTATGCATAAAAGTTAGAAAACTGATAAAATGCCTCTGTTAAAATCATATTACATATATTTTTTTTATTGTTGGATTTTTATTTGTTTATTTCACGCCAAATGTGAGTTAAGTCGCCAAATATGGCGCTACAAATGTTTCGCCCGCTTTATCCCTGCAATATATATACGGTACTTATTAGAATTAAATCAGATTGCGATTTATTTGATAATTGATAGCATAAGAAAGAAGAATTAGATTTTTTTCTATGCAGACGATAAATGTATAAATATTAAATATATAAAGTTTAAAATGAAATGTTGTTGTATTAAATGTTGTGTCTTTTGGTAAAGGTAATCAAAAAGTATATTAATATTTTCATACAATTTAGAAAAATTTCAGTGCTAATTAGGCCGGACATTACAATTTCTAGTGAAGGCCAAAACACTGCTCAGTTCAGACACTACAAGCAGCTATGACATTCGGCTAGGGTTGCCCGAAAGCTCTACTTTTGAAAAATACGCCAACTTTTCCCCTGCCAAAATTGTGAAGATAATGTTATAATTTTTCAAAATCAAATTAAGTTCTTAAGAAATTTTTAAACTTTTTTTTTGAATATTTTATACTTATTATTGACTAACTTGCATTTTTAAATGTTTTTCTTTAAAATAATTCTATGGTAATAGTCCGATAAGTGATTTCGAAAATCGCATTTTCAGAAAGTTATGCTGCAAAAAAAAATATATATATATATTATTTTAACAGAAAAATTTTATCGATTCTCAAACTTCCTAATATAGGGCTTTAAAATGCACCAGGTTTCAATGATAGGTGCGAGCAGCACCAAAAGTGGTTCCCTTGTTAGTGTGTATTCTAAAAAATATATTAAATGTAAAAAAAAAAAAACTTTTAGAGTTATCAAGAAAAAAAAAACAGTAGACCCGCGCGAGGCTTTCTCTCCGCAATCTTTGAGATTAGTTAGTGATACGTTTCTTCATTAATTTCTGATTAACTGCAATTTTTCTTTTTAACATTTTCCAACAAAGTTGAAAAGTGTTTATGCATTCGGTTTGTCTGTCAATAGTAGGAAAATGGGTCTCCGGGCTCAGCCGCAGGCGGTACTGCGGCACAGCCTCCGACGCCCCCTCCTGTGCACTCTCCGACACCGCCGCTGGCACATCCCCCTCTAACACCGCCCCCTAGCGGGAAAAAATAATATTCTGCTATAACATGAAGGGTGAACGCCCCTTCATTCAATTATCACCTCTCAACACGGTCAAGACTTCTCTTTAACAGACATTCCCTCTCTAAACAACAACTTTTAGAACTATATAAATCGATGTTTTTCGAAATTATTTTTTTAAATGATGTTAAACGGTGAAGTGATCAGTGCTTAATGTGCTTGTGTAATTTGAATTTTGAACAATCTTTACCTTAATGGGTATTATTAATTAAGCAAAACAATGAAAAATATCAATTTTTAATGAAAAAAGTTATTTCTATAGTTTTTTTTTTCAACTACAAGATCAGAATATCAACTTAAATAGGGAAAGTTAAACATGTATTTTATTTTTGGATGGTCAACACCTTAATGAGCATTATTAATTAAATAAAATAACAAAAATATCAATTTTTAATTGAAAAAAGAAGATTTCTTAGGATTTTTCCTACTATAAGATCAGAATAAAAACTTAAAAGATAAAACTGAATCATATATATTTAATTTTGAACAACCTTTACATTAATGAGCATTATTAATTAGGCAGAACACTGGAAAATATCAATTTTTAACCCCTTCGGGACGGGAGCCTTTTACGAAATGTTTATTACTTTGCTACCGGTTTTAAAAAACAGATGTTTGTGCCTATTCAAATCGGGAAAATGCTCGGATTAAATAAGGAAAATTTTACAGTAAAATTTTACTGGAGAGGATAAACGAGGATTCTTAGGCTTATTTCCGGCACGTATACGTGTCGCTCGTCCCCAAGGGGTTAAGGAAAAAAGCTAATTTCTGTAGATTTTTCTCAACTACAATATTGGAATATCAACTTAAATGAGGAAAGTTAAACATACATTTGAATTTTGAATGAACAACACCGTAATGAGTATTATTAATTAAACAAAACAATGAAAATATAAATTTTTAATAAAAAAAGATTCCTTTTAGAGTTTTTTTTTTTTAACTATAAGTTAGAGATATCATCTTAAAAGGAAAATTTAAACATATAATTTAGTTTTTGACTAACCATTACCTTAATGAATTTTGATAATTGAACAAACAACAAAGAATAATATTTTTTATAGAAAAAAGACTAATTTTATTAATCCAATAATGATTTTTACATTTTTATATAATACTTCGAACCCATTCAACGTTTTTATTCGTTATTGGCTTTAAATTTTATCATTTTAATATAAAATTTCGAGTTTTCAAACCAATTACTTAATTTTACTAAATTTTAAATGTCGATATTCCAGATAAATAACCAATTTTATCCTGCACTTAGTAATTTTACACCAACCTAATTGATTTTACCATGTTTAAACCACTGTAGGATTATGATTCAACATCACAGTTCTTCTGAAAGTAAATACTATAACCAGATTTTTCCCCCTTTCCTGAAATACATCTACCCTCTCTTCAAACTCATAAGAAAATCCTGCGTTCCTCCCCCCTCGAAGGGTGGCGGATACAATAGCGTTATGTCACTTGTTTACAAAAAGGTCGATATGTTGACGATTTGATCTGTTTTCAATCTCTATAAAAGAAATTCAGTTTAATGAATAATTATTTATTTATTATTCAATACCCAATTTTATTAACAGATGAATTAACTATACCTGTGCTTAAACTATATTTCACATACTTAGACACACTTTAAGAAATTTCAGTTCAATATGTACATATTAAGTGTATTTTTAACATAACACATGTTTTTCAACACTAATTCCTTCACGAGAATTTTGTTTATTAAATAGTAGATATTCACTTTCAAATTGCTTTTTTACTTGAAATTATACTAACCTTTTTAACAAAAGATTTGTTTAACCACAGAACGAATTGTATTTAACACGTTCAACACCAAAATCAATAATTAAACAAAACAATGGAAAATATCAATTTTTAAGAAGAAAAAAAAGCCAGATTTCTTTAGTTTTTTTTTCAACTACAAGATAACAATAACAATTTAAATAAGAAATGTTAAACATATATTTTACTTTTTGGACAACCATTGCCTTAATGTATTTTAATAATTGAACAAATAACAAAAGGAAAATATGATTTTTAATGAAAAAGACGAATTTAAAAGAATTTGCATAATTTTTACACTAGTTTGAGATTTTATCATACTTCAGATGCTAGCTATGTAGAATTTTAACCATTGAACGAGGTACACTTCAAGAAATACTCATTACTAAACAAAAATAAATTCATTTTAATCTAATCAATAACTGAAAATTTCACATTTTAAAAATATTTGCACGAATGTGCAAAAGAATACAAGTTTACAAACTAATATCATTATTTTTATTTCATTTAACTAAATTTTTCTACATTCAAGCTTAATTTTTACACACAAAGCATTATTTAATCAAATCCAGTCCTTTCAGATTTAACGAAATTCAGCGATTTTTCATTTTTTAAACCAATCTTATGAGTTAAAAAACAAGAGCACCTCCTATAATTTTATAGCTTTGGGTGAAACGAGACGAAATAGCAGCACATAAAACTTAAACATAAACAAAAATAAAGTTATTAAAAAATTGCTTAGTGTGTAACTTTCCCTCAAAATTAAAAACAAATGAATTCTTGAAACATCTAAACTTACTAAGTAAAAATAATAATAATAATTCGCCCTTGGACGGATTCGAACCGTCAACCCCATGGTTAACAACCATATGCGCTATCCAATTGCGCTACAAGGGCATCGAAGATTTCTGAATTATTGCAATAATTACCTACATCAAACTCGATTCTTGCCCATATATATTTTACCATTACATATTTTTAACAACTGTTTTTTCCCATTTATCAGAAAATTATTAAATCACAGAATGATCACACATCAAGTTGTTTTAAATATAAATACTATCTTTACAGTTTTTTAATGATACAGGGTATACATGAATGCAAACTTTAATTTTCAAACATTTCATATTTCAAATAGTCTATATTTCAAACCAAACTATTTGAAATTTTCACACGTAAGAGCAAATATTACTTAGATCTTTTCACTATTACTTTTTAAAAAATAGCAGATAACTACTTTTGAATTAATTTTCCAAGAACTGTAACTGAAATTACATCAACTCCTTATAGAAAATCCTGTTTTCACACAATTTTTTGAAATTCAACAACGAATAGACCTTTACAGCAATACTTATCTACATCAAACTCGATTCTTGCTCCTATATATTTTAACGTTACATAATTTTAAGAACTTTACATCGAATTTGTAAGATTTTAACACTTTGATGACATATACCTCAAGAAATATTCATAATTAAACAAAAAATATTTAATCTTATCAATAACTGGAAATTTCTCTTAAAAAATATATTTTCGTGATTGTACATATAAAAATAAGAGTTTACAGGGCTCCCAAATGGTCCGCCAACAGAATACCAATAAATTTTAACAGAAAATTTTATGGTAGGTTTGCGCTAGAATTAAGTTTCAAAGGAGGTTCCGGGGCGGTTTGTAAGAAAAATCTAAAAAGAATTTTTTTCTAAAATAATATTGGTATTCAGTTGGCGGACCATTTGGGAGCCCTGAGTTTACAAACCAATTTCCATAATTTTATCACATTCGAACTTAATTTTTATACACAAAACATTGATTGTACATATAAAAATAAGGGTTTACAAACTAATTTTGCATAATTTCATCATATTCTAACTTAATTTTTATACACAAAACATTATTTAATCAAATTCTATACTTTATGATTCAGTGAAATTTGGACTAGTCTAGGTTATTCTGCGTATCTTATTAATAAAATTGTCTTATGTGTCACCTTGCATTTCGGAGATTTCTGAATTATCATCCATCAAGTTGTGTAAAACATAAATACTGTCTTTATAGTTTAATGATACATAGTATACATGACTAGTCTGAGTTATTCTATCTATATTATTAATCAAATTATCAAATGTTTCATCTTACACATCGAAGATTTCTGAATTTTCATCCATCAAGTTGCTTAAAATATTAATACTACTTTTATAGTTCTAATGATTCATAGTATACATGAATGCAATCTTTAATTTTAACATTTCATATTTCAAATAACCTATTTCAAAACCAAACTGTATAAATTTTTACTACAACGCTTATGAACATCACAGAACGATTTATGTTTCACACTTTCTAATAATTATTAGATATGTATTCCTCAGAAATATTACTACCATATAATAAGTAAAGAAAATGTAATATATATATTAAATTTGAAATCACAAATATATGAAGAAATTGATAAAGTTCTAAAGATGATTCATTATATATATATATATATATATATATATATTAAATAACCTCATACACAAAAAGTATCAAGAAAGGAAAATAATAATAATCAATTAAAATAATTAACCATTGCATAAAATTTTATGTATTACATATAAAACTTCAACTGATGAATGAAAAATATGTAAATTAGCAAAATAAAATTTACAAAAATGAAAAAAAAAAAAAACAAGTTTTTGAAAAATTTAACTTTTTTTAAAGGTTTTTAAAAATTGCGAGTTTAACTCCTACCTTAAATGTCATTACCACTATCTCTTCTCAGAATATAATAATCTATGGTTTGCTATAACAGAATTTCTTGATAGCATTTATTATACTACTAATTAGTATGCATGCGTGAGTTGTCATGTGACCAAAACCTTTGAGAATAATATAAATTTTCGAAAAGCAGCGCCGCATTTCTCATTTCAACTGTTAGACTTGAGGGAGAAGATAACTTTAAGTGCACAAATCTGATAAATTTCCAGATTTAAATTCAAGTGGGGAATCGATTTCTTTGTTAGTGAATAAAGTAAGTTTTAACATATCATTGCAATACATAATAATAAAAATAAATAATAAATAAATGATTATTTATATATTAAACCTTTCCTAAGTATATAAATATATTTCTTTTATTGTACAGATGTTGCAACAAGATGAATGAAAACAGCAGCAATCCTCTTTATCAGAAATGAATGATCTGAATAATTCGCCCTTAGCACATGAAGAGCTAAAGAATAATAAATATGTGCGTACGAAATACTATAATTCATATATGAAACGTAATTAGAGTTCATTTAAAATCAAATATTTTATTGTTTATACTTTAACAAGTGTTTTTTTATCTATATAGATGAAGAAAATTCTAATTGTTTGCATTTATTTCTCTTACAGATGTGTTCTATTTGCTACAAACAATTTTTAAGAAAATGGAATTTAAAAGAACATACACAGATCCATACAGATGAAAAAGCCTATATTTGCGATGATTGCCAAAAACCGTTTTCAAGAGAAGATGAATCTGAAATGCCTACTACATCATATAGTGTATCACCAGTTGTATGTAAACTTTGTGAAGATATTCAAAAAATAACCAGACGTTTGACGAATTTAAAATCAAGGAAGAGATTTAGACTACGCACCCAACAGTAAGAGATTGCATAAGATTGCATAACATTTACTGCAATATCCCAAAATTAAAATTTGGAAGGCATACACACTGTATGTAAAGAAATTTTTGTTATCCGTGATTCTTCTAACATGAATGTTGATATTACTCACAATGTATTCCTTGCATGGTTATAATAAATATTCTTTTATCTACAAATATCAACGTGTTTATTTTTCTACAGTCTATTTCATTGTTGGAATATATCTCCTAATATTTTTAACGAAAAAACTCTTTCTCATCTGAAAAAAATTTCATAAAAAGAGACAAAAAATTAACAGATGAATGAAAAATATACAAGCTCACAAAATAATTTCAACGTTTTCTAGATATATTTACAAAAATATTTACAAAATAAAAAATTTACAAGTGAAAAAAAAAATGTTTACAAAAAAATGTTTTTTTACAAATGTGAAAAAAAAAACTTCAACATAAAAAAATAATAAAAAAAATTACAAAAAATTTGCAAAAAAAAAGTTGCAAAAAAGTTTGAAAAAATGTACAAAAAATGTTATGAAAAAGTTTTTTAAAAAATGGTATTTTAAATATAGTGTATTATGGTTGGCAACCATCGGCTGTCGGCGTCGCATTTCATGCGAAGCGAAGAAAATTTTCATCATTGAAAGTGAATTTGTCGCAACTTGCTCGTTGGTATATTCTGGGATCGTTTTTTGTATTTCTGTATAATGCTAAGAAATGACGCAACTAGTTCCATTTTTTTCAAATTTGCTGTAATATCAGCGTTCGTTAGTTATTGTTCCATGTCAAAATGGCTTATATGGTGGATTCAGAGAGTGATTCTGTTGGCAAAAAGCCACCTCTACTCTGCACAGCAGGTTACGCGCACTAGTACTTAGATAAATAAATAGATATCATTCTGGCCATTAAAACACAATTAATATAATAATATAGGTAATTGCTTACCTTTATCTTTCTTCAGCAGCAATATTCCTCATGCTTCGGCTTGGCGCACATTTTTAACTTCAGTGGGTAATCCATTTATTACGAAGCTAAAGTGTTGTTAAAAAAAAGTGTTGGTTAAATGTATTATATTATTTATATTTAATCCACACTTGAGACTTGATCACTTTCGTTATAGAGAATTATATTAAAATTTTGACTTTACATTTTAAATTAATGCGTTACAAACAGCTGCCTTTTGCAGCAACAAATTAAATATTACATGTTTCTCTTTTGAGATAAATTGGGCAACTGACTTAATAATAAAAAGAGTTTTTTTGAGTCAGAGTTTTTTTGATGACGTCAGACAGCTGCAGCATTCGTGGGTTGATATTAAAACAAATTTCGCGAACATATTTCACATATTAATATCATTGTTTATCTTGAGTAGGATGATTTAGCAATAATCAGAAAGTTTGTTTATTGCAGAACGATTTATTATTACTTAATGTATTTATTTATGTGTTCAAATGTTTGTATTCTTGAATTGCTTCCTGTTTTGAAATCAGTTAATAATATCTAAGATGATTGTGAATTGATTTACTGCTACTAAATTAGTTCAAGTATTTTAAAGTGTTATGTCCTTGAAAGTTATTGCTTGTATAATGTTTCTAAAGTAGTTTACTGTTCATATCTGAGAGGGTTATAAATCCATCACCCTTCCTTAACCATCTCAGATGCATCCGGTAATAGTTGCATGGATTCACGATGTTTCAGGAATTGAGGCTTGGCCAGTGGCTTGGTCAGCGCGTCTGCTGTCATGTCTTGTGTTGGGCAGTAACGAAGATCCAGTATTCCATCTTCTTTCATCTCTTTTATTGCGTGATAACGCACATCAATGTGTTTTGTGCGTTTTGAAAATTTTTCGTTCTCTACCATCTTGATGACGCTCTGGTTGTCTTCATACAGTATTACTGGTAAATTTTGTTTCAAGTCCAGTTCTGCTAATAATTTCCTCAGCCAGGCAATTTCCTGTCCTGCACTAGCTGCAGCTACAAATTCAGCTTCTGCCGATGAATAGGCAATGCAATTTTGCCTTTTCGTGTACCATTGAATGGGACTGTTTCCCAACATGAATAGGTTTCCAGTAGTTGATTTTCTGGTTCGTGTGTCCCCCGCCCAGTCGGAGTCAGAAAAACCAATGAGTTGTGGATTGTGACTTATGTTTAAGGTGAGGTTTAACGATTTTGTAGTGTTCAGGTAACTTATTATGCGTTTCACACCGTTCCAGTCTTTTAGGCGCGGATTTTCACATCTTCTGCTAAGTATGTTAACAGCGGCTGATATGTCTGGACGCGTAGTGGTTCCTATATATAACAACGATCCTATCGCTTGTCTGAATTTCGTATTGTTGGGTAATAAATTTTCTTCGTCTTCTAATTTGTGAAAACCTGCATCGATAGGAGTGCTTGCGGGTTTTGCGTTTTGTAAATTAAATTTTCTTGCAAGTTCTTCTATTTTTAGTCTTTGATTCAGTTTATACCCGTTTTCTGATTTCTTTATTTCCATGCCTAAATAGTGAGCTACTTCCCCAAGGTCCTTTAATGCAAATTCTTCCTTTAAAGATACTATTATGTCTTCAATCGTTTCGTTTTCACCGCCTATCAAAATGTCGTCAACATACACTATTACGTAAGTTGAAGTTTTGTTTTCTTTTCGTGTATATAGACATGAGTCCACGGTGCTTTGTTGAAAGTTTAAATTTTTTAGAGATTGTGCGATTTTTTTATTCCAAGTTCTGGCTGCCTGTTTTAGTCCGTAGATCGATTTTTTTAGTTTACACACTTTGTTTTCTGAGTTTTTCTCAATGTACCCCTCCGGTTGTTTCATATAAATTTCGTCTTCTCACTCACCGTAGAGAAAGGCTGTGTCGATATCTACGTGTCGCACGTTCAACTGCTTATGTGCGGCTACTGTCAAAAATGTTCTCACAGTTGTTTGTGACACTACTGGGGCGAAAGTCTCGTCATAGTTTTCCCCATATTTTTGACTAAACCCTTTGGCTACTAAACGTGCTTTGTACTTTTGAGTGTTTCCGTAACTGTCTAATTTCTTTTTGAATATCCATTTGCAACCTATAACCTTTTTGTTAGGTGGAGGATCCACTAATTCCCATGTGTTGTGTTGTCTCAGCGAATTGATTTCCGCTTGTGTGGCTTTAAGCCAATTTTCCTTTTCTTTGGGATTATTTATTTCCAATATTTCATTCCAACTAGTGGGTTCTGTCATATCATCATTTTTTACATAACAGGCATATCTGTCTGGTGGTACCCCCCTGTTCGATCTTTCAGATCTTCTTGGTTCATTGGTCGGTTGTTTGGACGTGGTTGGTTCTTCCGTTGTGTTGTTTATCTCTGTTTCAATGTAATGTTTGTCGTCATATGAGTTTTCTGTCTCTTTATTTTCTTTTAGGTTAATTTTGCTATTTTCAATGAATTTCACTGTTCTGCCAATTACAATTTTATTTTCTTTAGTGTATACGCGATATCCTTTTGAGTTGTTATCGTATCCTACAAAAATCCCTTCCTGATCCCTGTCGTCCAATTTTCCTCGATGTTGTTTATTCACATATACGTAAGCTTTGCATCCGAATGTTCGCAAATAGTGTAAATTTGGTTTGCGATTAAACCATATCTCAAATGGGGTTTTATTTGTCGATCTTGTTGGTAAGCGATTCTGTAAATGATTCGCGGTGTTAATTGCTTCTCCCCAAAATCTTTGTGGCAGATCTGCTTCTCTGAGTAGGCTTCTAGTCATGTCTAATAGCGACCTATTTTTTCTCTCCGCAATGCCATTTTGGCTCGGGCAATTCGGCACGGTTAATTGATGTTTAATACCCCTTTTTCTTAGGTAATCCTCTATCCCACTATTTATGTACTCTCCCCCGTTATCCGATCTTATTGCTTTCGGATATATCCCGAACTGGTTTCGAACCATAGCTATATAGTCGATTAGTTTATCCTGTATTTCATCTTTATGTTTTAATAAGTATATTACAGTAAATCTAGAGTAGTCGTCAATGAAAGTTACAAACATTGTTTTATCACCTATTGGGGGGGGTTCCTATCGCTGTGCATACGTCCGTGTGCACTAGATCGAGTACTCTACCTGTTTTGTTTCTATACACTGTTTTGGGATAGGGAGCATCGCTTGTTTTTGTTTGTATGCATGTTTCGCATGTTGTTCCATGTTTGCAATTATTTAATTTTATGCCATAGGCTAAATCACTTTTAACCATTTCCTTTATGGAATTGTAATTTCTATGCCCTAGGCGTTTGTGCCAAAGTTCCAGGCAGTCTTTACTTTTGCATTCATATGCCATATTTACTATATTCCTATCAGCATTTTCTAATAATTCAACTTCGTATAGGTTATTTTTCATTTTTGCCTGTAAGTAGATTTTCCCATTTCGGGACAGCGTGCATCGATCTTTATCAAAAAATAATTTATACCCATTCTTTGTCTCTTTACTTACTGAAATTAAATTAGATTCTAACTCCGGTGCTTACAACACTTCTTTCAACGTAATTTTATTTATACCTCCATCGGATGTTTTCGTCGTGAATGTTGTTTCTCCTGTACCTAGCGAGTTTAGAGTTTTTCCGTTGGCAATTATGACCGTTGTTTTTTCGGTGTCATTTAATTTAGTAAAGTCATCTTTATTGTTTAGGATATGTGAAGATGAACCAGAATCAATAATCCAGGTTTGTTTTCCTGCTTTGTCTATTAGAAAGGCTGCGTCGCTGCCTTGATCTGGTTTTATTCCCGTTCTATAATTTCTCTTTTCTACTGATTCGCGGTCAGTGTTTCCTATCTGGTTATCAGATTGTTGATAGCACAACGATGATGAGTTATGCTTGTTTTTGTATGTTTGTGGTTGTTTTTGTGTATTTGGGTGATTGTTTCGATTTTTCAAATGCCAACATTCTCTGTACGTGTGATTTCTCAATTTGCAGTACGTGCACTGTTTATCTTTTTTAAAGTTATCGTTTGGATATCTCTTTTGCGTTTTAAACGCTTTTGTTGAGTTTTCACCCTGGTCTGTGTTTTCGACCCTTCTATTGTACTCATCTGTTAATTTACTTCTAATAAATTGTGGTGTAAGCTCGTCTTCATTTCGCGATTCAAGTGCAGTGATCAAAGTGTTATAACTAGGGGGTAGCGAACACAGCAATAAAGCTGAAAGATGGGAGTAGCTAATTGTTTCCCCGATCGCTGAGAGTTTGTCTTTTAGTTCTAGAATGTATGTTATATGTTTGATTAAGTTTCCGTTTTCTTGGAGCTTGGCTCCATAAAGCTTTCTTAACAAAAATAATTTACCAGAGAGGTTCGCCCGTTCGTGTATCGTTTTAAGTGCGTTCCATGTGTCTTTGGCTGTGTTAAGCCCTTTTACATGGACGATTTGTGAATCTTCAATTGATAGATTTATTATCGCTCTGGCTTTCTTGTCCTTTTTCTCCCAATCGGTCGTGATTGGCGTGGGAGTATCTTCGCTAATTACGTTGAACAAGTCTTCTCTAATCAGTAACATCTCAGTTTTAAATTTCCAATTTCCGTAGTTACTCTCGTTTAGTTTTTCTACTAACTGTATCTCCCGTGATGCGGCCATTTTTCTAGTTATTTAAGTTTTACTTATGTGAGGAATTGCTGTTTTTATTTTATTCTATATAAAACTTCTTATTATATATCTAGTTTTTTTTTTCAATTGTTTAACATTTCATATATATATCAACAAAAAAATGCACAATATTTATTTCATCATCAACTAACTATATTTTCAATAATTTTCAATTTCTTTTTAATGTGCACACATGTATGGCCAGTAGTTTTTTTTTTCTTTTTCACATATTATTTACCTACTAAATACAGACCTTTTCAGTCTCATAATCAAATTGTTGGCAAAAAGCTACCTCTACTCTGCACAGCAGGTTACGCGCACTAGTACTTAGATAAATAAATAGATATCATTCTGGCCATTAAAACACAATTAATATAATAATATAGGTAATTGCTTACCTTTATCTTTCTTCAGCAGCAATATTCCTCATGCTTCGGCTTGGCGCACATTTTTAACTTCAGTGGGTAATCCATTTATTACGAAGCTAAAGTGTTGTTAAAAAAAAAGTGTTGGTTAAATGTATTATATTATTTATATTTAATCCACACTTGAGACTTGATCACTTTCGTTATAGAGAATTATATTAAAATTTTGACTTTACATTTTAAATTAATGCGTTACAAACAGCTGCCTTTTGCAGCAACAAATTAAATATTACATGTTTCTCTTTTGAGATAAATTGGGCAACTGACTTAATAATAAAAAGAGTTTTTTTTTTGAGTCAGAGTTTTTTTGATGACGTCAGACAGCTGCAGCATTCGTGGGTTGATATTAAAACAAATTTCGCGAACATATTTCACATATTAATATCATTGTTTATCTTGAGTAGGATGATTTAGCAATAATCAGAAAGTTTGTTTATTGCAGAACGATTTATTATTACTTAATGTATTTATTTATGTGTTCAAATGTTTGTATTCTTGAATTGCTTCCTGTTTTGAAATCAGTTAATGATATCTAAGATGATTATGAATTGATTTACTGCTACTAAATTAGTTCAAGTATTTTAAAGTGTTATGTCCTTGAAAGTTATTGCTTGTATAATGTTTCTAAAGTAGTTTACTGTTCATATCTGAGAGGGTTATAAATCCATCAGATTCTTCTGAGGGAAGTGATTATAATATCTCTCAGTCAGAAGATGAGAGCTGTGACTTATATAATACCTGTATATAATAATTTTTAATAATTCTTTTTATGCAGATAATTATCTAATATTATAATACTAGAAAATCTTTTATGTGTGTAAATTTTATGTAAAAAGCTGTTCAGAAAATCAATGTTGGCAAGATTTTACCAAATTTGGCTAAATGTTGCCAACTTTGTGTTCATACTTCAAATAGATTTGATAAATATACGCACCTATTCCGATCAAACGCCCGCAAAGTTGTGAAAGCTATTCCGCAAAAGGGAGGGTTTACGAGAGAAGGTGGAAAAGAACTGAAAGTCGCTATTCCTAGCAAACATCTTTCACCTTCCGCAACTGCTGATGTCACGTACGATTTAAGAATAAGAGAATCGATTTTTAATCGAATATTAGCATGTATTAACCAATGAGAATGCATCAACAACTTTTAAAGGGACAGAATATAATGTTTTGAATAATAGCTGACCAGTTGAAGATTATTTCTTTTAAATGTTAAATTTAAAAATACTTAATATCCGAGTATTATTTTAATAACAAGCTCATATTACATATTAATATTTTTATTGCTCTAGCTTATTCCCATGAATGCATCACCTATTTTCCTATCAAATTAAAATTTATTAATTTAAAATTACGGACTATGTTAACCTTTTACTTTAGCTTTAAAGCCTCAGCTTTTCTATGATGGTATTTTTTCTCACAATTAAATACATTTAAGAAAAATAAAGAACAGATTGATACATTACAGTAAGAATAGATTTATAGATTGGAAGTTCCAAAAAAGCAATCAGGAGCAGGGCTGTAAAATGACTTAAATTGGTTCTGGATGCAGGATGCATGAATGTCATTCACGCTAGATAAGCATATACTTTGCTAAATAAAATATTTAAAAAATATTATACGAATTAAAAATCGAGATACCACATATAGGCGCCATAATAGCTGCAGTTTTAAAGTATATGTTGGTGTATATATATATATACTATATTATAGCCAGTTTTATATATATTTGCATTTACAAGTTCCTATGATTAACTTTTGTATCATTTTTTCCCTTTGATTTTTAGACATTCGATTTCATTTTAAGTATATATATATGTATACTGGCTAACTGATGGAGGGGGGAAAAGGGCATTAAGAGTTTAAAAACCAGAGAGAGCACTTAAAAACTGATGACATACATATGAATTTTTTTTTGTTACGATAAATACGTGATATTTAAAAATCAACGCAAAGAAAAGCTGAAATATTTCGAGAATTTTTTTCTTGCATTTATTTTAAAGCTTCCTTCTTTAGTGCCAAAAGAATGATACAGAAAATGGGAAATAATAGTAGCAGAGTGTGTTATTGTTATTCCTGTTTTCTCTCTTTTTTTATTTTAATTTTATCACTATAGAAGGGGCGGGCTCCTTTTGCAAAGTTTTGAAGCAGCTCAATGTTAAATTTATTTTGGTTGCTTGTTCTTTTCATTCAGCTTATTTATACTAGACTCTATTTTTACAATTAGCTGTATCACAAAAGTTCTTTTATACTAATTAATTATTATTATTAATTTATACTACTTAAATTGAATTATATAACAAGAATAATGTATATAGGCTCAAACCGAAACAACATCTACTTCTATGCAATTGTATTCTTTCACAAGAGCCCCCCCCCCCCTCCCCAATTTAAATCAATTTAACATTTTTGTCACTTTTAAAAATCACTTATTACTTGGGCTAACTGTACATATATTTTTATATAACTGAAAATTAAAATACAAAATATTATTGAAATTGTTATTTTTATTCATGTTACACAATTTCATTTCATATTATTTATAATGATTAAATACAAACGAAGGGGGGAAAATGTACGTTTATGCTACGTGTAGAGTTTTTAAACATCAAATTTCATGTTAACATGTTTATCAATGTCTCTTTTTTCCAATATATTTAGCAATCTTGAAAAGCTCAGAGCTTTAAACAAACTGTTTAGAGTGAAAAAGATAGAAAACTCTTAAAAGCATTATACCCATACTTAATATAGCAAGCTTTTGCTATAGACCTATCAATACTTCATTTGCACTGACGAAATTTATACTAAATTAAAAGTTGATAATTTAATGTGTAAATTAATATAGGGCAGATGTGCTAGTAATAGACACCCTTCAAAGTTTTGGTTTATAAAAAAAAAAAAATAACCAATAAAAATTTAGCTTTTATTATTTGTTTCATAACTTCCTCTTGCATATTTTATAATCTTGCATTATTATTAGTCATTTTCCAGTAATGGACACCCCGTGTAGATATTGCTAAAAATGCAATTTCAGTAATGTTTATATTACATAAAATATTGACTTAACTGAAGACCTAAATAATAAATTTAATTTTTAAATTACACTTACCAAAATGTAATAACACCAAAACTTTTATAAATAGCTGCTTTTAAGTTATTTTATATGGTTAATAAAATTTCAATAATTTATTCTTTTTTTTTTTTTTTTAATGTATATAATAACTCTGACACTTTTTATAATATGGCAATCAAACCAGTCAGGAAGCAAAAAATATAATTTAAGGGCATAGTCAAACAGGGGATCATAGAGCTTAACCCTCCCCATTTAAATAAAAACAATTAAGTTACAGAAATTGTTAAAAATCTGTCTTAAATGTTCCCTTATTCATCTCTGAAAAAAAAATATATATATTATTGTAATGTTAATTAAAGTTATAGTAATCATGAAACTAGTAAATCTGCAGACCAGTGGCCTCAAACATCAATTCTACAGTTTTATTTTGAGAATTATTTTATTTAGTGTTTAAAATATCCAACTCACAGTATCATTTTTTTCATATTTGTAATATTAATTATTACAAGTAATATATCAAGTACTCTCTGGAAGTTGTTAAAAATAGTGAGACAAAGCTATTGCTATACACTAATACTCAAAAACTTTTTTTTTAATTATTATTAACTTTTAAATCTCCCACTGTCTCAATAATCTGACGGCTGTAATTGCTTGATATTTAGTATTTTAAACTATCCATCTAAAATAATTAAAATATCTATCTTCTGATAATTACAATAATTGATGCAAACAGTGAATGATTATCACAAATATTTTATTAAATACTGGCATCCTAATTGTTAAATTTATTTGAAAATCAGTGTTTTGTTTCATTAGTATGCTTTCATTAAATTCTGGTTCTAAATAGTCATAAAAACAATTATATCTGTTACTTTTTGTGGGATGTCTATTACTGGAACAGAGAGTGTCCATTACTGGACTTTTGGGGTGTTTTGATATATTTCTGTTATTTAAAATTGAGTTTTTATTCATATTCGGAAATGAAACTATCAGAATGGTTAAATATTGTTGATAGATTAATATAATATTGAAAAAACTGGAATATAATGATTATAATTTATTAATAAAAAATAATTTTAAAAGAAATTTCTTAAGGGTGTCTATTACTGGCACATCTACCCTATTTGAGAAATGTACTATATAGCAGGATTTTCTTTTATTTATTTTTTTTTTAGCCAACAAGTACTAGAGAAATAAATACCAATTAAGATGTTAATCTTAATCCAAATTGTTGAAGTCATTTAACTTAAAAACTTAAATTTGTTAATAAACATCATTAAATTATAACTTTCAGCTAATTAGAATTTTTCAGTTTGAAAATAATACAGACATTTGTTATCTGCAAACTGACTAGTATTTATTATCATCTTTACTATTAATATTATTTTGTCTTAGATGTAATGCAGATAGAGTAGTTTATCCCCCCCCCCTTAAACTGAATAAGTAATAATATTTGATCTCTGTGAATTAAATACTTTCACATAATAAATACTCAATCATACATCCGTACATACTTTCAACCAGTCGCAATGTGAAATGTTTTCAGTGTTTTATTATTATTAACATGTTGTATTATACTGAAGAGTAAAAACAATTTTCAAGATAAGACATATTTATAAATGTCACAATATAGTTTCAAGAATTATGATTTAATCATTTTTTAATAATTCATACTATGTAATCATATATATTTTTACTTCTTCATTGCACGATTACAGATAAGCTTTAAAAATGAAAATCTCGATGATAAACAGTATTTAATTAATAAAAGTATCTTTACAAATTTATATTTTATCAATTTTATTTCTTACGTGTGCATTTAAAATTTATTTCAAATTAACATAAAATGCTGAACAAATTAATACGTTACAGTTATCGAAAATAAATTATCCACAAGTCATGGAAATTGTCTGTTGCTTACTGCAGAAAAATAAGAAATTAAACTTGTTGTTTAAATACAGCAGTTCATGTGTCAGCTTCATTATTATTATTATTATAAATCATCAAATCTAATTCTTAGGGATTAGTAACAAAAATATATAAAAACTTCATTACTAAATTATTAGAAACTAAATAAATATCATAATTTTACAAAAAGTAAACAAATATTTTTTTTAATGGATGCGATAGTATTTCGCTTTCACGAGATAAAAGTCAAAACTGTCAATACCAAGATTCTAATGATATATGACTTATCTTGGTAATAACTAAGAAAAAAAGTAAAGGTTTTATAGTAGTACAAAAAAAAAAAAAAAAAAAAAAAACTACCTTTCACGATAATAAAACATAACAAAAGGTACCGTAACACTGAAAAAAACATTTCACATACCTGTATTTTAAATGAGTATTCCCCTTATGTTTTGTTGTTTTGTTTTGATGTTAGCTCCTATCTATAACAAGTGATTTTTAAAATCTGTGTTATTTATTTGCAGCACAAAATTTACTATAACAGCATTTTGCAAGCGTCACATGGTTCTTTGCACGCTATGCTACCAAAAGTCCGCCATCTTTTTTTTACTACTTACGAGTCTTTTGTACCTCCCGCAAATAGTTATCACGTGACAACCTCAGTTACGATTGCTCTGCAAGAGTGAAACCGTCCGCACGTTTGATCTGTTTCGTGATTTTAGACGCGCCTCGCAAATCCACGAGGAAAGGGGAGTTACGGGAGAAAAGCGTTTGATCGGAATAGGCGCGATAGTTTCAGACTACTTTTTTTTTTTTTTTTTTTTTTTTTTTTTTTTACTTGAGTGCATTGCAGGAAAAACTGGAGTTCAGTGACATCTTGTTTTTTTTTTTTGTTTTTTTTTTACCAATGTTTGAACAAAAATTGGTTACAAACGAAAATATTTTACATTTTCCAATTCAGGATAGAACATACATTAATTTTGAGCAATTAAAAAAAATGCCTTTTTTGGGATCGGAAATTCGAAAAAAAAAACCGACAGAGAAGGGGTTAAAGTACCCTTTTCTACAGAACTAATGAAGTGATTCTAATAAACTTGTTTAACAATTTTGGCAATATCTAAACTAGAATTTGATAGGTTGGCAAGAAATAAAAATAAAATGCAATATTTAAGCGATTTCGCAAGGGAAAAAAAAAAAGGATTATTTTCCTAATAAACTAAAATAATTGATATTCCCTAAAATCCGAACGATCAACATGCAACTAATTATACATACCTCAAAATATAAAATATACTGAAATCTCTGCAGTAATTCTATATATAGTAACATAATTCTTTCCATATATTTTCCAACTGTTGTAGTCGCTTTAAAAAATTTCATAGCATTTAAACTATATTTCTTATAAAAAAAAATTGCCCAGGGTTATAAAATTGAATTATACTATGCATTGAGAAATTAAACAAGTCGGGAATTGTACGTGAAACGTGGCAAATGAGGTGCGTTCGTACATTAATTAGCATTATATCATAATTAGCGTTCTGATCTTGGTGCAGTAGCTGTAGCACTCTTATGCAAAAATGCATCAATACAAATTTTATTACAATTCTATATACTAAATTCAGCAATAATAGGACTAGATCTTAAAGTGGACGTCATCACTATGGCAACATAGAATCATTACCTATCATGGAATATCATTAAATTAATTACGTATGATAGAATTTAATAAAGTAATCACCATGGCAAGATAGAGTTATTACCTATCATGGCATATAATTGATTTAATTACGTATGATAGGATTTCATAGAATGAAGAAAACTTTTATTAATATCTTTTTAAAGTTTTGATTCGATTTTCATAAAATAGGAAATGACTCGACACAATTCTGCGACGATTCTATACATTACATTTCAAACCATTCGTTTGGGTAGTTTTTGCACTGCTATATTCGGACAGACGGACGGACCAAGCGACGAGTATAGGTGCTACGTATATATATAATTACGAACGCACCTAAAAAGCTATCTATATTTTCTTTTAGAAATATGTTTAAAGAAAAGAGCTTCATCTTTTTCTGTAGTATAGAATACAGAGCATTATATTTTAATCTTAATTAAAGATATCTATACCGCATTTTTTAAAAATAAGATTTATCTTTAAAAAGTATTCAATCAAGACTTTAAATTTGACTAATATTAGTTTTAAATAGACTCAATAGATTGAAAAAACTATCTTAGGAGGGTTTTTAATGGATTTTTATCATAGTAAAATAATCACGATCCTTCAAAGGCCTTAACAGCTGAAATCTATTAGGCTGAAAAATCACTCTCTGTCACGAAAAGAAAATATACTTCATTATTTGAGAAACCGAATGGTTTGCAGCTGATACCAGGTTTGTTTTGTAAGCCTTCTTTTTTTCTTTCGAAAAATAAGAACCTGTATAGATAATTTCACACTAAAGTGATCTTCCACATTCTTAAGAGTTATTTTTTTTATATATATTCTTTAAAGTACAGTTTAGATATATCTTAAAGTATTACCCCTTGAGAATACTTTAAAACTCCTCGCATTTTCGTAATGTGTAGTAAAAGTGCCAAATAAATACAGGCTTTGCAAAATATATAAATATATTTATATAATATTTTTTTAAAGTAAGGTTTTTATCATTAAAAATCATTCTATAAAGACGTTAATTTTGTCTAATATTGGTTTTAAATATACTCAATAGATTAACAGTACTACCTTAAGAAGGTTTTTAATGCATTTTTATCTCAGTAAAATAATCACCATCCTTCAAAGACATTAATAGCTAAAATCTATTACACTTTCAAAAATCACCCTCTTTTACTGGCATAAACTATATACAGTCGACGCTCGTTTTTACGAACTCGCAGGGAACACCCAAATAGTTCGTAAAATAGAAAGTTCGTAAAATAGAAAAACACCAAAAATGATATGAATACGTACATTATTTATGTCTATTTTTATAAAACTGCCCCCTCTTCATGGATGAAGCAGTATTTCAAGATTATTTATTATTAAATAAAGTTATACATGTACTTTTAAATATACAAGAAATAAATGCAAATTTATGCACAAAAAATAATTTTAGTACACGGAAACATACGTTACCATGCTTTGAAAATATTACATATGAAAGCACAGACTGTATTAGTACTTAGTAGATGAAAATACATAGATGAAAACATAGATAAAAAATTAGGAATGGAAATAATCACTTATCTTTTTTTTTAAAAATCACATTTTGAAAAATATGTTTCCATTTTATCTAGGGAAACCTTTACTATCTTTACCTTTCACAGTTATTGTTCCCTTCAAAAAAGTGCCCGAGTCCTGACAACCACTACTTGAAATTGTTGCTATGCCCACTCCCTACAAAAGAGATTCTTGGAACACACTCTCGGAATGTACCGCATGTCTCATTGCACCTGTATAGAGTTTAACTGACGTTGGCACGGCCTTCGGATACTTTTAAATTTTTTTTCAGAAGTACGAAAACTAAGTTCGGAAAAAAGAGATTTTCATAATCTGTAGCTCGTAAATAGGAGCGAAAAATTACATTGATTTTATGGGAGTGTATTCGGGACCACTCTATAGTTCGTAAAATCGCAAGTGTTCGTGAAAAAGAGGTTCGTAAAAACGAGAGAGTTTCCAACTGATACCAAGTTTGTTTTGTGAACCTTTTTTCTTCTGTCTAAAAATAAGAACCTGCATAGGTAATTTCACACTGAAGTGATCTTCCACATTATTAAGAGTTCTTTTTTTATATATATTATTTAAAGTACCTTTTATATATATCTTAAAGTATTACCTCTTGAGAATACTTTGAAACTCCTTGCAATTTCGTAATGTGCAATAAAATGCTAAATAAATAAAGTCTTTGCAAAATATATGTAGTATTTTTTGAAAATAAGGTTTATCATTAAAATGCATTCGATCAAGGCTTTAATTTTGTCTAATATAGATTCTAAATATATTTGATAGAAATAACTACTTTAGTAAGGTTTTTAGAGAATTTTTATCACAGTAAAATAATCACGATCATTCAAATGCTTTTACATATTAAATCTATTACACTTTGAAAAATCGCCTCCTTTTATGAGAAAAAAAAAATATTATTTGTGAAACCCATTTGGTTTGCAGCTGATACCAGCTTTTTTTGTAAACCATGTTTTTCTCGTGCAAAAAATAGGAGCCTGTGCAGATAATTTCACACTGAAGTGATCTTCCACATTCTTAAGCGTTCTGTTTTTATAAACAACTTTGGACTATTACACCATAGGTAATTCAAATATAAATAAGTGAAATGTAAATAAACTATAAATCATTTGTTAAAATGATGTATAAACATTTAATACAGATTAAAACATTAAAATCACTAAAACAACTATTCTACGGTTTCAGCATACCTCCGTGGCCTTCTTCAGGAATGTAAATGAACCAAGATGTCAGCTATACGAAAACTCCGCCAGACAGAAAATCGTACACATGAAAGAAATTAACCAATGGCCGGGAAATAAGAATTTACTGGTGCCATCTGTTGAGATAATATAAATACTCTGTCGCCATCTGTTGAGATATGATGATAATATAAATACTCTGTCGCCATCTGTTGAGATACGATGATAATATAAATATTCTGTCGTTATCTATGCGTGAAAAAAGTTGCTAAACTGCATAACTCAAAATCAAACGTTTCTAAGGATATGTAACCAAAGTTTTGGAATATTATATGATTATTGTCATTACATACTTCGTCTTTTCTTAATGAAATTTCTATTGATTCTCTAATTAAATTTCTATGGTTCAACATAGAGATTTGGATTTCCCCATAAGAATTTTTAGGAAGTTTCAATATGTACCTATTATGTTTGAAAGACTCAGGAAATTTTTAATTAAATTTAATATAACTCTCATAGCTACATCGCCTCCAAGTTTGATGGATTTGTTGGTCAAGCATTTGGACCCCACTCCTCTCAGATTTCGAGCTGGCATTTATGAAATATCCATTACTGGTGAGGACAATAGTAAGAAATATTATATAGGCATGACTAATAGGAAGTTTGTGGAAAGGTTAAGGGTGCACCGTTATGACAAAAATATCAAAAACTGTCTACAGCCTTGTCGAGATTTTATCTCAATAATTATCATTGCTATATTGATTTTGAGAATGCTAACATTATTGTTCCAGGTAATGGCTCTCATAGAAATTTAATTAGAGAATCAATAGAAATTTCATTAAGAAAAGATGAAGTATGTAATGACAATATATCATATAATATTCCAAAACTTTGGTTACATATCCTTAGAAACGTTTGATTTTGAGTTATGCAGTTTAACAACTTTTTTCACACATAGATAATAACAGAATATTTATATTATCATCATATCTCAACAGATGGCGACAGAGTATTTATAATATCATCATATCTCAACAGATGGCGACAGAGTATTTATAATATCATCATATCTCAACAAATGGCGACAGAGTATTAATATTACCTCAACAGATGGCGCCAGTAAATTCTTATTTCCCGGTCATTGGTTAATTTCCCCCATGTGTATGATTTTCTGTCGGGCGGAGTTATGACATAGCTGACATCTTGGTTCATTTAGATTCCTGAAGAAGGCCTCGGAGGTGTGCTGAAACCGTAGAAGAGTTGTTTTAGTGATTTTAATGTTTTAATCTGTCTTAAATGTTTATACACCATTTTAGCAAATGATTTGTAGTTTATTTACGTTCCACTTATTTCTTTTTTTTATATATGCTTTTAAAGTACCTTTTACATATATCTTAAAGTATAACCTCTTGAGAATACTTTGAAACTCCTCGCAGTTTCATAATATGCAATAAAAATGCCAAATAAATGATGACTTTGCAAAACATATAAATATATCTATATAGTAATGTTTGAAAATAAGGTTTATCATTAAAAAGCATTCGATCAAGACTTTAATTTTGTCTCAATATAGATTTTAAATAATACAAAATTGATAGAAAGAACTACTTTATGAAGGTTTTTAGAGAATTTTTATCACAGTAAAATAATCATGATCGTTCAAATGCTTTAACAAATAAAATCTATTACCCTTTGAAAAATCACCTCCTTTTAGGAGAAAAAAATTCTTTATTTGCGAAACCCATTTGGTTTGCAGCTGATACTAGCTTTGTTTGTAAGCCTTCTTTTTCTCTTTCTAAAAATAAGGACCTGCACAGATAATTTCACACTAAAATGATTTTCCACATTCTTAAGGGTTCTTTTTTTTAACACTTTCCAACAAAGTTGAAAAGTGTTTATGCATACGGTTTGTCTGGCCGTCTGTATGCGCTCTAACTCCCGTAAATATACTCGGATCGTTCTGAAATTTTTATTTGTTAGTGACTTCTACCATAGCACGAACCCTATTTCAAACGAAGTTTGTAGCATGTTCAGTTCATTTACAGGGACAGTCAAAAGTTTTCCGTAACATTACGGCCTATGGGAAAAAATCGTTTAAAATGATTTTTAATGATGTTACATGCTTTCAAACATAATACAACTGATATGCATTTATCAAGTGTACTAAAATATGCATTCCGTAGAATATGCGGTGCAAAGAATAATTATTATTCATTTACAGGGCCACACAAGAGAATTCCGTTATATAATGATATAGGGGTGGAGAGAGTTTTTTCGAACAAGAACGAAAAATCATGCGTACAGTATAGATAATGAAACACTTTCCAACACATTCTCAATACTGTAACAAAATTTCACAGTTTGCTAAGGTGAAAGATTATGTCTAAATGAACAATTTGGAAAACGCATAACAATAACGTATTTGAAAACGAAATATCTGCTATCACCATGAATAGTCTAGAAAATATACAATTCTTTTGTGCGGCCCTGTATATTATCTATGCATATGTATGTATGCTACACAGTATGCTATAAGTTGGTTCAATTAAACGCAGAGCACAGTTGGACTTTTA